>JAAGVU020000113.1:21227903-21277958 GCA_011763525.2 Mormyrus iriodes | reverse complement strand
TTGGCGCCCCATCCTGGGTTGTTCCCTGCCTTGCGCCCGCAGCCTCCGGGATAGGCTCCGGACCCCCCGTGACCCAACATGGAATAAGCGGTTCTGGAAGATGGATGGATGGGTCTTGTACCCTTGCGTACAGAGATTGCTCCTGATTCTCTGAATCTTTTAATGATATTATGCACTGTAGGTGATGAAATCCCCAAATTCGTTGCAATATTAGGTTGAGGAACATTATTCTTGTCAATTCTAGTTGTGCTATTTGCCCATGCAGTCTTTCACAGAGTGGTGAACCTCTCCCCATCTTCCCTGCACAGAGACATTCCATACCCAATCATCTCACTAGCTTGTTGCCAATTAACCTAATTAGCTGTGAGTGAGGTGTTTTGTTTTAGCATTGCACAATTTTTTCAGTCTTCCATTGCTCTTGTCCCAACTTCCTTGAAACATGTTGCTGGCATCAAATTCAGATTGAACTTATATTTGTCATAAAACAATAACATTTCTCAACTTCAATATCTGATATGTTGTCTTTGTTCTATTTTCAATTAAATATGGGTTTGTATGATTTGTAAATCATTGCATCCTGTTTTTATTTACATTTTACGCAGCATCCCAACTTTTTTGGTAACAGGGTTGTGTTACTGAAAGACCAATATTTGCAGGCGGGAACAAAGGAACAGGAAGTGGGCGGGGGCTGGGGTGGCATGCAGCCCCACACCACTTTGACTCATTCTCTTCTCTCCCCAGATGTGCAGCGCTTCCTCCTGCCCTACGTTGGCCTGAAGGGGCTCTACTTCCTGGGCTATTTCATGTTCGGTCTGGGCACGGGGCTCATAGGCCTGTTCCCCAGCCTGGGCACCACGCTGGCTCTCTGCGCCGTCTTTGGCGTCATGTCCAGCACGCTGTACACCGTACCATTTCACCTGATCTCCGAGTACCACAGCGAGGAGGAGGAACAGGTCAGAGGCCCCGGCCAGCTTCCCCTTACATCCCCCTGAAGGCCTCTCGCTTCATTCTTCCTAGATCTGCATGTATCTTATGAAAACCATGAACCGTGTGCATTTCATGAGTAAATAAGCTTTCACACATTTATATAATTCCAGTATGCGGAAGCCATCTGTAAATGCTTGGGAATCCTTGGATACTTTTGGAGAAGGAGATGGAGCAGAATCATGACAGATGTGGTTATGGCGACCTGTTTGTCTGTTGGTGTTCATTTGGACACCAGTAGGTGTTTGCTGCTGTTCTCTTAGATCTTTTGTTTTGTTTACAAGTGCAATTAACAGACAATGAGGTGCCGTGATGCTTTAGATGTTTGTTTTCTCAGTAATCTGTATCTGGCCATAATTAGGACCGCAGCTGTGGTCTGCATGCCGGTAATGTTGGCTTTGCTCATTTTCATTTCTGTATTTCCCTGTTCAGTAATGTTCAGTGATCTTCTGAAATTCCCTTCAGGTGCCTACCTACATGCTCACAAAGCACTGCTGAGAGTCTTGGGTCTGAGTGAACGGCACCAGGGGAGGGCAGGCCGAGAGATGGGACCCTGGTTTGAATAAGCCAGGGTCGTTTGCGGTTTCTCAGAGTGTGCAGAGGTGACCTCCAATCTACTGCAGGAAATGTTATTAAGTTGGTAATGACGTAAAGACAGCAAGGGGGAGCTGCATTTCAAAGGACACTTTGAATATGAGGGACAAACAGGATTATCCCAGGAGAAGACAGGACATTCCTCCCAAGAGCACAAAACAAGCTCTTTGCAGATGTTGCTCTGAGTCTAAGAATGAGTTTCTGCAGGTAAACTGGCACTGTGTGATCCAGACCTGCTTGGGGAGGGGGGGTGCTCAAGGAGAAAAACAGCTTCTCACCTTTACCACCCTTTGGGGAGAATAGTCTGGTTGTGCCTGTCTTTGGAGAGTCTCAGGTATTTGTTGTGGTTTAATTATCAAACTCCCTTGATTTTCTGGTCCAGTGTGAGGCATGTTCTCTGGAGGCAGAGTGACTGTGTCGAGGGGAGAGCTGGACAGAGTCGAGGTCCCCCTGCTGACTCAGACATAAGAAGGGGTCGAGATCTTCTTTTGTTTGTTGCAAATTATTGAATGATTATTATTGTTAAAGTGAGAAGATATTGTGAAGTTCCAATTTCAGTGAGGTCCAGAGTCATGGAGACATGCTGGGACAGGTGGAGAGGAGACATTCTCTAGTGAGAAACCCTCACACCGACCTTCAGCAGCAGCATCCTAGATGTGTTCTTCGGATGGGTGGGAGCTCACAGGCAGGCACACCAAACTGTTCCAGAGTCTATTGTGTCATTCTGAAAGACATGCCAGTCTACAAGCCACCTGCTACACACACACCCCACCCTACTCTCCACCCTACACTCACCCTTCACTCTTTGCTATACTACCCCTTCACTGTACCTTTCATTCCACCCTACACTTCACCCTTCATTCCACCCTACACTCCATCCTAAACTCCCCCATATTGGTCACCTTGATGAAAAATACAGACTAACACGTCTCCTCTCACTGTCCCCCCAGGATGACGGAAGCTCAAGCAAGGCACCACGTGGCACCGGTGCAGACTGCGCCGCCCTCACCTGCATGGTGCAGCTGGCCCAGATCCTAGTGGGGGCGGGGCTGGGTGCGCTTGTCAACGCCGTGGGCAGCGTCGTCGTCGTGGTACTCTCTGCCTCCACAGTCTCGCTGATTGGCTGCCTCTTCATCGCCCTCTTCATCCGCCATGTGGGGTGACCCCCTGCCATTCAATTGCTGTTGTTTTTCCAATAAAGTGCAAAGACAATTTTGGTTCCCTGTCCTCAATATTGAGTAGGTTACCGGGAGACTGGCTTCTGGCATTATCCTTTAAATAGTACCAGTCAGCTTTGAACAACATTCAGATTCAAGCCACTGTGTTTAGAAATTTCTGTAAAGAAATACCATTTCTGCATTGTCTGTCTGGAAGATGCAATGGGTGATAAGTCTGCCATCACTGCACGGGTGTTATGATGTATGCTGTGATAGATGCGTACTTTCCTGGCCGCAGGCACAGAGAAAAACAAAATACAAAAATACAGTGTCTGTGATCCGTGTGCCCGTGTAGGAGCAAGGACTAGCATTCTGCAGAATCCGAGCCGAGCTCCCCCCCGACAGTCATCTCGGCCACATCTGATAGGGCTCCTTTGATAAGGTTTCTTCTGGTGCCGGCCCAAGTGCAAGCATCCTGCCCTTTGCAGGTAAGTTGGGTGGTTCTGAAGCCCTGAGGCTCCTCTCCCGGATTCACATCCCAATGTGAATGTTACTGGGCTGCGGTGCCACCTCAGACCTGCTGTGAAATTCCAGGCTGCTACATTTCTCTACATTTATTGTTTTTGTTCTGTTATTGTTTTTTTTTGCTCTCTGCAGAAGATCAAGCTGCAATAAAAAAAACTGAGCAGGATCCGAGACAGACACCTCACAGGCTTTGGAGAGACTGCAGCGCTTTGAAAGGCGCGAGTGCATGCGTGTATTTCCCTGTGCTCCTCTTTCTATGATCTGCCATAACAGATGTGTTTTTGCGCTTCAGTTTTAAGGGGATTCTCAGAACATTTGCCCTCAGTCATACATTATCCCCTGTAAGCATAAGGCCATGGCCCTCGCTTCCTGTGTTCAGTTCTAGCTGATGTGCCATCACCGTTTCACTCCATCTAGTATCTCTGTCTCCATGTTAGAGGGCTGATATTAGCAGTGTGACGCTTACCTACCGAGCGGCTCCGGAGCATGGCATGGCTTTCATGTTCGCTACAACCCTTGAGGAATTTCATACCTCCGCAGTTGCTTCAGAATATCTCGAAAGAAGGGTTACTTTAACAAGCGTAAAGCCAAGGATGCATGGTCCATCTGGATGAGAACTTATTTCAAAGAGCTGTCCGTTTAGCCCCTAACAGCAGCTTAAAGAACTCATGAAATGAATTAGAAATTTGCTGTGACAATAAACATTGTTCAAAACTATGGTGCTTAACTTCCAGAATGCCAAATACGCTACATAATTTATACAGTGATTTTCACCTCTGGCAGTCAGGTGAAAAATGTTGTGCAAGATAAGAGGCCTTATATATTCAGCAGATAGTCCTGTCCAATGTGATACACAATTATGGAAAGTTAGGGGTCAGAGAGTGTGCCCAGTGCTGTGCTGTGAATACTATGCTAGCCATGGGCTAAATTCTAGGAAATATGCTTTCATATGAAATCGCTCATCTGTTTCTTTAATTCAGAGACTTCATTACTCTTATACACCTGGATTGTATCTGGGGTGTTCAGGTTAAACGTTCAACTGTACAAGCATACAAGTCTTTAACCATGACGCCACCTGCTGCACTGTGCTTTTCTTACTTGTGCGTTTACCTCAGACATCAGGGCCCAACCTAGCCATGCTCATCAATCACATCTGTGTCCATCAAAGACGGGCCAAGTGGTCCTGCCACTGTCTGCGCCGCTAATGAATTAATACTGCCAGTGAAACCTTTGATTTCATGTGCATGCCACCTGGGGGGGGGCTGAAATGGACATTACTTAATCAGAATCCCCCAAGCCAGGAACGCCACTTAATCGGTAACCATGACCCCTGGCGCGGTGGGCTGACCCTTCTACATTTTTGTGTTGAGCTCTGCAGCTGTGCAGTGACAGGAGGCTGTGTTGATGTTAAGGGCAGCAAGGTAACAGATTTGCACAAAGGCAATCCTCTTAAAATCGTAGGAGTAATAAGCCTGATGGCATTTGGGAGCTGTGTGAGTCTGACTGTTGAGTGACTTTTGGAGGGCAAACAGGCAGCTCCCTCTCCACGCCAGTCCTCTGTGGAATTAGCTCTCCTTGGTCCTAGAGTCTCAGCTGGCTTGTGCTGGTAGGGGACAGTTAGTTCACAGTTAACCTGGCTCACATTGTTCACTGTTCCCTGTTTTTCCGCTTGCTGATTTCATCTGTCAGGAATTGCACTGCAGTATTTTACCAGGTAAGGCAGTACTTCATATTAAGGTAACAGGCACTTTGGATAAAAGCATCAGCTGACGATATAGGTGCCTTAGCTTGACACCAAGAGGGTACACACAGAGTAACAATGAATTGCTGCCAAAAGATACATGGCCAATAACAATCTTTTTGTTTCTGAAACTGTTGAAATAACCTGTTTAAACTTTGCGACACATTAAATGCCTAATTAAAACATGTAACGGATCTGTAACATTACCGTCTTTGCTGTATCCTAATTATCAGAGCTCTTTATTATTATTATTATTATTATTATTATTATTATTAGAGCTCTTCTATCTGATTAACGCGCACACAAAGGCGAACATGTTAGTGAGATGCTCTCAGGCGCTGGATTTTCTTATCGTCTCACAATCCGGACTAGTCAACAAATCACAATTCCAGTTTCATTAACACGCTAAACAATTATTGGTAACTATTAAATCGTTAGTAATCGATGAAAGTCTTTTCGTGCGCTTGTCGCCGCGATCAACGCTGCTGCCATTATTGACCAACAATGTGAAATGTGAAAATAACGGAAAATAGTCAATGATCTTAATTACGAACAATAAGTGGATAAGGATATTTGTTCTTAGGCCAATATCAACCATAAACGTACTTAAAAATACAAAACTCCGTAAGTCTGTGACGCAACTAATAAAAATATAGAAATAGCCTACTCATTTATGTTGGGTGAATTGATAATTTGGTATATATAGTTTATGTTAGACCTATTATTGTTAAATGATCTGTATATTATTGTATGGAAACAATAGGCCTATTTTTATAATTCAAGCACATTTCAACCCGTCAACCCGTCCACGGCAACGTGTTAACTTATAATAATGTCTATTTCGGCTGTTTTTAATGAGCCTATACAATGTCGGTGGTAAAAAATGGCATTTATATAAAAATGTCAGTGAGAATTCGCAATGGTGTTGATTCCTAATATATAACACTTATATAAAATAATATAGCAAACAGTTTATTTATATAAGGCACTTGAGTTCCTACGAACGCTGTTTGATTCCTGAGTGCCGAACAACTCGAATGGATAATTTCATGATGTAACACTGACCAGATAAAAAACCAGGCAGAATCATACGTACTCGGGGCTCGCAAATTGGAAATAAATGCAACGAGAAAGTGAAACTTTAATCTTATGTATTTCAATACGCTTCATCTCAATCGCGATTCCCACAGGTACCACGGATTGGTTTTATACAGATACCCACAGTTAAAGCTTAAACATGCTTCGTACAAAATGAATTCCGAGGAGAGGACAGTTTAATTCATCTTCAGTTTAACAGAATTCAGCACATTATATCTCAGGAGTGATGCTAGTGGTTGCCCGATTTTATATAGCCTTCATGCATGGGCTGAAATGAAATCTACATATGTACATTGAGATTTGAGCTCTTTGCGGACTTCGCGGATACTGAACTGATGCCTCGTCCTTCTTCTTCAGGACAAACAGAATCATAATCTGTGAACACAAAACCAATAAAGTAGGAAGGTAAAGAACCGAACAGATCCGACATGAAACGGGACCTTGGGGAAACGCGTACCCGCGGTCTGTCATGTGCTATTTGGCAAAAGATCGTTCCTCCCGTTGTACATCACTACACCGGGCGGGTAAAATATCACATCAGACTCCGGTGGGTTTAGGGGGACCGTAGCGTTTCCTTGATCATCCTGCTCCGGCTTTGTTGTGGCCGTGAAAGGCCGCATATTGGCAGCTGAAGGTGAGGTGATCTTCCAAAAAAGCTTCTTTAGAGCTTTCCTGAACTCCCTTCGCATCAGACAGTAGAGTACAGGGTTCAGGCAGCTGTTAGAGTGAGCCAAGCACACGGTCACAGGGAAGATGTACGCCTGAGTGGTGTAGTACTCGTAGCTGAAATGGACCACGTTGAGCTTGATCAGAATACCCCAAGCTGTGAGCGCCTGGTTCGGCAGCCAGCAGAGAAAAAACGAGAGGACGACTATGGTGACAGATCGGGTCACTTTGGAACGTCTTTTTGCACTGGAGGTGTTCACGTGCTTGTTAGTTATGAAGCGCAGAAGAAGCAAGTAGCACACCGAGATGACCCCCAGCGGGAAGAGGAAACCCAGCAGAACTTTTTGCGCGTGGTAGATCCCCAGCCAGAACTGCGCGTCGCCACTGTTATCCGGGAACTTCACCAGACAGAGCTCCTCGCTGGACACCACGGCGGTGGTGGAGAACACGGCGTTGGGCAGGGCGGCCACCACGGCGGAGACCCACACCAGCAGACTCATCCACTTCGCAGAGCAGCACGGTCGTCGTCTCTTGCTCTTCAGGGCGGACGCGACAGACCAGTATCGTGCCACACTCATGGCAGTGAGGAAGAAGACGCTAGCGTACATATTCATAGCTGTTACGTAGGAGACTATCTTGCACATGGTTTTACCGAACAGCCAGGTGAAGTCCAGGGCATTCTCCACCGCCCAGAAGGGCAGGGTCAACACGAACTGGAAGTCTGTCACCGCCAGGCTCGTCACGAACAGGTTGATGGAGGACTTGTTCCATACCTGTTTAGACTTCATCAGGTACAGGACCAGAATATTCCCGATCAGTCCTAAGGCGCACACCACGGAGTAGATGATGGAAATGATTATTCTCACGATCGCGGAGCCGTCGGCAATGAAATCAGCTCTGTCCAAATCCAGCAAACTGAACAGGTCCGACCAAGACTTCCTGGTCTTGTTTAACATAAAAGTGGAGTTATACGCAGCGAAGGGGAATAATTCAAACACGTCCCCGTCTAGCCTCACCGCCGCATCGCTGCTGTTCAGGACATCCATCACATGGTCGGTCAGACTGACTTCGATGTAGGAATTATTACAGCCAGCGGTGTGTTCGGTATAATCCTCGGAGATTAAGCCTCAGTTCCCGCGGATTTCCGTCTCAGTCACATTTTTGCATGGCTGAGTTGTTTGAAAATTTCTGAACAACTTCTTCTTGTCTTTGGTATGCATTTGCATTCTTTTTTGTGTTAATATCAATTTAAAGTTTCAATCCCTCAAATATGGATTCTGCACGATTCTTCGCGGTTCCGCAACTTGCAGCCTCAGTTTGCAGTGAAGCGCCGGTGCGCCTTTTTATCCGGCCGAGCTCATCGGGATTGGACGGTGGCCGCCCTACGCGGGGGGCGCGCATCTCCATCTGGGCATCGTGATGGAACTGGCTGCGGGGAAAGCGATGGCTGGGGGGGAAGGGGGGTGCACCTTTCCCGAGTTGGCCGAACACTTTGTTTTCTGGAGTATCATACGTCTCCATCTAATGTGTAGTGTCCCGTTTAAATGCAACGCGGTTCGTATTTGTGCGTGGATGGATTTCTTCTGTAGAAGGTCATTATCGCGCCCTTAGTATCACGGATACGGCGGAAAACAAACAAAACAGACAGACTCAAACGTAATTATTTCCCCCCCCTGTGGATTTCCAAGTACAAGCATAAGCGTGGCCACGCAGGATTTATTCTACAATATACACTATAATTTATTCTCGTTTGAGTTTGTGCTCATTAGGACGGAAAGCCTTAGTAATAAGGTTGAACATGTCTCACTTATTAAATTAGCTGCTTGTTTAAGTTAATTTGCTGTTCCGCTGTCCTCATGCACGTCGTTACTTCCACTGGGGACATGTTTATATATTAGTTAATGCTCATACTGAATAATAGTTATTATAAGGTTAATGTTGGATTTGGTTATTGACCAGTAAGTATTGAGCAGGATGGCTGTTGGCTGTTTTAGATAACGGGTTTTCCTATCAGAATTCTGTTTCTGGAATATGGAGGCTTATAATGTATAGATTTTTCAGCCCGTGTAATAGACACGTTTCTTAAGGACTGCGATTACATATTGTAATAAGACTGCACCTACATGATGACACCGGAAGGTGGCAGTACTCGTTAACATAGAGCCACCCATCTTATATGCCCTAAGTGGGTATTAAAACCATGAAAATATAAGTTAACAACAATGCAAAGAACAATTAAAAAGAGTAGCACTTCAAAAGATGTATTTGGTTTGTATGTACTCTTACCCAAAGTGTTTTATAATGCAGTTTTAACTGTGTGTAAGTGAATATGTTAATGAGCTTTTCCTCACACAAACGCTCAGCTTTTGCAGTGAATGAGAAGCCCTCTTAAAATGCACAGCTCCCCAGAGTAATAACTAAAACATAATGTTATGGTGACCTTTGGTGTTTCTCTGCTTTGCTGTTCCCATCCGTCTCGCTGCCAGTTTTCAAACCGCGTCGTCCCAGTGGCCAAGAGGGGGCGCTGTTCAGATTGGCTGCAAAATGGACTGAAGGGGGAGTCGGTCTGTTCCCTTTCGGGATAATGAGGATGTCTAACTGAGGGTGAGCAGGAGGATTATTTCCCTGCACTGCTGTTTGATTTGGTCCATTTTGGACATGAGCGGGTCCCAATTTGACAGATAAATTAATATGCAAATGGAGGATGCGTCGCATGGGACTTCCTGGACTGTGTTAAAAGAGGAGTTTCTGGAACAACATCTCAATGCCTGTATTGGACTTCCAAAAACAAGCAAGAGGCAGGGGTCACAGTTCCCGGAAGAGCCTCAACCAGGCCCGGCCACCAGCCCAGTCTGTACCACCTTCCACGGTCATCCAGCAGATGCTCAAACATAACCAAATATGGTCACGTAATCACGTAAGCTTTTGGAACCCTATGAAAGGAGCCCCACGGTGATGTGAACATGGCCAAAAATACTAATCATTTATTAGAACTTCAGATGTTATGCTAATACAAACAGTACATTCCTTTTATTTTACTGCATAATGTAAATTAGGTTCCGGAAAGGAATTCATCAGAAGTGTTCGATCCAAAGTTTGATTTTCAGATTTGCCCAGAATCCAGAGCAGACTGTAAACATGTTACGGTCCTCAAACTGGAGTCACCATGGAGAGAAATAGTTATAATTAATAATCTGACGCTTTCATTTGAAACAAATCTTAACATTAATATTTTGTATTGCTGGTGATGGATGGATGGATGGATGGATGGATGGGTGGATGGATGGATGGATACATGAATGGATGGGGGACATGTTCATGAGAGTAATCACTGATGATCGTGGAAGCTGTTCTCCTGAACACTCATTATGTCATTGTTTCCTGTCCTTGAGGAGCTCCTGACAGTCTATCTTTTTGTGCAATCATTCCTGTTATTTTAGTAGTTGTGTTTTTTAGCTCTGGTGCTACTATGAATTTTGATCAAGTTTAAATATTGGTCAATATTTACACATAGGACTGAGGCTAATATCATGATTTTTACCAAATATCTGCCCATACTGGTATGTTAACTACATATATTGTTCACATTTGAGGCAGACATTACTTTTTACTTAGCTAGCTTGTTAGCTACCTCAGATTCTTGACCATTGCTAACATAATTACTTTTTTGCACTATGAAAGAGGGGTCATTTCCCAAAAGCGCCGTAGCGCAAAGATTATCTTGACTATTAGAGGAAGCGTTCTGCTCTCAACTTTCCAGGAGCGAGTTCCCAAAAGTGTCGTAGAGTGAAAAGCATCAGGTAGAGCTTCCGTTATGAATATTAATGAGCTTTCCTCTTTTTTCCTACATTTTGGAAATCCGTGTGCCGGTGCTGCTACTTCACACGCGTATCTGCAGCACGTGAACGTGAGAGCGTGCAACCTGGGAGGAGGATTTTGCCCCCAAATATCGATTATAATCGATTGTGACGCTACAGATCAATGCAGTTGAATCATCACCTTAATAACTGATTCATCACACTGCATCGATGCATCTTTACAGCCCTGCATCTAATAGGTGCTCCCAAGCCAGCCGTGCCTCAAACTCTCATTAATGCTGTTACACCCTGTTCCGCATTTTACTTTTCAATTACAGCACTTAGACTGCGAGTGTCTGGCTGGAAACGCAGAAGGAGGCCTGAGGCAGCATGAGAAGCATGGCAGCGAATTTGCTTCTATAAATTTGTGGACTAGACTCAATAACTTCCTGTTAAAAGCTACACGGTGTGTGAAATTAAACTGCGAAGGAGGGTTGATTTTAATAAGGAGTGCTTAACACTCAAAGTCCTGGCACAAGGTGCTGTCAGAAAGCCACACAGTGAAACTGCCAGTCTCTCTTTACTCTCCTGATTGCAAGGGTGATTTAATGACTTAGGAAGCGGTTTACACTTCAGGTTAGTGTTTGGAGTTCATAAAAGGCCAAATGTTCAGACCTGGCCTTATGCAAAGGCCATAGAATCTTTTATTAGTGTACAGTTTGATTTACCACGGTGGCCCTCACTGCCTGGGAGAGCCTCCTGGCTTCCCCACGACCCAGACCAGCATCAGCGGCTGGATGGATGAAATGAAACCAGCTGGGCGAGGTCAGCAGAAAGTTGCTTGCACAGTTCTGTACATGGACTATTAAGCCACTCATCCCATCTACCGCCAGGCCGGGCCAAGGGTAGGGGTCAGTCTGCCTCTGCCTGGGTAGCATACAGGTGGTTCAGCTGCCAGTCAACAGTAAACCTTTCTTTGACAATAAAAAACATGAGCGTGGGTGGCAGACTTAGATATAAAGGCTGACCAGCTCGGGCCACAAAGCTGGCTGAGTCTGAATGCAGCGAATCTGCTCCTTATTAAACGTCTGTAACGGATATGCTGTCTTCTAAATGAAGTCCTAATTGCGGCATGTGTTCGTCCGGCTCCTGGCTGTGCTCGTGACGAGCGGGCGACGCCAGCGGTAATGTGGCCAACGGCAGCCTTTGGGTGGAGGATTCCCGCTTAGTAGCTTGCCGTTTTGTTCTAAATGAAACTTATTGGGGAGATAATTAGAGGTGGACCTAGAATGAAAAGGTGGATGCAGGAGGAATGGAGAGGAAGTTTAATCCTGCTCAGTGCGTCAGTCGGACAGTGTTCAAGAGGAAGTTAATTAAATACACAGCCATGACCTGCTTTATGGGTCATTATCTGAAACACTAATGGGGTAATGTGTTTTTAATTAACATTGCATTGTGGGATTTTGCAAATCATGTTTGGTCACATTCATTCTCAATTTTCTTGAAGGAATAAAGAGTGAAAGTGATTTTAAAGCACATGTATCGAACATTTCATTAAAACAGTAGTGATCTGTTTTTGTGAAACCTGGAACCTTGAGCAGTTTCTGACATCACTTCCTGTCAGTTTGACACCTGAAGCTTCCTGTATGCTGACACCTTAGCGCCTGTTTGTCACAGATGAGGGGTATGGTGGAGCTGTCTGGCCGTACAGGGCTGCCCCCCGTGCCTAGCTGAAAGCGCTCTGAGCTTCATGGTTTAAGACTTTTTCTCTGATACTGTAGGTAGGTTCAGTACTGCTGCCAGTTTCAGATTTAATACTATGGAAGGGGGCAGCAGTCAAACCTAATATCTGATCAGCTTTGATGTCCGGAAAATCAGCAGTTTGGCCCTGTGGGTTTCTCCTGCAGCCTCTGCATGAAGCGCGGGGCTGCCCACTTCCCAGACGCACGCCGCTGGGTAATTCGGTGCCAATCTCCTGCCTGCAGTGGCTGCAGCATTAATCAGACAAACCTCAGGAAGCAAACAAACGGCTCCCTGGGGCCAGGCAGGCCGGCAGATTGATGAAAATCTTTTTAAAAATCTGTCAGTCACAAAGATAAGACACGTGCACGGAGGTGTACTGAGGTCTCGCCAGTTCGCTGGCTCAGCCGGATGGGCAGGCCCTGTACACGATCCTTGCGGTCTGCATATGTATGTAACACTAGGCTGTAATGTTTATACTCCACACTCACTGACCAGCACTTCATCCTAAATTAAGATCATGATCCCAAGCACACTGCTAAAGCAACAAAGGAGCTTTTCAAAGATAAACACTGGAAAATTCTTGAATGGCCACTTCGGTCACTCAGCCTAAATCCAAGTGAGCATACCTTTCACATCAGTGGTGATTCTAGCTTGTATGGTACCATGGGCGAACCCCCCCCTTCAGTCCCCCCCCACCAAAAATAATTGGGTGTTTATGTCCCACCCCCTGTCACTCACATCCAAATCAGCGGGTGCCTGACAAGCAGGAGCTGCAGTTGGGCCTGACAGAACATCACCAGAGATGATCCTCAGCACCTGCTGATGTACATGAGTCACAGACTTCAAGGAGCCGTTGCATGCAAGGGATATGCAGCAAAGTACTAAACCTGACTGCCTCCATTTACATATCATGGCTGTGGCCAAAACAAATTGTGCCCTGAATTCTAGGGAAGCCATGTATAAAACGTGATGTAAATTCTCCATGGTGAAGTTAATAAAAATACCTTTAATGCAGTCTGAGAATGTGCACTTTAACCCTATGTGAGTTGTTTGATTACAAATATGAAACTGTGGAATACTGAGGCAAATAAAACACATGACTTTGTCCCAGACATTATGGAGGTGCTCTAATATCCCATTTTTGGTTTTATTCATCTGTGAGATCAGGAATCTAGACCAGGGTTGCCCAATTCCGGTCCTGGAGTTTCAGTGTGCAACACAGTTTGCAGATTTTCCTGCTCAGACACACCTACTAAACTTGGTAATTCACTGAATAAGATGTGTTTGAGTAGGGAAATCTGCAAACTGTGTTGAATTCTGTCACTCTAGGAATGGAATTGGGCAACCCTGATCTAGATTGACCCTGAAGGTTACTTAATGATTTACTGGAGGTGTTTCGCATTCCCCACCCCCGGAATGCCTGTGGCCTCTGCGAGGGATTGCATAATCTGTGAGGGAAATAAGATAATAGATGCAGTCAGGCTGCACAGAGCCCAAGGCTGTGCCTTCGATAGTTTGACCCTGCAGCCCAGCCCTGCGGAGCGCCATGAAGGTTATCTGTACGTGTGAGCAGGAGGCCTTGCTGATTGATTGTGCTGCTCTTTCTTGCTGCTCTGGGTGCTGTGAGTGAGACTGTTAGCCGCACAAGATTAGCGTGACTGTCTGAGCATACCTGGACCCTCCGGAGGCTTCCTACATCTTATAGTGTATAACAGCATCAGCTGGGCTCCAGAGCGTGAGCACAGAATAAGTCCAGCACTTATTTGATCTAGATCCATGGGGACATCCCTGCCAAACAGTCAGGCTCATTTCTTCTCTTTGAACAGGGACTTTGCCGCGGGACGCAGCGTCCTTGGCACAGCACACTGAGAGCTGGGCTAGGCTACAGAAGGAGCTCTTTGCCAGTCAGCTAGTGAAGATACTGCTGGAAAGCTGTCCTGTTGCTGTCCCTCTGCGTGACTGAGCTCTGAGGGCAATATGGTGAGTTAGGGATTATTGGGGCAACATTTTTACAAGAATGTGGTGAAACATCATGAAGCTGGCCTGCCGCTTTGGGTCTGGATTCTTTGCAGCCTTTCTGGATCCTTAACCAGACATATTTATGTACGTCTTTTCAGTTTTGGGAAATCTGTCCATCCTGGAAAGCTTAGCAAGTGCGCTGAGGTGACTTCACATGGCCATGCCAGGTCATCACTCACATTTTCCTTGCCTACATTTGATGTATGTCCACCAGCGGGCACCCCCCAGTGTATCCAGACCGTCAGACACCCCCCAGTGTACTGGGACCTTCGGAAACACCCCTCAGTGTACCCGGACCATCAGACACCCTCCAGTGTACCTGGACCATTGGAAACACCCCAGTGTACTCGGACCATCAGAAACACCCCCAAGTGTACCCGGATCGTCAGATACCCTCCAGTGTACCCGAACCATCGGAAACACCCCCCAGTGTACCCGGACCATTGGAAACACCCCAAAGTGTACTTGGACCATTGGAAACACCCCAAAGTGTACCTGGACAATTGGAAACACCCCTCGGTATACCCGAACCATCGGAAACACCCCAAAGTGTACCCGGACCATTGGAAACACCCCTCGGTGTACCTGAACCTTCGGAAACACCCCTCAGTGTACCCGAACCATCGGAAACACCCCTCAGTGTATCCGGACCATTGGAAACACCCCAAAGTGTACCCGGACCATTGGAAACACCCCAAAGTGTACCTGGACCATTGGAAACACCCCTCGGTGTACCCGGACCATTGGAAACACCCCTCAGTGTACCTGGACCATTGGAAACACCCCTCAGTGTACCCGGACCCGCAAGAAATCTTGGTGTCACTTTGGATGGCTATCTCTCATTCTCCTCACACATTAACAACCTTTCCAGGTCTTGTAGATATCTTCTTCACAACATTAGAAGGATTCGTCCCTTTCTCACCACAGATGCCACTCAGTTACTTGTCCAATCACTGGGCATCTCCAAGTTGGACTACTGCAACTCCTTACTGGCTGGGCTTCCACTAAAAGCAATTAAACCACTTCAACTGATACAGAATGCAGCGGCACGACTTGTCTACAATGTCCCTAGTTTCTCACATACCACACCTTTACTTTGGGACCTGCATTAGCTCCCTGTGGCCGCCCGCATTAGGTTCAAAACCTTAACACTCACCTTCAAAGCCAAGAACAGAAGTGCACCTCCTTACCTATCAGCACTAATCAAGCATTGTGTCACTTCTCGTCCTCTTAGAGCGAAAAGCACTGCTCGACTCGAGCCACCATTACTTAAAAGTGCAAAATGTACATCAAGACTCTTTTCAGTGCTGGATCCCCAGTGGTGGAACGAACTTCCTCTTGCTATCAGAATGGCAGAGTCCCTTCCTGTCTTCAAACGACGTCTGAAAACCCACCTCTTCAAGGAACACCTTGGAGGCTAACCAGTTATATATTAATGTTATGTTTATATTACATTAATAATAAAAAAAAAACTACTAACACATTCTCTTATCTCTGCACTAATGCTCTTTATGTAACAGGGTTTTTAGGTGCGTACTCAAGCTGGCAGCAACTTTGTCGACTGACGGTTGTTATCCAAGTTTAGCTTTGCAAGAGTGAAGAATAGTCGTGGTCTACCGAGCACTGTTTTACGTCATTCTAGATTAGGGCGTCTGCTAAATGCTGTAAATGTAAATGTAAATGTTGCCTGATGGTGTGCGCTGCCTTAGTAAGGGAAGAGTGCTGGAGAAAATATGTGAACTACAAGGTGAGCTTTGCTCATTTTTAAACGTCATGAGGTACCAAAAGGCTCACCCTTATAAAAACAATTCTGATGGATAGCAAGAAAATGGCATATGTGAAAATTTGTTGGACTTCATGTCTCATTTAAATCAGCTTAATTAATAATTGAAAAGCAAGAAGCACACTGTGGCAGAGATGTGTAGGTCTGTTGAAGCTATCCACTTAAAATGGACCTGAAAGGGAGACAGCTATACTTTCCTCACCTAAAGCAGAAATGTGAGAAAAACAACATGCAAGAGAAATCACTAATGCATATATTCATGGCTGGACCAGCAGAGAATTTCAAGGACAGGTCCTCTCAAGTGAAATCTTTGTTTCTATGACATTATCAGGGTCTGCAGATGGTCAGTGGACTATAGAGGCCAAAAGGCTGCTTCCATCCCTGTAAAAAACATCTCTTGATCTTGGAAATGTCTAAATAGGATTTGCTCACAGAACAACACAAGGTTGCTAGTATGACTGACATGTTGTTCCCCAATTCAAACACACAAGAGTGACTGTAACACTGCTGCTTTCAATATTTCTCTCCACTTATATCTGTGAGTCATCGTTTTCATCAAGGAACATGCTCTCCAGTGCACATCTGGATCAATGCCTTCACAGTGCCACTGCAGGACACGACCCCAACTTCTGATCTGCTATATCTTCACACCACTGTCATTCTTTTTTGACACACTGGCCCCTGGCTTTATCTGGTTGGTTGAATCTGGCCCTTAAGGGCAATTAAATGCGTCTTTCATTTTGTGCGTCATAGTCTGACCTCACAAGGCACCCCAACTGATGCAGCGAGTGAGCATCTAATCGATGTCCAATAAAAAAGCAAGGTGTGACTTTTCTTGATTTTTACCGAAAAATCGATATCTTTGTAAAACTGAAAATACAAGCAATGTACATCAACATACATGACTGATATGAAAACAGTCAAGACAAAATTGTGTCCAAGGTTATAAGATATTAATACATTGCAACCAAACGATAGCAGCAGGCTAAATACATTGACTGAAAATGTCAAATGTTTGAAGAAGCTGATGCGTGTTGCATTTGTCATGGTTGAAATGTGGCCCTCTTGGCTTCTGAAGGTGCATGGAATCGAACATATCAGCATGAGAAAACATGAAAAGTAATTTGAGGTGGGTATATATGCAGATTTGACAGCATCTACAGAAAATGGTGCAATAACAGTAGATTGACGAAAGTGTCAGTCCTGTCTTCACGACCCCCTCAGCAAAAATCACCCTGTTATTACTCCATTATTTTTACCTCCCACATAGAGTGGAGGGCAGGAGTGTCCCAGGAATCATCTATGACAGGATAGGAATGATGCGTGAAGCTCTGTGCGCTCATGATTTAGGCAGTTGCTGGTGCCTGGGGTGTCTTTCTCAGGATGGTCGGGTGTAGTTCTGACTGATCTTATGGAATGGGGTGGATTTGAACCAGGCCATGTGTGGTTCTGACAGATTGACACACCGTTTCACTTTGGCGGACACTCACTGTCCTCCACGGTGTTCATCAAACATGGTTTGTTCTTCAGCCACATTCTCCTGGCTGTGACATATGAGCAGCAACTCCCAGTGATCCCAGTATAAAGCAGAGCTCCTGGCCTGTGGGGCTTCTTCATGAAATCTGTGTGATGGTCCATTACATCCAATAACATTAAACAGCAAGTGTGGAAATTTCCAAATTTGGCCCTCAGTTATTTAGTGAATAACACAAGACACACCCTAAGAAGCATTAATCGCAAAGGACAGCAACAACATGTCAGCATGCAATGCTTCCCGTGTTCGTTTCACAGATAAGACTGCAGCTGGCAATTTCAATCGTTTTTTAATTAGTTATCTTTAGGAATGTGAAATAAATGGGCTAACGGCCTCGAATATAGATAGAAGTTTTCTGTTGTAGACATCAGAGCGGAAATTAGCATAAGAATTATTTTAAACAATAGTGCAGAATGGAAGACCAATATGAGATGATAAACAACGCTTCTGTGGGGATTTAGATTGTACTGAAGTGAAGTCGCTTCTCTTGGACCGCAAGCGGACTGAACCAGAGATGGGTGGTGATTGTAGTAGTATGAAGCTGTGGCAAAGCAGGCCGGGCACGGGTGCAGGGAAACGCCCCGGTCACATGACCGCCCCCAGGGGCTCGCCAAATCGGGAGCTTCCCAGATCTGGAGCAGATTTTCCTGGCGGAAACGCCGCTGTGCATTGAAATTCATTGCAAGGCTCAGTGCAGGGCGAACAGATCGGAACGATTTCAGATGCTGTGTTAAGCTGCACTCTGAGGTTTATCCATGGTTTACCCTGCACATCTCACTTGCTTTCAGACAGTCCTTCGCGTATTGCATTGTCACAGAGATGGGTAGCATGTCACTGAAGAAAAGCGGGGCTGACAGTCGTCCCAGTTAATCAGACAGCTGTTCAGAGGGGCTGTGCTGGTGCTGGCCCACCTGCCCAGGGGCACGCCTGCCTTCTCTCCAGCTCCTGCTGACAGGCACCGAGACCCAAATGCCCGCCATAGTGCTAGGCCTGTTCTTTCAGCAACACCGTTTGCACGTGAGTTCAGAGTATCATGCTGCCTGGATGCCCTGAGGAGCTTAATCAGCGTTCAGGCCATGATGATAACATGGGTCTGATGGCCTTGTCATATTTCTAAAAATGGGTAGTGGCATGGACTCGCCATTGAATAAGCACTAGAAAATAGATGGCCGGGTGCCTAGAATGATCAGCATGTCAGTAATTAACCCAATTTTAATTGTTCCAACCTAATGAAACCTAATTACTGGGCCGAGCTCCAGTGCGTGCTGACAGGAAGCAGGACCTTCAGTTGCTCAGCATGTGCTGTACTCTGCCCAGCAGATGGCACTGTGGGGACCAATAGCCCCCTAAAATCCTGCTAAACCTCCAGGAGACTGCAGCATGATCGCCGGGTAACTCCCATCAGAACTCGACCTGCAGATGGACCACCCCCCACAAGTTCACCCCCTGCCTGGACCCTTGACACGCCTGTCCATGGATGTAATTCCTGTCCAGAGCATCACCTTCAGCTGAAGCAGCAAAGGAGCTCTGCTAGATTCTCTCTGGCAGACGTCAGAAGGAGCCTGGAGGTGTGCTGACCCGGAACATCCTTTCGATCCTGTTATGACCTGTCAGGCAGAATCGCACGATTTGGGGGCTGACACTTTTTTTTATACCTGGTTGGTTTTGAATGCATTTTTTTTCAGCTGCACGCAGCCTTGTGGATGGACGGCTGGAGCCCAAGGCAGCATGTGGCCTGTCCTCTATGTCTTCATGCTGGTCTGTGTAGATATACACTTGTGGTTTGCCACCTACTCACAACAGTAAACTGCTCAAATTATGGGCTGCAGGTGTCTTTGTAATGCATCTCGCTGTTAAAGGGGTGTGCTCGTGCATTTCGTTGTTAAAGGAGTTTGCTCATGCACCTTGCTGTTAAATGGGTACGCTCATGCATCTTGCTGTTAAATGGGTACGCTCATGCACCTTGCTGTTAAATGGGTACGCTCATGCATCTTGCTGTTAAAGGGGTACGCTCATGCATCTTGCTGTTAAAGGGTTTTGCTCATGCATCTCGCGATTAAAGGGGTGCTCTCATGCATCTAGCCCTTATGAACATGAAATATCTTCTGACTGAACGGTGTTGGGAATCAGAATTAGGATCTCTGTTTGCTTATTTGCAGCCAGCAAAATTTATTTCTGGTGTCTGAAGCCTTGGGGGGTTGCTCTCAGATTTCCGTTGTGCCTGGAAAGGGGTTTTTCATGGTGACCTTCGTCTCTCTCCTGTTAGGCAGTGGCTGTCTGCACTCTGCAAGCCTCAACATCATACACACACGTGGCATGCTTCCGCCCTGAGGCAATGACGCAGCACACCTCCTGCTGAGACCCTATAAATTCCCTCCACTCAGCCTGCCATCGCTGAAGTAATCGACTGTAGCAAGATGGGCTTTCAGGGCACCTCCATACTAACTTCTCTCTGCTTTCTGTCCATGTGGGAATCAGCAAGTAGGTTCAGCGTCTCTCTCTCTCTCTCTCTCTCTCTCAGGTCACATAGACCAGAATTTGTGTTTGTGTTCTCCCAGCATGCTCCTCGGAAGCCATCATAGGGGGGAAGGAGGTGAAGCCTCATTCCAGGCCCTGGATGGTGTCGATCCAGGTGAATGGTCACCATACCTGTGGGGGTGTTCTCATCGGGGATAGCTGGGTGCTGACAGCAGCCCACTGCAGGAGGTCGGTTGGGTTCCTCGTTGGGGAAGGGGATGCGAAGTTCGCTAACTCGAGCTGGGGGCGTGTTGGTGGTTCATAGTGCCTAGCGACTTAAGAGACTGTGAATCATAACTCCTGTATGAGCTCTGCCGTGACAAGAGGAGAATTTTTTTATAATCACCGTCTCTATCAGCTTCAGACAGGAGGCTCTTTGTCCATCTCTAATTTCAGTATCTCCTCAAAATTTCTGGGCAGAAACTTCAAATGGTCCCTGAAGTCGGTAGCAGCCCTGCTTGGAGCTCACTCCCTGACCAAGGATAAGGACAAGGGCATCCTGCACTTGGAGATTGACAAATGCGTCACTTTCCCCTCCTACAACGTGAAGACCAAAGCTGGTGACATCATGCTTATGAAGGTAGGTCCAGAGCCTCAGTGGAAAATGGCTTGCCTTAGTCTTGAGTAACACATCTGGGCAAAGCAGTGATGAAAAACCAGAAACACACAGACACTGACATGGACAAACACTCATGTTTGATTTGCAAGGCTGACGAGAAACTCAGGCGAAGTCTAAAATAAACTCTGTTCCTGTGAAAATGAGATTTCCCTCCATGTGTTGAAGTCCCTCGATGTACACCTTATGAAATGCTCTCACGGGGTCCTGATCGCTTGACTGCCCGTAGCTTCGGCGGAAGGTGGACCCCAAAAGCAAGACGGTCAAAATCAAAGCCCTCCCCATATCGGGTAAGGACATCCCCCCCAGGACACGCTGCTCAGTAACGGGCTGGGGGGTGACCACTCCGAGCGGCAAGACCCCGTCTGACACTTTGCAGGAAGCGGAGGTCAGCATCATGCCAAGACTGCTGTGCGCCGATCGCTACAACGGGTCCAAAGATGTCGTCATCACAGAGGAAATGCTGTGTGCCAGGAACAGTTCCACTGGGGCGGACTCCTGCACGGTTAGTCCTGGCCGCCCGCTGTGTCATGTCACACTTCCACCCTACTGTGGACAGATGTAAGAGTGAAGCATATGGGAAGCTGCGGAGTACGTGGGAGAGACTTACCAGTCAACAGGGTTTGGGTGACTGGACAGTTTTACAGTGAGCAGGTGTATGAGGAAGTGAGCGGGGCTTATGGTGACAATGGACACCTGCAGTATGTGGTTATGCCACTGTATTGGTAATCAGAAGGCCACTGGTTTGAACCCCATCCTCGGCAGAATAGTCACATATTCATTGAGCCCTTGAGCAGGGCCCTTAAACCCCCTGAAATGCTGCAAGGGTGCTGGATAAATGGCTGACCCTGCACTCTGACCCCAAGCTTCACTCTCGACTGTGTGTGTGTGTGTGTGTATATATATTACATTTCCCCACAATGTGAAGAACTCCTGTTATTTTGACATTGTGGGGACATATTTTAGGTGCCTACAAGGGGAAACTCAATTTTGTAAAAATCTGTCACTGAAATCAAAAAACTAAAAATACTAAAAGTTTTGTATTTTGTTTGGTTACTTATGTTTAAGGTTATGGCTGGGTTAAGGTTGTCATAGATGGGATTAGGATTTTGCCCATAGAAATGAATGGAGAGTCCCCATAAATATAGGAATATGTGGACTATGTGTGTATGCGTGTGTGTGTGTCTCAAATGAGTGCAAGATAGGACATGTGAATAGAAGCATTCCAATATACTTGTACTTGTATTTGTGCAAATGGAAAATCAAATATAATTTCATTAAAGAGTGGTGGTGTGTTGCAGGGAGATTCCGGGGGTCCCCTCCTGTGCTGGGGTGACCTTGTGGGTGTGGTTGCAGGTGGGGGCCCTCCCTGCGGAAACCCCAAGAAGCCTGGTGTGTACACCCGTCTTTCGAAAACCTACCTGTCCTGGATCAGATCCATCATCCATGGCAGATCTCCCCAAGGGAGTGTTTAGGGCACTCTCTACCCACTCCTGTGTGTCTATTTCACCTTTTCAAGCTGACGGTACATTGTCAAATCTCTCCAAAGTGAACTGTCACCCTGTAAATTAGATAAAATAGCTGTTCAGAAAAAACTCTGCTAATGAAGGCGCTGTGCACCAGGAGCGAGAGCCTGAGCTGACATATCATCTGCAAGGAAGAACCCGCTTTTCACGTCTATGTTTATGCTCATTCATCATGAGCCCTATTCAAACAGGGCCGTTTTCTACCGGAAAACTGAACAAACGGTGCAATCTCTGAGCAGGGCACTGTCCCCGCCCCCCCACCGGTGTGTCATAACAACTAAAGAAGATCAATGAAGAAGCATCAGAAAGAGACAGACAATGGGCCGCTCTTCGAATCCCCCGTATTTCACTCAGAGTCTGCTGGGATTTCACTTGGCTTCACTTCAATAAAACACCAGATTTGTTACAGTCCTCTTATATGTTCTTCCATTTTGTGCTTTGTGCTGAAAGACCTAAATAATACTGACATGATGCAGAACCGCAGTAGAGGAGGCAGAATGTAGGGACTGTAGCCGTGTGCGTGTGTGCGTGCATGTCTGTGTGTGTGTGTGTGTGTGTGTGTGAGTGAGTCTAAGGGGTTAGAGTTGGGGTTAAAGGTAAGGATTAGTGGCTTAGGCAACTGAGTCCTGAATCTTTATAACGAGAACGATTCCGCTCCTGGAGGACCAGAATCCAACACAGTTTGCAGATTTCCCTGCTCAAACACATCTTAATCAGCTAACTGCCATGTTTAGTAGGTGCATTTCAGCAAAGAAATCTGCAAACAGTGTTGGATTCTGGCCCTCCAGGAGTGGATCTGGGGAACCCTGTCTTAGAAGTTCCGAATCTCACCACTGAGTGCACTGAAAACCCAAATTCTCCTTTTCATTTTCACTATCAGTAAGCAGGGGCATAGCTATTCTGGGCCATCTGAAAACGTCACCTTGGACCCCACTCAATTTTATTTATAGTTTTATATATCGAAAGACCCCTGTAATGTGCTGGGGCCCCTGAATCTGCTAGGGTATTATGCCCCTATTGTGCCCTTGTGTGTATCTCAAAATCACTTGTCTGGTTTGTGATATGAGTCAGTAACAACAAATTAGTTGTTTAGATATTTCTCAGTAACCATTGCAGTGATTCTATTTAAAAACAGCTTAGAAGCCCAGTAATTCTGATACACTTCAAACTGAAAATAAAAGCACACATATACAGTAAGTATCTCCATGACTCCAGAGAAGTGATGGGAGAATGTTAGAAAGCCATCAGATTTATTGAATATTTCCATTTCCTTACCTTTTCAATTTATTGGCCATTCTTCTCTCAGTACCACCTCGAAATGAACCTCTGGGAGTTTTTAAATGAACCATTTTCCCCGAGAATGTTCTACCTTCTCTGTTTTATCCCATTTCAACAAAACATCACAGAATCTCATCACTTGCATTTGAGATGACCACTCTTCCTCGTTACCTCTCTATTAATGGGGAGGATCTGCCGGCTGGACTCGTGAATGTCCTCTGGGAGGTGTCAAATCTGTTGACAGTACGACAAACCCGCAGGCCGTTCCACCTGAGAGCAGGCTGGATGCAGCCACAGCTTGGTGGGTATGCAGATCTGGACAGGTGTGTAAAAAGTGTTTTATTTATTGCTCCTGTGGCAACCAATCACATGTCTTGGTCACGTCTCCTCTAGTTGCTTGGACCCACCTCCTCTACAATCTGATTAGTTATCTCTCTGAACCAATCATTTTGGTTCTGCTACTGATCCTGTCTGTGTGAGCCGCTGCTGCTCATGCCGGTGTGAGCCGCTCTTGGTCCTGTCTGCGTGAGCTGCTGCTGCTCATGCTGGTGTAAGCCACTGCTGATGCAGCATGGAGCATAAACAGGGAGCAGGCCAGACTCTGGTCCTCTTGACCTGGCAGGCCGATAGAGATGCAGGGGAGCAACATTCTCCAGCCCTGATCCTTCAGGACCCGCAAGCCAGCCAGGTCGTGAGATCACTTGTTGTTTTCAGTATAGACAAAGTTCTCCATGCTATAAAGGACTACTCCAACTTCATGCTATGGTGCAACGAGAAACTCACATAACTACACGGACTAGAGCAGGGCCCCATTCCTGTTTCCATCTAGTGCCCCCAAACTCTTGAGCCTGCCCCCCACCATCTGCTGCACCCCTGCCCCTGAGCTCATGTGTGACTAAGCCCAGCATCCTCTGCTGAACAAAACGAGCTTCAACAATACAGAAGAAGAAACAACATGCCCCCCTACCTACCTTTCACTACCCCCCCCCCCATCAAAGACCTGCTCCAATAGTTAGCTTATAACGAGATGAAAGAAGAAATTCAAAGTACTGCCCCGGTTTATTGTGCTTGGTCCGGGTTTCCAGGCGACTGTCTGAAGCCTGATGGATGATACAGTTGTGAGCCTCTGAAGGTTAAGAAGCAGTGCGTGGCCCTGAGCCACAAACCATTACACACAACCAGAACGCTGCACTCTCAAACACTTCCCTCAAAAGTCAGGGCAGAGAGGGGGAGTGTGTGCTACAGTGGGGAACTACTGCCACCTACTGGACAAGGTGCTGCAAATGAACAGGCTCTCTCAGGAGCATATAGATAGAGGCTTTTGCAAAATTGCAAATACGTGTAACTCAAAAAGGCATTTTGAAATTTTTATGGATATGTCACATATTGACGTCACACCAGGCTGAATCACACTCTGCATGGTTTCGGCAGGGTGTCGTTGGGAGGTCCTTGGTTGTTTTTATAGCTATATCATGATAGCAAAATAACTAACAGGTGAAACACTTGATTTAATATTTAATTTGCTGCATATACAACCTACCTATATGTACATATACATATATCCTGACCTGACCTGACATACAAGCTCACAGTGATTCATATTTAAGTGATAAACTGGTAATTTAATAACACTGGTCAAAAAAGATTTTGTCATAGAACAACAAACGGGTGTCTTTTGTGTATTTTTTTATGCTGATTTCAGAAATGCATTCAGAATTTTGTTATCACCCATAGTTTCAGTTTATATTGACAATATATAATTCCTTATTAAGAATCTATGGGTATTTTAAAGTTTAATTTTGATTTTATTTCTATTTCTGAACATTTTTAAGACTTTACAGATGGTCCAAAGTACTGTAAGTCTGTTTTGCCAGAGTTTTTTCCAGACTGTAACATGTTTGGACATGTTGAGACAGGGTCCTGCTCTCTCTCTGATATGGAAAAATTATATTAAGGTGAATGCAGTCCCAGTACGCTCTTAAGATTATCACAAGCAAAACAGAAGAATTTGTATTTTGTTCACCATTTGATTATCATAAGATTACGATTATTATCCATAATGAAAAAAATCAAGCAATTATTTTCATATAAATACTTGAGTATAATGACAGATCGTCTGTTATCTAGGAAAGGCCACATTATATTATATACAGAGAATTCATTTTTTCTGTCGCTTTAGGTGTTTTGGGGCAAGCAGACAAATTCTTTCCTTATTTTTACGTCTGTGATCATGAGTGTTCTACAGGTTTGCAATAGCATATGATACAACTGTTTGTCCACTATCTTAAGGTCAGAACTACTACACCAGAAAAAAATATGCTCAGAGATTTTTGGTCAACCTTTTGAGAAACTCTATGAATTAGTTTACCATACTAACATATTAAGGTTGGCCAACAAAATTGTTTTGGATCCAAACCATGATCTGAATAGTGAATTTACATTGTTACCATCAAACAGGAGAAACAGAGTTCCACGATTTAACCTCTGTGTTATTTTGGGGTCAAAGTGACCCCAGTCCATTTTCAAAATGAGGATAAATTCTATAGATTCTAGAATTTAGAACGGAAGAAATAAAATACGTAAGGGATAATAAGGTTAGACTGAAACACTCTACTGTGCATCAGTCAATCATTAAACTTGATTCACTGATTGAATGTATATGGAATGTGTCCTTGTGATGTATAGTAAATGTATGTATTTAAGTCTTTGTGTGATGTCACAAGTAGAGCTGCTGTGATGCAAGAAAAATTCCAGACTCATGCCTGACAATAAAGTATATCTATCTATCTATCTATCTATCTATCTATCTATCTATCTATCGTCTGTCTTTCTGTCTGTCTGTCTGTCTGACTGTCTCTGTCTGTCCGTCCGTCCAACCATCCATCTATCTATCTATCTGTCTGTGTCTGTCTGTCCGTCCGTTTGTCTGTCCATCCATCTATCTATCTATCTATCTATCTATCTATCTATCTATCATCATGAAATAGCCATACTTGAATGAGTTTGATCTCAGCCTGACATGACAGGATCAGGCTGAGCAGCGAACAGAAACTCAGATACACACAGAAAAGTCCACATCGTCCCTCATGGTCGACAGATGACACGGTAGCTGCAGTCCTGCCAACGTACAAACTGTACCACCATGTACCATCCACATGACCATCTAATAAGTTCATCGTGATGATGTTTCATCCCCATTGATAAAATTTGCTGTGATGATACCTGAGATATATACTGATGAGGGTGTGATTGCGGGTTGTGGTGCAAACTTCTCAAATTGTTACCCCTCACTGACTCCCACAGAACCAGGCAGCAGAACCACTAAGGATCTTCTCCCTGTTTGACACGCTGAGGAAAAACACTTAAATTACACTCCTATTCAGGATATACTGTGAGCTTCGGGAAAGACGGCTGGCGGACCAGAACCAGGAGGATGATTTAGTGAGGTTTTACATGGATCATCTTTCTTATCTTCCCAAAAGCCCCCCCCCCCCCCACAAAGTTTTGACACAAAATCCTGACACAATAACTCTGACACACTGAGTCACAGTCCTAATACTAACCTAGAAAGCACACAGACACGAAATGCTCACAGTGGGATACATTGGCTTGGAGCTCAGGACATAATGCAGGTATCAAAATGAGCCCATAATCCAGGTAGATACCCAAGGTAAAGATCCAAGTCTAAAATGTGCATATAATAAACAGAGCAGTCATGAGACACTTGTCAGACAAAAGCAGTCATACAAGGCAATGGAAACAGTTCCCGTATTGGTACGGCTGCACAAATTCTGATGTGACTTGAAAAAGGGTGAGTTTTGCACCTGATCTTTACATTTCAGGCTGCAGGATGACCTCACGCTTGGCAAACAGGAAAGATAAATTTAGGATCACAGCAATGCTGAAACCCACTTGTGAAATTAAAGGAGTAGCCTTCCATCGTGTTCTGGAAGGCTACCCCGGGCCAGGATGGGCAGCACATTGCAGATATAATGGGCCACCCTGACTATTAACTGTGTCTGCCCTCTCGCGGCCTTTGGCTCTGTTAGATTGGGAAGAGTTAATAATTACTTTCAAAAGTACAATGGGTTTCCAATAAAGGGTCAAAAAAGTCATATTAACGGAGAAAGCCTTTCATGGTAGATAAATACGTCAAATGCAGTCTTCTGATTATATTCATTATCAGCATGTTGGTGCTGTTTCAAAGGGCCTTGATGACTCCTCTATAATGTGGTCTATGCAGGGTTCAAAGGCTTTGTAATGGACTTTCAAGACGGGCTTGTGGTGAGTTGAGGTGGTTTTGGGCCCACAGTCACTGGTTCAGGAGTGATGATTGTACTGACTGAGCAAGTCTGGGCTTGTTACAGGCCCATGGTTTGGAAACAAGGTAGTGATTTCCCACAGTACCTTCCTGGTAAATATCACAGCATTACATGGCTGGGGGCAGCTCTGACTGAGTCTTCGCCCTGGTCTTTCCACCAAGGTGAGTTACGGGGAAATAAATTGGACCCAGTTATGATTTATGGAGGGGAAAAAATAGAAAGAAAACAATCTGAAAGGGGGACCCCAATAAGCTATCTGCATAGAGTGTGTGTATGTGAGAGGCTAAAATGGAAGGCTGGGGGTGCCCCAATGCACCATGGGTAATGAATGCAAAAGTACAACTCCTGTTAGTGCTAGCTAATTCAGATTAGCTAGATAATATTAGTGGTGTTAAATATGAAATATATAGTCATGTATGAGTATAAACAGATGTGTCAGTTGGTGTATAGAGTTATCCTGGATGGAGGGTGCCAAGGTATATATTTCATTCTGTTCTCATCGAGACAAACAAACTCCATTGCCTACAAGCTACAAGCTAAAACTTTGGGTTCCTTTAAATCAGAGCTAGATAAGATTTGAACAACTTTTAGCTATTAGTCAAATTCTCCCCAAATGAGCTTGATGGGCCGAATGGCCTCCTCTCGTTTATAAATTTCTTATGTTCTTATGTTCTTATGACTGAATTCCTGTATGAATTCCACCATGACAGACTCCTGTAGTTTTTCATGAAACTGTTGCGTAATCTCAAGTGTGTTCAGCAGCAGACTCCACTGGACCGTCTGGCAGTGCTCGGCAGCCTTACATCCCACCCCTGCCTGGAATTCAGAGCATCTCATTGGCCCACCATGCTGCCACGCCACACACGCCGACCTGCCCGTGTTTCAGGCTAGTTGCATCACCCCCACCGTTCAGCCGGCTTTTCCCGTCTTCAGTGAGTCATTCACCTCTTACTCAACAAAACTGATAGTGCTAAGTGAAGCAGAGGACTGCTGAGCTTGCATAGCCCCGCTCAGCTGGCGGACCCCGACCCCACTGCCCATCCACAACTCCCTGCCTTTTCATGCAACTTGCATCACCCCCCTGGCCCTGTCCTTTGCCTCCAGCTCAGTCCCCAATGTACAGACATGAGCTCGACACCGAGCTTCAAAGCATATCACTTAGGAGAACCCGGGCACGGTGGCATTTCTTAGCAGGATCAGGTCATGCAGGACAAAACATTTGCTCTGACGGCTGGACAATTGCCATGTGGGGGACGCGGAATGTCCGGAATACCCAGTAATGTTCCCACCCACTGTATAAGGTATTTTGCTTGGTTGGTTTTACTGTCACCCTGCATTATACTATTCAGGGGTTCATCTTCCAAAAGCTCCCGTTAGCAGCTTACATAGTTGGAACTGTTCAGTTGCATGGTTACGACTATGTAAGTTGCTAATTTTGTTGTCAACTATGCTTTTGGGAAACGTACCCCAGCAATGATATCGTGCTGGGCTCAGAGGATCCCCTGGACTGCGTGAGATCACCGTGTCTGCCATATCACCATATCAGCCAGCAAAAGAATTAGGAGCCTCATTTAGTCAAACAGGTCACGCCAAAAATGTAAGAAAACCGAATTAGAGGCAGAAAAATAACTTCTCTTAATAATGCAGTTTACAATTGTTATATTTTATTCGTATATTATAAAATGCATTGACTTCTTCAATATTGCAGGATATTCAGAGAATACACTGAAGGCCCTGACAGAGCACCCTTCCCTGTATGTGACTTGTCATATTTTGTTTGTATTCAAGGCACAATTGATATAATATGGAAGAACAGGGGTTTCAATCCTTAACTGACTTAATTAATTTGGTATAAAACACTAATTCAGTCAAAAACATTAAATGGCTAGAGCAGCTAAGTCAGAAACAGGCTACCCACTTTTCTGTACAATCCTAAATCTAAAAGTAAAACATCCAGAATGAATTTGGAGTTTGCAAATCTTCACCACCAGGGGTCAGACTTTTAGTGAAATCAACAGCGAGCATAAATATGGTTTGGATCATTTTCAGTGTGTGATGACTAAGAGATTCATTTTAACTTTCTGTGTTTATTGGAAACTCTTGTTCATATTTATTTTGAGCTTTTCTGTACTGTAACCTTTTCTTTATAAAACTGTGTTCTAAATATTTTCAGGAAGTGTGGAGAGAATGTTTTGCTTGGGGTTTTGTCAAATGTCTGGGCGCCGCTTTCTTCGCCACATGCCAGGCATATACACATACAGGAAGCCTCCAGCCCCATCTGATCATTAACTCCATTTTACTCACAGTCCCTGTAGATTAGAGTCTGGCTTCTTGGCACAAGTGTGTCACAAGCACTATATCCCAACTATTGTTGGCTCCAGAAAAAGGTCAGGCTGCAGCACAACCATCTCAGAAATCTAGTTATTTAAATGCTTCTAAAATTATTTTCATCTGAACAATGTATGTTGCCTCTCTAATGGATGCCTGATCAGGGTGGCTGCCCAGGGGCTTGTATCGCGGAGCTGGATTTTCGGGTTAACAAGATAACTTGTCAGATTTAAGGTAGTCTAGCTAAATTTAAGTGAACAAAGATAAAGTCCATTTAGACTGGGGCACCTTAAATACAGCTAGTTATCTAGGTAACCAGCAAATCTCGCTTTATGATGCAGGCCCAAGGAACTATCTACTAGGAAACATTTCTGTGAAAAAAAATTCTCATCTTAACCACAAAAAGCATTCTTTCCTTTCCTCCGCTCTGGCTTAGCTGAAGCTAGCACAGCTGGAAACCTTTCTTTTCACCAAATAAACATGGAGGGGGGGTGGGCAATTACCCCCATCGCCTGGGGGTTAACCTGAAGCACACTGTAGAGGAGAGGACCATTTTCCTACTGGAACCCAGGCAGCCAGGTGATATATATCACATACGGGCCTGAAAAAAGCACCGGAACCATCCAGTAGCAGCCAGCAGTGCAAAGTTGGCTCTGTTATGAAGTGGGGGGCAAAGAAACACAAACACTATGGCTTTGTTTATTTGGTTTCTGAGGAATCTCAGAAGAGTTCCTACTGGGGCGTGCTCTGAAAAGGGCAGTCACTGTTTGTCACTGCGGGGTGAGTCAGGTGACCTTCCTGGTTCTCCTTGATTTGTGCTTCCTGCCCCTTATCGCGGCTGTCTGTTTGTAGGAGCATGTGCAACTTTGTTCTCACAGTACCTAGGGACCTAGTACTGAATCCTTTGTGTGGGGGTCTCTTTCTTGTGTTTTTGTTTGTTGTGCTAACCCCACTCCCCACGTATGCCCTACAAAGGGGACCAACTCCAAGAAAAGCAATTCATATTATTTTGTCCCAAGTGTCACGTTTACTTTCCACATTGAGGTTTGCACAGATTCAATATTAAGTATTTTTCACCCAGAGACAAGAAATACACTAATGATAGCGAAAGATTCAGCACTCAAATGAAACATGCTTAGAGACTCATCACACATGATGAGCATGCATAGATACTCATCACTCGTAATGAGCATGCTCAGAGACTCATCACTCAACATGAACATGCTCAGAGACTCATCACTCAACATGAACATGCTCAGAGACTCATCACTAAACATGAACATGCTCAGAGACTCATCACTAAACATGAACATGCTCAGAGACTCATCACTAAACATGAACATGCTCAGAGACTCATCACTCGTAATGAGCATGATCAGAGACTCATCACTCGTAATGAGCATGCTCAGAGACTCATCACTCAACATGAGCATGCTCAGAGACTCATCACTTGTAATGAGAATGACCAGGGACTCATCACTGAACATGAGCATGCTCAGAGACTCATCACTCAACATGAGCATGCTCAGAGACTCATCACTCGTAATGAGAATGATCAGAGACTCATCACTGAACATGAACATGCTCAGAGACTCATCATTCAACATGAGCATGCTCAGAGACTAATCACTCAACATGAGCATGCTCAGAGACTAATTACTCAACATGAGCATGCTCAGAGACTAATCACTCAACATGAGCATGCTCAGAGACTCATCACTCAACATGAACATGCTTAGAGACTCTTCACTCAAACTGCTTAAATATGCCCAATATTGGAAATCAATTCAGTAGATCATTAGATTTCTTAACTTCTTGTCAGAAGCACCTATTCTGTGTGTCCCAGATTGTAGGCCGTCGTAAATGTCAGTAAGGCTTATGTTCCAGATAATCTGATGCAGAGTGACTAATAGTGCGGGACATTACTTCACAAGTAACTAGGGCTGGGACGGTGATGTAGTTATTTGACTAAAACAGAAGCAAAGAAACCATGTATCCTCAAACAGCATGCTGCACAGCACCTCCTGCCGTCGGCCTAATGTATCCCCAGCAGTGTCACCAGCCCAAAACCATCCGGGCCTGTCACTGCAGGGTGTGTGCCTGTGATGGTGGTTATTTTAGCAAAATAATTACAGAGAACGGCACAGGCATGTTGTAACGCCTCTATCAGAGAGGGGGCTAAGGAAGCTTGCTGGCAGAGCATTATGATGCCTGGTCTGCCCTTGCACACCTGACCGTAAAGCCCAGATTGAGTGGAGGTCAACCACCTCCCCCCCTTGGAACGGGGTGAGACCTTTACTGTCACAGGTATGTGAGGAGTGTGGATAACCTTTCACCACCCTGAACCCTGAAGGTGTTCCCAGATGGAACCGTCTTGTGCTTCAGATCATACCTGGGGGTACCCCTAAGGAAATAGGTTCACCCCCACCTACACTCCAAGAACTCCAGACTGAATAGGATTCCTATGACATAAGTCACCAGGGGGTGTGTTTGAGACTCTCAAAATGCAGGGCATCCAGATGCCAGAATCAACAACATTCCGATATCAGATGTGCTCTACAGTGCCGCTTACCTTTAGAGTACCCCCTCCAGAGGAAAGTTCCTTCACAGAACAAAGAATCCTTAAGTGTTCTGACCTCTCAGAGGATCTAGAACTGCTTTCTGCTCTAGATGTGGGGAAATTCTTAATTATGATTTTTTTTAACTAGTTCAAGTCATCAAGTGCAGACTGGTTTTTATTTTCTGTTAATTATGTTTATCAACAACAACTTAGATTTGCACTATACAAGGTAGATCCTGGAGAATACAGATATGGTTGTAATTTATCAGGACTGGGAGCGGGAGAGAGCTCCACAGTCTCTAACATACCAAACTAATTTAATAAACTAATTTTAAAATTAATTAATTTATTGATTGATTATTTTTTTCATTCATTCTTCATTCATTCATTACTGTCATTATTATTATTATTATTATTATTATTATTATTATTATCAATATTTAAAACCAATAATAATAACAACTGTATGCTAATTATCAGGTAATTATTTTACAGGATTTACAATCGCTCCTTATGTTTCTTGACAATACAGTGGGAAATTTTCTGTGTGGAAACTGGGAAAATGCTGAGTCGTTTCTCAGTGGGTAAAGTTGGAGAGAGCGAGACAGGCAACAGGTCCTGATACCGGTGTTTGCCGGTCCGCCGGTGCTGTAATGCGTGTAGCGGCTCAGGTTGACCTCACTGGGGGCGGGGGCGGGGGCGGTGCTGTGGGCGGGGCGATGTACGACTGACGTCACCCTTGCGGGCGGCGAAGCCATCGCGCACGGCAGGCCGGCTCAGCGCTCCTGGGCGCTCTGTGTCCGCGGAGAGGAGAAGACGCTCAACAGGTCCCGCCGCGCCGATCCTCCGGCCGCGTAACTTTCCGTGAAGCCGGTAAGTGTGCAGCCCGTGTGAGGATTCGTGTCCCGCCAGCCCGTGTCACGGATCGGGGGATCAGCGGGGCTTTTTTGTTCCAGCTCAGCTCCGGGCACCATTAGACAAAGGTCTTCAGGGTGCTTTAGTCTGAGTTACCGCTCCTGTGCGGTAATGGCGCGCCGTTCACCGTGTGATCGCCCGGTACATGAGTTAGCTGCGCTAGACAGTTAATGTCCACGCTGTCACGGCTCGGCACGGTCCGCCGCACCGCCTGGCAGTCGGTTCCGACTCACCCGACATATTTTAAGGTTTCTAAGGTGTCCGGAGTCATGCACACTGGGCTGATCCCGACGGGGAGGCGTCCATATCTGTATGTTGGCTCCGGGATAGGCGTGTCTCTTGGAGATGGTTAAAGTGGTTAAAAGTTATTTTAAGTCATTAAAAGTAGCGTGGCCGTGTCGTGAATGCATGCACACGGACAGAGACTATTGCACGGTGCCTGGACGGGGCGCTCCCTGCCCGGTACTACTTGCAAAAGCGCATATCTCCAGTTCGACTGGGGTTACATTAATCATGCTCAGAGCTGGTGCTTGTCCCGCCTGGACACGTCATGGCCCCTCGCAGGGAAAAAAATGAACTTTTTTTCATGGCACGCAGATTGTTCCAGACGCTGTGTGAGCTGTATGGACCGACATGAAGAGCCTTAAAGCAAAGTTCAGGAAGAGCGATGTGAGTACTATATTGGGACGGATCGACTGGTGAGTGGGTGGGTGTTAGGGGGGACACTAGGGTTGGAGTTGGGGGGCTTAATTGGATGCCCCTATGTGACTGCCTGTACTTCAAGTGATCCATGCAAGGCTTCTAGCTGATCTAATGTGAAGCTCTTCTCAGGTAAGAGGGTTTTCAGAATCCTCACTCAAAGGACAGAGGATTTGTGAAGGGTAAGGCTCAGAATTTCTGCCTGGGGAACCTGTCGTCGTGATCATGGCTGAGGAGAGTCTGCTGGCACTGTCCCAGCCTGGGACATGATTACCATCGTTAGTAACCAGGTATCTCACATGTCACGTGATCTGAGAGGCAGGTTGAGGTTTGGAAGGCAGAGTAGAGGCAGACCCTGGATCTCTGAGTCCTGCGTGTTTAGTTTAATCGTATAACTCACCAGATAATGAGCACCTCGATCCATAACTAATTACGTGTCGTAAACCTGGCCTTAAACCCACAGCAAGCACTCCCGTACCAGTTTCTGGTGGGTGACATGGCTAGTGATTTAGCCCAGCGTGACTCAGTGGGCGAGTCGAACAGAGTATGGATCAGCTCTTCATACTGTAAGAGCTGGGGGTGTGCCCTCCAGCAAGGCTCCGAAACGAGCTCTGGCTGTCAGAGTATAAGAATGCGCGGACGCTATCCCCCGCTAGCAACCTTGTAATCATGGCCCTTAATCGTCAGCCCACCCCGTCAGAAGGAGGGCACCAATCCAACGCAATCGCCACCCTAAGAATGCCATGTGAGCTTGGGCTCTGCTGAGCCTGGCGTCTCATTCCTGATCACAGTACGAAAAGCAGAGCAAGCGCTGAAAGATCGCCTTCGGCCCCCATCTTGGGAGCAGCACTTGGAATCTGGATTGTGTAAACCTAATCAGGAAGTGTGCTCTAATTATCAGCAGGGCCGCCGGAGTCACATGACCAGCGGGACCATGGCAGAGGTAGTTTGGGGTGTATGGCATTTTTGTGACAACTGCTCATGCTGAGGGTGTGGGCAGGTCCAAGGGGCGCTGGGATTTGAGGCCACGTCTGAGCCCTGTGACGTGGGGGTGGGGGTGGGGGTGGATAATCATGGTCACCCTCCTCATGGAGCTTCCTGTTAGGCTGAGGTGCTAGGAAACCTTCTCTCCTGTCACAAAGTGGCCCTTGGTTCTGGATGTTTCCTCTGGTTTGGCCCTGTAGCCCAGAGCAAAAAGGAGTCCACACTGTGATCCCCGGTGCTCAGAACCTGCCAAGAAGACTAACATTCTGGTCACTCCCAGGCTAGAACTCGCCACGGAACTCCAGGGGAAGTGACTCATGCCACTTTCTGTGGTGGGAGGTGGCTGGGTGGGGTTATCGGCCCACCATTGGAACAGCCCACACCAATGCGGGGTGGGCTTGTGTTGTTACTGTGAGGTGTTTGAGACCATGGCAGGGGGACCGAGTGTGTAATGGGGTGGTAAGGTATTGGACTGGGCGGGGGGGCAATACCTGAAATGCGTGGGGTTTGATTCGGGTTCTGCTGCCTGTCAGGTTCACTCTGCTCTGCTGTCTGTATGCTGTCATCAATGGCCAGCTGTCCCCTGTCATCCACGTGGGGGGGCAATCAGCCGTCCGTATCTCTCCCTACAGAGCTGGCCCCGCCCGCTCTATCAACGGTCCACCTTCATCACCTTGCCTCGGGTGAGCTTCACAGGTTGGACTGGTGATGCGTCTGGCTGGAGCACAGATGTGAAGGTACAGCACCATGACTAAGTGTGCAGGAATCATGCAGCGGTGCTGGGTGTTCCCCGTTTCCCGAGATCTCCTTTTTTTGAGCTTTTTTGAGGGGCACAGAAAGGGGGGTCAGGGGGTCAGGCATCCCATTTCCCTGGTCCGCGCATGCCACCCCATCAGGAAGCGGTGCACAGCCTGGTCCAAACCGCAGCACTACGTGGGCGCCGGGGGCGGCGCTGCAGAGCGTTCTGGTGGGAAGGCGGCCCATCGTGGCTGGGAAACCGTGCACACATGCTGTTCTGTGGGTAATTTTAGGAAATCCTGGCTGTGCAGATGAATTATGTAAAGATGTTATAGACTAAGACCACCTCTGCAAGCACGCTGGCTCTGCAGAACAAATCCATCCTGGCCGGGGGGGGCGTGTGGGTGTGTGGGCTCCAAACGCATTATTATCAGTTATTGTTGTTTGTCACTTGACATTTCTGCAGCACCCGCTTGCTGAGTAATACTTCAGCTCCTTACTTTTCTCTCTCTTTTCCGGTTTGTCATTCTTGCTCTGTGTACAGCACCCGTCAGCTGCTGCTGCTGATGATGTCCAGTCCTGGTTCTGGGTGTGCTGGGCTCACGTTCCCGTTCTTTTCCGGCGTTCAGTTTTGGCTGTGCCAGGCTCACATTTCTGTTCTTTTCCGACGTTCAGTTCTGGCTGTGCTGGGCTCGTTCCTGTTCTTTTCCAACACTCAGTCCCGGTTCTGCCTGTGCCGGGCTTACGTTCCTTTTCTTTTCCGATGCTCAGTCCTAGCTGTGCCGGGCTCACGTTCCCATCCTTTTCCGATGTTCAGTTCTGGCTGTGCCGGGCTCGCATTCTCATTCTTTTCCGACGTTTAGTTCTGGCTGCACCAGGCTAACCTTCCCTTTTTTCCGACATTCAGTTCTGGCTTCGCCGGGCACTGGTTCCCATACTTTTCTGACATTCAGTCCCAGGCTCTGGCTGTGCCGGGTTCACGTTCCAGTTCTTTTCCAACGCTCAGTCCTGGTTCTGGCTCCCTGCCGTTCTATACACCCACACACTGCACAGGCTGGATCAAGTCAGCTTCACATTTTCACCACTACAGTAAGCTGTATATTTGTATTTTGCACTGATTTTATTTTAAGCGACTTTCTGCATTTGTACTTTTGAGTATAAAATGATGGATTAGCATTCCATGTGTGTATGTGTTTGGGGAGGGGGGGGGGTGCTGTGTTTCCAGACGCCAGCAGTACTCTGACACAGACAGGAAGTGACCTTCAGCCTGACCCTCCTCCACACACTCCCTCCTCCCCAAGGAGTTTTATAAATGCTCATTAAATGCCGCGGCAGCAAGACTGAGTTTTTAAATGTTAGGTCTTTAGCAGCTTTTCCTGACTGTCTTCGTTCTTTGTTCCTGTTACAAGGGAAGTGTAATCAGATTTACGCAGGCCAACTGTCTGTGCACTTCAGCCAGGCCTGTTGGCCTCTGTGCCAGAGGTCCTCTCCTCAGATTTGCTCGAATATCTGTTCCCGTTTCCTTGGGTTCAGGGCGTGCAGGGGACTCATTTCCTAGTAGCTGTGTTGGGGGCCCGCAGCTTTGTTGTGGGTATCTGCCGATTGAGAAGGTGTATGTGCCGCATTTCATCTACCTGAAATTTGACGGGAATTGATCAGGTAGCCCAGCACCCAAACAAACCGGAGGGTCCCAAACAAACAAGAATAACAAACAGACATAAAACCACCAATGGCTATATAGGTTGCCGTGCCGTAGTTACTGGGCCTCAGCTTCAGATGGCGCTGCACGATGCCTAGATGCACTCACTGTGTATTCCGTCTCGGTGCGGTCTATATGTAATCAAAGGGGCCATTTTACAGTGACGTGGCATTTAAATCTTAGTCCGGAAACCCCAGACAAGCTTTGGTTTGGTAGACATAGACAGATGGGTTTGGAAACTTTTGGGGGAAATGAGGTCCGTCTGCTGCTTCCCCAGCAGTGGGATCAGCGCTGCTTGGCGCTGGTTCCCGTTGCGTGAAATCAGGGATCTCTCTCTCCCTAGTGGAGATGTAGGATTCACACATTCCGGTTTGGGGAAATTAGAGTCCATCTGTCTGCCTTTGTGTTGGGTTCTTTCTCCCCCTTAAGTTACATCTCTGTATCTGTGATTTGACTCCTTGGTGTTTGGGAAGTCTCCCTTCCCCTGTTCGTTCCGTCCCCTGATTCCCCCCTCCCCCCCCGGCTGTCTGGCTTGCGCTCTCCCTCTCTCTGTTTTAGCCTGCTGGCAGCCTTGACCCATGAGCCATGCTCCCTCACAGGTATTCCTTCACATCTCCGGCCCTGGCTTCTGTCTGCTGCCAGGGATTGTTCAGTAGTTTGTTGGTGCTGCAGATCCAAAGCCACCGCTTGATTTGAAGGAATGTTTTGCACACTTGGCATTGGTGTCGGGGTAATTAGCCATGTCGCGAAGTGGCATTTGTGTGGTGAATGGAGGGGTATACAATGTGAGCTTGAGACCGTTGGTATGCAGGGTAGCCCATTTGAAAGATGCAGGGGTTTGGAGGCTGGCCATTCGGAGCTGGGAGTTCCTCCAGGTCCTGGGTCCTGGTGGTCCGGAACAGTGTAGGCCCCTGATTTGGAGCACATTGCCCAGCGGGAACTGAGCTTTCAGATCCCACTTCAACAACTTGGTGTTTCTGTTCATTTTTAAAACAAGGCCCAGTCGGAATCTGTTTTGATTCGGTGCTTGTAATTGTTTTCAGAATCTGTTTTGTTCTAACAGAATATGATCTGCCTTCACTTTCTGTTTGATGCACTACAGACTTGTCCAAGAATGCGGCCTGCCCTCTGTGGCATGCGTATCTGTTTTGGGGGGTGGGGGGGTTATTAGGTGGGAATTAGCACTGAGCGGTTGGTGACGTTTTGGCTCTGGAGTGCTGAAATTGACCTCGCTTCGTTATTTAATTTTATTTTTTTTCTCGATCATGCTAAGTCTCTCCTAGTTGAACTGGAAGTCGACTGCTGTTTTGGGAGTTAATGTTAGGACTTTCTGACTACTATTATAATTACTCTGTCATATTTAAAAAAAATCCGGTCAGCGCAAAGGCTATGGGTTATCATAGAAAAGCAGTGTAAATATGAGACGATGTATCACATCCATAAAAAACTGGTGTACTTTAGTCCATCATGGCATCTCCTCATAAATGCGTTTCGCATGCTTTGCTTAATGACTTGGCTAGAGGTAAATAAACATCAGCATTGGTGTGAGAGTCTCACTCTGGCCGTCAGTCTCCATCGCTGGACAGACAGGAGATTAAAATAGATTGATGTTTGTTACTATCATGGTCATGCTTTTTGTGTGTGTGCGTGCGTGCGTGCATGTGTGTTTCTGATGGAGAGGGGAATCCCCATGAGGAAACGAGTCTTGTTGAAAATGTTTATTCCCGATACTACTGGTAGGACTTTCTGGAGGTATCTGCACACCTTTTGGTTGTATCACTATGGAGCCTGTGATGTGCTAGAGGACTGGAAAATACTATTAAGGTCAGTTGACTTGACAACCTGATATTTGTAAGTGTACAAAATTTGATTATTGGACAGGGGACTGAAAGAATGAAGTAACCAACCGGAATGTGTATGAGGGGTTACAGAATGACGAGCCGAGTGTGTAAAGCCAGCGTGAGGCTGGTCCCAGTCCCTTGGGGTAGGTGGGGGGGGGGTGTTCTGGGTTGCGATTTAGTCATCTTGTGATTATTTGAGTGGAACAAGTTACTATTTCGCTAGTCAGACACTTAGTATGAGATTCCCAGCTTAACTTGAAAGGCGGGAGGGCATACACCCAAAGGTCAGAATAACAGGTAGGTAACAGAATAACGAGGCCCAGGAGCTGATGGACAAATCCCATGTGAAATGTAGCTTCTCCAGCCCCACCCCAGCTCAGACCAGGTGCATCTGCTGCTCCCATCTGACCCAGCTGTAATTGCCTTCCTCTGCTGTCCTGGCCTGATATCTTCCTCACATATTCCCTGGATGGTCACCCATGCAGGGGCGTCCGTATCACCCCAGAGGTCATCCGCAGGGGATGTCCGTGTCCCTGCAGGGCCTCTCCGCGGATGAGTCTGTGCCCCCGCAAGGGCCCTCCATGTCCTTGCAGAGACCGTCCATGTCCCCACAGGGCCGACCGTGTCACATCAGAGGCCATCCCTAGGGGTTGTGCATGTCCTGGCAAGGGCCCTCTGTGTCTCCACAGGGCTGACCATGTTATTGCAGAGACCATTTTCAGGGTAGTCCATGTCCCCACAGGGGCCATCTGCAGGGGACTCCGTATCCCCACAAGGGCCCTCCATGTCCCAGCAGTGGCCGCCCGTCTCCCCAGGGCCGACAGCATCACTGCAAAGGCCATCTGCAGGGGCCCTCCATGTCCTCGCAGGGGTCAACTTTGTCCCTGTGGGGGCCATTTGCAGGGGAGTCCATGTCCTCGCAAGGGCCCTCCGTGTCCCCGCAGGGCCATCTGTGGCACTGTAGGTGAAAGGTGTTCTGATAAGCGTCTGTCTCCTGTCTTTGGTCTAAATCACACAGTGGCTGTTCTTGGTTTGTTCCATGATTTCCCAGCTGAGCTGGAGGAGGCGGTGGTTGGCGGGATGTTCTCTCCCAAGCAGTCAGGCTGTGGGTGCATGGGGGTGGTGTTTCCACGGAAACGATGCATTAGTGGGGGTCGCCTCCCAGACAGAGCTGTACTTCAGTGGGGCCGCTGCTCCCTGGAATCGAGACGTTCCCCCAACCGCTTCCTGAAGCGAGGCTCTGCTATTGATCCGGCCAGAGATTTACTACCCCCAAGGACATCATTTTTCAGCCCGATGTGGGTCCTACTGGAGCACAATGGGCTGGACTGTAAGGCCCAACAAAGAGCCTTTATGGGCACGGCTGAGGGACTTCACTCCCCGCAATTAGCATCTGTATGAGAGAGTGTATGTGTGTGCGCATCAGAATCGCCTCCGCTCTGTTTTTAAACATGAATCTCCCATATAAAAGGCAGCTTGGCAGCCACTGGCATGCAGGATCACCCAGAGCCTTTCAGGTCAGACAAAGCTATTGGACAAGACCTTTTGAGTGGCGAGCTGCCAAACATATCCGGGCCCAGCATTCTGCAATAACCAATCAGAGGCTGGCAGGCAACTGTGCATGATCAGGGGAGTCAATCACAGAGGGGCTGGTGTCTGGGCGGGGAGGGGATGGACGTGCAGCTGGACACACAAAGCGGATGAGTGCCAGCGCAGGGGGCTTGGGGCAGGAGCCGACCCGTCGGATTAAATGCAGCTCTTGCCCGGAGCGCCCAGCTGTCACATGCTGGATCAGGCCGGCCACACACTTCTCTCCAAAATCCGGGTTAAGTGCTGAGCGCAGAGCTGCAAAACACAATGCACCCTGGGGATTAGAGCCAACGACCACCTGGTTGCAGTGTCTTAACCACTAAGCCGCTGGCCTCTCCTCTTCATGCTTTCTGTGTCATGGCTCCATTCCCCAGTGACCCACACCCCCAGTGGGCTTCAGTTGTCCTGGGGGTGGGGGCAAGAATCTTTTTTGCTGAAGTAGAGATCTTTTGTAACTGGTTATACAGTAGAACCATGTGTGATTCAATAAAGGCTGTACTAAATCAAGATGGTGGTGGGGGGTGATCTAGGGCAGTCATGGGCCCAAAGTCCCTCCTTTACTTATGCCCTTGGTATTGACCATGTGGGATGGGGTCCCTGGTATGTCTGTGTCTCTAGAAGTCATGTGGGCCTCATTTGGCGGCTGCACTTTCGGGTTTTGGGTTTCATCCGTGTTTCTGGAGGGACGGCAGCAGCGTCATCGCATGTCCGGTGGCTGAGGGGGCCCAGCTGTGTGCTGTGTTAAAATGCCGTCAGCTCCTGTCCGTACTCCTCCCAGTCCAGCTCCTGTCCCAGCAGGGAGGATATGTAGTGTACTGGACTTGGTATGCTCTGCACAGGGTGGGGGTGGGGGCGGCGGCGTGATCCATTTCCCAGCATGCAGTAGTTATTGATTGATACCAGCAGTCTCCTCTGTGTGGGCTTCTGGAGCAGTGCCGTCGGAACCAGAAGCAGACGGGCTGGGCTGAGTGATCGGCTGCTTTGAGGTTATTTTTTCCCCACTCTCCCCATCAGGGGAGGGGTATGCAGTGTTTTGGAAAACCTGGGCGTGTTAAAAGTCGAGTAGTCCTTATTTATAGACGGGGTGAGTTATTCCCGTAGCAGGAAGTTTGCTGTGTGAGCTATTTTTACTCCCGAGCAGAGAGACAGGGTCCAGCCCAGGCACAGAGCAGCCGAATGCAGTGAGGAATGTTTGTGCGGGATGCATGGTCACCTCCGCCGCGCGGGTGGGGCTGTGTGCATGGTAGTGGGGGGCTCGTCTCCCTTATGTGCGGTTATGTGGTGATGTGAGTTTTTGCCATGATAGGCACACCCTCTAATTTCCCATCAGCCCGATGCAGTCTCACAACCGCGGCATTCTCTTAATGGGCTGCGTGGTGTGCCGTAAACATCGGCCTGTGTGTTAACCGTAATGTTGCTGTGTGCTCCATTTGAGGCTTGCCGGGTGAATGGGGTCTGGCTCTTAGCCTAATGAATGGTCAGCACTGTTAAGAGGGGGCCAGTGTTGGCTTTCGGGGGCTGATTTTGTGCTGGAGATCCTGGGTCATTGTTGTGTTTGATTTGTGAATACCGGGGCTGATGGGACACGTAGAGCCAGGGGGGCGCGTCACACCCTGGAGTGAGTCAGAGCTGCTGGCTCGGGGGGGGGCTCTGAAGGCTGTTTTTTCCACACAAAGGCTTGGATTTTCAGGCAGTACACTCCCTGAAGCCCCCCCCTCCCCCAAGTCGCTCACTGTCTCTCCAAGCTACTAAGAATCTCTTAATGAGATTAGAGAGAGCCTTTCTGCAAACTCTTTCTTGGAGAAAGGGGCAGAAGAAACACCCCCCACCCCCCAGAGAGCCCATCTGAGTTGATACCCCCACCTGCTAGGTGCTAGCGGGCGAGCCATGGTCTGTTGCTGGCAGTAGCTCCTCTGACTAACATGCTGGTCTGTGCTTGTGTTCGCGTTGGTGGTGTTAACACCCACTACTCGCCACGTGCCGGGCGGAGAGGTTACGAAAATGCCCAGAAATCTGCTTCAGCTCCAGATGGAGCCCTGCATGTGGTGGCTGTGATATCATCATCATCATCATCATCATCTTTGTCCATCATCGTCGTCATCATCATCTTTGTCCATCATCGTCGTCATCATCATCTTTGTCCATCATCATCATCATCATCATCATCTTTGTCCATCATCATCATCATCATCATCATCATCTTTGTCCATCATCATCATCATCTTTGTCCATCATCATCATCATCATCATCATCGTCATCATCTTTGTCCATCATCATCATCATCGTCATCATCTTTGTCCATCATCATCATCATCTTTGTCATCATCATCATCTTTGTCATCAGCCACAGCTGGAAGAAACCCTCTTACCCATCAGTCACATGTCACATGCTTATCCACCAGTCACATGCTTCTAGCCTTTGCAACATTAATGTTAAAGCAATGTCTGTCTATCTACCTACCTACCTACCTACCTACCTACCTACCTATCACTCAAAAGGGCATTTCTGACAGCCCATCAGCATCCCATCAGTATCATTTATGGCCAGAGATAACATGGCATCCCGTGCCTGCTGGGAGAGGCCCCGACCCACCAAGGGCACCAAGTTCCAGTCAGGTGACCCTTGAGGCCCTGTGGCAAGGCTCGAGGTGATGCAGTGGGAGCCTCGTGCTCCAGCATAAGCGTGTGCATGTTGGTGACGCAGTTGGTGTATGTTGGTCAGGCATCAGATGGCCAGCAGGAAGGGGAGAGGAAGGTAGGCTGTGTTAGATCTGGACGCTGGCTGATCTGCCCCTTGTTTTCATGTGTGGACAGGAAATGGAAAGTAGACTCCCTCAGAGGGCAGGCAGCGCAGTTGGCTGTGTCCCAGGCCGGAAGGTCAGCATGGTTAACCTCAAGATAGAGCCACACCTTTTAAGTCAGATATTCTGAGCCCCTCCCTGCTGTGGCAGTGAGGTGCGCAACCACCAGTCTGTGCCAGGTGTTTTGCTTATGTATATAAAGGTGATGAGGCAGACTCACAGTGATTGCTGCGTGTGTGGGTGGCCTTGTAAGAAGAGGAGCTCCAGTAAATTGGTGTGAAGTTTCTTAGGCTGTGACCCCACTGGCTTACTTCTCTTTAGATAACATCTCCTTACTGTTGCCTCCCAGTGGGTCTGAGAAATGTTGTGAATCCATGTGCAATGGCCCCACGTGCCTGAAATGGCTTGGGGGGGGGGGGGGGGGGGGGGGTGTTGCGCGGCGGGGGGTGGTTCCCACCTTCCCGGGTGTGTTTTGGCCCACCCTGGCCCGGCCCCGGTTGGCTCTAGGGGGGTGTTTGGATAGTTTTTGTGCCCGGGCGCCCATCGCCCGCGGTGTGGGGGGGGGGGGGGGGGGGGGGGGGGGGGGTGAGGTATTGGCCTGCTGTGGGTCTGTCCTCACTATCCTGGAGTGTTTTGGCACCACCTGGTCCTGGCCCAGTCTGCTCTAAGTGGGTTTGGCATCTGTGTCTGTTTCAGCAGAGTAATCGTCACCTCTGGGCCCCTGAGCAATGCCCTGAACTCTAGCTATAGCTCCATCCCGGTCCTGGCATTGATCTCGGTGCGGTCCGGGTGATACCAGAACAAAAGGAATGAGGATTTATAGGGGAGGGCAGAATCACCGGTGTTGTTAACGACTCTGCGTGCGGAGTGTTGGTGAGGTGTGAGGTAACACTGGACCAGCAGAGGGCCTCAAACTGGCCATGTGGATGAGGGGGTGGAGGCCCACAAAATGTATTGTTGTATTCTAGTGCAGGAAAGGTGGAAACGGTTCATTTTAACGATGTTCCCCGAGTATAACCCGCACTTTTATATGCACATCTGTGATCGGCGTTATCTGAGAGGAATGTGGCTGGGGGGTGGGGGGGATAAGATATTTCGGCAATGCGTTCTGCTTGTATTTAGGGGTGATTTTTCCTGTAATCCTGACTGACCATGGAGGGAGCTGTGGAGCTGGGCAGCAAGCAGAATGCAGATTACTAATATCAGAAAGCAGAGTGATAGCAGGCACTGGCCACCAGGTGTCGTGGTGCTGAAGATAATAGGCAAGGTTGCTGATTGTATTTTTCAGTGTAATATGTTGCATAGATCTGTAGCTTTTGGGATTTAATCTGTCATTTTGCTGTTTCTTTGGCTTCATGACGTCCTCCCTCAACTGTGGCCCAAAGCTGACTGGTTCTGAGGAGGACGTTCGGGCCGGATGACCCTGGGGCCCTGTGGAAGGAACCTGATGTCCTGGGTTCCTCCTCATCAGCTGATGGTGGAGCCATGGTCGCTGAAATAACTTTGGTCTGGTTTCATGAGAAAAACGGGATACCCAGCCGCAAACATGGGTTGAAATGCCGCTGAAATGCTTCCAGGACCAACTCAGGTGCTGCGGTTTCTATAGGGTCAGCAAAGCTGCGACTGTGGGAAAGAGGTCGAACTCTTCCTGAAGCGAACGAAGGTTTGGGGTGAGACTCTCCCTAAAGGAAATGTGTGGTTGGGGTTGGACTCTCCCTGAAGGGAATGCAGTTTTGGAGTCAGACTCTCCTTAAAGGGAATGTGGGGTGGGGTGGGGTGGGAGCCTCCCTAAAGGGAATGCGGGGTCAAGGTCTCCCCGAAGGGAACGCGGGGTCGGGGTCGAGGTCTCCCCGAAGGGAACGCGGGGTCGGGGTCGAGGTCTCCCCGAAGGGAACGCGGGGTCGGGGTGGGACTCTCCCTGTAGGGAGTAGTTGAGCTGGAGATGCTGGCTCTTGTGGCATGTAGTTAGCTGCTTAAACCAGTTTGGGATCTCCTCTCGCACGGGGTCCAGGTGTCACCCATATAAATGCACTGTTTACGTTACCATGTCGTCACAGACCATGTTAAATATGAGGAAACCTCAAGGCAGCTAGTTTCAGTCATGCAAGACAATATTGTGTAACAGTTGCTTAATTACCTCTATCGCCCTCCTGTTGTCATAATTTCATAACTGGACTGCTGTCAGACCTAATTAAGTGTAATTATAGCCCCTCCCATCTGTTTTAGTTTGTATTCCTCTGACACTATTTGTTTTTCCCACAATGCTGTTTGTCTGTGACACTGTTCTCCATCAGCTCTGGTGGCTCACACCGGATCACCTTTCAGGTTTACCTGAGACTGTACCTCTCATGGATGAACCAGGGCTACATGTACTCAGGACTGATCTTCATCACCTTATGATGCGTCAGCTGTTTTGGCCCCCGGTGCACACAGTCCAGCTCTGCCCCACTCCGCTAATGAGGCAGACAGCAGTGCTTTTCCCGGTTTCTAAGTGAAACTCAGTGGCTGTGGGCCGCTGTGCTTTCTGGAGAGCTGTCAGTTGGCTTCTCCTTAGGGGTGCCCCCGAGGGGACCAGCGGGTGGAGCTGTTATGTTCACACTGTTGTGCATTTGGACAACCCCCCCATGATGGTTTGAGAAGCTTTAACGGGTTGTTGCCTTTTTGCGGACTCCAGGGGAGGCGGGGATCTCTCACAATTCTGAAACTCAGAGACTAACAGTTTCTCACAATGCACTGGTTGCCATCTCACTAAGCTAATTGGAGTTGTGCCATTGCTGTCTGGCCATTTGAGTTGCAATAACACTCCCTCTCCGGGGCTCTTCTGCAGACTCATGAATGGAGCAAAAATGATGACCGGCTCCTCCTGGCTGTGGAGCAGGGGGAGGCTGAGAAGGTCGCCTCGCTGCTGGCTAAGAAGGGGACCAACGCCATCAAGCTGGGCAGCGATGGCAAGTCAGCGTGAGTATGGCATGGGGGAGCCGCGAGGTGGTGCCTCGGAGCATCCCACAATGCCCATCTGGTTCATGGTTCCTCATTCTTTTACCAGTCTGCATGTGGCTGCCGCCAAGGGACAGGCTGAGTGCCTGGCAGCCATCTTGGCCCATGGCGTTGACACCTCAGTGACTGATGCTTCAGGTAGACTGTGACTATATTCATTCATTCATTCATTCATTCATTCATTCATTGTGAAATAGGATTTAATAAGTGGTGTGTCTGTTGTCTTGCCCTGATTTGGGTATGCCTGTCTGGGGCCGGCCCCTTTGTCGGTTTTGTCTCTGTCCCCGCCCCCTTTCTGCCTAACTCTGCCCTTTGGCTAGTTCCTCGCAGACCCCACCTCTACCATGCACCCTTATGTTGTCCTCCTCCTTTTATTGATTTCAGGTTTCAGTGCATTACAACTTGCTGCCAAACACAGCCATCCGGAATGCATCAAAAAGCTGCTTCAGGTAAGAGTGCTGTGTCTGGGCCTCATTTAGCTGCCTTGGTGTGCTTTCCTGGAGAAAATGCAGCACCACTGAAGCATACTGGGAGTTTCATAAGACTGTGAGACGGGTTCTTCTTCCAAGCTGATTACAGCCTGGTGCCGATTAGTGTGTATTGTCGGGCCATGTGACCAGAGATCCTGAATGTGTGTGACTGTCCCCACGAGGTGACGATGAGCGCAGTGTCCAATCCCATCTCTCTCCTGCTTACAGAGTAAGTGTGCGGTGGAGGCAGTGGATGGCTCTGGAAGGACAGCCCTTCATTATGCAGGTAGCTGGGGTCCTGGGTGGGGGGGCGTGGTGCCATGTGGGTCAGACAGTCCTACACTCACGGCATCCCTGCCCTGCTTGCAGCCATCAGTGGAAGCGCCTGCATCATTCAGCTGCTGTGTGAGCGCCGGTGTCCCGTTGACCTCCTGGACGCGGTAAGCAGACACGCCCACGACGGCGAAGTGTGGCAATGTCTACGAGGCTGCATGGTTATGGCCTTAATGGGCTTTTCGGGGGGGGTGTGGGGGGCTGGGCTGGCTGTGTGGTCAGGAAATTACGGTAAATAGAAAAGGTTTGGTTAAGATGGGACAGATAATACCAGTTACCATGGAAACAGGTAGGCATAACAACCTCTCGTGTGCACCCAGTGTGGGTGGGGTGTTGAGGCGCCCGTAGGCTACATGTGGAGCCGATTTTCCGTGTATTTCAAAGAAGGGTTTGAACTGGCCAGCGGTCCATCTGCCATGTGCCAAGTGCAAGGGGGGTGGGGCGGGGCTAAAAGGGGAGATTGCTCTATGACACTGTTTGGATAAGAGATAAAAGCTCCTAAAACGTCTGGGGGCTCTTCACCTCTGCCACTTAGCCTGAAATAGCATGGATGTGTCGTGATTGTGTGCCCCCCCAACAGGCAACGACTTGCTTTTCTATTTTTGTCCTGCTGCTTTTTCTGCCTGTTTAAGGCAGCTGAGCCGGGATGGTACACGGCCCACCTCTTCTGGGCCTCTGTGGCTCGGGTTTCAGCCCATCTCCCAGTTATGGGCCAGTCGGTATCCTGGGGGCTTACTGTAGAGAGGTTCCAGCAAGGTGACACTCAGCCGAGGGAAGGCATATGTGTGAGAGCTGTGCAGTGCCCCCTGTGGGCTGTGTGGGGCATGGCTGTGATGATGACGTTCTACAGCGGATGTGGCCTGGTGCCCTATGCCGACCGCCTGGCCCTGACCCCTTCCTGGGTGTTTCTCGTCACCCTGGAACCATTGCAGTTCCCTGACTTCACTCTGTCTGCAGAACATGCCAGGCCCTAACCCAGCCTCAGAGCCCTATCTCTCTCTCTCTCTCCCTCCCCCCCCCCCCCCCCCCCCCCCTGGGTGGCGGTTGGTGCTTTTTAAACCCAGAGTGATTTTGAATGTTTATTTTCTGACAGGCTGAGGGTTAAACTGCACCTCAGGATCTTGGCGGAGTTGGACCGCGGCCCTTCCCAGGCGTCCGTCAGTCTCGGTCACAGTGGTGTGAGGGAGGGGGATGATGGTTGCCAAAATCCATAAGGAAGTGTTTGGCCTTTTTGCTGACGTTCATTATCATCATTAGCTGGACTGGACTGGGATCAGTTTGGCCTAGAGCTTGGACTGGGACCAGTGGGGGGTGGGGGGTCTCCTTCCGAGCCCTGTGGTCGTGCGGCCTCTGCCATTAGAAAAGCACCACCATGCTTTTGATCTTACTCACGACCCCTTTATCCAAACATCACTCGCTAACTAAGGAATTCACAATTTTGTACATTTTTCCTGCTGTTTTGCGTGATGGGGAATCTGGCAGCCAGTGTGAGTAAGTGTGCGAGAGAGTGACTCTGCCCTCCCCCCATCGGCCAGGAGGGCTGCACAGCCCTGCATCTGTCCGCCCGCCACGCTCACGCCGAGGTCTGCCACAGCCTCCTGGAAGCGGGCGCCGATGTCAACGCGCGTGACAGGAGCGGCCGGTAAGGGAGGCACACGCCTGTCTGCGGGCTGTCTGTCCAACCCCCCCTCAACATATGAGAACACACGTCAGGTGACATAGCGGTGACACTGTTAAAGGTGCCACTCTGTGATGTTTTACTGCCTCTCTGGGGACATATTCTCAAAATCTTCTCTAAAAGACTTGCCCAAAGCTGTGTACGGACACAAACACATGCATATTTCCCTGTGATCCCACACGCCAACTCCCACGGACGGTTATTTACAGAAAACTCACATACTCTCTCATGCACTGCACTGTCACACACACACACACTCTCTCATGCACTGCACTGTCACACACACACACTCTCTCATGCACTGCACTGTCACACACACACACACACACACACACACACACACACACACACACTCTCTCATGCACTGCACTGTCACACACACACACACACACACACACTCACACTCACTCATTCACTCACTCACTCACTCACACTCACTCACTCTCTCTCTCTCTCTCTCTCTCTCTCTCTCCCCCCCCCCCCCCCCCCCCCCCCCCACCTCACTCCCTCCCTCCCACACC
>JAAGVU020000113.1:21177504-21227803 GCA_011763525.2 Mormyrus iriodes | reverse complement strand
CACACACACACACACACACACACACACACACACACACACACACACACACACACATACATACATACATACATACATACTCTCTCATGCACTGTCACACACACACACATACACTCACACTCTCCTTCATACACTGCACTGTCACACACACGCACACACACACAGCGCTGTCACACACACACTCACACACACACACACACACTGCGCTGTCACACACACACACACACACTGCGCTGTCACACACACACACACACTGCGCTGTCACACGCACACGCACACTGCGCTGTCACACACACACGCACACACACACTCATGCACTGCACTGTCACACACACACTGCGCTGTCACACGCACACACACACTGCGCTGTCACACACACACACACACTGCGCTGTCACACACACACGCAGACACACACTCTCTCTCTCTCTCATGCACTGCACTGTCACACATACACACACACACACTGCGCTGTCACACACACACACGCACACACACTGCGCTGTCACACACACACTCATGCACTGCGCTGTCACACACACACGCACACACACACTCATGCACTGCGCTGTCACACACACACACGCACGCACGCACACACACATACTCTCCTACATGCATTACGCTGTCACACTCCCACAAGTACACATTGTGTTTATGCCTTTAATGGGACTCTCCATTCATTTCTTTGGGCAAAACCCTAACCCCAACAATAATAACCTTAACCCCTACCCAGCCCTAACCTTAACCATAAGTAACCAAACAAAATACAAAATCTTTGGCTATTTCAGCTTTTGATTTTAGTCACAGATTTTATATAAAATAGTATTTCCCCTTGTGGGAACTGAAAAAATGGTCCCCACAACATCAAAATAACAGGTTTTGCAAATGTCTCCACAATGTAATATATACATCATACACACACATACTCTATCTCTGCCACACGCACGCGCACACACACCGTCCTTGCCGTATGTGGTGTCTGGGCGAGACACCCCCGCTGACTAAGCTAACGCACACACACACTGTGTAAGCACCCCATTAGGAAGCCAAGCTGTGAATGAGAAGTGATTGATGAAAGCTTGCATCGATGGTCTATGTTGTGAAAGCATGGAGGGATGGTGGACTGATCATGATGATGATGATGATGATGATGGTCTTGCAGCACGGCAGTCATGTTGGCCAGTGAGAGCAACAGCTTGGCCGCTGTGGAGGTCTTGGTGCAGCATGGTGCAGACCTGAAGATGGTGGATTCCCTGGGTCACAACGTCCTTCATTACGCCAGCAGTCTGGAGCTCCAGACCCTCCTCACCAGTGCCCTCCAAGTGGCCAAGTCGGACATGGGTACGAAGGTCTTCTAATAAGCCCTCCCTCACTTTCCACCTTTACTGTTGTCTTATGGTTCCCAGTCGCATCACCTGTTCACATTTAGTTGACTTCCTGTCAGCTGACTGGCTACTCATCAATCTTACGTCTACTCAGAGCAAAAGTTTTACTTTATAGATGAACTTATTGTCAGTTTATTAATGTTTCTGTGTGATGAGTGCCCCCTTGTGGATAGAATGGTTAGAATGGTTACCTTGTGAAATACTTCCCCCTACTGATGAGTCTTACGACCAGCATATGACAGAACCTCTTATTATAGATTATGATCCTAGATGCCAAATTAGGGGATAATTACTGTTTAATCAGGCTGGTTTCCCGGAATGTTGGTTCATTTGCTGTTATTAATGTCTGTTTTAATTGTGGGCCCTGTAACTGCCCGGTCTGAATGTCTTTCTATCCTTCTGAAACAGATTCCCAGCCAGGCGGAGCCGTCCAGGTAAGATGGTTGTTCATCTCACTGCCTCTCTGGTCAGTGACTCAGTGTCTGCTTTCTGCCAGACTCAGCCTGTGGTGACTCATCTCCAGGCGGGCATAAGTCACAGCTAAACTGGAAGAGTGTGTGTGTGTGTGTGTGTGTGTGTGTGTGTTTAATTTTCACAGATTTCCCCACAATGTGATAAAAACCTGCAACTTTATCTTGTGGGGACATTTTTTCGGTCCCCAGAAGGATAATCTCAATTTTATAAAAATCTGTGACTGCAATGAAAAAACTAAAAATGTATTTTATTTAGTTACTTATGGTTAAGGTTAGCGCTGGGTAGGGGCTAAGGTTCTCATAGTTGTGATTAGGGTTATACCGTAAAGATATGAATACGTGGACTATGTGTGTATGTTAATGCATATGTGTGCCTCCCATCGTAAGACTAGACTGTCAGCAGTCACAAGACCGTTTTGTTACCCTCAGACAACATCAGCTCTTCTTCTACTTCTTCTTCTTCTTATTATTATTATTGGCCTTCAGGGTGGTTTGCTGTTCTTGGTTTTATTGGACCTGACTAAAGACGTGGGTCTGTCCTGTTTCTGTCTCTCTTGCTCTACCATCCTCCGTCCAGCATGATCAGGTGATTCGGATAAGTGAGGACAGGAACTCTACCCCCAAAAAACGGAAGGCCCCACCTCCTCCGCTTATCAGCCCTGTTCAGGTAACCCTGGCGATGTGTGTCGATGATCCAGGGTTCCTCTTCTTAACGCAAGCCGGCTGGGCAGGAGAGTCCAGGTATCTGACATGTTTTTCTACTATGACTTTTAGTCCACTGATGTAGCTTCTCCACCCTACTTGACCCCCACCCAAACACCACCATCTGGCAAGAGCGACACCTCCCAAAGATTCAGCTACAAGGTGAGCAGCACAGCCAGGGGGTGGGGGGGAGTAGCCCAGAGCGGTCCGTGTCTGGGCATGACCTCATTTATGTGTCTGACCCCCCAGGCAGTTGAGCTCATTAACGCTGATCTGAAGGAGGAGGTGGAGAGACTCAGGGAGGAGAAGCTTGCGCTGCTAGAGACGATTGAAGACCTGAGGCAGCTGGCGGAGCAGTCCCATGTCAGTGTGAGCGCCCTCTGAGGCACCAGCTACGACGCCCCAGTTTGACTCAGCCGCAGCATTTTTGACGCTGATGGTGACCCATGGTTATGTTGTTTTGTTTGGCCAGGCTGGGTCAGAGGAGCAGGCCCAGCTGTCGGCTCTCCAGGCTAAGGTGGCAGCCCTGTCTCTGGAGAACCAACAGCTGGCAGACACGCTGAAGGTTAGCATCAACCCCCCCAGCTCAGATGATGCACACTGGGCTTCAGTCCCATTTAGACCCAAATTAAGTGACCATCTGAAGGGCCTGAGCCTGTCCTCTGTCCCTTTTGTCTGTCCCTGACCTTTAGAAACACTTATCTTACCAGGTGGAAAAGGCTCTGGAGGACTCTCGTCCCAACAGCATGGACTCTAATGCCTCCTACCACTCCACCCGTGCTGACCTCGAGCAGACGGCGGCCTTTGAGGCCAAGGACCTATCAGAGGGCTCTCTCCTGGAGGCTGGCCCCGAGAGAGATGGCGCCGTTATGGGCATAACTGAGAAGGAGGTGCAGCATCTGAGGGAGGAGGTACAGAGACTCCAGGCTGAGCTGAGGGAGTCCGTGCAGGAGAACTGCATGCTGAAATCCCACCTCTGTCCCTCCTCGGAGAACACTGGTTTGGGAGAAGGGTCGCAGAAGGACATGCTGGAGTCCAGGGAATTGCTGGAGCAGGAGGTGCATAAGCTGAAGGGGGAGCTGGCTCGCGTGCAGGCAGAGCAGGAAAGGGAAGGAGCCCCGGAGCTGGAGGAGCTGAGGCGCTCCTACAACCAGCTGATGGAGGCCAGCAGCCAAGAGAAGGCCTTACTAATGGAGCGTGACAGGGAAGCCCAGGAGGAGATCACCATCCTGCAGGAGGCGCTGAAGGGCACAGTCTCTGTGGAGGCAGCTGCCAAGGACTTTGAGGAGATGAAGGCGGAGTTGAGCCAGGTGATCGACGGGCTGCAGCACCGCCTGGTGGAGCTCTCGCGCTCCTACAGTGAGGCCCGCGGGAAGCTGGAGGCCCAGCAGGCCGAGGAGTTGCAACTGCAGCAGCTGGAGAGCCAGCTGGAGGAGGCGAGGGCCGCCGGAGCCCAGGCGGAGGTCCACCACCAGGAGGTGCTGGAGCAGCTGGGTCTGCTGAAACGTGAGGCGGAGGTGCAGGCACATAGTTCAGTGCCCCTAGCTGACCACACGCAAGTTGTGTCCTCCTTGGGCAGTGCCATCAAGGAGCTGGAGGAGCAGGTGGCGGGCCTGCGGGAGCAACTTACCCAGAAGGCCGAGCAGGTTGTGGCCTTGCAGGAGCAGCTGGCGGCAGAGAAGCAGGCGATGGCCGGTGACTCTGCGGGGAGGCAGGCGCTGGAGGCGGAGGTGGCACGGTTGACGCAGCTGCTGCACGAGGCACTGCGTAAGCAGGATGAGATGGCGCTGGAGGTGGCAGAGGCCTGGCAGCGCCTCAGAGAGGAGCAGCAGGCGAGGCAGAGTCTGGCCAGCAGTGGGGAGCAGCAGAAGGTGGAGCTCTGCAGCCAGTACGCAGAAGCCCAGGACGCCCTCGCCGAGCAGAAGAAGCGTGTGGAGGCACTACTGAGCTCCGAGCGCGAGAAGAACAGAAAGGTGCCCCAACCGCCACATGCCCCTAAATGCCTCCTCTAGGTCTGGGGTCAGGGGTGGGGGGTGAGGGGAGGAGTGGCAGCTCTTAACGTTAATGGTGGCCGATGTCCCTCCTACCCAGATGGAGGAGCTCACTCGAGAGGTGAGCAAGCTGAAGGAGGCGCTCAATAGCCTGTCGCAGCTCTCCTATGCTAGCGGCGCCCCCAAAAGGCAGAATCAGCAGATGGATTTGCTGCAGCAGCAGATTCGGCAGCTACAGCTGCAGCTCGCGGTGAGTCAGGGACCCATCGACCATGTCCATCTGAGCGTGCCCAGTGAGCGTGTCTGTCTGAGCGTGCCCAGTGAGCGTGTCTGTCTGAGCGTGCCCAGTGAGCCTTTCCGTTTGAGTATGATCAGTCAGCCTGTTCGTTTCTCTGCAGGAGTGTAAGAAGCAGCACCACGAGGTCATCTCCGTCTACAGGATGCATCTTTTGTACGCTGTGCAGGTGGGGCCTCATCTCTATATGATATGGTTTGTCGGGGTGCGTTTCACAGTGTGAGCCACCCTGGCCACTTTGCTCCAGGAGGGCAAGACAGATTTGACCTGGTTCTTCTCATCCCCTGCAGGGCCAGATGGATGAAGATGTCCAGAAGGCCCTGAAGCAAATCCTGATGATGTGCAAGATGCCCACAGAGACAAAGTGAGTCCCTGGAGGGGAGAGCTAACACAGTGGATCCTTCAGACTGAGGGTCCAGTAGAAGGACCGTACCATCTGTCCCCCGACTTCTGCGGTGAAAGAGTATGCCCACCAGAACCACAGCTCAGCCCCATATAGGCTACAAAACCTGAGGTCTACACAGATCTTAGGGCAGAAACCAGTGCAGCCATGTGATTGGCCCAGCCCTGAGTCCCTGAATACAGATGGGAATGGGTCTGCATCGAATCCAGCCAATGGCAACACTCCATGCTCCCACTCCAAGCTCCCACATTTCCATTTGACTGAGCAGGGTCGGGAAGTGTAATGTATTGCAGTTATCAGTGTTAATTGGGTACTTGTAACATCATTTTGGAATCCTTGAATCATTTTCACAAATAATTTATTTTTTGATGGTTTTACAGTGCAGCTGGTGTTTGTGATATAACTGCATGTTTTCTTATTTCACTTACTGTTCTGTTAGCGTTTACATTTATGGTATATTTTTCCAGCATGCATGTGTTGAAGCTGCACAAACCTTTATAAAAAGCAAACGGCATAGCTGTATTTTTTTAAAAATTCATTTAGACTTTACAACCTTTGTATACATACATGAAGCAACCACGTGCCTACCTACTACCAGCAGGAGACGCCAGCTTCTGTCTTTATTGACGTTCTCTGACCCGATCAGCTGTAGTTATGCTGCATCTACAGTAGTTCTTGAATGATGACGCTGTAAGGGCTGCCCCTGTGATATGGCCTGGTTATACCTCCATCTCCCTCTCAGTACCTGGGATTTTGCATTTGTGTTTCTTAAATATTGGGGACACGGAACGGGCACAGGAAATGATGTCAGAAGGAGCAGCTCTGTCCAGATCAAGCTCCCACTATCTCCCTACCTGAAACCAAACCTGAACCCTCACTAGGTTGTCATCTCCCTGGGTGAGGGTTAAGGTTAGGCTTACCTGAACCCAAAACCAAATCCTCACTTGTTGGTCATTTCCTTAGGTGAGGGCCAGTTTCTTTTCCCAGTCTACCTAGGCCTATGGCACTGTTTCCTATGCTAAGTCAGTGGATGGCCCTCTCCTCTACCCTTTCTCTGTATCCTAAGCTGGAATTTAGGAGATGTAACAAGGGCCATTTTCGACATACAGATATCCTAGACTTGGGGCCACACACAGCGGGCCTGGCTGCAAGGCCCCTCCCCGGTCCGGGGAGCATCTTTCCTTCTGGGGAATGTGCTTCACCCTCACAGCTCCGTACGCAGTCTGGAGGCAGCTGTTTCTTATGGCAGCACTTGTTACCCCAAACAAAAGCACATAATGAAACAAACAAGGTGTGTCTCAGTATATGGAAATGACTGAGGTTTCCCCTCCTATAGAAAAATTTATAATCGCGCGCTGGTTTTGGTGTCCCTGTTTGGTAACAGACCCCCCTGTCCCGTAGCGGTCTTGCTGTGCCCCTGCAATGACCGAGGGTAGGTTCTCCAGCAATATTGGTGCCACGACATGGTGCTCCACTGTGTTGGATAGGCCCTGCGTGTTTTCTGAGGATAGGGAAGCTGTGTGCCGCATGGTTTCTGTTTTGTTCTTTTTTATAATGATTTTGTAATAGAAGAGGAATTTGTTACTCTCCTTTTCTAATTGCCCTTTTCAACAATAAATGTCTCCAACCTGGCTGGTGTGTGGAGTGTTCCTGTCGCAGCAACTCCTGGCATGTCCCGTGTGCGCTGAGCCTGTGTACACGCCACCCTGGCGTGCTGCGTGTTCCTCTGTTCTGCCCTTCCCCCGCCTTGGTCTTGTGCTTTGTTCGGTTACAGTCCAGCACATGTCCTGCAGGCTTTTTGGGCTTATGTGGCCCCCTGATTTGTCACAGCGTGAAGGCTGACCCCTCGGTGCCTTGTCAGCCTAACAGTACCAGGTAACTGGAAATCATGTGTGAATTCAGAACAGGCTCCATTTCATGTTTTTGCCCTTACTTGTGTGGCAGGTGGAAATCATTAAAATCCTTAAAAACAGGAGGATATTTATAACTCTGGGCTCCAGGCAGCCTTCTGTTGCTCCTCTGGAGGCAGTGCGTTCCTGCATCCCCAGTCCTCGTTTTGCGTGTGTATAGTGGAAAATTTGCCTACAGCAAATTGTTTGATTATTTTATTCATGTGTATTTTCTGTCTGAGGAACCCATATGATCACCAAATCTCTACCACAATGAACCTGAAAGCACCTGAAATTATTTCAACCCTGTTAACACCCTGTACTTTGTGTAACACGTCACAGTATGCCTGCCTGCCACCAGGTGGCAGTGTGGACTCAAGCAGAATCTGCATAAAAGAGGGACTGCATGAATAAGAGTTCAGGCTGTGCTTCTGCCAAAGCCCCGTCTCTGTCCTCTAAGGCTCAGACCTCTGAGACAAACATGATAAAAATGAATGAATTTCAAACAGCCAAGTCTGGTGATGTCCGGGGCCAAGCGTGTGTGACGATGGGACCTTCGTCATTCCAAGTAGAGGCTCTGCTCTCTTGTGCTGGGACTGACTTCTGAGCTGGCCTCAGACTGGCCCTCTGCGTGGGGCATCACTTCCCTTGAACACGCGTGGCCAATTTGCAGGCGTATTGCCCCCAGGCCCTAAATGACCAGGTCCAAATGGCTCAACCAAAGACGTGTGGGTGTGTTTGTTTGGTGCACAGACAGCCCCAGGACACAGCCGTTTGCTACTCCCCACGTAAGCAGATTTCCTACACATGGTTTACTCGGTAAATTATCTTGCTCCAAACAGGGCCATATAGTTGTCATTTTTTTCCTTTAATTTTCTGTATAGTTATGTTCATAGTGGCATGTAATTACTAATTAAATATTCATTCCCCAGCAGCTTCTGCCTGGGGTCTTCTCCCAAGTGTGGATTGTTAATCACTACATTAGTGGGCGAAGCCACATTCGCTCTCCTTTCTGTGTGTGTCTGTGTCTGTCATGCCGTGGAGGGGGCCTCTGACCCAGGACATCCGCTCCCTCCCACGGCATATGCATTGTGGCTGCGCACTTGAGACGACACGGGTATCGCGCTTAGGATCGGGCCTCCCAACGAGGCCCACACCAGGCCCCCAAGGGCCTAAACTAAAACAGATGCCACAAGTGGATTTTCAAGCAGATGGGACCGTAATATTAATGACATGGTTCTTTAAGAAGGGTAGGAAAAAGGGTGGGGCTGTAAGGGACGGCCTGCAGGAAGTTGGGCTTGGGTGAGAGGAGCCCCCTTATGTATATGAGGATCTGTATCCGCTCCCTACCAAGAGAGCCGATGTCTCATCCTGAGTGGCTGCGTAAGCATGTAGTCACACCTGATTCACTGAGCATGAAAGGCCAGAGCAAGCATGTGGGCAGTGGCAGCGAGGACGAGCCGGGCCCGCTGTCCCTATGGCACAGAGACAAGATTTATGGGAGCGCTGTGGCCCTTTGGGGGGCGGGGGGAGCAAGCGCTGTTCTGAGTGGCTTATTAAAAAGGTGAGAAGTGAGTCTACTGTCTAGAGGGGGGTGTAATTGTGCTTTTAAAAGGGACTTCAAAAGAACGAGCGTGTTAGCGGAAAACTCTTAGCAGCACGTGGCAACGGAAGCCAGCAGGGAAGGACCGTGTGGCGGGTCTGGCCGTCTCGTTTGAGCCCGTGGGGGTGGGTGAGACGTCTGTCTCCCCTCCTGTGATCAGCACTAAGGTGCCGGACATGCCCTGAATTGAGCTTAACCTAGGCTTTGTGTGGACAGTGTCCTTAGCTACTTTTGCATGGAACCTCCCTCCATTTTCAGCAATATTATGTTACGCCAATGTTACGTTGCTGTGCATGCAATTATGCTAAACATGGACTGTTTTATAAGTCAATCATGCAAAGTTTTGGCCCTAGTCAGCCAATCATGAACCAAAGAGAACCACATTCCCACGCTATTGGGGACAGCAAAGCCAGTGCTCATGGGCGTGTGTCTCTCGCATGACCCTAAAGAGCCGAGAGCCATTTTTGTTTTAATACTGATATCATTACAATATGAGGTGAAACGAAACACAGTCTAAATAGTTTACTTCATCGATTTTGCGTCTGGGTGAATGAAAATCTCAGAGAAATAGCTTTCAGTGTTCCTCTGAAACATGAGAAGTTTGTGTATGAAAGGCTGGCCTCTTGGAGAGATCGGCGTGCTGGAGCATGAGGTACCAGCACAGACAGTGAATTACATGCCATCTGAAGAGGTTTCTAACCCCAAACTGCATTCCGGGTGACAGAGAGCCATGATGCAGCCAGAGCATTCGGCTTATTTTCCTGGACACTCAGAGCACAGTCAGATTAGTGGGGTCTATTCATCTCATGCAATTTGCACTGTTTGCTCTACCCTCACTTAAGAACTTTCTGGAAAATGCTCTGCTTATTCCGGGGATCACATACACCTTACTGGCTTTACGGATGTTCTGTTGAAGCCTCTTGACTTCCTGTGAACCCTTGGTTAGTTGGGGTTTAGCGTTGACATGGGGAGGGTAAAGGTCAGAGTTTAGGGTCAGTCACCTCTGCCCAGTCCGTTTTTGCTGAATTGCTGATTGCCCATTGATGTCATCGTGTTTTTCGGACAGGTTGACCGGGCTGCCATCCGTCATGGGCTGCCGCAACAAAGAGCCAGTTGAGTGGTGGCCATGTGAAGGGCACAGGCAGGGTCCTCCTCGGGTCCTTTGCCAGCCTCCTCTGGCCATGGCTATGAATCAGAACCCACATGGCGTCACATTCTTCCCCCAAGTCTGAGCTGTAGGTTGCCTCCCGATTTCACCTTTGACCTGTTGACCTTTTATCCTTCCCTAGAAAAACGTGTGGAAGATGGCCAATGTAGACATGTTCTAACCTCCTAAGGACGTCAACACCTTTCTTGTACCACTACCTTTCAAAGTCGTGTGCGCAGTAGGCAATGAAAAACTTGACATCAATTTTCCCCCAAACCCAAAGACTGTTTGGCATATCAGGGTCCAGGTCCAGCTTTGGTCCAGTTCACATGGTGAGACATTCATTCTTAATTCTTTAAGTCATTTCAATCTCTTTAATTCAACTCAGACAGTCTGTGGGTCACATCGGAATGCATTTCAGGGGAACACGAACCAAGTGTGGTCAGTGAAGGACTTTTCTTCATGTCAAACCGGTTCATGTAGAACCATTCTCAGATCCTACCTTCAGACATGCAGTAACCTCTTGGTTCAGATCCTTTCTCCTGACACCCAATCCTATTTCAGCGCCTTGCGTATCGAAAACTCAATCTGTGTACTATCAAAAACTCAGTCCCTATAGTATTTCTGTTGGGCACGAATCCTCTTGAAATCAGATTTAGAAAATGTTATTGTCTTGAAGCACTTGCGGATTATATCTCCTGCTTAATGTATACATGGGACAATGGTGAGGGGGTGTGGACTTGAAACAGGGGGAGACAAGCTATGGACCTCAGAAATTCTGCCAGTGTTCAGGCGGGTGGCATGAAGCATAGGGTTCTGTCCAAAAAAGCAGATTAGAGGGCTGCTTTAATCCAATTTGCTCACACCCCCTCTCCTTTCTCCTAGCAAGGCAGTGGTATCTCCTTTCTGGTGTTTCCCAGGCCCTTGTGGCCAGTAGACAGGGTGCAGGCGCCGGCGGGCAGCAGGTGGTGCAGCAGTCCCAGGGACAAGCTCATACCCCAGGGGACCCGGGTGCCTTATTCAGTTCGTCCATGCCTGCCCCTCTTATCATCTGTGTCACTCACCTCCATATGGATCTGTGTATGTCTGTGACTTAAATCTGGGTCTCAGAAAGTCGAGGTGGATGGGGCAACATTCCAATCCAATGCTTGGCTCAAAGCAGTAGGAGGCAGCCAGGTCGCTCGTGGGAATGGGGTTAAACCAATCAGTGGCTGACAGCATGATGTTCCTGACACCTTGTATGAAGCATCAGAGCCACTCACCTTCTCCCTGGGCAGAAAGGTCAGGCAGACGTACTTCATATCACAGAAGTGTCCGGATGGATGAATAAAAACCAGAACACCTGCTAGTGTGGCATCATCACAAATTGGACCAAGCCTGCTTTTCAGGCATCTGTCCTGGCACAGCACCCGCCTGGCATGCCACTAACTTTTGAGAGCTAGGAGAAGCTCTTAGGGTGTGTTTAAGCAGGTCTAAGCTAAGGCTAGGCTAACCCCCCTTCCGAATTGTAACTCATGATAAACTCCAGGCCTCAGAGCCACCCCCCCACACACACATACACACACATCTGCACCATATTACTCTCCTTTACGTCTTCACTTTGACCTGCATATTCCGTTATTTATTTTTTATTGTCACCCTAATTCTTCAGCCGAGTGTCCTCTTGTCCCATGCTATTAGTGATATCCCCTGAAGGGGCTCCTCGCTAGCCTGAAAATGATTAAGGCCAGTTAATTGTGACACACGGCTCTGCAGATGCATTTTAAAAAACCCTTTCTTTTTGCCCTGAGACTTTTTAAGACCGCCTAATTAGAAATGAAAACAAGCACAGTAACGCTGTGCTCGGGCTTCTAATTTGAACAACACCAGTAAAATAAGATTAACTTTAAGCACCTTGACGATGTTCAAAACTCCCTGGACCCGGCGCTCTTACAGCTGTTATCGCTCTTTGTTCCCCGGTAAGGGAGTAAGCCTCGTTAATATGAACTGCTCTCTATTAATTCTTAGCAGTGTAGTGGACGTGCGTGCATTAAGGACTGCACAAAGACATCCTGCTGTCTCTCTCTCCTCCCATATTCATCTGAATGGCTTCCAGATTTTTCCTTTCCTGAGCTGAGGTGATGAGACAGGAACTGTCTGGGAAATCATGCATCCCAGAGGACAAGGTGTCCGTCAGAGCAGCACAAAACAGGGTGCTGAGCTACCACTGCTGTGTGGTTTAATATCTCCCTGGAATCATATGGGGGGGGGGGGGGGCTGTCTCTCTGTTGCGGTTATGTAATGATTATTAATATCAGCATTGCTCTGGACTCTTGTTGTGACTATCATACCACACTAATATGTTTGATATTTTAGTTGCTAGGCTTGTGGAAGGAGAAAGCTTCTGGTTGGAATTACGCTGCAACCTTGTTGCAGTTCAAACTTGTGCTTACCTGGGACCAGAAGTGAAGAGAAAAAAAAAAGATTAGCAGGACCGAAACCAAACAATGAGGCCTTTACATTGTCAGGTATGTGCAATCGTAGGGGTCAGGACTCAGAAGCCTTGAAGCTTTATGTACCCAGAAACATGAGTAAGATGTTTATTTAGCATTGTACCATGCAGATATTAATCTTGTTCTGAAGTCCTGAACCTCCTGTGAATTAGTTTCAGTCTAGCCATAAACGGATGGAACAGGGAAATCGGTAATTAAAGCTACATATCTGGAGGAAATGATAGAGAGATACATGGTAATGATGTGAAAGCCGGTGCAGCTTTCAGCTGAGAATGATAATAGGACATAATCTGAGCCTTGAGGAACTCCTCATATCAGAGGCTGACCTGCTGACCTTCTTTGCTAAGAGGAAGAGCACAGATTAACCATGGGAAGTACAGTAGATTGATTAAGGACAGGAGGGTGTCTGAGACACTGAGTCATTTTTCAGAGAGATGTGCTGAGAAGGACTGGTGGATGTGGACCCGGAAATGGCCATGGTGGGGGGACGACTGTGGCCTGTGATTAGCTGGGCCTGGCTAGTGCTGGTCTGTGATGAAACCATGTGCAAACAATTAATGTCCTCTGTTACTTCATTTGTTAGATTTGGGGTTTGGGTTTGTGTTTGTAGTGCAAACATGGTTCTAAGTAATTATCATTTCCATTTTTACTGTTCTGGAGTTCAAGACTTCACCTAAAAATCCAAAGCCTGGTGAGTAAGAAAATGCAAAATGAAGATCTTTTTGAGGAAGGCAGGCATGTGGGGGCTGTGGGGGGGGGGGTTGAAATGGGAGGGTAAGTCAGAATGGGCCAGTGTAGGGAAAACCGTGGAAATAGTGGGAGTTACTGAGACATCTGACAATGAGCAGAGAGTGACCAAACAGGACTGCTGGATTGGTTTGTAGCTCAGGTGAAGGGTTCTGTCACGTGTCACTTGTTCCAGATTGACACCTTCTGCCCCCTTTGAAGACTGAGGCCACGTCTTCAGGGAACCCTGCTTGGAGTTGTACTCTGTCACCGTGAGTACCTTGGATTTGGAGAGCAATGTCCCATTGACTAAAAGGACAGGGTTCTGCTGGGAGTCCAGTGTAGTGTAATCTGCAACACACAGGCTGACTTTCAAAACACAGCTGTGCCCAGTGAAAGTTGTTTTAACCAAGAGAGTTTGTCAGAGGAAGTCAAAACACAGAAATAGACAGAGGTGGAAAGTTCAGGTTCAAAAAGTAAAAATCCAGAAAAAGATTTTGTTTCAAACAACCAGTTGCGTACTCTGTGAATGTGACTCTTTATATTGAACTGGTTGGTTAAAAAAAATCTTGGTCTGGATTTTTACTTTCTGAACTGAACAGATATCTGGAAATAGATATCTGACTGGCTTGACCAATAACTGTGTTAGATTATGCGGCTGTTTGTCTGATTGCTTTCTCCATGCATGTGGAAGATTGTGCCCCTTGGTCACAGCTAGCATTCCTGTCCTCCTCTCTTGAATCCTGGGCTGGACAGGATGTGCTTGCCTCAGCTGGAGGCAGACTTGGAGCTTGTGACACCTGGAATGACCTCAGCCCTTCTCTGTTAAAATCTCATTGCCAGCCATTTCACGGTTCGGACTGGACCGGAGGGGGGGCACTGCTCTATTTGATAACCTGGGCTCTTCAAATATGAGCAGATTTGCTTGTTTTTCTACCTTATTCATTTTCTCGCTGTTTACCGGTTGTGTGCTGGGATTATTGATGCCTGGGAACAGCCACCTCTTCCTGAGAGTGAATGTGGTACAAGCAGTAAATTCAATATCAGGGCTTTATTCGGTCATGGAAAGATTCCTCTGGGTCTCTAGGTATCTGGGCTGCCTCGGGGCTAACGTAGATCAACGCACTTCAAAGGCAAAGAGTACAAGCCCCTCCACACCACTGGGATACCAGTCTCCTGGGGGGGCAGGCAGATAACATCCTAAGATAAAAGCCACAGATGGACAGGCTCTGTGACAATAGTAAACCGGCCTCTACTTCTTGGTTACAGGCCCTGGGATTTGGGCTTTCTACAGATAAGCAAGCAGCTCTCTGGCAGGGTTACGGCAATGCACCCACAGACTGCTGGGAGCTTGGAGCTCTTCATAAGATCAGCGTGGCCTGGATGGTCAGGAAAGTGTCTCTTAAGTCCTGGGTCACGGGTTACCTTAAGGAACTTGGTGTGACTCATAGTGTTTCTACAGATTTGACTTTAATGAGCCAGCAAAGTGCAAGGTGGAGGAAATATCTGCAGCACAGGGAAATGTGGAATTCAGTCCCATGTGCAGTTACAGCCATGTTACTGATGACATGAGGAGTTATCAGGTAGAACAAGCAGAAGGGCTGTGGTGTGTTAAGCCATGTTATCTTCCCTTTTATAAGCACTTTATTACAACATGTAATATTTCCACAAATCTTTTTGGCATGATGTCAAAAAAATCTTAATATGGCTTTGGCAGACTCGAGCGTTATTAATAACCCGCGGACCGGTGCGGCAGGTTGGCTCTGAGGCTGACTCGCTAATAAGAAACACAACTTCAGGGACTCAAGTCTGGCTGTTCAGACCCAGCTTTTTTTGTGTCAAATAGAAACTCGGCTCTCGTGTTGACTTTTCAACTTGTCTGAATCGTTTAGCCGACACTCTGTCCTTGGTGACTTTGAAACAATAAGCGCAGAACAAAGCTAGATATGGACTTTCAGAAGAAAAATATTTCAGCGCTGTAATATTTTAAACGAGTTGTCACATGAAATTTTTAAGGACAGCTTTTGCCTCGTTTGATTTCTGAAAGCATATTTCTCTTTTCATTTTTGCGCATTCGAGCCATTTCGTTTAGAATTTAATTTCGATTGTGTACCAAAGCCAGGCTTCAGGGCAGTAAAATATCTGTTATGTTAAATACGGTGAATATAATACACATATCAGAAAGTTCACTAGAGAAAATACCATTTGTTAATGTTAGGTTCACAGATGAGGCCTTGCCTCTTCGTACTGGTATTACTTATAAATGATTTATTTTTTCTGTAGCGTGAGACTTACGCAAACATTTCCAAGGTAAAGCGAGGTATTAAGATCCTGGAAATAGTCTTATGCAACACAGAGCTCTCTCACAGTGTTTCATCTTCTGTGATGACAGATTGAGGCAGACCCCTTCAGAGGGAGCCGTACAAATGATCATCGTGACGACTTCCAAGCTTAAGCGAAACAAATGAACATCAGCGAATGTAGGAAATAAAATGCTCTGGTGCTGGAATATGTTGATTTGATAAATCAAACATCTCCTAGACCTGGAGGATATTTGCCTGGTTTCTGATTCTGCTGAGCTTTTAATAAATTTCCATGTTTAATTCTCTTCATAATTTACACACGCCCACATTAATGAAAGTCTTATAAGGCTTTATTTGGATATCTATTAGCCTTGGTAAGTTGGTATTCCATAGAAAACACATTTGTCAAATCTCTCCCTTTATGATCAGGCCTTTTAATGCTGGTCTTATCAAACTCTCAATGATAAGATAACGATTAGACAGAAATCAATACACTTTCTTACTGTCTTATGGACACTAAGCAAAGCTGGGTAAAGATTTGCTTTTTTAAACTTCATGCTTGCGTTGCTGTGCCCTTAAAGAACCTGCGTGTTGTCACCATGAATAGATGTGACATGTAGATTAGTGTTTAGTTACAGCCCAATCCAGCCTAACTAATTATAGGGCTGGCTGGAATTAAAAGCAGCCCGCAGAGAGGTCCCCTGGGCCTTGGACTGAAACACTGGCTTGAGCAGTCGAACCCATAAGCTCAATATTTGTCTAAAGCATCTCTGGCAGCTAGTCCTTCTGCAGGTCTTCTTAGGTAGGCTTCTGCTAATTTCACACGCTGCAGTTCTCAGAACGCAGAACCTCCACCGTCTTCTTAAGATATTTCAGTATGGTTCCCACCATACCATGTGCACCCGCTGAAGTTTTTTGTCAAACTCATGCAGGCTTCAAAGGGCCTTATCTCCCATAACTGTGCTCTCATATTAATCTCTGGATATTTTCCATCTAAGAGCTATTTCTCCAGAAATTTCTATTGGAGAAGCAAAACAGTAAAATTAGACAAAAGAGATCATACTATAATCACATCACTGGAGGGCCTGGTACACTGTGGAGCGGAGATGAGGTGAGAAGTCTCCAATGTCCTACAAAGATCTTTCTTTTGATCCAGCTGAGGCTTTCAAAAACGATTCCTCACAAGGCATGTCTGCGAAATGTGAGTCAAAGGAGTCTGCCCCACCTCAGTGGTGTCATCTCAGAGAGGATGGGGACCGCCATACAGTGTGTCCTCTGGCTTGGCTGGCTGTTCCTGACTGATGCGGATTCCTTTCCCACCTCAGGCGCTCTCCTCTCAGACGGATTCTCCTGCGGCCCAGGATGGCCAGCGCCTGGCCACTTGTCTTGATAATGATTCCGGTTTTCGGAGACCCCCCTTTTGAATTCTCAGGTCTCTCGTATTCTTGGTGCCTTTTTGGAAGCGTTCTGTGACGTGACCCTTTGTGGTCGAGAGCATTCATTAGCCAAACCAAAGCATGTGTTTTCATTCATGGAAAACCTTATCTGTTATCTCTTTAGATTATTGCTGCATACAGACAGAGGGTACACAACTAATTGTGCTGCTTGTCAAGGCAATTTTGTGGACCCGCTAAAGCAAAGTTTTTGCATATTATTCTTTCATTCAGGTCTTGTCTCTAATTTCATTTTTTTGCTTTAAAAGTGTGAAAAGTCTGTTGGGGGGATAACCGAACGGATTTTGTTTTTCGAAACTAAGATGTTCAGCGAATGGCGTTACTCTGACCAGACGTCACCGCTGGTGTTTCCAATAGAAATTTAGTTACAGAACAAAGCTGTTTTGTTGTTCTTTATCAAGGATTTGGGGTTTTGAAATCTGTTTATATGCACTGGTGTGAAGCCCAGTATTTGATCAGTTTTAATTGCTCTTTTTAATTGCAGTTTTTCAGAAGTGGCACATTTGATTCAAGCCACTTACAGTTAAATCAGTTTTATAGTTGGATATTTCACTGCAGAAATTAAAGTCATTACCCCTCTGAGGGCCACTTCAGCTGGCTTCTAAATGGGATTCGAACATACAACCTCTGGGTTGCATACCGCAGAATTCATGCTTATATAAAGCCTAGCTGAAGATGTATTTAGCCAATCCATTGATAGTAAAAACTTGCTAGAGATTATAGACATCAAGGATCTGCACATCTGTTTTGTAAGTGCAACAACAGAGTCACCACTAGGCGGACTCAAAGGATTTAACATAAATGTAATATAGCTCTTCAGTCTCATAAACGAACTTTTCTATCTAAATATTTGCCCGGGGAGAGGTTAAGACAATATGGCTCTGTGTTAATGAGCCTCTGGGATGCGAGTGACGTCCAGGCAGCAGGTGGCCTTAGAGGGGGCGGGCAGGAGCAGGAGTGGGCGGCTGGACGCCCCCTTTCGGTCTGACACGTTCACGCCTGGCTGTGACCACCTGCCTTGGCTTAGAGCTGTACGGGAGAGTGGCCACACGCTTGCGGTACTACACAAACGGGATGTATTCCAGCCCATATTCCGTGCGGTGGTCCGAGGCGAACACTGTGGAACGTGGTGGCCGCTTTGCGGTCACGGTGCAGGACACACATTGTGGGAGGATAACAATGAGCAGCAGTTGTCAGTGTTACTGCATGGAGACGCCAGTGCCGGGGCGGCCTATTAGAAACACACATCACACAGCTTGCCGTGTGCCTCGCGGCAGAAGGACAGGGGAGCCCCTGCTGGTCTCCGCAGACATGACCGGGGGGGTTGGCAGACAGCAACCTCAAGAGGTGTCCTGGGCGCCGCCGTCGTACCTTTGAATGATTGAGCACATCATGTGATGATTTTGCAACACGTGTGGCTGCGTAGATGGATGGTAGTCAGCACTGCGTCACACGCTGCAAGGCAGCTCTGAGGAGTGCAGCCCGCTCTCAGAGGCATTGTGCGAAGATGACGGTTCAAGAAGAATAGATTTCAACATGGTGTTTAGTTCTGCTCGCATCATAAATGCATTTCAGTTCTCAGCCTCCTGTGGTTTTGGGGTTTTGGGCTCTTGGGCCTCTTTGTCTTGATGCCGCTCCAAAACTTTCGTCCGTCGCACAGCGCAGCCTCCTTTCTGCGGGTCGCACCCAATACTTCAGCCTTCACATTGGCCAGAATACCATGCTAACACGCAAAAGACACTTTATACGAACATATTCCCACCTAAGTAGTGGTCTGTTTGCAACTTTTAAAAGGATCCAGGTGCAAATACACACACATACACACACAAACACACACACATACACCTTTGGATGGGATACAGGGACATCATGAGCTGTATTTAGTCGGTCGTTTCGTTCAGGCTGCTTTGGTGAGGTCACCTCCTCTGGTTGGAGGTGTAAACAGAGAGCTCCTAAAAGCCCTTCCTTCCACAGCCACAGCGATCAAGCTCCTCCAGCTGACGTCATCACCAGGGACAGCTTTTCCACAGTAAAAAGGCACGTGTGGGTGCCTGGTGGCCTCCAGAGATGACACCCCTCTCTCACAGCCCATCCTGCCCCTTCTGGCAGCCTGATTGCCCTCCCAGTGCCTCCCAGTCTTTCCTTCATCAGCAGCCTTCACACCTGCCAGTCTGAAACTTTCACGGTTTGTTTTCACCATCACGATGCATTCCGTGCCATGCCACACTGCTGGGCTAGTGGCCCGCATAATCCAGGAGTTCACTTTAGATGTCTCTTTGTGCCATGAATGACCGGAGCTGGGAATGCCGACCACGACAGCGGGTGCTGAGCCAGAAGCAGGAATCCCTCAGTACAGGCACTGCATGAACGCTGATGGTGTTGTCGCTTTCCATTTGGCATGTCAACCAGAATCGTCTTCCCATGTCACTCGACAGCAGCAAGTCAGGAAAAGGGAGGATGGAGAGGGAGGAACCACAGCCCATGCCAGGCACTCGGGACAGGTGAGATTTGGCAGGTGTGGAGGCCAAGACCTCGGGAATCACTCTCCTGCGTAAGTCAAGTTCTGGAAAACAGTGTGAGGACATGGGGCTGACCAGTGGATGGCAACTTCGGTTTTGCTAAGTTAGACAGTAGTTAAAATCCTCACCTTGCCCACCATCCCCTCTCAAGCTTGTGCAGAACGAGTCTTCTCCATGACCATCTTCCCTCCATCTGCAGGCACATCCGGGGGGGGACGTTAATCATGGCATTTCACCGGCAGGGTTTAAATCCCCGTGAGGAAACAGTAATTGGGCTTTTAACCAAACCCCCATTGGGGAAATGAGGTTTACGGAGATGCCACCCAGGAGGCTTAATTACCTTCTTCTCATCGCAGGCCGTCGTCCTGCTGACATCTTAGAAAAGCTTGAGTGCGGCAGAGGGGGAGATGATGGCGGGATCTGCAGCATGTGGCATCGCCAGCTGTCCAGTCCCAGGACCTCTAGGTCTAGTTCTAAAACAGCATCATTCTGGAGGATCAATCACGTTGCAGATCCTGGCAGGTTCGTCTTATAGAGTAGTGCTTCTCAACCCTGAGGGGGAGCAGAAACATGGACCGTCTGGGGCTCCCCGAGGACCAGGTTGAGAAACACTGTTATAGATGGTGGACTGTAATGTGATTCAAAAACAAACATTTACATTACTATACTTTCAAATAGTAACCCCCCTCCTCCGACATTATGATGTTCAGAAAAGCACAAATCCCAAAGCACCTGGTGCTTAAATGGGTGAACCTGGCAGAGAGCAGAGAGAGAAATCGTTTTTGCCTCGGTGTGTATAATTGTACTCTTATTATACTCTTGTTTGTACTTCTCTGTATGCACACATCCCACCTTATGCATATTGATTTTAGGGGGGTGGATGAGGGACAGCTGTAGGGGGAGGGGGGTACTGACAGGCTGGGGTGGTATTGCTATAATAGCATATACTGCGTTAAAAACATACCGCAACCCCCATGTACTTAGCAAATTTTTTTGGAGATGCCAGAATAGCCCCTATTTGGCTGAAGCGTTGCGTGTTGGTGTGTGCTGAGGGCACACATCATGTTACTGAACTGAGCATGTCTCTGTCCCCCAGCATCCTCATGGGACAGACCCCAAATGAAGCAGTATAAGCTGGCCCCGTTATCACCCTTCACAGCCTGCAGTGTGTGTCTTACTCTCCATACACCAAAACTATTTTCCAGGAGTACATGACCCAGCCAGGGTTATGGAATCATTTTCAGATTTTTCCCATATTAGCTGTTAAATTTAAAGTTCTTACTGGAAACCCCGTGAGCAGAACATTAAGACAACATCGTAAAAAATGCGTGATTGACAGATTGATTGAGGTAGTCTGGCTTACTGGCCATGCCTTGGACTTCCTGAAGGGAAACCTGCATCTTGTCTGAAGTCACAGCGATACGGAAAATCAGGAATCCCCTTTGCAGCCAGGGACTGCTCCAGCATCTCTGCACAAATTAATTCCACCTACATGCATCTCTTTTTATAACAAACTATCAACCACCCTCTTCCTCATTAAAACCAGCCACGTGTTGAATTACTTCCTGTATTACTGTAAAATTCACAGGAAATGAATAACACCAAGGCAATGATGTACTTCCTGTGTGAATGGATGGTCCATTGAGAACCCATGGCACCCAATACTGATTTATTCACTCATCAGTGCCCATTACAAGCAGAGGACTCGTTAAGGCTGTATCATGGTGGCTTTGCTGTTAGCCCCTTTGGAGGAAATCCTCCTAGAAGACCAAGGCGGGGTCTGAAGCCGACTCTAAGGACACAACATACTTGTAATCAATGGCAGGGTGAGAGGCCAATGGGCTTGTCCCCCTTGCAGGGAAGTCTGACGGTCTGCAGAGGGAGCTTGCGAGCGTGTCTTTGCTCCCTCCTGTCCCTTCTTCATGGGTCCACAGTGCCTTTTAAATATGGATGTATATTGTGTCAGATTATAGCTGAGTTACCTAAGAAAGCTGTAAAGGAAAGTTAGTGTCCTTCCAACAAATGGAACCTGACCCACTCTGCAGTTTTTACAAGTGCGGATCATTTAAACGTTACATCTGCCCCTCCGTTCCCAGTGCTGGCCACTTTGCACGTTTGACCATTCTCTACATTTTACATAAGCCTCATTAAAGTTAACAGTCACTGCTTTACCAATAAACCTGAACTGAAGTTACTCAACAGATTTGCCCATTGGTCCGTCCTCACCCCTAAATGGCTGTCGGGGGTGAATGGGGGCCTTCCGTGAGCAGACAGGGGACAGGCACGCTCTAAAGATGCAGCAGACTCATTATCGGGGTCTTTTAACTGACGGTAACTGTGTGACTGTGCTGTTGGCCGATGTTCCAAAGTCACACTGTGGCTTTGTAGAATCATCTGTTTTTTTGTAAAGCTGATAAATTGGACCAATAAAAATGAGTATAAAAACGTTTAAGAATCAGTGAAACATGCTCATTGGTTAGTTTGTGAATGTGCAGTGGTTATTCCAACACTCCTAAAAGGAGCCCCTTTCCCAGCCGTCCCTTTTGGAAACGTATGTCCGACATTAATTCTGATAAGACTGGATCTGCTGTCAGTACTCAGCAGTTTATCAGTACATGATTACATTTATTTGAGCCAGACACTAAGTAGGGATGTGTGAGGTGCCTCTGAGAGCCCATTCTAGGACATCAGTCTTGTCTTTACATTGTCTTTTGCTTGTGGTGGGTGCCCTGACTGGCCCAGTGCGACATAAGCCCCTCGTGGCTGATAAGGGGACATTATTCAGTGGCCATGCAGAGCGGTGTTACTAAGATGTCTGAAATGCCCTGATTATGCACTGAGTCAGACTTTGGAGCCGCTAGTGATTTGAGCAGCATGCCTTAATTGTGAAATATAGGACTGATCTGTGAAGCGAATGCGCTGACTGTACCGTTTTTGGCCCGCTTTTTCCTGCCAGTGATTCAGCGTAAATGTTTGATGCCTTCAGAGGTTGACCAGTTGTTTCCGGGTGTCCGGTTGCACACCGGGGCCTCCTGCAAGATCAGCCCCATGACACGGCAGATTTTGCTATGTCACCTTTCCTCAAGTGACCACCACCCGCGGCGTCTGCCATCACGAGACGTGGGGCTGTGTTTCTAAGGGCTGCAGGGTTCCTTTACAGGTCACATGACTGTTCGGTCCTCCTGGACAGCACCAACCCCAGAGAAACTTCGCTTATTACACACGCAGCTCAAAGATCAGTGATACCACTCATTCTGGTAAAGATTTTGGTACAAGGCAGCAGATGACACAGCGGTTGAGGAGCTAAATATACAGGAACCTAGGTTACAATTGCTTCATTGTAAATATCCGTATGGGTGTCTAATAAGACAGGCTGTATGGTGGAATTGCATTTCTGTTTTGAGTTGTGTGTGGTGATTACTGCTTTTACTGCGGTGGTCTCTGGTTTGACTGTGGTGTTTATTGGTTTGATCAAGGTGCATACTGAGTGGAGTGTGGTGTTTGCTGGTTTGACTGTGGGGTTTTCTGGTTTGTGTGCTGTGTTTACTGGTTTGAGTATGGGGTGTTCTGGTTTGAGTGTGCTGTTTGCTAGTTTGAACGTGAGGTTTACCAGTTTGAATGCGGACTTTGCTAGTTTGACTGCTGTTTCGGAGCAGAAATCAGGTGCCTCTCCATTCACTTAGGGGCCCGTCACAGATGCCTTATTGCCCAGTGAGGTGTGCTGTCTTACCCCGGATCTCTCTCTCATAGACACACATCCGCACCACACGAACATTAAAGACAAAATGAAACACTATAAGCAAGATCCTGTTTCAAACAGGTCCTGAGGGTGGAGAGGTGCTACATCTCCTCTTCTGTTCTGCTCACGCCGTCTTCAGCCCTATTGTGTTGTTGACATTCAAGTTCAAAGGGAATTGATGCGAGGAGACGAGGGAGGGGCCATTTCACTGCGTTTTGGCACGTATTGGCCTGGCCGCATTTAAAGTCAAATGTGAAACGCTGCTTCGGTGTCATTCCTCTACCAAGGATGCCCAAGGACAGCCATGGATAGTCTGGGATTGCCAGGGATAGCTATGGATAGCCAGGGATAGCCAGGAATTGCTATGGATACTCAGGGATAGCTAGGGATAGCTATGGTTACCCAGGGATAGCTATGGATAGCCAGGTATAGCTATGGATAGCCAGGTATAGCTATGGATAGCCAGGTATAGCCAAGGATAGCCAGGAATAGTCAAGGATGGCCAGGGTTGCTGGAAGGCCATGCCCAGCTCGCCCAGCCACAGTTCAGCTGGGTGACAGGCCTAGGCAGTGGGAGGGGAAACAGTCACGGCCTGAGTGAAACGTGGTTTTGCTGGGGTTTCCCCTTAGCACATCCTGCATTTATCTGGTATGCCGTCCACCAGATTTACATACTTCTTACATGTCATAAGTAGGTGTTGAATCTTCACAAGGGGATTCAAAAATGAGCCTTTTTTCCCGCGGTCTCTCGCCATAAGTTTGTTGTGGTCTGTGGTTTGGCTAACATGGAACATGCTCTTTCTGGTTAAACTGAGTTTTAGCCAAATAGTGATACGTTGTTGAGTGAAAGGCCTTCTTGTTTGAAGTAAGCTTGCTGTTTGTTTTGCATAATTATAATTACGCAACATGCAGATTTATGCAGAATTCAGTGCTCTAATTTATTGAACTTTACAAATATTAATATTAATTAATATTAATACTAGCTTCAATATCCCAAAGTGAGTGTGGTCATTTTGATTTGAAGTTTATTGGCTGGCACCATAAATAATGGCAAGATTAAATACTACAGAACAGTGAATTAATGGCTTTATTGCATTCATTAGTGTTATACAGACTGAATTTTCAGAAATGCTAAAAGAAGATGTGCAGATGGTCCCAGTAACGGGGTCTTCAGCACCAGCGACCTGCGCCTTGAGCTGCTTCTGTGAGATCTGTACTGCTCCCACCTCTAAAAATTGGCAGAGACCACTTTATGATGAGGAGACACGACAGGTGTCACGCCGTTGGTGAGAATGGGTTTGGGAGAGTTCTGCCGAGCTGTGGGACGGATACAGGGGTCTTCCCAGGGGGAGACATGTCTGCCTCATGGGCACAAGAGAGACTCCCTTGGCACATTCCTTACCAAAGGAAGGGCCAGGAGTGTGTTAAGGGACAAGTCAGCCCGGTGAAAATAACTATTTTCACCTATGGGGTTTTAACCCCACCCCCCTTCCGTCTGCGTCCCTCAGGCTGTTCAGAAGCTTCAAAGGGCAGTTTCAGCGGGCGAGTGACGTGATGGAGAGGAACACGGATTTGAAACTGAAGATGAAGAGTCTGGGAGCTCTGATAACAAAGGCTTTGTGTGAGTCCTCTGCTCCGTGCCCATGAGCATTTGATCTCACTGAATGGAAACTGGACCTCCTCCTATGATGGCTACTTCTGGAGTGTGCCGGCACCCTCCTCCCCCCCCCCACCCCCCAACGGCTGTCGGCCATACACACGCTCATGTCGGCCAGAGGGTGACGGGGCCTTGGCGCCCAAAGAGGACCTGCAGCGTGTGACAATAACTTCAGAGCCAGCAGCTTAACATGCCAGCCAGGTCCTGTGGCAGACAGACAGCCAACGTAGGAGCAGACCATCTCAGATTGACAAAGGCAGAAAGCTGGGTAATTCCTGGGATTTACTTTAATTCATTAGTTTAACCCGCTGAATGAATGACTAGGACGATTAACCTCCAAGTTTAGTTCATTACATTGACCTGGATGAATAAGTTGTATTTTTTCCTGTTGACCTTTGGATTATGACCAGAATGTGAGTGCAACATAGACACTCAACCCCACCCTGACTTCGAAAACAGGTATAAATGTATTTATAAATATGTGATGTTTATCAGTAAACATATTTCAACTCACAGACATTTCAGCCAAACCAGCCATGATAAGCATGATTGAAATCCACTGTCTTCTACAAACAGGTCTGTGGTCCTACTGGCCCCATTTGATGTCCTTCACAAACAGATCTATGGTCCTACTGGCCCCCATTGGATGTTCTTCACAAACAGGTCTGTGGTCCTACTGGCCCCATTTGATGTCCTTCACAAACGGATCTATGGTCCTACTGGCCCCATTTCATGTCCTTCACAAACAGGTCCGTGGTCCTACTGGCCCTATTTGATGTCCTTCACAAACAGGTCTGTGGTCCTACTGGCCCCATTTGATGTCCTTCACAAACAGATCAATGGCCCTACTGGCCCCCATTTGATGTTCTTCACAAGCAGGCCTATGGTCCTACTGGCCCCATTTGATGTCCTTCACAAACAGGTCCATGGTCCTACTGGCCCCATTTGATGTTCTTCACAAACAGATCTATGGTCCTACTGGCCCCATTTGATGTCCTTCACAAACAGGTCCATGGTCCTACTGGCCCCATTTGATGTCCTTCACAAACAGGTCTATGGTCCTACTGGCCCCCATTTGATGTCCTTCACAAACAGATCTATGGTCTTACTGGCCCCATTTGAGGTCCTTCAGAAACAGGTCCATGGTCCTACTGGCCCCCATTTGATGTTCTTCACAAGCAGGCCTATGGTCCTACTGGCCCTGTGTGTGTTCTTCACTTCATAAACTGTTCCTTTTTCTCTCTTTTTTTTCATCTGCTAAAGGTTAAATTGAATAAACTTTTATACTTACGGGTCCAGCTGGTTCTCATCACATTATAGACGTTTGGATGTAAACCATACAAGGATCTAAATATTTACCGAGTATTTACTCTGCAACAGCTTAAAAGGTCAGTTGTGAGGAAGCTTGAAGAAAAGGCCCTTTCTTATGAAAAAATAATTGCGTGTGCACAATGTTTTCATTTCAGGTGAAAATGTACCATTGGAGTTTAACTATCTAATTCTCCTCTTCTCTAGAAAGCGCAAGGTTTCAGATGATGGCACCTTACATATTCTCTGTTGTGTATCTGAAGCTTACAGTATTGGATGGCTATAGTACTACTTCAGAAGAAGCGATATTACCCAAAATGCCACTCATCTATCCAATAAGATGACTCCCAAAAAAATTGTATCTCACCATAATCTATACATACTAGGTTTGGTTTCCTAGCTAAATTATGACATTTCTACCCTCACCACACAGCTTGTGCAACTAGACTTAGCCAAGTGGTCTAAAGGCTGTAATGAATGATAGTGAGGTGTCAAAGTTATTAGTGAAGCAGAATAACTGGTCGGTTGTTCAAAAACACCAAAGCAGACACCAACACCAGGCGAAACATGGTTTCTTCAGAAGTGAGCGAATGGACAGAGGAAGGAGGAAACAGAGCCACTATAATTCAGTCCATCATTAAAGATTAACAAAGAGAACAGAACTGCACATAGGAAGGCTTCCTGGACCTTGTGTTAATGGCATGACTTTCTTGCTTATGCCTATTTATATATGCTGCAGAATCATTTCAGGTGCTGGGTGTGATGTCATACAGCATGCTCACTCACTTTCCCCCCAGTCATTGTTATTTATTATGCTTTTACCCACAATGGTGTAGTCAGGAACAGCTGGAACGGCTACTGATTACAAGCCCCTCCCATTCCGTGCAGCTGTGCAGGGACAGTGAGCCCCCAGATCCCTAATGTGATCCCTGAAATGATGTTGTTTCATACAGGGCATGGTGGCAGATCTAGGCTCAGGTTTGTGGGGCACCTTTAAAAAATGGGTTCCCAACTTGATGACTGTGGACCAGTAAATCTTGTCGATCAGAGGGGCGGGGGGGGGATCTGGTGCTAAATTTTTGTCAACGGGGGAGGTGGTGGATCGATCGGTGGGCCAGATGTAATAAGTATAGTAATTTCCATTTTTTTTAATGCGATCAGACTGTGCGACTGCCAGGGGCCGTAAAAATGGTGTGGTTTGAAAATATACAGTAAATTTTGGGAAATTAACCATTCCAAAAGTCTGCTTAGAGAATGTCAGTGCAGGGCCCCACGCTGAAGCCTGTGTTTGTTCTGGGCTCTTGAGGAAGCTATGAAAACAGCAACATACATAGCAGCCTGTGTGCCTCTCAGCCACCGTCAGGCTTATCCTGTCGTCCTGTGTCTCTGTTGTTTGTGTCTCAGTCCCCAAATTGGTTCCCGAAGTACAGAATTGGGAAGACTGAGCTCAGACTCCACAAGTCCGAGTCGGGAAACAGGTCCTTCATTTGAGGTTCTGCTCAAACTCCATGGGGCCAAAGGGAAAACAAGGTCCATTTGGCAAGATGCTGTAAAATGACGCTGATTCATTCAAAACCACTGACAGCGGAGGGAAGAAAAGGCCACAAAAAGTAATAAAAGAAATCAGAGAGGGGGCTGTGTGCCTGAAACCTGAGCCGGGGGGTGAGAGGTGACACTCCTGACAGTGACCCCCCCAGCCCTTTGTTTGCCTTGCTGGGCCCGGGATGCTAATAAAGGAATTGAGGTGTCAACGCGCTCTAAGGACACTGTAACCTGAGAGGGGCACTGATGGAGATCCCTGTACCCTCCTGCTCTTAATCGCCTGCGTAGTGGAGCACTGAGATGGACCCCCTGCATAGAGAGGGCATGTGGAGGGTGCTTCCCAGGACAGGGACCTTCACCCACCACCCCCTGCACCCCTGTAATGATCCAGAGCTCGGGACAGAGGACTTTGACATTGTCATGACCCAAGAATCACCAGGGCAAGAAGGCTAAATGCAGTAACACTCATCAATCTGACATCATAATCAGTCTGAACACATCATTGTCACATACTGTTTCTTGTGTATAAATTTATAACCAAATCCCACCGTGTGCAAAGGTTTTGGCTGTACGGGGTCAGACTTCAATGTTTGCGCTATATAGGGTCAGGCTGTAGTGTGTTGGGCTGTGTGAGGTCAGGCTGTAATGTATGGAACTGTATGGGGTCAGGCTGTAGTGTGTTGGATTGTAGGAGGTCAGGCTGTAATGTGTGGGGCTGTATGAGGTCAGGCTGTAATGTGTGGGGCTGTATGAGATCAGGCTGTAGTGTGTGGGGCTGTATGAGGTCAGGCTGTAATTTGTGGGACTGTATGCGGTCAGGGTCTGGTTAAGAACTATGTTCTGCAGCTGTTTCTCCATGTGGTGCCTGTTCTCCTACAGGACGCTGTGGGAACAGTAGTCTGTAAAGACCTCCGTCAGCTTAGCACTCTCCCATGGCCAAATGGCCTCCAGAGCCCCTAAGATCTCAGTGGAGACTGGAAGTGATTTGGCTAATGGTCTCCGAGCTTCACACACCTGGCTCTTCTCACTCACTTCCGTTTCTCATGCTCTGTCTCTTTTGACTGTTGGCTCCTGGGAATGGCCTGCTAGGGGACAGGCAGGATGCTGGGAAAGTGACACGTGACTAGGCTAAGGGGGCGGGGAGCTGGGATGGCAGGCATGGATGGGAGGCACAGATGCTGGGCATGGTCAGTGGGTAAGAACAGTGGGCACAGACAGGAGTCACAGACAGGGTGCACAATCAGTGGGTATGGATAGGAGGTATTGACAGCAGGCATAGACAATGGGCACGGTCAGTGGGTACAGATGGGGAGCGTGGACAGGAAGCACAGATAGTGGCACAGAGAGGGGGCATGAACAAGGGGCACCTTAACCTTAATGTTCAGTCTAAGGTGGATGGGGCTGACTCAAACCCAGGCCCCTTTAGAAGCTCAGAGTCCTGCTAAAGCAGACCCAGGCATTGGCTGTATCACGCTGTACCTGCTAGAGGGACGCTGGTGTTTTTTATGGGATCGTGGGCAGTTTTAATGCCTTCCATTAAAGCAGGCGGCTTGGCAATCACATCGCTGCTTTCATGGCCAAGGGGGCTGATTGCTTACAGAGCACGTTTCCCATATGGTGTGATTCTGTAAGGGTGGGAGTATCTCCTTTCCAGCGCAGACTGAAGGCTCACCTGCGCTGTGCCACCCCCCCGTGCCTTTCCATCAGATTTGAACAAGTAGCCCCCTAACCATCTCTCCACAGAACTCCAGCTACAAACTTCTCTTCTTTGACCAATGTGAGCCTCCCTCCCCCACCATAACTCAGCCTAAATAAAAATGCTGGTCAGTTTTTGGTTTATTTAACCCCACTGTGTAAAAACTTGTTTCCTTTTTTCGGTTTTACAGTTTTGTCGGATCGTGCTCTCACTAATTAAAATCATGTGTCCGAACCCACAGGTTACATTCTGGAACCGCTGACGGTTAATGAGGGATGGATGGTGCAATCATTAATTCATAGGCCCACCCGCTTTCCCTGAAACCGGATATGCTCCAGCCCATCTATTATTAACCAATCAGGAGAACTTCCTGCATCAATATTTCAGGCATGGATGGCCATTGTTTTTGTCTTTGAGGTTTGGATCACTTAGTGGTATTGAATAGGGCAGCAATGGATAGCCCTGCTGAAGTTCGTATGTGTCGATCGTAGTGCCAGCCTGCTAATGAAGTGTAGGGCTAAAAGCCAGGAGGGGAGGGGAAGGGAGAATCACCAGTCTCTGCTCGTGGGGAGAGCGCCCCCTATTGCACGCTCTCAGCAGATGCCAGTCACTGATGCTGAGGCAACTGCCATTGTTTCACAGCAAAGTGTCTTCCGCACTGAGACCGAACGGGATGCAGGGACCGGGTCAGGAGCGGGGCGGAGGCATGGCTTGGCTGAAGGGTAGCAATGGAGGCTCCACTCTCTCTGGGCCTCAATGTTGGTGCTGACAGACTGCCCAGTGACACCAGAGAAGGTCTTTACCCTCCCCCTTCTGGACCATGTGAAGCAAAGAGAAAACTGATCAACCTAGTGTGAAAACCTTCAGGAATAAAATGGCAACTGGTATTTTGGTGTCAGTCTTCCTGGTGCCCGAATGACTGGCACACTGCACACAAGCCCCCCCCCCCCAGCCAGCCGCAACATACCCAGAATGAAACATTTGCATTTGCGTAGCTGCTGCTCTTGGCGGCCTGTTGTCAGGGTCACTCTGAGCTCTGCTGGGAGATGGGCGGGACAGCCCCTTTCAGGGCCAACACTGAAACACCTGATAAGTCAGTCTGGAAAAAAGGTAGAGTTTCAGAGCCTTTGAAGTAAGAGAGAAGGATTGCGGCCCCTCATTACTCAGATAGAATCTACACTCAGACATGTAAGTTAGCGATTTGGATCTATTGGGACAGATTGGGTTCCGTTAAATAGTGCCATTTTACGGCTTTCTCAGGCTCGTCAGGGCAGCAAAGTGAAACACTGAGCAACATTGATCCAGCCGGACTGGCTGGGAAGCGCCCCTTTCCCTATGTTCCCCCTTCCCCTATGCCCCTCCTCAGGTTTGCCTTTCTGTCTTTCACTCATATTTCTCTTCATTACGTCTTCCTTCCTTCCTTCCTTCCTGCCTGCCTGCCCTCCCTCCCAAAGAGCCACTTCGTTTCCTCCTTTCGCTGTGCGTCTTCCTCCCGCGTCTTTTTTTTGTTATTCCTCCTTGCTAAAGCCGTCTCCTGCATAGTGTAGCAGATGGCCTCCGGTCTCAGCACGAAGACCTCAGACGCATTGCAACACTGGACGTTATGTCGGCTCGTAAAGCTTTCCCACAAAAACACGGCATGTCCTCCCTGTAGGCGGTGGCAGCGGCAGGCTGCTCCCACAGTTCCCAGGACCTGCCCTCTGTGTTCCTCCACTTCCACACTCTTCTCGTTAGTAAATGACAGCAGTTCCCGCCATGCCAAGCCCCCATTTCCTGTATATACACTCCCGCCTTGCTCATCTGAAGTTATCTCCAGTTATCTTCCGGGACTGGTGGAAACAAAGATGTTGTGCTTCTCAGTTTTCCAGGACCTGCCTGAAACTTCCCAGGAGCTCAGAGAAAAAGCCTTGTCCGCAGCAACAAAACAAGTGACAAATTGTTTTCTCGTGTGACAAAAAAAAATGTTTTCCTCAAGGAAGACTTTTTTTATTGAAACATCTGCATCTGATTTTCCGAACCCGGTGGTTCTGTGAAGCCGCAGTTTCGGACCAAGGGTCCTCAGCATTACACAGATCACGGATCGTGCCCTGGATGCCTGAATGTGTCACCATGGTGGCTGCGTGCAATGCAGTGGGCATGGGTTACCCGAGCTGTAAGGAAGTGCACAAGGCTATGGAGTCGCAAGACATGGAGACCTTCAAGCCCCCCCCCACCGCACCGGATCAATCCGCGGCTTCCCTCCCTCTGTTCAGTGTAGCACCCTACTTGTCCTGTTGGAAAGGATCATCTCAGAAAGGAAGTGAGTGATAAGTGTGAGGCATTTACAGGCCTGCTGATAGGGGGCAGAGGGACAGAGGAGAGGGCAGGGCAGACAGAGAGGTGGCAGCCCACTGACAGCAATGAGATAAAGAGTGGCTATGGACGGCCAACTGTGCTTGAGGGAAAACAGTGATCAATCTCCAATAAAAACATGAGGGACGGCTTTTCGGGGGAACTGACTGACGGGCACATTTTTATAGCACTGTGGTGGGATTCCGGGAAGGATGCCGCACTGTTTTGTTTTCACTTTGCTTGTATTTATTTTTGTGAGATTTTCCAAATTCCAGAGCTAATCGGGGTTCTGTAGAGAACCTGCGAGATTGCGGGTGCTAGGCTAACGTGGGCTAGGCCGCGGGTGGGGGAGGGGCGGCGCTTCCCAGCGAGTGATGTTCACACCCTCGTATTATGACGGCAACCCTTCAGAACACCTGCTGTGGTCCCGCGCAGGGTGCAGATGAAAGGGAGCCTGGACCTGGGGGCAGTAAGAGAAGGAGTCACCTGGGAAGAAAGACTCTCTCCAGGGGCAGATAAGCCCCAACCAGATGTTAGCATTCTGCTGTCTCCCGGGGACCTGGGTTCTGGACCAGTGTGCCCTCCAACATTAGCCCATTGCTGGGCTTTGCGGGTCATGGATAAGGGGCGGTGGGGGGCTGCCGTGCATCCATCTGTGGGGCAGGAAGCTCCACGATCCATGCCGGGTGTGGATAAAATCAACGTATCTCAACATGGGTGATTTCCAGGACAGCAGGCATGTCGAAAACAAACCCAAGTGCCTAATGTTTGAGGCAGTGACTGAGGCAGGTAAGGAGGAAGGAGGCTCCGGAAAACTATTGGCAGCAAAGTTCACAGAGCAGAGTAACCCCCCCCACCCCAGCTTGCCTGTCCACTCACTATAGAACAAAGTATAGCAAACGTTGTAATTAGTGTGTTGCATATGTCGGGCTAAGGAAGGGCCAGCCGAGCCTTTTAATGCTGTTCGGGGTCGTTTTGGGGGGGGGGGGGATTGTCATGGAATGTACGAGACAGTCTTGGGTTGTTGCTGTGGTGTGTCTGATTTCTGTGCATAGGGTACACGCATCTTTGTCTGTGTCTGTCCGTGTCACCTCCAACGCTTCAGAAAAGTGGCCAAGCAGACAGAGGAGCAAAGAAGTTGGGTGAGAAAGACAGTGAATGTGGGGGAACGGGGCAGGTGGGGGGGAACAGGGCGGCAGGGGGAGTCTGCTCGAGGTGGACCTGCCAATGGGCAGAGGAGAGGAGAGGAGAGAAGGCAAGGGGAGCCAGGAACAGAAGGAGCTCCGTCTCACTGACATTTCAGACTCCCTTTTGACCTGCTCCATTTCTCTCTGGGGGAATGAGAATCTGGAGAGGAGGTAGGGAGGGAGGGAGTGAGGTGGGGGTAGGGGTGTGAGATAGGGAGAGAGACAGATAGGAGAGGAGGGAAAAAATCTCTCTCTCTCTCTCTCTCTCTCTCTCTCTCTCCCCCTCTCTCTCTCCCTCTCTCTCACACACACGCAGATCTTCAAAGCCGACTGCTTTTCATAGACTGCCAATTAGCTAAAGAGATTACATCTGGGGTCCCGTGCGGAATACATAAGGTGAGAAGAGTGACACAGCTCAGTCACTCGGGAGGGCAAAGCACACGCGCTCACTCGGCCTGGAGCAGCGGCGGCGGCAGGAGCAGAGGAGACAAGGAGACGCAGAGCAGACAGGCACCCAGGACCCGCGCAGGACGGGAGGACTTTAGTGGGGATTAAACGCTCCTCTTCTCTCCTCCCGGATTCTCCCACTCCCCCAGAAGAATGGAGAGTTTTTTGCTCTGAAAACTTTTTGTTCCTTGCCTGCCCCTCTGTCTCTCTCTTTCTGTCCGTCCCGTTCCTCGTTCAGCCGCGTGTGGAGGCAGCGGCAGCGGCGGCGGCGGCGGCACCCCCCCCCAATCCCCCGGAGCTGTCCCGCTGGAGCGGGACGGGCCGGATCGCCTGACACCCGCCGGAGGAGCTCCGAGTTATGGATGTTGACGCATTCCTTTCGGACGCGAGGGGAAGCAACTCCAGGAGACCCAGCGGCAGCGTGGGGCTTCGCCCCCCGACCTCAGCCCTCTTCCTTCCCGCCTCCCCAGCATGCTCCTTGCTGTGAGGTGCTCGCCGGTCCTCAGAGCTACAGCACCATGTGGAAATGGAAAGTGAGCCAGGGCAGAGCGGCTCTGTGCTCCCACCTCTCCTGCCTCTCGCTGCTGCTGGTGTTGCTCCTCTGTTCTTTACCGGTGGCCTGTCACGGTGCCCTGCGCCCCGGCCGCCTGCCCCGCGGCACCAACTCCTCGGTGGTGGTGGGCAGGCACGTGCGCAGCTACAACCACCTCCAGGGAGATGTCCGGCGCCGCAAACTCTTTTCCTTCCAAAAGTTCTTTCTTAGGATTGATAAAAACGGCAAAGTCAACGGCACCAAGAGCAAGGATGACCCGTTCAGTAAGTAGAGCCCGTTCGCCACCTAGCCACGTCCATCCAGAGCGGTTCTGCCGGGACACTTGTGGGACGCGGGGTGACAGGAAAGTCGCCCGTTTGAGACGAGGCGTCGCTGTGTTTTGGATCGTTCACACGTCCGGTTGGCTCTGGGCTGCCGCAGGCAGACTGTTTGTGCCTCACTGTCTGAGCACTGGGTTATTCAGAACATAGTGGCTGGAATCAATTACAGTTAGTGGAATTTAGAGAACATTTACATCTCTGTCAGGCTGTGCGGGGCTCAATGTCCATAGCAGGGACGCCACACTCATGCTAACCAGTCATCATCACTCCTAAGGCTATTATTGGTGTTAGAGACGCCGAAGCACCTGATGTCATACCCATGCATGTCTGCCAAGAGATCACATTAAACACACATATTATCTTTATAGAGCGTGTCTGTTCACAAATCATGCAAAACACGTATGTTCTCTTTGTAGAGGCTGTCTGTTCAGAAATCATGCTAAACACATGTGTTCTCTTTGTAGAGAATGTATTTTCGGAGATCACGGTAAGCACAAGCATTCCCTTTGTATATGCTGTATGTACAGAGATCACGGTAAGCACACGTGTTTTCTTGGTAGAGGCTGTCTGTTCAGAGATCACACTAAACATGCATATTCTCTTTGTTGAGGCTGTCCAGAAATCATGCTAAACACACATGCTCTCTTTGTAGAGGCTATATTTTCAGAGATCACAGTAAGCACACGTGTTCTCTTTGTATATGCTCTATTAACAGAGATCACGGTAAGCACACGTGTTCTCTTTGTAGAGCCTGTATTTGCAAAGGTCATGGTAAGCACACCTGTTCTCTTTGTAGAGAATGTATGTGCAGAGATCACGGTAAGCACACCTGTTCTCTTTGTAGAGGATGTATGTGCAGAGATCACGGTAATCACACGTGTTCTCTTTGTAGAGGATGTATGTGCAGAGATCACGGTAATCACATGTGTTCTCTTTGTAGAGGATGTATGTGCAGAGATCACAGTAAGCTCATGTGGGTCCTTTCCGTTGCCCTCCCCCTCTACTTCCTCTGCATCATCATGGCTACAGTTGCCCCAGCTGGGGCTCCAGGCTCTGCTAGAGGGTCAGTGTTGCACACCCCCTGGCTCCGAATAAAGGGGAGCACCACCATGTGGGGGCCATGTGTAGGCCGGGCCACTGGGGCCCTGTGAGCCATAGATGGTGGAATTCCAACACACAAGCCTGCCCGCTGCTGCTCCCTCTGGCTGCCCCCACCACTCCGCCCGCACCCGCCGTATGCCAGGTCCGCACGCTGCCTTTGTATCATTCCCGCTCGCTGCGCAGTGATGCTGGGTTGGAGGGAAAAACACGCCCCGTTCCTGCCTCTCTGTGCCAATATACTGCCCCCCTCCCTTTAGAGACCACATGTGCTGACAATGTGGCTGTCATTAACTCCCAGTGACCCCCAGGCACGAGCAATAACAGTAATAGTGTTCCAGACAGTTGTGCTGAGGATTTCTGGGTGGACCTGATGCGTCCCCAAACGGACGTGCAGATCGAGGCCCTGAAGTTGCCTGGAGTCGATGGCGGCGACGTGTGATGGTGAAACCAGCCATTTTTCAGGAGGAAGGCTCCAGGTCTCGATGTTTCTCATTACAGAGGGCACTTAGAGAAAGCGAGGAAGAGAGGGAGGGAGTGAGAGAGAGAGGGAGGGAGAGACTCCCCTCCCAGGTATCCGTGGCGTTCCCATTGTCCACGACACATGCTGCCCGCTTGTTTGTCCTGGAAGCAGAACCGCACTCCCAGTGCTGTAAAGAAGCAGCTGGGTCTCAGGAGAACCGGACTCGCCAGCTGTTTGGCTTGGTTCTTCTGGGACCCATAGGACAAGGGAGGAGATTTCTCAGGAGCATTTCCATTTGGGCTCTCGACCATGACGGGGGCATTTAAACCACACGTATACCCCCCAGGTTATCACACCCGTCCGGGGCTGCAGTAGACATTTCGAAATGTATCGCAGTCTGTTTATTTCATCCAGTGTCTGCTTTCTGTATGCGGTGAATCTTTATTTGATTTTGCTGAGAATGAATCCAGCATGGAGAAAGTTCTGCCCCCGTTGCATCATCATGGCTGATGTCACTCTGGTCCGTCTGGCCCCATGCCGACTCTAGATGGCTGTCCATGTGCCATGTGCCATCCACGTTGCTCTGTAGCATCTGTGCAAAGGTGAGCTTAGGTTAGCTAAGAACCTGATGCCGGCTGATCCCTGCAGAGTGGCCCTGCAGCTGTCCTCATTGGGGGTCTTGTCGAGTGTAATGGAGGATGAAAGGGGGCTGGGAATGAGATAGGCGTCTGTGGGGAGGGGTCTAGTTGCGGGGTGATCTGTATGGATGGCCTCAGCACCACGGGGTCCCAGTCCCGCAGAGGGGCCCCCCGCAGTGCACAGGCTATTTGGAGGAACTCCAGTGGCATGTTGTCAGCCTCTGTCTCCAAGTCTGGCTGGATGGTGCACTGTCATTAGCGATCACTAACAGCGTTAAGGCAGGAGTCTGCGAGCTGTGAGTGGCAGGCCGGCGAGTCGCGGGAGAAGAGAGCCCCAGCTCCGTCATTCTGCACTTAATAACGGTGCACGCGTGTTAAATAAAGAACACACTCTGGAAGTGGCACAGTGACACGCCATCAGCTTTGACAAATTATCACCATAACTACAAGATGTCATTAGGCCGCTTTAAACAAAGGCCTCGTTTTTATTCAGATGGCTTTTCTCCGGAACAATGAACCCCCCCCCACCACTGCCATATCTGCCGGAGGTTCTCCTCAGGACCCGTCGCTGTCTCCCTCCCTCCCTTTTGTTCTCTGTCCCGGGGAAAAGCTCCATGGTCGTTTCATCGGCGTGTCCTGTCCATCACAGGCCGCCTCCCAGAGATTGCTTTACTCACGCGGCAAACGGAAACGGGGCAGAATTAAAAGCTGTATGAGGCGCGCGTCGCCCAGGTGTGAAACCTGCGCAAAAAGCGCCCTTTGTGTGCTTTGATGTCACCGCCCGGCCAGGCGCTTTCTCTCGATTCCGGCGCTTTCCAAAAAAGGCCTGTCTATGTACCGTTTGAAATCCAATCTGGCTCGCATTGTCTGGCCCTCTTTCAGAATCCATCTGCCCAGTATCACTCTGTCAGCCCCTCTACACCGGTATCCGTGAGCTCTGACCCATGTGGCACCGTGGGGAGGGGGGGAGGGGGATGACACACAACCAGAGGGGCAAACAAATAACCCCAAATAACACCCCAGCTGCAGACAAACTCGTGAGGGGGGCTTTGGACCGACCCAAACTGAGGAGGCTGGACCACCCCCCCCTGCTGGGCTGTCCCCCCACCTTCCTCTGCCGCAAAGCTTGCTGGGTAGCAGCCCCCTCGTACAGGAAAGCCGTAATGGGCCTTAATTAGCATCATCGGGCTCTGACAAGTGATCGAGGTTACTTAGCAATTTGCCGGCAGTCTTGCAGGGTCCAAAGTGCAGGGCTGTCAGGCCTCTGGGCTGTTCATCAGGCAGGGGGTGCGGGGGAGGGCGGTGGGCCATTCTGGTGGCCATTGCATTAACACCCCATTTGGGGTCAGTATAACGTGGCCTCGCTTTAATTAGGATTACAGACGGCTACCCATTAACAGTGACCATTTCAAAGTCACCAGCATTTGTCCCTGTTGGGGGGGCGGGGGGTGAACAGAGAGTCCAAGCCATCAGCATGGGCTGTGGAAGGGGGTACAGCATTCTGGCGCATCATCGTCCTGTCCGCGTTCCCGTGCTGTTGACTGCACAGCTGAGCACTCAGGGATGCCTCTGTGTCTCCGCAGTGAGGGTTTCGACCTGCTCTGTTTAATGTGTGCAATTAGGACACGGCGAAAGCAGCACACTGTGAGGGGGAGACGCAGCCTGCATTTACTGCTCCAGTTTGACCAGTGATCAAAAAGACGAGCATTCTAAAACAATTACTACCCAGGATTACAGGGGATCTTTCACTGTGTATGTGCGCAGGGGTAAATTAAAATAACATTTGCTTGTTTCTGAGAAGCAGCTCTAGTGGTCAGTCTTAGTGTGCCAGGCAGGAAACCTTTAATTGTCAGCTTGTTTACAGCACGGGAACATTTGTCAGGTTCCGCTTCCCAAAATCCCCTCATTGGCCCAAGTTGCAATCCTACTGTATTTTCATGAGGAATAATGTCCAGTGGTTAAAAGCAATCGGGCTGATCTCAGTCGTGCCGTCAAATTGATATTATGAATATCGCACAATGGATAAAGTATTTCCTGCAGCCACTTGCATAATCTTGTTTCCCATTGTTTTCCTCATTTTTAATGATTCTATTTGTTTATTTGCTGTTGTTTTGAGTCAGATACTTGCCCCATGGGCTGTTAGTGTCGTTAGATCTGATCTGCTGATCTGTGAATCAGCTAATATGGTATGTTTGTTGGCCAATCAAATGTTGGCCCCCGACATTAATTCCTTGAATAACTGGATGCTACAGCCATGAACGAGCTCTTTGCCCGAGTTCCCTGTCAAAGCACAGATGGCTTTTCTCCTCTTTGGTCTGTGAAAGCCCTGCACCATTTGTCAGTCTGCTGGTTCAACTATCCGCAAGTCGCTGTAGATCATGGCCGGAGAAGCCGCGTCGTATCGGATGACATGTAAGGGATCCGGGATCGAGGGATCGGAAGTGAGATGCGAGCAGTCGGATGCCGCGTGCTGTACCATGACTGCTAACCAACCCTGTCTCGTCCTGGCCCCGGTCTCCCCGCCGTCTCCCCCCGTGACCTCTGATGCCCAGCAGATTCCTGCAGCCATCTCCAGGCAGTGAGGGGGGGGGAGGGAATTCCCCAAGTTGTACTGGCTGTGTGGGGGGGCGAATATGGGTCTACAGCTCCTTGCTTTCTCGCCACAGTAAATCACTGGTCCTCTGAGGCATCACGCCTGTTATTCTCCTTGTCTTCTTCCTCTTTCCTCTTCCCCACTTGTATCTTAATCATTTCCCCGCCGCATGTGACCAGCAGAGACCGGCACGCTCCATCTCCACACCCTCGAGCCAGGTGGGGAAGTGATCTGTGTCAGGGTGGCTGCTTTTAGCTGCTTCACCCCCCACGTCTGTAAATATGGAGGGCCCCACGTGGAGTCCCTTCCCAACCCCTGCATGGACCCACAGTATATGAAGATATACATGCCTATCCATGACGTATACATGATGGTACGGCGGTCAAACAGCAGTGACCTTTTGCCTTTTTCCTTGATTTCGATTTTGATTTCCTCTCGCCCTCGTCCTTTGGCAGTGCAGCGGTCAGCCGTATGTTTCTATTGCCATCTGAAGCTCTGTCAGACCCAGCGCTCTGATGGCTCTCGCCCACACGGTGACTCACTAATGTTGGTTTCACACGTGGAGGCATGTAGTCAATGCAGTCGAGTGCGGTCATGTCAGATGATTTTTTGTGGTTTGATTGTGGTCATGGCTGCAGCACCCAGGGCATTGACTGACTTTCCTGGAGTGTGCACACGTATGTTTGCCTGTGTCCGCATGACCCGTATTGGGGCAGATCTCCCTCCCCTTCAGGTCATTATCTCAGTTTGCATGGAGCTCATTAAAGGGGGGATGGAAGGTCAGCAGACACTCTATCCATCTCAGCCAATCAGCTCATCAGTACATGACCGACTTAACCAATGAAAACCTTCACGCTAAAGATGCAGTCGTACTCGTCCGCAGTAGCACCTTTCATCCATCCATCCAAGTCACATGCTCCCACGGCTCTGGCATAATCATGCTGAAGCCCATGTCTTCTGGTTCCTGCCCACCCCCACTCCCCAGTCCCCGAAACCTCAGATACGTGGGACCAGATGTATGGCTGACCTCTGACCCCCATTAGCTTAATGAGAGTACCATTTGTGCCAGGCGTGGTGAAAGACAGAAATGGCGTCCTCCCCAGGCCCTGACGTCTGCTGTGAGAGCCGGCCAGGCCATGGCTGGGAGCGGCTCCTCCTCACCCAGCACACTGGACCGGACAGGTCAAGCTCCCGGGCCATAGAGAGGCCCCCAGGCACGTTGATCTGAACTTATCCACATAAGTGCCCATAGCCTTGGCCTACCCTCCCCAACACACACACACACACACCCTGTTATTCAGATTCCCCGCATCTCTGGGCTTGTGTGTCTTGTTCACACGCAGCATGGAGCAGGCCTCTGACAAACTCTTCCGCCGCCTTTTGTTTCTCGTGGTCAGTTTATTCTCCCATCGTGGGGATTCTTCTGCAGCCAGCCTGGAGCTCGCGGTCACTCCTCTCCTCCTCCTCCGCTCCTCGCGTACATCTCGGTTTTCAGCTAATCCCGCTGTCCGTGGCTTAATTCACAGCGGCGTCAATCACCAGTGCAGCGGAACATTCTGGAAATAAGCTACAGATTTCCCTGATTCACCGCACTGAATGGCTCTTGGCCAGCGCCGGACCCACATGCGATCTCTTGCATTCTCTGCTCCATTGCACCCGACCGCCAGCATGTCCAGATGGTGTGCCAGTGTGTAAGGCTCCTGGTCCAGCTGGGGCTGCAGGACCCGTCAGATCCCAGCCGATACCGGGGCGCTGCTGTGCCTGATTGTCATCATGTTCATGCCCCTTCCTTCCCCACAAACTGCCTGGCAATTGAAGTCTCCTCTTCACAAACCACATTGCCACTTCAGTCCTTTCCAGAGTGGCAGGGTGCCGTTTAGTGGCTATAGCGGGCCAGACCAAAGCTAGGCTGGACCCCTGTCACAGAGATGGTGTCGTCAGGAGCTTCATCTGGCTCTCATCAGCCCTGGTTTTGGCCGCTTTGTCCATCGGGCGCCTGCAAGCGCAGATTCCACAGCTCAGGAACGTCACCTGAGGTCATTTCCGTCATGCACCAAGGACTGCCACCCAGCTGTGACGACAGCAACCTTTCCCCTGACAACTTCAAGGGGACTGACTCAGCGGAACCCATGCACCAGCCAGTATGCTAACCTGCGTGCTAACACATGCAGTAACCAGTGCGCTAACCTGGACACTAGCGCATGTACTAACCCATACACTAGCGAGTGTGCTAAACTGCGTGCTAACTTTCTGCTAACCTATGCACAAGTCAGTGGGCTAACCTGCGCACTAATCTGTATGCTAACCTGTGCACTAGCCAACGTGCTAACAGCATTTTAACATGCCAATGGCAGTGAATATGGTGAAGCCAGCGGGCCAAGTGCTGTATGTGTGCGTAGGTACAGCCGACTCGGGGCTGCAGGGGCCTCCCCCACCTGACCCCCCGAGCGTGCAGTGGGAAGGGGGGAGATGTAGGAGAAGGAGTGGGAGGGTCTGCTTTTAAGGAGCAGGCAGGAATGCCGCGTAATTACCCGCTGTGTGTGTGAGAGAGGGTGGGGGGCAGTCCTCAGGCAACTGGTGACTGAACCAGGAGTCCTGGATCTTATCCGCCACAGATCCCGTATCCCACCCCCGCTGCTTTACTGGCCTCTAATTCAGCTGGTTCCCACACCGAGCCCCCCCTTCCCAGCACCATGGGTGCCTGTGCTGACATTTAGATTGGTGGGGTGGGGGGTTGGGCCTGGAGTCTGTTGGCTGCCACATTGATGTGTATGTGTGTGTGGGGGGGGGGGGGGGGGGACTTGCAGGAACACACGTTTCTCACTCACGAGAAACCAGCCAGACCCAGACCTGTGTCTGTGGTGATGTCCTGTAGTTATTCCTACAATTTGGGGTCATTTTTATGCATCTTTTTCCCTGCTTTGCTATAAAATACAACAAAAACTTGCAGCACTAACAATGGGCAAGTTTCACAGCATATTTGGATGCCTCACAGCAATTGTGGCAGTACAGGGGTGCTGCTTGACTAGCATACTGCGTGCTCTTCATGTAGCAGACACATTGTTGAATTTATGTTGATTAAAGTGCCTTGGAATCAGGACACAGTTATCTTAATCTTGCTGTGTGAAGAGAACTTTTGTAGAAGTGTATTTGTCTTTGGGTAGCTTGCTGCCATCTAGGGGCAGGGAGGACCAATACCTGGAATGTGTGTTTCTGTGCTCAGACCAATGTCTGTATTTTGTTTAGTTTTGTGTTTTTGCATTTGCCTGAGTTTCTGGAGCTGGTTTAAGTGTTCCCAGCCAAGATGAAATTGCGTGCAGCTTGGCAGTGTGGTATCAATGTATCTTCTAAGGAAACTGAAAAACCGTAAAGAAAATGTAGTTGAGCTAAAATAAAAAATGAAATTACTGGTTTCTTAAAGTAATAAGATGCAGAGAGGAACTGCCAGTCAGACAGAGGGCCAGGGCCACATCACAACACTTTGGGCCTGAATAGGGCATTCCTCGTGCCTCACCACTCTCTGTGCTTCCCAACAGATCCAAATGAGTGTGGCCCAAACTATGCCCGATTAAAAAAAATAAAAATAATAATAATAATAAAATACCTTTAAGAATAAGTGTGGGGGGGTGTACAGCCTTCCAGCAGCTCAATAAAGTATATTCTGTTTGCAAACAGTATCAAAAAGGGGAAGCAGAATAAATATTATTTTGCCCTGGCTTCAGGGAAAATTTAATATAACAGAAATGAAAAATTCCATGAGTTTCAGTGAGCTGACATATCTCTCTCTCTCTCTTACTTTTTTTAACAAACTCATGTTGTTTGTGTTGCACACACGTTGGACTCACTGAGGAGCAGCCTGTGGGGCTTTCGGACAGATCAACTGTGGAAGGACCTTTAATGGCCCTCAGCCTCGGCCCAGGAGGCAGGTGCTGCCAGGAAGCCGGCCTAGGACGAAGAGCCAGGTCAAAGGGCTCGGTCCTGTCACCGGCAGTACGACCCAGGCAGCCTCCATGGGGATGTTAATGAGGATACTGGTCCTTATAACGGCAAGGGGGGGGCAGTGTGGTGGGGGGGTGACTCAGAAGGAGTTGCTGTCACAGGATGGCACTCAGCATTCCCAGGATGATTCTAATGCTGTTACATGATCGTTGACCAACGCAGGACAAATATGGAGGCTGCCAAGTTCCACAAAAATACACGTTACCCCCGTGCCCACCCCAGTTTCCCACTCCAGCAGCTCGCAGTGAACACTCGCTTGGCGTCTCTGGAGCACACTGCCATATCGCTTGGGGGTGTCTCCCTCCCTCCTGGCCACTGAATTAACTCTCCCATGATGTGATATCGTGATCCCCCCACTCCCACATCCATGATTTCAGACCACCAGCTGAGTACACTCACTCAGCTAGATCTCTATGCTCCGTGGGACTTCCTCCTGACCTTTGACCTGCAGTCCTGAGTCACCCAGTGGGGATGCGGGTGAGAGGAAGGGGTGGCTCTAGAGCTCCTCCTCGTGGGTCAGAGGTGAAGGTCGGGGCAGCATGAGGAACTTTTTGCAAGAACACAGCAAGGCTGCCCTCATAATACCTGTTGGAGGCCAGCGTGGCCTTACCTGGAAGGTTATGGGTTAGCTGGTGTTCAGAGAGCCTGCAGGCCCAAGCCAAGCATGTGAAACAGCACGAGGCATAAATACTCTCTCTGTGTTTGGAAAGCCTTAGTGGAAAATGCTATGCTAGTCACACGGACAATTACTCTGGTCAGCCCAAGTGATTCCAGCAGTAACTGGAAACGAAACACAGAATGGAAAACAAGAGTTACGTTTTAAACTACCCTCAGTCTCTCTCTGCACTCTGAGGGTTAAATTAACCAGTAAATTGAACTGGGTGGCATTTGGATTTTTGTGTGTTTGCCTTATAAACGCTGCTCCAGATACAGATGTTCCTCTTTGTAATGTCTGAAGAATGTTGATGGTGGGAAACACAGACACTTTTCTGTGTTAACAAATGTGGCTGTTCCATTCTAGGTAGGGCCCATAAAAATGTTTCTGTGTGTTTAAAGTGAGCCGGCACAGAGGAGGGCAAGAGCAGCTGGTACTGGGAGAGGGAGAGAATGAGGGAGAGGTAAGGAAAGAGGGGGAGAGAGAGGGAAGGGGAAAGGGAGAGAAAGAGGGAAAGAAGGGGGAGAGGGAGAGAATGGGGAGAGGGAAGGAGAGAGGGAGAGAAAGTGGGGAAAGGAGGAAAGGAAGAGGGAAAGAAACAGAGAGGGAAGAAGGGGGTGAAAGGGAAAGAGAGAGGGGGAGAGGGAAAGGGAAAGAAGGGGGAGAGGAAAGGGGAGAAAGAGGGAGAAGAAGAGGAAGAAAGGAAAGGAGAGAGGGGAGAGAAGGGGCAGAGGGAAGGAGTCAGAGGGAGAGAAAGGGAGAGAGAAGAAGGCAGGGTGAAAGGGGTGGAGAGGGGGAGAGGGAGAGAATGAGTGAGAGAAGAGGGGAGGAAGCAAGAGACAAGGGGAGAAAGAAGGAGAAGAAGAGAGAAAGAGGAAAGGAGAGGATGAGCAGTGCTGTTAGCATGGTACCCAGGTTGTGATGACCTTCCACCCGGCTCTGCTTTGGGTCCTTCCAATGCTACTGCCGTCTGAGCACTGCGTTTCAGGCCCTTTCACCTTTGGATCACATCAAGCGCACCCACAGCAGGTGATTGAGGCCCCCCCCTCAGCCAGCCTGCAGGGCCTCCTGGCTCGGTGTGTGTATGTGTGCACTCTGATACAGGTGTGTGCTCTCCCACCGCCCCAGCTCTCGGTCTGTACTGGTGGGCCATCAGGTGCCCCTTAATCCCCCTGTCCCATCCTGCTCTCAGCACTCTCCCACCTGTCAGTCCCCCTTGTTCAGGAACCTGAGGCAGGGAGCAGGGCCTGGGGCGGCCCGGGTCACCTTACATGCCGCTCAATGGCTGGAACCCGATCCGCTGAGGCTGGCGGGTACTCAGATCCTGAATAAAACAGCCTGTGTGATCCGTGTGATCCGCGTGTCCAACTACGGGGCCGCTCGCTGCCGCCGCTGCCAGGTGTGGGCTGGGATGGCCCAAGCCGGCAGCCAGAGAACTCATGTCTCACTCAAGACCCATAATCCAGCTAGACCGTGCCTCGGATCTGTTGTAATGAAACTGGCATGGCTCATTTATGACCGCGAGTCTTCTGAGCACCATTGTCAAGTTATAAAAGGGTGCAGTAAGTGTGATGTTGAACTCATTCCTGGGCAATCCTGGTTCACTTTAAATCAGCTCATGGATGTTCTTGCGGTTAGCAGGCTGATGCCTTGCAGCCACCCCTGGGCAGGTGTGTCAGGATCAGCAAGACCGTTGGCTTGCTATAGGCCCCTGACATACCTGCTTGCCTCTCAAAGGGAACCAGCCCCAGCAATTAACTTCTGATCAAAGGTTCTTGGGCCCCTCCCATCCCGTTAACCCCCTCCCCCCCACCACCATAGTGACAGCCTCCTGAAAGGACTGTAAAAGTCACCCAGATTCAGGGGACGGAGGGGGGCATGGAGGCACTCCCTAAGGAAGTTGTTCCTTCTGCCAATGTGGCGATCTTGTGAATGTGAGTGGCACCACTCAGCTAAACTCCCTGCCAAACAAAAACGAGCAGGATCTCTGACTGGGAAGGATGTCCGTTTCTCCATTAGTGGTGCTAGGCTTTGGCCAGTAGACAAATGCAAGATCATAGACAAATTGAGGCGTTTGTGAAAGTGCCTGATCTTTCTGGAACACGCTGTGTGGTGAGATTATATTACAGGATGAAAGTGACATAGTTCCAAATGTCACATGGTAATTTAGCACTGAGCAATGAGGAGCTACGCACACATTCAGGCTCCAGGAGCCCTCCACAGGTATCCTGAGATCCATTCTGAACAGGCACCATTTGAGCTTGCTGTCTTCAGGACCCTTACAGGTTAACATGCTTACCATGCCACAGAGAACAAGCTTCCCTAGTCAAACCTCAGTGAGGTGCAGTGGCCTGAAAGGTAGCCGCTTTGCAAAATATCAGCTACCAGCATGGGTTTCCATCACAGTAAAGGCTCTGAGTTTGCACACAGCTAACAGGTTGCTCTTCTCTGTCCCCTGTTCTGCAGGTATCCTAGAGATCAAGTCCGTTGAAGTGGGAGTGGTGGCTATCAAGGGGCTGAGCAGCAACTACTACCTGGCCATCAACAAGAAGGGCGAGCTGTATGGCTCGGTGAGTGCGTTGTATGCCATCCCGCCGTCTGCACACGGTGCATGCTTGTCCCTGTTCCTAGGGGATCTCTAAGAGCAGGACTGGATGGAATCAGGCAAAAGTGTAGAACAACCCACCACACGGGTCTGACAATGGGACTGCCGTGTTTATGCAGTAATGCGGTTGACACAGTAATGTGATTGACACAGTAATGCAGTTGACACAGTAATGTGATTTATGCAGAAATTCAGTTTACACAGCAATGCACATCACGCAGTAATGCAGTCGACACAGTAATGTGATTTATGAACTAATGCTGCTGATGCAGTAATGCGGTTTACACAGTTATGTGCTTTATCCAGTAATGCAGTGGACGCTTTAATGCTTTTTACACAGTAATGCAGTCAACGTGGTAATGCACTTTACACAGTAATGCGCTTTGCGCAGTAATGCAGTCAAGGCAGTGATGCCTTTTACGCAGCAATGCCCTTTACACAATAATGCGCTTTACACAATAATGCCCTTTACACAGTAATGCTCTTTCCGCAGTAATGCCCTTTACGCAGTAATGCAGTCGGCGCAGTAATGCCCTTTCCACAGCACACCAGCACACTGTGCTCCTCAGCTCAACCTGTCCCCCCTCCCGACTTGCAGCTGATACCGTACTGGGAAACACTGTGTCCTGTCCTCCCTAAAACCTGCCTTGTGATGATTTTAAAGGACAGTTCCACTTCACTGCACTTGAATGAACCCTCACCAAAGTGGGCTTTGCTGAGGGGGGGGGGGCTTCCCATGAATAGCACCATGCTGGTACTTACCTCCATTCAGAAGCAGGCAACATTATCCAAGGCTTCACCTGCCTTCAAAGCGCGAGCGCGACCCGCCTGACACCGCTCCCTGCCAGGGAAACTCGAGCCGTCTGCCCGCCCATTCTTCCCCTTCTCTCCCTCGCCCCCCCTTTTGTATTGTGTGTGTCGCGAATGTTACATCTCAGTTCCACAGCCCCGAGACACGCAAACATTCCACAGTGGGGGGGGGGGGGGTGACTGGGGAGATTCACTCTTAAAGCTGAAAACATGGTTGCATCCAGCTCTGTCCTGCCTCTCCATCCATACCTCCTCACCTCACCTCACCTCCTCACAGCAGCTTTTGGGGAGGCTCAGTGAGGGCTGTATCTGTCACAGTGTGCCTGTACCTAGCATCCTCTGGTACCTCACTGTCCTCCACTCAGCACGAAGGTCAAAGGTCACATCTCTTCAATCACTAAAGCCTTCACAGATGTTGAGACACCATAAGGGTTGACTACTTCAGGCAGGCTTTGGAGCTCTAAGCCTAACCCTAACCCTAACTTTAACCCTAACCATAACCCCTACTGTAACCCTAACTGTAACTCCCGTGTTTCAGAGGGACTTCAGCCCAGACTGCAAGCTAAAGGAGCGGATAGAGGAGAACGGCTACAACACCTATGCCTCGGCAGAGTGGCGAAACAAGAAGAAAGCCATGTTCGTAGGCCTGATGGCCAATGGCAAGCCCATGCGGGGCAAAAAGACTCGGCGGAAAAACACGGCCACACACTTCCTGCCCATTGTGGTGTAATCCACAGCCAGCGTGCCCAATCAGGACTCCAGCACCGGGAGGAGAGGGGCGGTCTTTGCATGCTGCCTAGTTTGGAGATGACAAATGGACAAAATTCAGAAGCAAAAGATGCGAGAGAGACGATCTCCGTTAATGTGCATGGATGGCCCACATTGCGATGCATACTGGAAACTGCTGGCAGGGATGGGGAGGAACTGTGTCCCCCCGTGCACACTGGCAGAGTCGCTCCCATGGGTCTCTCCACCTTAATTTCCTGACTGCATTTCAAAAAATTATTTATTTTATGTGATATTTAAAGAAAGAAACTGAATCGCGGTTCAAAGCAATGGCGTTGCCGTGTCCCTCCTTTGCCATACGTCTGCCTCGCGCGGTAGGCAGTCCCACAGGATGCATGGTGTGGAGCTTTGCGCTGGCTGTCCTTAGGGATGCGTGCCATTAGGCCGCCGTGATGCCTAGCACACGTGCTTCTCCAAGTGCATTGCCTGTGTCTGTAAGGGCCCGTCCCAAATACCATCAGAGGCAGCCAGAGCTCCTACAATAAGCCCATTTCTGGCTACAATTATGTTCCGGCCTGTCAGGGGACCCCTTCAAATGGGGCCATCAGTCCAAAGTTGGATGTTTGCACTGCTTTTGCTGTGTGCCGTATACCTCCACAAATGTAAATCAGGTTTGAATGTGGGACAGGCTCTCTGCCTGTGAGGGCTCGCCACGGCCACAGCCTGGACTTCAGCTAAACGCGTCATTCTCCATCACATGTGACCGATGGCCAAACCCCATCCGGTGCGAGCCCCACCTCAGAGCCCCACACATCCCGCTAGGCTATCTGGGAACCGAAGACCCAGGCATGTTAAGATCTTGAGGGCCATGGGGCAGAGAGGAAGGGGCATGCATCCATTGAGTCACTAGTAGTCTCAGCCCTGGCTTAACAAGCTTCGCAAGGCCCCAAACAAGGCAGCACCTCGTCACTGTGACAGCAGACCCAGGCAGGCCCACTGTGAACTCACCATGTACATACAACATCACAACAATCATATAATTCTGTATTATTGTATTGATCCTGCCATCTAACATCATAATTTGTTGTTTAAATGTCTGACTTATTTGAGTTGTTTGGGAGCTGTGCATCTGTTCTTTTTTTAAAGAAAGAGTGTTGTTTTTTAAAGAGTGAAATATATTTAAAGTATAACTCTATGGAATGCTGGTTTCGATGGCGCCATTCTAAGTTATTGTTATTTACTGTTGGATCAGCACTTCGCTCTTGGTGGAGAACATTGTCCCCCCCCCCCACTCCCATGCTGTCCTGGGGCAGAACGCGCAGCCCTGCCCACTTCACATTCCTGCTCTCCAAGAATGGCTTCCTTCCCATGAGGCCTCGGGGTAACAGCTATGCAGGCACCTACACACTCAGTCCCCATCAGCCCATTAGGTAACATAGTTGGCTGCCTAGGGTGACATCTTCTGGGGGGGTGCTGACTTCGACCCCACCCAAGAAGATGTAGATCATCCAGGACAAAGTGAAACTGGGGCGGTAAAGTTTGCCTGGGCCGCCCCATGGGCTTCTACCCACAACCCAAAATTCCTTGGGCCTGATCAAAGTATATCTGTGCTTTTATTCTGTGGTGTTCTGGGGAGGGGGTCCTCTGGGTTAAGCTGTATAACACCTGTATGAAATATATCACCATGTGTAATTAAATTCAGTCTGTTCTCCTGCCTCATTAATCCACACGCTGGGCCTGGTGGCCTGGGCCATTTGCTACTACCTGTAGCTAAAACCTGTGCTAAGAGTAACACAATAAAAACTAAAAACAATGTCTTCTGTTCTCCAGAAAGGTACTGATAATTTGTTGGATGGCTAAAGGAACACAGCTTCAGTTCCCAAATCTCTCCTCAGGGGCACCCCAGCCATTCCATGTATTCATTAAATTCACCACCAGCTCTCTTAATTAATTAATTAGCTAAATAACTCAATGAGGGTTTGAATAACTATACAAGATGTGCTAGTGATCAAGTCAAAAAACAAATGGGTATATTGGATGGTTCCTGCAAATCCTGGGGTGACTTTAGGAGAGGTTTTTAAATAGCTAAGCTGACACACTTTGACAGACATAATATCATAGTTTTACACCAACATGAAGATCTTTTAAACATCATTTTCTTAGACTGTCCAAGACTTTGGCACAGTACTGTATGTGAAATTGCAAACATACATCATTTAAATAGAATCTCCTTTTGGTTGTTAATAAATTTTCTCGGTGGTACCAGACTTATGGCAGCATTACGGCTGGCCTTTGGCTGTAAGTTCAGTGGCTCTAACGGCCTCTGTCTGGACAAAATGAACCAACCTGGCAGCCCAGCATGTTCTGCAGGATTAACACTAATTAAAACTGACCCCCACCGTCACCCACAGCCAAACACCTGATAGCTTTGACCCCTGAGTAACAGATGGGCAGTCCCAGACCAAGATTCTCCTGACTGGACTGTGAGGTCTGTCAAATTGTCCTGGAACTATCTGGGCGATAAAGCGGGGGAGGGGCGGGGGGGGAGGGG
>JAAGVU020000113.1:21157190-21168612 GCA_011763525.2 Mormyrus iriodes | reverse complement strand
CCAGAGACAAACTCCCTGTGTGTCTGCATTTTGCACCAATAAACCTGATTCTATTTCTGAGATACATGCAGTCTGTCAAGGCTGAGAGCTTAAATCAGTTTTACCACACGTCCACTGGGCAGAAGTTTTACGTTAATCTCGCCCTGATTTTATCCAGATTTAGAGGAGGGGCTTTGGGGCTGTGGATAAAGATATCAGCATAAAAAGACATCAGAGATGGACAGCTAAAATAAACACATATGAACAGGGTCAATGCTAGAATTAAACTGACGGGCAAACCCAAGATTTTTATGAGTGGGGGTGCCAGATGTCTGAATGAGGGGGCCTGCACCCCGCCCACCCCACCGCCCCCAGGCTCCTTTGTGATGCCGACTCTGCATATGTATCTGTTCAGGTAAGGATATGTCAGTTATTAATAGGCAGTCAGTTGATGGGGGAGCAGGTCAATGTTTGTGGTTCATTGGTATGAGTTCCCTGTAAACTGAAACACCTTCAGCATTTGGGCTTGTCTGAGAGAACCTACTAGAAGGTGTTTCTCATTTATCAATATACTCCATTTACATACCTGAATAAGTATACAGGTTCCTTACCCAACAATGAGCTTCCCAGTGTTGCAAACAAAATTGCCAAAGTAGATAACATTTAGACTGTCTCTAGTAAACTATATCTATGAAATCTATATAGATGTAAGCTGGGCACCCAAAACACATTCTGCACAAGTAACACACACAAAAACCAAAGATGCGGTTTAGCTCTATTGTGAAGCACGGTCCATCTTCATGGACACAAGCTCTAATTCTGCAGCTCTTTGAAATCATGCTGCATTTTCATCTGATGACTGAAATGAAATGGTGATCTAACCAAGCAACATGGGAAAAACATCTCCCCCATTATCGAGTAAGTGAGGTCAGCGAGTGTCCAAACCCGGCAAATAGGCTCATATATACACATATACATACATACTTATACACACACACACACACACACACATATACATACATACTTATACACACACACACACACACACACACATATACATACATACTTATATACACACACACACACACACACACACATACATACATATGTATATACACACAACAGACATATACACACACAAACAACTATATAAGTATGTATATATATTTGTATATATAAAATTTCAAGATACTGTTAAAAACAGTTTCAGACTTCAAAAGCTTCCACGTAATTTAGTAAATATGAGCAAAAGAAGTTTCATTGAACATCTTTTCATAACACTTGAAGGCCGCCTCAGACAAGCTCGGTGCCAAACGGACTCATGTTCCAGAACGTTCCATTGTATGTGGAAAGGATCCCTGAACGTCTGGCGGGAATGGCCACTAGCCGTAAATCTCTCTCAGTTACACTTTGGTTCCACGTTACACCCAACCGCCCTTTCAGGGGCTCCATCTGTCGCGAGTGCTCCACATCAGGGGGTGTGAGGTATGTTCAACCTCCTCCTGCACTAGATAACGACACCCAGGCCCGAGAGGGGGGGCCCTCACAGACCAAGATCTCCATGGCTGCTTGGTGAGGTTACTCACAAAAATAATCCATCACACACATAGCTGGAAAGTTCAGGTCCAGAAAGTACAAATCCAGACCAAGGATTTGTTTCAACCAACCAGTTGAGTCACAGTCACACAGTACTCAACTGGTTGGTTGAAACAAAACCTTGGTCTGGATTTGTACTTTTTGGACCTGAGCTTTCCACCTTTGTCTATAATAGATTACTTTTGCGAGTAACTTCTCCAACACAGTTTGTGAGCTTACATAAGCGGCATTTTCAGATTGATCCCAATAGGGCTAACCAGTGCTTCCATTAATCGATAATGAAATGCCCCAACTGCATCCAGCCGGATTCTTCTCTGTCGAGATTGCATCTCTCTCCCTTTCCACACATATATATTTAGACATATGTGTGTGTGTAAACTATTTAACATCCAGGCTGAACCGGCACTGCGCAGCACCAGGCCCAGTTTGTCTCCCGTTGCATGGCCCGGCCACAGCATTCCGGCCCACGGGAGGGTCCATAATCACAACAACCTGGGATAGAGCCCCGCCTTCACACCCACTTACCGTCCCCATATTATCTTCTTGCAGGTTTCTGGAGGACCGTACACGGATAGCATTTCAAAACAGATCGGGAGCTGAGGTCAGACCTGGGGATGAGGTGCCCTTATATGGTGATGGGTCTGGCGGGGGAGGCAAGCTCCAAGGGAAGAACCCTGGTCAACTGAACAGGGATAAAGTCAACATGAGGAACCGTGATGGAAAAGGCTATTTGGCATTAAACACGGTAATCAGTCTTGTCCAACAGCTTTGGAAGTTCAGCTCACGGACCACAGACGGATGGGAAGCTGCGGAGGTGGAGAGGAGAGAAGATTAAAGTCTTGCACATGCGACGGTACGCAATCTCATCTGCACAGGATCCTGGGCCGCTGGAGAATAGGGTCGCTGCTGCACCTTGGCCATTCAGCCTTAGGAGACATCATAGAGCTAGGCTGCTGGTCAAGAGGCGGATCCTGTCTGAACGCAGGCCTCACTGCACGCTTGGCCAGCGGTTAATGCTCCGGAACTGCTCCGGAGCGGTTCAAACCGGGCCAGAAGACAAATCTGAAAAAGGGTTCAAAATTGAGGTTTAAAAACAGCAGAAATGCAGGACAGACATTTATATTTTTCTTTCCAGAATTCTAACCTATGAGAACGGGCACATAAATCTCGTTCAACCTGTTTACTTCTCGGAGCTGACGTTAATATACTTATCTGACAGCCTCGTCTGTCCTTAAAAGTATACGGCAGAGAATTCCAGAGAATTCCGGTGATGCCTCACCTCATGCCACACCGCTGCACTGAGGAGACGCATGGCATGACTGCATGGGTGACTCAGAAACAGGCCGAATACTTGCTCTGGTCCAAGTGTGTTTACAGATCAGAGATGAAAATAAATCGTAAAATGATGACCAACGTCCCTCGTGAGTCACTGATGAGGATTTCCTTAAGTGTGTCACCTGTTTATGTCAGAAACATCAGCTCCATCTATCAACGGCTCCTAAATATCATGCTGCCCTGCTCCGCGAGGGTTTTTAAACACATAGCAGCAGAAAGGCTGCGAGCAGAGTGACCCATGTCCCTCAGGACCCCACGGTGACTGCTCTGTCACTGCTGCTTACCTCAGGCACAACCGCAGGCCACTTTAGATACGCTGCCTTTGTTCTGGAGATAAGGGTGATCGTAAGGCTGTCCTAGGCCGTGCTGTCACCTCTGTCAAGCAGTTGTCTAGGAAACGTTTTTAAATGACCATCATTTTTTCCCACACAAACCGCATAAATGCTGTAAACACAGAGCAGTCAGCATGACAGCAAACTGACTTAGAGAACTTTCCAGAGGTAGGGAAGAAATACCACGTGTCAAAGTAAAAGTCACACTTCTAGCAATTTATTAATGAGTTAAATGCAGGGTAAAGCCTGTCCGCCCCTCATCTTTGACATTCCCCTCATCTGTTTTTTAACAATGAGGATTGTCATTATCCTATGTCTCTACCCAGACGAACCAAGGTTATGAATATTACATTGAAATAAAAGAAAACAGTGATCAAAGACACACATTTAAATTCATGACGATGTCAAAAACAATAGTCTGTGGTTTATATCAGTGGGGAAACTATATACTCTAGAAAGCGACCTCTTTCTGCCGCTTGCACTGACCCTGGGCGAAGCTGCTTTCTGTAAGTTGAGCTGGTAATTAATTAGCCTCGATTGGGCTGTCGGTTGATTAAATTCTCTTCAAGTAAGGCAGGTTAGTTGAGGACTATAATTGTATTGAACCGTATTAGTGATGGTTGAGGAATACTAGCCTTTGTACTAGATTTCACTTTGCGATGAATCGGTTCTTTTGTCACTGAGGCCTAATATTTCAAAAGCTACGAAAAATTAGGTGTGTGATCTCTTCGATCACGGACTGCGAAGCCAGAACTCAAAGTAATGGGGATTTTGCCCTTAAATAATGTGAAACGATTGGGCATCGCGCCAGCCTTTGACTAATCGCTGAATCTGTCTGAGACGGCACTGAAGAAGCCGGCAGTTCTCCATCATCTGCCGCGGGACAAGGCTCCCATTACAGAGTTCTCTGCAGGGCTAGTTGGACTTGCACCTTGCAGCCCTTCATCAGGTCGTCAGAGGTATCAGATCTCCAGATGTGGGCGTCCTCATGCTGTTTGAATGTGGTGAAGATTGCACCTTCGTGATTCTGGTCGGGAGTTGCCTCGCATTGTTGCGTCTAAAGAGTCTTTAACAGCCCCCATGCCCCAGACGATATCCTGAGTGTCTATTCAGAGGCATCCTCTGCTCTTGCCTATGTGCCTTTTGCACAGACACAGCCTATTAAGATTTCTGGATTAGCTATAAAGTGTTGCATTGCGGCGCAGGGGAGATAAGGCTGATTAGAAACAGGGAGGCACAGATGGTGAGAAAGAGGCCACATAAGGCAAGGTTAACGGCGGCTACTCTCCAGCGGGCTGGGGAGCTTTGCTTCCCGCCGTCAGGCACGCGAGCGGTCAGCCCACTGCTGGTATTTTCTGTGTGCCGGTGGCACACACAGAGGCTCGCATGGTGGCTCTGTTGTCCAGCCCAGTCTCACGCTGGGCCCCACCACGCCGGGCCCCACCACGCCGGACTACCTCACCTTGGCACGGTAGGCTATTGTGTAACCCCCACCCTTTGCAAGCAGGTAGGTCAAGGCTGGGATTCAGTGGTCAGGCAAAACCGCTGGGCGCTCAGCCAGATACAGGGCCACACCACAAAGGCCTCGTCTTTACAGGGCCGGGCTGGGCCGTTCACATCAGAAAGGTCTATGAGATGGGGGGCTTTTAGCAGGTAGAAATCCCCCCCCAACCGTTCCCGTAGGGGGAGCTCCCTTTCATGCTCTGAAACCCCATCTGGCTGCTGCCTTTGTCCAGCTCTGACAGCGCTCTTTGACGCTGGCGAGGTGTTCCCAGTGTCCGGGTGTCACCCGATTCCCGGCCGGGATCCACCCCCTAACCTCTTTTGTTCCCCCGTCACCTCCATGCACCAACCCCACCTCCCTAGGATGCCAAGGTGCCCCCAGCTCTGGCGTCTCTGGGCCCGGGAGAGACCAGAGAAGATGGCGGGGACTTCTCATGGGGCCCCACAAAGAACTGCAGATAAGAGGCACCTCTACAGAAAAGCCATAGAAGTTAGTATCTGAGGTCAGCTGATAAAGAAGGCACAGGGAAGGGGGGGGGGGCACTCTATGGGCTCCCTGACACACATCACATGTGATTTAAGGTCACTAAACACTAAATCTCTCCTCACAGGAACTCTTTTTAAAGTAGTTTAGCTAGATTAACCTCATTAACATTATAGATGTGAAACAGAACATTCACAGCTGCAACTGTAAAACTGTAATAATGCCACGGAATATTCTAGCATTAAGCTATCAAGCACTTTCGGGATATCAGACCTCTGGCAGCTCGGGGACCAGCATGACTTCAGTGGGTCAGAAGCCGACTAACGGGACGAGGACAGTGGCGTGGCCAGCGGGGGCCCAATTTCCTGACATACTGCTTAGAGGTGGCCAGTATGGCGCACACATGTGCTTCTCAACAGGAGCAATTGGAACGTATCTTAGCGACTCAGATACGGAGCATGAATGGGATCGCCCCACATTTGGAGACATGAATGTGGAGAGATTGCGTCGATGACACCCAGCCATCAACAGCTACTGATGGACACCGCCAGCTCCATTAATCAGAGCCCGCTTTGGTACCAGAACCAGTGCTCCTGGTTGTCTAGACCACAATAGCACCAGAACCGGCAGCGGTGCTGTTTAGAGGGAGATGGATGAGGCTGTCACTCGGGGAATTTCTCCTGAAAAAGGGGGAGGCTTAAAGGCCTTCCTGTCTGTGAAGCGAGTCCACTCTGCCAACACCCTGCTGATTGGACATTAGGGTGAAGCCTTCAGCCTTTCATTTGGGATGTAATGTATCACTCCCAGGGAAGAGGGCTTCATTACAGAGCCCGGCCAGGCCAGGAGAAGCCCGGCCAGGCCTGGCGCCTGTGTGAACCAGACCTCTGCAGAAATGCCTACAGACTGAGGCAGGGAGCATGTGGGACTGGGGCCAGGCTTGAGGACTAACAAAGGTGCCAAACTGGGGTGGGAGCAGGACTAGAATACCTAACAGAAGAGGATTATAAATGATTAAAGAAACACTAAGGAAATGCATCACGGGGGGGTCGGCTGGGACCCCCTGAGTTTCAAGCTGTCCGAATATACACTAAAGGTCTTCAATGTAATAGGCTATATGGACACAAGATAGCTGATCTGTAGTTCCTTTGACTGGTGAATCCAGAGCCCACCAGCGCCACCTATAAGTACAGAGGAATAGTGCATGCTCAGCTTACAAGAAAAATTGAATAAAAAAATGCATTCCTGTGCCAGGTCAGGCTTGAGGAGAGCAGGCTTTGTCCCCGGCCTGCAGGTTTGATGCTAGAGCTACTATATGAAATTTATCCAATTAATTTCTCCAAGGTATCTGATATTAGGCCAGTTGTCATCTTTAAAAAGGACAGGACTTAGCCCTGGACAGCTCCCGACTCACCACAGTGAAATTGAGAACTGGGTAATGCTGCGTTTCAACACAGCGCCACCTGCTGACGATTCTAACCTAAAAAGTAGTTTGTAATATTACAGGAAGCCTTTAAATGGCCCAGCAACATTGTTACATCCCTCTGTCATGTTGATATTGGCTTGTGGGGAAGCCGTCATATAAGCTATGTGCATGTTCTCACCTTACGTGTTTGTCCGAAGATGATGTGCGTTCTTTGAGAATGCCATCATGCTGCTTCTGCAACATCAGAGCACATTGAAGCAAGGCCTTTGAAGCTCATGTCTGACTTGGGTTGGGGGGGGGGGCGGGTGGATACATTCTGGAAGGTTCTCTGGATGCACAGATCTTACAGTGTGTCTCCACTTGTACAACAACACAAAGGTAAATATTTGCCCCTGACAAGAGCTATCCAAACACTTCCAGGCCCAGAGGAGTATTTTTATGCACCCGCCTGGGCCACAGCAATGCGCTGCTGTTAAGAGGCCCCCAGCAGGAGAAAAAACGTAAAGCAGAAGTCTGGGACCTTCAACTGACACGGCTGTGTCTCCTCCACCGTCATCGGTCTGGAGCTCCTTCTCCGAGAAGGCCTTGTGCATGACAAATGGCCCTTTCATCCTTGGACACCTGCCTGCTTTTCTCATTGTCCACTTTTTTAAGTATAAACACAAAGTGTTGTAATGCGACTCCTGCCCTGTGTGTTTACCTCAGCCACTCGTATCTCTCATGCTCAGATGAGATATGACCATATTACTCATCCAAAGGGGCACTTCAGGAGAGAGGGACGCGCAGAGAAGAGCTCTGATAAGACGGCTGTTGTAAACCACAGAGGGTTCCCCGCACACAGCTCTCATCAGTCTTGTTTTCCCTCTTTTCACAAAACAACTCGCAAAGCACTGAGAAAATTAAAAGTACTGCTGGCTTTTTAAAGGCGAATGGAGCAAGCCCGATAACGATCCACCAGCCTGAATTACATGTGAAGGAAAGTCAACACCGAGCCACCACATTCTCCGGGAACGATTCGTGAGTGCAGTGGGTCAGCCAGCTTGACCCAGTTCCTCAGACCCTTGGCTGCGTATGACAGCGGTACGAAGACTGGGGAGGTTATGTAGATCGTGCTTTTACAGCAAGACCCCAATAAGCTCATTGCCCTTCCAAGAAAAAGGTACAACTGACATAGAGCAGCTGTTGGCTGGCTTACTGTGCGCTTCTGAGCCACTTACTGGGGATCCACACAGGAGGGGTAGACAGGGACCAAAAAGGCAGGAACCATCCCATTGCTACCTCAAATGCTCTCCAAGGCATCGTCTGCTACTAGAAGCTCATTGAACATTGAACTAGGACCATTCAACAAAAGTGTTTCAAAAGTCAAAAGCAGATACATTTCAGAAGTGTTTCATTTTAGAATCAGATTCACTGGGTTTAGAAGTGTCTTCAGGTTTTGACCTCACGTGCTTTGGCTTGGCGTTCTCCAGGCACAGGAGATTAAACCACACTCACTTATACATACTTCTGGTGCCCCCAAGGCCCTGAAAAATAAGCCCTACAGTGGGCAGGTGGATGAAGCCAACATGAAAATTGGGAGGCCAGTCAAAAAGCATGGAAAAGTGTTTTTTTGTGCAAGTTTGGTCTGCCTGAGCAAAAGACAGGTTTCAATGCAAATGTAAGTGAAGAGAAGAACCAAAGGTTCAGGAATCCAGGAAAGGTCAAACATGACATCTCTATGTACATGGTTAAGCCTAGGTCTTATTTGTTTTTCTAATAAATTCACCATGTCAATTCTGAGTAACACCTATGTTGGCAGACATACCTGTCTCCAAACAGTTCTTTTAGCCAGCAAAGAAGCCTTTCCTATTTTTCTCTGGGAAATTTTTCCTTGGGTGTTTCTAGCTCAGCACTATTCTTAGTTTTCCATAAAAATGCAGTATATGTTTGAGATCTCCCCACAGATTTTCAGGAAAACTCAAGTCTGGGGACCCAAAGGCCTTTCCAAAGCCTTCATCTTCCTTTCCTGTAAATACTTCATGGTTGATTTGGAGGTATGTTCCGGATTGTTGTCATACTGAAATACCCCCAACCTCTTTCAGCTTCAGTTTGAGCAACTCAGGGAAACTCGCTTCAAGGACTTCTTGCTGCAGTATTTCCTGATTCACTGGCTGCCAAACCACCCCAAAGCGTAATGGATCCAGTCCTGTGCTTCAGGGCTGGCAAGGTGTTCTTTTATCTGAATCCATCTCCTGCAGCTGTGGCAGAACAATTCAATTTACGTTTCATCTGTGCTTTGCTCCAAAGAACTTCAAGCTTATCAGGAGTCTCTCTTCGGAACTCTGGTCCATTGAAGGCCAGAGCACTCAGCTTCTCACTGCACTGACCTGCTGTATTGGGGCTATTATTAGGAAAGAGTCTGATTGACTTGGTGTTCCGGAGCAAACTCAGCACCCTGCAGACCCCTGTGACCCAACCCCCACCCCCCCCATGCAGGTCACCATGTAATGAACGTTTTGTGTACCATGAATGACCGTCATGCCACCTACACTTTGCTGTGGATTCCTTTGAGAAGGGTTTCCTGGAAAGTCTATCAGTGCCTTTCTCCTGCTCAAGGTAGGAGCTGTTCCATTTAACCTCCGGCTCCAGTTTACGACAGCTAGTATTGTTAGCTGGAAGTGTTGAGACTTCTTTATCAGCAGACTTGCAAAAGTCAATTATGTGCTCAAAAGAGAAGCCCGGAACTACTGGGATTAATCAGACCAGCAAACAGAGTTATGGCCAGAGCATACCAGAAGCCCTGTGCCACGTCAAGGTCAACCTGGTTGACAATACTTAACACAGTCATCCAAATAACTATCACAGCTGATCACCTCTCACCAAGGTCACCTTTGGGATATGGATGTTTAAATGTTGGGTGCTGAGATGGCAGCATCCTGGCCCAGCCCACTGGGAACAATGGGAGAAAGCAAAGGGTCAGCTCACAGCCAGGGGAGCGATGGTGGACAGATCTCGATAGCAAAGAAAAACAGCCTCAAAGAAAACAAAACAACTTCAAAATCACACACTGATAAAGAGTTTGACACGAAATCCCCCTTGACACTGCAAAGATGTAACAGATGAAGATCAAGCCACAGATATCATGAAACCTATCAAAATAGGACACAAAAATGTGAATCCTCAGAACAAGTCCTGAATCAGCCAGGACTTCAAAGCATACCTTAATTATGAGGCATCTCCTCTTTCTCTGGGGCCATTCAACGCCTCTCTCACGTCACTACAAACACCTGTTCTTTCTTTGAACGCCTTAGTGGGTCATTCCACAGCAATGGAGGTACCCTTATGACAAACTGAGGGCCTCACAAACACACAGCACCCCACAGGCACAGACACGAGGAGGGCCAGCCAGAGAACAATATATAATCACCTGCACTGAGATGGCCCATATCTCTTAAAGATACGCGAGCACTGTATATAACTATGAAGGCCCCAGGAACAAACATAGACTGAAACTGATTAATCCGAAGGAGTAATAGCAGCTTTTCCCTACAAAGCCGTGTTGACAAGGGAAGCTGCGTGATGCCCCCATGTGCTAGTGTGGAGTCAGTACTAGCTACGCCATGAACTAACTGCAAGAACATTAAAGGCTTTCTGGAGACCACCACCAGAACCTCATGTGGAACTTTACATCTTACTTGGTCTACCACCGCTGTTAGTTCAGGTTTATTCCACAAAGGTTTGTTATACTGGTGATACCGACCCCAGACAGTGCAAATTTAGAGACTCTCACACCAAGGTGAGAGAGACTAAGCATTTGAAATGCCAGCTATCACCTAAACTGGCATTTCAATTATAAAGTTTGTTTTTCAAAGTTTGAGAAAGGTTGTAAATCCTGGGACTCAAGAGTCTATGGTTATTAGTGGGGGTGTACAGATTAGAGATTGGAATTTTCTAGTAAAAACTAAGCTGGCGTTACCCAATTCAGTCCTTGGGAACACACAGCTGGTCCACGTTTTTGCTCCCTCCGAGCTCCCTGACAGACATCAAAAACATGGACTTTGTCGGTTCCCGAGGACCGGATTGGGAAACGCTGGACTAAGGAAACCAGTTTATGCTAAAACTCAGCGCAAATGGAGGAAGTTGGAGGACAAGCCACTTTGATTTTATTGGGTGGTTTATTGAGGAAGCCTCATGGCGAACTGACACCACCTTCACATCACGACACGATGACAAGCTTGAGGGCAACGTTTAGATTTTATTGTTTCCCTACAAAGTAGTAAAGAACATCTCTACACAAATGGAACATCTTTCAATACGAAAAGGTGACCAACTTACAACAGCCTTGAAGCTCAGTCCCTTATCATAGATAGGCCCTTCCTACCGCATGCTCAGGGTAGAAGCAGATAAAAGTGATTTTTTAAAATAATAAAAATGAATCTGGAACCGTGGAATATAAAAGAAAAATTTTGTGGAGGCAAATGTGAGACCAGCACAAAAGTAACACCACAGAAAAACCAACCTCAACATTATACCCATGAAAATAATTTTAAAAAAAAACTCAAGAACAAAAAGCTGGATTTGGAACCATTAGTAAGCAGAATGATGGAAATGGTCATTTTTAAGAAGTGGAGAGGTAGGGCTGTTGTGTTGGTAATGCTTTCAGTCACGATTTAAGGACTGCATAAGGTCCCAGAGTGAATGAATGAAATGAGTAATGGAATATATGTGCTTTATGAATGAACGAAGCATGCTCCACACTGGGGCATTTACATCTAGGTAAGCAAGTGAAGG
>JAAGVU020000113.1:21127630-21157090 GCA_011763525.2 Mormyrus iriodes | reverse complement strand
ATGGAATATATGTGCTTTATGAATGAACGAAGCATGCTCCACACTGGGGCATTTACATCTAGGTAAGCAAGTGAAGGTCCTTCACCGATTTACAGCATAGGAATAAGACGTTGCCTTACGTCAAGGTCCTGGTCACCCTCTGAGCCAGGAGGCGGACCCGTCCCTGAAAAGGAGTCTAAATCTAAGACTGAATTAGTCAGGCTTTACTTCATTTGACGGCTAAATCTTTGAAATGGAAACAGAAGACAGCGGGGTTGTCCTGATCATGTTCCTCGGGAATGGGCCTCGGTTCCGGTCCTTCCACGGGCTGAAGCCCTTGTGTACACTCCCAGAACACCCTCCCTGGGCATGTCCAATTCATCTTTCCTTACCATAAAAATGCTAGTCTAGACTAATATTAATTAATCCCACTATAACAGGCATTCTAGTGATGAAGTAATTTGAAATGCTATGTCATAATCTAAGAATTTAGCAAAAATCATCTCACTCAGCTTTGTGAATCAGCTTATATCAAAAACGAACCATGATATATAACATATGCGGGATTAAGTACTTTACAAAATACAAGATGGCTGCTCCTCCTCTTTCTGTAATCACAGGGGGAAGTAGGGTTAATGGGGCAACACTTCACCTAAAAAAGATTAACCTAATCTAAATGTCTAATATCATTAATACTTGCTTAATGTTTGGCAAAAAAAAGCTACACGCAACATGAAAGTTATTTCTATGGGTTTGCTTGTTACGCCAACTCCTTTTCCTGGGGAGGTCACAGTGCCCCCTGCAGCCTTGGAGGTCACTGGCCGGCCTCACGGACCTTGGCCAGCAGGGCGTCGCAGGTCTTCTTTGCATCTCCCAGCAACATGGCGGTGTTGGGCTTGTAGAAGATGGGGTTGTCCACAGCGGCATAACCCACACCCAGTGATCGCTTCATCACCACAACCTGTTTGGGGGTTGGAGAGTAAAACTTAACACCATCAGCATAACCCAGAAGGAGAATTAAGGTTCACACTGGTGTGCTAAGCCACAAAGAAGGCACCATCTCTGCTGAGCCCCACCTTCATCTCCATTCTGAGGGAGGCTACTCTGTAGCATCACAATCCAACACAAAACCTTTTACAGCCCCAAAAGGAAAGAGACAAGAGCCCTCATCACCATCTCATAATGCACCAGACTGCCAATGATGAACAAGTGCAGCTGCCCCTTCAGGCCACAGTTTGACAGAATGGACATTATGAGATCAGGATTTAATGTACTGAGACTAGAGAGAGACTTCCCCCACAGGAGAGGGAGTTGGGGTCAGAGACCAACAGAGTCAGTGAAAGCAGAAGAGGTATATAAGACTCCGCCCACCCAGATACCACTTTCAGACTCATGGGAGTTTTACTTACATAAATATGTTCTGAGGGCAGAATGAAAAATGATTGGTTCAGAGAGATCAGACTGTAGAGGTGGGTCTAAGCAGTTGAGGAGGTGGGACCAAGACATCTGATTGGCTGGTCCCGCCTCCTCAACTGCTTGGAACCACCTCCTCTACATTCTGATTGGTCAGCGCCACAATCAGTCACAACTGATGTGCTGAAAGCCGCTAGAAAGTACTTGTTGGGCCGGAAACAAGTGGCAAAGTCCGGAGATGCTGGTCAGGCCGCCTCATGATCTGCCACGACCTGACAAGAGGCAGGACCACAGGGAAGGGGGGCCCTGATGCAATACTGATGGTTGTACCAACCAGAGGTGGTACCCCCTGGAATAAATGCCCAGAACAGATCTGTACATCCAGCCCAGCGCTGCCCTCTGGGCTCAGTGAAACACCAGTGGGCGATGAACACAAGATCGTGGCAGTACCAGGCCCGGTGCCTCCCCTCCAGCTGCATGGCCTTAAGCACAACGGAGCGGTAACTGCAACTCCATCTTTTCTCCCCCGGTTCTGGGAAAACATCCCCACTATTCCGTACGCCTTCATTCCAGAGGGACGAGTCATGGATTATCTGAACGCTATGGGCCCGCCACAGCTGCACCTGGGTTTGTGTGGAGGTGGTGTGGGGAGGCTTGTTGGCAAGGCAACTAGAGAGGAGGGAGGGAACAAGGCAGTGTGTGGCCCTGCTTTGGACCCTGAGGAGGATCCTGGAGTGTGCAGCACGGTGTTTGTGCGATTCTCTGGCCAGACTGCCATCACACACCCCCAGACCCAAAACAGCTGTTTTGATCGTACAGAGGAGAGCTGAAGCCATCGAGCTGATCAGAACATTCTAGGGCGGCTCAAGGTTGAACTGCTGGTCTTAGAAAAGCCCAGGGGCACGTTCAATCTGAAAATGGCAAGCAACGTTTGTTACGGTTTCTGAATAGAACAACATATTTCCTCAAACATTTTGAGGTACGTTTCCTCTCATTTGCTGGGTGTATCAGATGCGTTACCTAAAATCAGCAGCAACGTCTATATAAACCCTGCTGAATTAAAAAGGCTACAATGTCCACAGTGGATCCTAACCATAGTCTTAATGCTTCCCCAACACAACGGTGCTCGACACACCACTATTTCAGTTTCAATAAATGTTTTTCATGTTTTGTCAGGGCTAAAAACATAGCCCAGGTCTCACCTGCTTGGATTTCCAAACCTCCAGGACTGGCATGCCAGCGATGATTGAGTTGGGGTCCTCTTGGGCAGCAGAGTTCACCGTGTCATTCGCCCCGATCACCAGAACCAGGTCAGTGTCTGGAACAGAGTGGGTGGGTATGAGGTGGATACAGTCAAACATTCGAGACCCCCACGGTGAAGAAGTGGACAGGGTAACCAAGAGGCATGGTGGACACATCCACACTGTCTACCTGAGAAGTCCTCGTTGATCTCATCCATCTCTAGGACAATGTCGTAGGGTACGCCAGCCTCGGCCAGTAGGACGTTCAGCTGCCCCGGCATTCGGCCAGCAACCGGATGGATACCAAACCTGCAGAGAAAAGGGTCGGGCGGGTCACTCACCAGGTCCTAGGGTTACACTGCATGTCTAAATGCAGACCTGGAGCAGAGAACACAAAAGGGCTGTGTGTTTACCCACAGGAAGGATTTACACCAGCACAAGACTCAGAATTCTGTGCCCAGTGTCAGTAGGACCATGACACACTTAGTGACTGGTCCCTGAGTAACAGACTCTCAAACCCCACCCCCACCTCAGTTGGCGAGCCGGGTGGGGGGCCCCGAGAAGCTGGTTGATCCGTCCACTGTCCGGCCACCCACTTCCCCCCTAATCAACTACAAATGGCCTAATTGGTGCCAGCTGCCATGGTCTCAGATCAAAAGGGTGGGAGAAAAATCACAAGTCGCTCCAGCAGTCCCCCCATCCCCACCGCCAGCAGCAAAGTCTCACCCCCAGATCAGAAACCTGGTCGCTCTGGCTACCCCGAACTGGGTGCATTTCCATTGGCTGCAGCCCGGGTTTCAGGCCCCGCTCTGAGGTGCCTAGTGGGTGCCGGGGCTACACACAGTGAGGCCAGCACCCCCAGGATCAAAGCATGCACCGGGGCGTCTGGGATGCTACTCCCCCAGGGCCGCATATGAACCGCAAGGCGGGTTCCAGGGTGGGAGCATGAAAGGCGGGTGGGGGTGGGGGTGGGGGTGGGGGGCGGGGGTTAGTCAGAGGATCGCCTCGTTAACAGGAGGGAGAGAGAGCGAGCGTTAGGGAAAGGAATAAGGAATCTCATAAAAGGCGAGAGGCATCATGGAGCTATCGCCATTCACCCCGATGAACCGGGGAGGGGGGCCACACAGGAAACACTACACTCAATTAAAGCGGAAAGCTCCCCCCAAAGCCAAGCTATCCTGGCATGACCCCCACAGCTCCGGGAGGGGGGGAAAACCACGTCCAGCAGGCTGACGGGCAAAATCCATCCTGATTTCACAGGTAAGCTTTTCAGCCCGGGACATAACTGCACCACCAAACTAGACCTGACAGTAAGTCCGCTGTCATTAGTTCTGCGTGAGTCACACCCTTTAGTCAGGACAGAGGATCACCGTCCATCTCCTTGCATTTCACTGCCACACACACACACACACACACACACACACACACACACACACACACACACACACACACCTGACTTTCTTCCCCTGCTCCGTCAGCATCTTCACCAGCTCTGCGATGGGGTACTGCGCCTTGGCGGCACACAGACCATAGCCTGTGGAGGAGAGGGACAGCTTCAGGAGACGCCAGGCCATGCTGCATGATTATGCGTTGTATCATTGCCCAGTAGAGCTGGTAAATTCCCATTAAAGCCCCCCCAAGTGATGACTTCATATCAGTGAGAGACTGAAGTCATCCTAGCAAGGAGAAAACAGACATAATCTTATGATAAGGTCAACCCCTACCCATCCCTAATGTCAAATCATTATTACATAAGTAACCAAACAAAAGACTTTTGGCTTTAATAGCAAGCACAGATTTTTTAAAAATTGAGCTTTATATTGTGGGGACCTGAAAAATATCCCCACAAGCTAAAAATTAACAGGTTTTACCTCATTGTGGAGACATTTAGTTGGACGGACGCGCGCATGCACACGCACACACGCACGCGCGCGCACGCACGCGCACGGGGATAATCCTGAAACTCAGAACCTCCCACAGCAGGCCCATTCGAGCAGCAGAATCACAGCAGAATCCCACAAATTTGGGTTAGACTTAACAGATCGTCACTTCAAAAATCAGCCATATTTGTGCCTCAAAGGGGAACTTGGACTAATGCAAGGAAACGTTTAAAGTACTTTCCTTAGACTGACTACTTTAAAGAGTCCGATGCCAGAAGGAGCAGAAACAGCCAAGCGGGCATAGAGGGATAAGTCTCAGAGCTGGAAGGAGAACCGGTTATCCCCCAAAGCTGAAAGTAGTTACACCAGACAGCCGTGATGCTGAGACCCCTTTCATCTGGGTCTGCGGGGTGTTAGGGCTCACTAGTTAAACCCAGCACAAAAACAACCGGGGGGGAGGGGGGAGTTACAGTGTACAGTCAGAGTTCCAGTTCCTGTTTAGGCTGCCTGATTGTTATGTCACAATAAGCTGTCAGGCGTCCTGCTGCAGACTGCCCCCCTCTCCCCAGACTGCCCCTGCCCCCTGCAGCGTTATAAACAAGAGCAGCACCATGACGGATGCACTCTCCTGGTGCTCTGGTCACTGCTATGTCTGACCGCAACAGGGGAAGGTCAGCAGACAGATTCCCACATCCCAGGAGGACACACAGGCTGACTGTCCTCCTGTAATGTCCGTGCTGTGCGGACATCAGGGGATCCAGAGGAACCACAGGCCGAGGTCAGACGGGGGCCAGGCAGGCAGCCCGGCCGGCTGCACGCACCAGGAGTAGAGCAAGCCCTGTTGGACTTGCCTGGGGCTCAGTTTACCCTGGAGCTCACAGATCCCACCTCATCAGCTCAGAGCCACTCATCCAGGCTCCGGCTGCCTGACGGGCCGCAGTGGCCTCATACAGACTGCTTGATGGGCAAAAAACACTTAGCACTGCTGTCAAGAACCCAAGAGGTAATATAATGAACACGGTGGAGCAGCGGCTGGCAGGACATCAAGACATGAAAACAGGAGTGAGGGTCAGCTCAGAACTCAGAGCCACATGGTCCAAAATGCTTGGATAAGGGGCTCGAGGTACAGACCAAGTTACCTGGCGTGATGATGACGTTCTGGGCTTCTCTGATCATCTCCACAGTCTGGTCCACGTTGACCTCCGTGTGTGTACCTGTGATCTCCATGGGCTTTCCCGTTCCTGTCGAGGAAGTGCCATAGCCCCCCAGGATCACATTGGCCAGGGAGCGGTTCATGGCCTGTGACATGGGGGGGGGATGCATGTTAAAGGAATGCTGTACCATCATCCTTAACCTGGAAGTCCGGGGGGGTTTGGAGGAAAATCACAGGCAAAACAGTAGGTCTTTGTGAACTCCCCCTAACGGACAAATAGTTTCCCCAACATCAAGGTCCGTTTTAATTAAGGAAATCAACAAAGACCAGAAAATTCCCCATAGCAGGATTCAGATTTTCCACAGATTCTGGACTGAAAAGCAGGCCAGAGAGTATACTGAAGCTCACTGCTTGGTGCCGCCTGAGACACGCCCTGGGGAGGAACAAGAAAAATGCACAGCAGCCAACAGACGCAATGGGTGCCCACAACCGGGGCATGCTAGCCTGCCCAAAGTTCGGAGCCATTTCCTGGGACAAAACTAAGCCACAGACTGGCTGAAGAAGGGTGAGATGAAGTCAGCAGTTCTTTGGACACCACACCTGGCCCAACACACAGGTCTAATAAACAGAATCCCTCAAAAGTGTCAGAGTTCCCTGCTGCCCTCTGGTCAGATCGGTGCCCTGCAGCTGAAGCCAGCCCACCCCCCTTTTTCTTACCACACACATGATGTAGGACAGGATGGCCCCTGACGATCCGATAAGAGCCCCCACTATGGTCAGCAGGTTGTTGTTCAGCAGGAACCCTTCAGCACACAGCGCCCAGCCAGAGTAGCTGTTTAGCACCGTGATGACGACGGGCATGTCAGCGCCACCGATGGCGGCGGTCAGCGTCACACCCTGGGGATGGAGGGGGAGTCATTCAGAGAACCTGCCAGTCCATGCCCCACTGACACACATGAGCCTGAAAAATTTAGATTCACCCGCTGGCTTCACCGTTTCCCTTTGCAGGCTGTGCCCTGTCCTCCCCCCACCGCAGGTCCCACAGCACAGACCAAAGTCCAGCAGCACCTCCATATTTCGTAATCAAATACCCGATCAAACAGACGGAACTTGAACGATATCGAATCGCACTTCAAAAACACAGGTGTGCTGCCTCATACGTTACAGCAGACAGATGAAGGCGCTGCGATGGACAGGCTCGGGCTCTGCGGCCATTTAACACGAGCAGCAGCAACGTAAAAACTAGCAAGTCATATTTTATACGTGTCAGTGTGATGCTGCGAGCCCCTGATGGTGGACCTGCAGCAGACTGTTGGAGGGGGGTCTCATCCACAGAGCTAGGAAGAGACCAGGCCCGCTGCAAGCAGACCTGACTGTCACACAGACTGACAGCAGCAAGCATCCTGTGGGGATTTGAGAGGCCAGACAACCTGAATCTTCCAAGGTCTCTCCTCGCAAGTTCACCTGACCATATGCGAAAAATGCATAACCAAACCACCCTGGACCACAACCAAGACCAGAGTCGACTCTTTCCAGCTCTAGAAGGCAGAGAAAACTCAGCATGACGTACGAGTAATAAAACTCACAAGAGCAAACAGCCCCGATTCCCAGACAGGAAGAGAATGAGGGAGGCACGGCAGGGCTCCTCACCATGATGGCGGAGAGCGCAGAGACTGAGCCCAGGCAGGCGATCCCGGTGGTGTAGCTGGGGTCCAGCATGTATGGTACCATCCCCCCAACGCTGGCCAGCATCAGACCGGCATTGAGTGCGTGGCGGCCAGGGAGCATGAGGGGGGCAGAGTCCAGGAGACCTGGAGGAGACCACATGGGTGGGGAGGGGTCAGGGGTCGTGGGACAAGGAAGCCGGAAGAGCAATTAGGCTGCCGAAAGGCCCTGCGCACATGACGCTTACCGGCGTGCCAGGTGGCCGGGCTGTTTTTGTCCAGAGCACATTAATTGGAGGGTCATGACTGGGAAAGATCGTGTTGATACCAGCCTGACACGCGCAATTACGCTGCCGATTGCTAACATGTTGGGCCGATTGCAGCTCACACTTGCAACGTGGCTAGTTACATCTACAAACCCGGGACGGCGGAGCAGCCATCTACAGAGGCTGGGGGGGGTCTCCGGCCAGACAGGGACTGCCTCACATAAAATCTCCATCCCTAATGAGCACGGCATGATTTTCCAAATGAATCCCTGAATGGTCACACGTCCCAAAAAATGACAGTGTTAAGACATTCGAAGGTTTGAGTGGACAACCCCCCAGCAAACCCAAACTACTACTGGTCATCAGCACAATTTAACCCCCACACTCACCCTGCAGCTTCCCGTAGGCCACCAGGGAGCCGCTGAAGGTCACGCCTCCAATGTAGGTCCCCAGGTAGGCCACGATCTTGGTAAGGTTGGCCGCAGGGTCGGTGGCGAAGTGTGGGTACTCCACCATGTACTCGGCCACACAGGTGAGCACGGCCGCCAGGCCCACTAGGCTGTGGAAGGCCGCCACCAGCTGGGGCAGGTCTGTGATCTGAATCCGCTTGGCGATGGTCAGACCTGGGGGGGGGGGCGGTTCCGAAGGGGCGATCAAGAGGGCGCTAGTCAGCTGTGATTCCAGGAACCATTAGTGGATATACAGCCACCGAAGCAGAGTGTTTGCCAGTCAGAGTGACTCACACACCTTCCAGAATAGGTTCGTCACCCCACACACACACACACACACACACACACACACACACACACACACACACACACACCCACCAGCGGTGCCTCCCACAGCCATGGCCGCACTCATCTGTGCCAGCAACTCTGGGGCTGGCTTCAAAGCCCCCAGGGTGGCAGCCAGGCCGCCGGCCACGCCGATCATGCCAAGGGCGTTACCCAACCGCGCCGTGGACTGCGTGGAGAGGCCGGCCAAGGCACCGACGCAGCACAGCCCCGAGCCCAGGTACATCATCTGCAGGGTGGAGGCATGAGCACAATGAGCACAGGGGGGTCCAGCTGGGACACTCACCTGGCCTTGGAAACGGGCACAAAACGCCTAAGCGACTACCTCCCACCTGTTCAATGTTATATCCACTATGCATGGCGGCACTATAGCCCCCGACGAACACCCCGGTTGGCAGCAGATACAGATAGTTGTATTCAGGAGGGTCAGTTGGACGTTTGAACATGTCCAGCATCTTCTGAGTGACCAGGAACCCACCTGTGAGGAGACACACACACACACACACACACACACACACACACACACATCCTAATCAGGTTAGAATGACCAAATCAAAACTTCACACAGAGTCAGAGGTTAACTTTAGTGCCATTTTACTTGCCAGGGAAACAGAACCTCAATAAAGAAGTTAAACAGACAAACATCAAATTAAAGGGAACAACAAACTGGAACTAATGACTGCGAGTCAATCTGCTGCAGACCCCAGAACATTCTGCTATTTTTGCTTCTAGGTCTTTAGAAGCCTCAGGCCACCGTCCCGTAACTGAGGGCACACCGAATAAGCAGAACAAGTGCTACCCTAGTCCTCCTAAACGCCTTCCAGCGTGGCTCGCCGGGAATTATGGGAATGGAGTCCAATCCAGCCTCTCCCCCCCGACCTCAACACATACACACACACAGAGCACATTCCACCACTCACCCGCGATGTTGACGGAGGAGATGAAGGCCGCCAGGACAGCCAGAGTCTCAGCAGTGTTGGTGGGGGTGTAGGCACCCCCCATGAGCGACAGTCCCCCCACAGCAGTAAGACCTGGGAACAAATGGACAGAGGAGCAGACAGATGGGGCTGATGTGCTGGTGGGGGGCACGTAGTAAATTAGCCCTGCACAGAAGTAGAGAGCCCCCACAGAGAGCCCGGTGCACGGCGGCCCTTGTGTTAGCCATTAGGAGTGCGGGACCCGCCGTGCTTCCTGACACCTCCAGGGCCCGGGGTGGCGCGACAGGGCGGCCTTCACGGCGTCGCAGGACGGCACCAGGGGGCACCCTTAATGGCCTTTCTGGGAAAAGGCCATTTTCTGCGTAATGATTTATAAACATAGCCTTGTGGGGAGGGTGTTAAAGAGCTTGGAAAAAAAATAGTTCACGAGGATCAGGACTTCATAGCACTTTGTAAATTTATGTTGGGGAGAGGGGGCTCAGCAGGAATGAAGACTTGAATGAGCGGACTATCAGCAGTGATACGCCAGGGCCCTTTGAAGTATTTCTGACCACCTGAAGCCTCACGGCACACTATGACCACAGGGGTAACGGCGTGGGGCTCCAGCTCGCAAGATCAGGCGTCGTGGAGGGGGCCAGGAGGATTACACAGCTCTGGGGGAGGGGGGAGACTGGTTTCAGGTAGATAAAAGCCCACAGAAGGGTGATGCCAGGTAAATGCAGAACCCACCCACCACCCTGCTGGCTCATCCACGGCAACAAGGCCAGTACCCTCTGGCCAACACCGAAACCGGAGACCCGCCTTCCAGGGTGGATGGGGGATGGGGTGGGGGGGGGGCAAGGTCAAAGGGAAACAAGATGGCTGAGTAACATTGTTCAAAACTGGCAGAGCCACCCATCGAGGAGAAGAACCTAAACAGAGGGCCCGGTGCCCCTGGACTGGGAGGCCGTGACCACAGGACACGCATTTGCCTTTTAGATGTGGGTCTGCCAGAGACTGGGCTTCAACGATAGGCAGGTATGCGGGCCACAGGTCCCCACACACAGGCAGGGGCGGCGGGGGGGCTGGGGCAGACGAAACGGGTTAGGACAGCGATATTACAGAGCGGCACGATGCTATACCAGAGGAGCCCGAGTGGGCAGGAGCAGACTTAAAAGCGACGGGCTAGCGGCCAGCATTAAATGTCACAAACCAGGAAGCCAGTCCAGGAGCTGGCCAATCACGCTCGGCCCCCATAAGGCCTGCCCACCACCAAGCCCAGTTAATCTAACAACCTTCTGGGACCAACAAGTACAATACAATGGTCACCTTAAGCTTGAGCTATATGTGTGTGAGATTTACACATTCACCAAGTTATCAGCAGATACGATGAATGCATTATTCTGCAAGGTCAGACTGAGCTCCATCCTCACCTGGTTCCTCTGTCCAGAGTCAGAGCAGAAAGGCAAGTCCCAACAAGCAGCCTACTGAATTGGGATGAGTCACCGGCTCCCAGGATGCACCTGGGCTGGCTGCACGTGCAGCAGGCTTACCAGAGATGGCATTGGTGACAGACATCAGTGGGGAGTGCAGGGCGGGCGTCACCCCCCACACGGTGTGGTAGCCCACGATGCCGGCCAGGCCAAAGGTGGTGACCATCTGCGTGAAGGCAGCGTTGGGGGCGCTGATGCCGAGACCCAGCAAGGTGGCCAGCCCTGAACACACACACGCACACACAGGCCATGAGCAAACCTGATCAGAGGGGGAGGCCAATCCACAAATCAAAGGGTGGGGGGGGCAGACAGGCATGATGCTGTTTGCAATTTAGTGGAAATTACAGCCCATGCCCCTCCCACCAGACAGGCTCTGAAGTTAAAATGTGTTAAAGACACAGAGAGCCATGGCCTGAGCAATCAACCAGGCCAGTCTGGGGGGGAGGGGGGGCATTTTACTGCTCTGTTTCCTGGCACTGGGTGATGTTTGGAGGGGGGCGTGGGGCACAAAGCACATCAATTAGGGACCAGAGTGGAATTCAAAGCTCTCCGCTCTGATCCACCAACACCCCCCCCCCCCCAAAAAACAACAGTGGTTGCCGCTGGAGAGGTCCTGCACTGTTACCTGAAGGGGGGGACTGCGCTGTTTGTTTGTCAGACGGTGTTTATTTCCGTGAGAGCTGTGCGTAGGGGTTGGGGGGGGGGCGGCTTTGATCTCATGGTAAGGCACCAGCGCACGCTCACTGGCATGGGCCTGAGCGCAGGCGGCCAGAAACCCACATTCAGCCCCCACTTCTACTCATTTAACAGCCGCACAGTAGAACCCTCTGACGAGGCTGGGGGGCACCCTGTTCATAACTACCATAACTACCATCAGCGAAGCTCTCAGCCTTCGGTGGGGGGGGGGTCACAAACGCTAGCCTCACCCCCGGTGTACATCCCAGCGGTGGTCATGGTGGCCCTGAAGGGGGACACCGCTGCAGTCTTCTCCGCCTCCAGCTCCTGCACACTCTTGGCCTTCACAGGTGCGGCCACCGGGATGTTGTTAGGCTGGGGGGCTGGAAAGATCAGCTTGCCGTTCTGCAGGGTGGGATGCAGGACGGTCACTTGGCGAGGCACGCATTATAGAGCTGAGCCTCATCCCCCCCAGTCCAGGGCACGGCGGCTCACCTGCATGACGACGGTGCCGCGGACGACGTGGTCCATGGTGCCATAATCAAAAGAGTCCTTCACCTCGTAGTGGAAATTCTCCTTGTCGGGACTGATGGCACGCAGCAGTTTGATGATATTGTTGGAATACAGCGAGCTGGCCTGCGTGGCCAGGCGGCTGGGGAGGTCCGTATAACCGACATGCGTCACACCCTGAAGAGGCAGCAGGGGTTGCTGTGGTTAGGGAGCCACCTGACAAATGCAGCTGCTTTGTGGGAATAACAAAGCTACATCTAATACACATAAGTAAGTATAGAACCCCGAGTCGAATTAGAAGCTTAAACTTGAATGGCAGCCCGCTCCCCAGTCCGAAACACCCCACCTTGTGCACCGAAAGCTCCCCAGGAACCGTGGTCGCGATGTTCCCACCAGCTTCCGCAGCCAGGTCTACCACCACGGAGCCCTCCTTCATGGTCTCCACCATCTCCTTGGTGATCAACACCGGTGCCTTCTTACCTGAGGTGGGCCATCACCATGGGGACAGTCACGAGGGGGTGGGACAAGTTTAAAAGGGAGGAGGAGGGGAGTGTGAGCGTGAGCAAGTTGCGGTACCAGGGATGAGGGCTGTGCTGATGAGGATGTCTATGTCCAAACACTGCTTGGCGAACAGCCTCATCTCGGCCTCGATGAACTCCTTGGACATCTCCTTAGCGTAGCCCCCCTGGCCCTCACCGGACTCCTTCACGTCCACCTCAAGAGGCTCCGCACCCAGAGACTTAAATTGCTCCAATGCTGCCGCTCTAAGAAAAGAGAGGGAGTGGGTTCATATGTTCACTTACAACTATATTAAATGAAATCATAAACCACATAAGCACCACTAAGTTGCTGGTTCAAATCCCACAATATTGTTGTACCTCAAATGAAGCATAAGTATTGTTGCAGTAAAATGTCAACCAGCACAAACAAGAAACTGTGTAGACATTTCGAGAAGAGGTTCGGGGGTGAATACACAAACCAGTCTGAGAAGTGTACTGTTCCCAAGTAACAGTTCGGAGGCAACAACTAATACGAGGTATAAGCAGTACTCCAAAGAGAATTCTACTTCAATGACTGCTTGTCTTGCTAAGTGCTTCCACCTGCTGGATGAAGTACATATTCTTTTAGCATTGCCTGGTTACAAACCCGCACCAGCACCACTAGAATATGTAGTCCTGTGCTGCCACCTGCTGGCCAGAAATGTTCATTTCAGCATCTAGCAAAATTAATTTTAGAATCTCCCATAAGAAAAGCCCCCAGATACATGAACAAAGGCTGAGAAACATTACTCTATACAGACACCACATGTGTCCTTGGGGTGGGGGGAGAATACTCATACAGGTGGACTCCCAGAACTCAAAATGACAGATGAGCAGTAACCAATCAGATTAGAGCACCCCACCACACCAATTCCCCTTCTGGGACATTCACAGACCACATCCCTGTCTCAGTACTCCACTGCCCTGACCTGGTATCGAAGCCCCTCACGATGGCGCCCATGGCTCTGGCAGTCCCTGCAGCGGCCAGCCCTGCGACCCCGCCTCCAATGATTAGTACCTGAGTAGGCGGTGGTGGGGTCAGAGCAAACTCAGGGAACAGTGCTGCCCTGTGGGCCGGCCCCTAGCTGCACAGTGAGGCTGACCCACCTTGGCGGGGGGGACTTTTCCAGCAGCGGTGATCTGTCCTGTGAAAAAACGGCCGAAGTGGTTGGCAGCCAGGATCACGGCCTTGTACCTACGGACGAGACGTCTTCAGTGATGGGGATACGTGTGATGTGGAGGGGCCCCCCGACAGGCCAAAAACTCACCGCCCCAAATAACTGGGTTACTGCCACACACATCTACACAATGCAGTAAGAGGGAACATTTAGATAACTAGTCAAGCTTGCTTCCTTCTGTGCTGGTTATCTGGGGATGAAACAGACTACTGCAATGATTTTGGACCCAAGCGGGGAGGCCCCAAAACCACCTGACCCCCAAGCGCCCTGCCCGATTCCCTCAGACCCAAAGCCTCACCCGGCGATATTGGCCATGGAGCTGAGTGCGTCGTATCCTTGGGCGATGGTGACACGAGGAACCTGGTCCATGGCTAGCACAGTGGCCTTGCGTCGGGCCAGCTGCTCCATCAGCTCGGGGTTCTGGGCCGGGTACACGAAGCTGACCAGTGTGGAGCCCTCCTTCAGGAGATCTGCTTCATGGACGCCCAGCACCGGGTTGAAGGCAGGGGCACGCACCTGGTCAGGAAGGGGGCGTGAGGCACATGGTGCCTCTCCATCCAGGTCAAAGCATCAAAGGCAGCTGGGGTCCAGCCAACCGTCATGATGGTCATTACCTTCAGCACGACATCAGAGGCCATCACATCCTGGACGTCCTTGATGGTGGCCCCCGCGGCAGTGTAGTGCTCACTGGAGAACTTGGCAGCATCCCCAGAGCCCGACTCCACCACCACGTTGAAGCCCTGCTTGATGAGTGCCTGCACGCCAGCAGGAGACAGCGCCACCCGCCGCTCGTTCTGGAAAATCTCCTTGGGGACACCAACGGTAAGCTGCTTGTATGGGATGCCTATGGGTGGGATGGTGCAGACAAACGCACAGTCCATATATTCCTATCATTGTGGGGGCTCTCCATTTCTATGGGTATAACCCTAACCCTAACCCTGCCTTAACATTAACCATAAGTAACCAAACAGAATACAACACCTTTGGCATTTACACTTTTTTTTTTATTACATTCACAGACCGTCAAAAAAAAACTGAGATTCATACTGTGGGAACCTGAAAAGTGGACCCACAAGCTAAAACATAACAGGTTTTACTTCATTTGGTCCCAACAATGTGGTAAGTACAAACCCACACACACCGTTTATGTACACATACCCCTGAGGAGGCACTAAAACCTGCCCACCGGGCACATTGGACACCAAAGCACCTGACAATAAACCTTCGCAAAGACCTTTGAGACTGAGGTCATCCTGCAACATGCCTGCAGACTCCAGTTTAGACAACACGCCGGCAGCCAGCAGAAGACAGAGCAGGGGTCTGACCCTCACTCCGGTGAAGACCAGGTCGCAACATGCTCCTGTTATCTATTGGGAGACAGGGCCGGTAGGATAGACGAGTCAAGCTCCCCGGTCGGGATGTTGGCTACCCGTACAGGGATTTCATTCTCCTCCATTTGCTCCAAAGCTAATGGCAAGATCACCTGGTGTTGCATCACATTTACATTAAACCTATTTAGAAGCAGCTTTTGTCATAGCGGGAAGGGGCACATTACAAAACGTACATGCTGTCTAGGAGTCGACGCGGCTGCGGCATAACCTGGCATGTTAACCAAACCGAAAGGGATTAACCATTCCTGCACACTCTCACAGCAGTCACCTTCACTTTTTCTTATATTGTTACCCATTGTAGAACCTCACGATATCACAGTGCTCAGAATAAATGCTTTATAGCATTAAAAACAGAAATTCAGGGATAGTTAAGTATCTTCTGTGCCCGGAGCACTTATTAACTATACTTCAGTGCAAGAAGGGCAGAACAGCTGGCATCGGTGCCAGAAATGGGAGAGGCATTTAAGATTAAGGTCGACGTTATTGATCCCATGGGGAAAATTCTCCTCTTAGGGGCGAGCTGTAATATTTATAACACTATTAACCCAATACAGTCGAGGACATTCCATCCGATTAAAGTCCTGGACTGTCAAGTAACTTTATGACGGCAACCTCGTTTCCAGTGTGGGTGACGGCATTGAGGAGCATTTTCCATGAACAAGGCGAGACGACACGACACCTGAGCAGCGGCTTGTAGGACGCCAGCCTTTAAGTCCAGTCTAAGGCTCCTCAGCGGTTCAGCGAAAGGTACTCAGTTTTGGGGACCCAGTGCTACAACTGTGCTTCAAACTTGTGTGGTTCTCAACTTCTCAGGAGGGTTGGCTAAAAATTATTTTACATAAGACAAGCTTCCTGATGAGCTGCTTCCTGGGTGAATGACCTGCCTGGTTTTACTGTAATGTTTTCAGTCAATATTTTCATTTCAGCCATATTTTTAGAGCCTCCTGTCCATGGTGCTCTTGCCAGACACAGACTCTGAGAAGTGGTTTGAACAAACCAGCCAAGCTAGTTCTCCTACAGATCCTGCTTTTGCCACACTGCCCCCCCCCCAATACACTGACCCCCCAGTTGACACGATGCCAAAAATAGTAGCCTCAGCTGTCCCAATGTAATGGTAAGGGCCAGGCTCCTGTCCGCCTACCCAATATTGGGTAGGCTGAGCTGTGGGTGGCGGGTCGAGCTGGGAAGGCGCACGCTGACTTTGTAGGGGCAGTTTCTGCTGCTTCACCTGCATGTTGCCGGGGAGACACCAGCAGGGCTGCTCCAGGCTGTTGTGCCAAGAGACCAGGTGCCACAATGGCAGGACTAAGCACTAATCAAAGACGCTTAATGCTGGGCAAGAAACCTCTGACCCCTCCCCCTCAGTAACCCTGCACTAATCCCTTGCTGTCGACCTCTCGCCAACCCCCTACTGCCCCCCCATCCCACACACAGAGTAAACTATAAATCCCACAAACTCACTCAACCGCGTTCCCCGTTCCACAGTCCCCATCGAGTCCCAGGGGCCACAGTGGACCCTTACCTGGTCCAGCGGCTCGGCAGAGCAGCCGGTTGGTGCCAAAGAAACGCAGGTGAGGCGCCTGGAATGTCCTAGGGGTCCACAAGGGGGCGCGGGACGCCCCACAGGCTAGGGGGCCACCGCAGCTGGCCGCGAACACACGGATAAGGGTCGCCATGGCAACGCAGACACCAGCACAAGCTCAGGGGTGGCGATCCTCCTCCTGTGAGAGGACACGAGTCATGGAGCAGTTAGCAAGCGGACCTGTCCCAGCAGGCCCTACTCCAAACCATCTCACGGGGTGGGGGTAACATTATGCTACGTACTATGCAGGCAGAACAAGTCAAACACAGAGGGTAGCGGAAACATTGCAGACTCCCCAGATAATCACCATGCACCGTGCTATCAGGTTGAGCAGGCTAACAGCAGACGACAGACCACACTACATTTAGTGCACGGGCCCCCACCCCACCCCCCAGGGACAAGTCACAGTTTCACCTCTGAAGGACATCAGGTACACTTTGCTGAACTCTGCTAATGTCCTGATCCCACTTTGTGTGAAACTTCACCAGAACCAAGAACTGGAGCCTATTCTAAAATGCTTTCACCAGGCCGGTTTGGAATGAAACAAACTAATGTTCACATCATCATTACCTGTAAAACTTCTCTGAGCAATTCATTTGCAGTTAGAGCCGCGCACGAAACTCAGACCCTTTCATGGTCTGGCATGCTCTAAGACAGCAAGGTGTCAAACAAGGTCAGGCAGTGAAGTCAACAGCTTTAGCCAGCTTCCCACGCCACGAACCTGCTATAAAAAGAGCCCGAGTGGGGACGGAAAGGTTCTCTCACGCCTCTCATAGCCATTTTCCCAGCAGTTTCCCTGATTGCAGCCGCACTGACTGCTCGCATGCTGCCAGGGTTCCAACCCATACAGCCAGACCGGCTTTCTGGGGAATGGAGGTGCCGGACAGCGCACACAGTGTGCTTTCCAAAACACCCCGACCGGCTTTCTAATGCTGAAAGAAAGCAAACAGTTTGTATGCGGTAAATGCTTCACTGAATACAAAAACAGAAGAAACCGAGCAAAATAAAGGGGCAAGCCTCCCGCTGATCCCCTCACAACCGTTTTCTCGACTTATGATCTCTCCATACAAACGACTTTTTCCGAACCGACTCCCTGCCCTTGAACACGCCGAGGTGGCCCCACCACGACAGCAGGCACGCGCGGCGGTCCCTGATTCCCGACGACGCAGCGGAACTCCACACGGAGACAGCTTAGCGGCATTGCCCCGCACTGCAGTTTAAACGCTCCGGATGTAATGACCAGGTCGATGCACATTGCTTATAAAAGGGTTTAAAATGCATTTAGGTGCCACGCATCACTGCGGCTCCCCAAACTTGACTGGAAGGGCAGAATTCAAATTCACCCATTAATAATGCATATGAATAACTCGGGTTTCGCGGAAAAAACCCAAATTACGCTGCAGGACACTGGAGAACAGCGCAAAAGGACAAAGCCATTTTAAAGCCGGCTATGAATGGAGGCTTCATTTCGCGCTGCACTGTGCCTCCTCTCGCCCCCCACTCCGCTCCTGGAGCTTTCCTTATGCATGCAGCCCCTTCCCAGGACGCTCTGTCACGCTACCCGATGCTGACCTTCACCAACGGACCGGAGATCCAGCCGTATCTCCCCCACCGACTCTCTGAATCGGCCACCCGGAAGACGTCGCACCGTGGCCGGGAAGGCGTCTTATTGGGCAGGGGAGTCATATGCTCGGGCTGACGTAGGCTGCAGCTGCCCCCGACATGCAGATCTAATATTGGAAAAGTACAATAATATCGGCCGAGAACAACAATAATATTTAGTACAATAATAATAATAACAACAATATTAATGATGACACTGTCTGACTCATATTTCCAATAAGTTCCGTAACTTCTGATATAATTTCATTTTTAACATCCATTCAACATAATTTTACTATATATTGATCTGTGTTTTTAAAAAGTGCATATCAGAATATTAGAATACTTCTTGTAACTATATTATTATTATTATTATTATTATTATTATTATTATTACAGGCTTAAAGTCTTCGTCTGCCGCGTTAAGGCCTCCGCTCGTCCAGGGGGCGTCCGGCGCTCTCCGCACACTGTGTAGATTTGCGAAAAGAAAGAGAAAGAAAAATGCAGAGACAGAGAGAGGGAGGGATTAACCAAAGCCGTAGCAGGAAGTGGTGTTTTACGAGGATCCCCGACAGCTTTTTGTCTGTTTTCTGCGTCAGTAACAATCAGACCGAAAGTGCGCGGTGGTTTCCTTAAGTTTCGATTCGGTTTCCCGTTCGGATGTGACTCCCCGCTCTGCCTGTTCCAGTGCAGGTATGAATGAGCACTTCGACCGGGCGCCCGGGGCCGGCCGCGGCGCCCCGAAGGCCAGCGGCCCTCTGGAGGGAGCTGACGCCGCGCGATTTACGTTCAGCCAGCGGGAGCCGCTGCGGCAGCCCCGGACGTCGCCCTCGTTGCTGGAGAGCGGCTGCCCCGCCGGAGCTGGAGGTGTGTGGCGGGGGCGGGAGGTTTGATAGGGTCCTTAGTCACGAATGTCGGACATGTCTGGTCCGGCTTGTGACAGGAGGGGACACCCGGTAACAGGTGGTTCCCTATATACGTGAACAGTATTAAAGTGATCTCTGCGGGTCTGTATTCGCCAGGCCGCTAACACATTGGTAGCCCGAAACAACAAACACGAGGATGTTATGTTTTATGGAAACTAATTTCTGTAGCTGTTTTCTGGAATACGCCTAGTTTTAATCATAATCGATTCTACATAGAATAGGCGACAAACGCTGGACTGATGAAAAAAGGTGGAAGGGAGAGACTGCACTCTGATGTTTGTGCCATTCCTGCGCATACCCGCTGTGTAACACCTGTCGGCTTGCAGATGCCAGGCCGCTCCGCCCAGCCCAGATCGCTGCCAGTGACGGTACCCTCGCCGCCAGCTCCATCCTGTCTGCTGAGGCAAAGGAGTTCTACCCACTCAGCTACTCCTTAGCCCAGGTGAGGGTGTCGGAGTAGAGGGTCTAACTCCTATTAAACCAAAGGCGAGGTATCCATCTGTAAATTAACAATAACACTCGGTGACAGGCATGCACCCACATAGTAAAATGATGGATCTGAATGCTCCCCGCACCTTTAAAATATCTGTCATTGATGAGGCACAGAGCTAGTGAACGCCCCTCGAAATTAACTTGAGCCCCTTAATTGGCGAAATCTACCGAGCCCCATCCTGATCCCCCGTGGAAATTATTTCTGGCTTTGGGCTGCTCCATGATACCTGTGCCTGCTTCTTTGCCCATGTTTGTTTCTGAAGGAACCTGAGTATGAAGGCGACTTAGGCAGCTACTATAGTGAGGACTGGCTAGCAGAGTTGGTACAGGAGTTCGTCGGGCAACTGGAGGCCTCACCGGCATCCTTCGACCTGGACATGGAGAACTTTACAGCTACGCTGAATGAGTGCATCACCACAGAGGAGATCCTGCAGGAGCTGGTGAGGCTCATATACATGCAGGTACGGCCCAGGCAGCAGGTCTCGTCCCTAGGAGGAACCACAGCTGTACCTGTCCTGATCGCCAACCTCTGTCGCTCAACAGGCCACGTCTATCCCAAACTTTGCCTACACTGGGGCACGACTCTGCAACTACCTGTCCCATCACCTGGCCTTCAGTGCTCCAAGTGGGAATTTCCGGCAGCTTCTGTTAGAAAGGTGCTCCTCCCCTAGCCATAATCCTACTTTTCCTCCTCCATTACCTTTGCCAGCTAATCTGCTCGGCGTGTTTCTCGTGGCAGGTGCCATATGGAGTACCAGGCACGAGATGCGGCCGTGAAAGGGAACGAGGAGGTACAGAAGGCCTTCCACTCCTATGTGCTCTTCCTGGGTGAGCTCTACCTGAACCTGGAGGTGAGGTCCACCCGCCACGGTGTCCGTGCTGTGTGCCCTCTTGGAAACATCTCTACCTCCTGAAGTTTGACCATGAGCCTCTTGGCTACAGATCAAAGGTCCACAGAAACGCCCCAAGGTGCTGTTGCCGGCACTGAAAGACCTTCTGCATACACTGCTTGACAACCCTATGGATGGAAATCTCATCTGTGCTGTCAAGCTGCTTAAGGTAAGGGGGGGGGACAGACTAGCGTAGCGTAGCATAGCATAGCATAGTCCCTGAGACCAAGAAGCACCATGAGGAATTTAGTAGTGGATATATGGGATTTGGGTTATGTTGTAAACTCTTGGGTCCCACACTTTGCCTTGACCTACAGGTGGGCTCACCAGGCCTTCAGGGACCACCAGTGAAATTTGCCCATCCCTTGTCTCTCTGCTGTCTCTGCAGCTCACCGGCTCCATACTGGAGGATGACTGGAAAGAGAATGGGGGGACCACCATGGATGACCTCATTACGAAAATAAGAAGCATTCAGCTGGATGTCAGCTGCAGCAGGTCAGAGGGCAGTAACCCAGATATCCACAAGGGGGTCCTCACACATGGCCGTGTGGGCTCAGTACCCTCTGCTGTTTCCCAGAGATGTGAAGGAGATGCTGTTGAGCCTGTTGGAGCTGAGGTCCAGTAACTGGGGCAGGGTCTGCTCTAGAAGTGCCGCCGTGGAGGCTACACCTGATAACGACCCAAACTACTTCATGGTGAGGAGGACACTAATGCGGGGGGGGGTGTCAGACAGGCTCATTGCATGATGCTCATCCCCCCATGTTGCATCTCCGTGTCTTTCCTCAGAACGAGCCCACATTCTACATGCCGGATGGCACGCCCTTCACGGCGGCGGATCCGGGTGAGTATGCAGAAATGACATGCTCGCTGGTCCGGAGCAGAGGCCTGCTTAGTCCTCACTGTCCTGCCTCTTGTGCACCCTTTCCTTCTAGAATATTCTGAGCACTATCAAGACATACTGGACAGGGAGGCCTACTGCCCAGATGTCTGTGAGGAGAACGGCACAGAGGGGTAAGCTGCCATCAACCCCCCCCCCCCAGGGCATTAATGCATCATTCCTCCCAGCTACATGCCTGGCCCAGTGGTACTGTGTTTACTGGGCAGAGAGGTTCTCCAGTCCATGGAAGGGAGATGCATGTCCTTGATCTTGTTGGGTAACAGGGCATGTTGTTCACCCATGTAGCCACAAGGGGAGCTGTTGAACCATTAATTTATTTTAATACATAATTTTTCTTTAGAAGTGTTCCTCACTGGGGTTCTCAGCATTAACTGGTTTGTTTTACATTGATTTAGTAAATTGAATGGGTCTTGCTTGTCTGCAGGTACTATGAGGAAGAGGATGAAATGGACCCCGAGATGGTAGAAGCTTATGAGAAGTTCTGCCTGGAGTCTGAGGAGGCAATAAGGAGAAGGAGGCAGTGAGGGAGAGGAGGCTAAGCTTGAGGCTACATCGGCAGGGCCATCTTTCCTGTGTGTGTCCATCTGCCCGGATGTGCTGATGCGATGTGTAACACAATAAGGACAATGAGGCTTCAATTTTAGCTAAGATCCTGACTTATTAAAAAAAGAGTATGTTGCTTAGTTTACGCGCTGGCCGCTCTGTGCCGCTGCAGCCCTGCTGCGCTCTCCACTGGGGCGGTGATTCCGGAGAGCACTGCGTTCGGCGATGACACCAGCGGGGGTCCTTGCCTGTGTCCTCTGTCGCCGCAAACGTACAGACGGGGGGGGGCATTGGGCCAGCTTGTTTAAATAAATAACTAAATAAACAAGGAAGAGGAACGAGAGAGCGGCTGGGCCGGAGGGGAGGCAGGTGTGGGCTGTGCCACCCCCCCTCTGGGCTAGCGCCTCCCCCCTGTGTTTCATTGAAGGGTTTTCTTTCTTTCTTTTCCCAAAGCACAGTCCAGTGTGACCTGATTGTAAACCCTGTGTGCAGAGGTGCAGGCTGGCTGAAGAAAGGCGAACATAGGCAGGACGGTCAAAGTAGCAGTACAGGAAGTACATCACTGTTATATACAGGTATACGTACATATATACATATACACGCACACTGGCACCTTATGCAATAAAATTGTGGTGAAAAGCGGCGTTTCCTTTTATGTAGTCCGGGTATCTGGCTATGGTGGGGTGGCCCTGAACACCCTCTAACAGCTGCGATTGCCCTGGGTACCCCCCCCACTTTGGCTGTGTTCCCATTCTGGTGGGTGAGGAGCTAGTTTGACGCCGCCCAGAGGGTCCACTCGGGAGTTCGCTGTACGTTCTACGAGCCAGCGTGTCATTAACTTCTTGGAGGGTTACACGTTGAGAGTTCTGCTCTTTGCTTTAACTCGCATGTTGTTTCAAGTGTGGGAGCATTTTATTTTTAAAACCATAAAGTACGTCGGAATGGTGAAGCTGTTTTCTCCCCTTATTCCAGCAGTTTTGTACTATTTTTGTAGAAACGTAGACATGAGAGAATTAATAAAGGTGAGTGCACATACTGTCCTCCCGAGTCCCTCTGTCTGCGTTCTTCACAACCTGTTTGCAGCAGACAGCCGCAGAATATTCCAGAGCTGTCATGAGTGGGGTCAAAGGGCAAAGATCAGAGGTCATTGTCAGCAGAGAGGTTTAGAATGGGCCACCTGCACCCAGCACAATAACAGAGTGTCCATGCTAACAGCGCACAGCAGCCACAGTGGGTGGGGGGGGTGCTGCTCTGGTCAGCAGCAATTCTATGCCCGCAGTAGGATAGCCAGACCCCACAGGCAGGCCAGAGGTCATCGTGGGTACGCCGGAGGGGCAGCATTAACCACTCAGCATGACGTGCAGACTTCATGTGTGTACAGTGTATGGCTAAAAGGCAAGGCGAGACACCAACCTCTCCTCGTTGTCTGTGCTGGCACCGAGTGGAGGGGTCTAGAAGCAGCAGGGATTAATGGGAAGGGACTTGGGCCATATATATGCAAAATAGGGGGGGGTATTCACACAAATGACAGGTTTTGTAGAGGCAGATTGGGGCGATGTTTGCTAGAGCTAACAGAGCAGTGACAGTAAGTGCACCCTGTGGGACTGTTCTGGTACTTTCCTATGGAGCTCAGGACAGATTTGCACAGGAGCGCGACCTGCATGTGGCAGGCAGGCTGACGGGGGCCAGGCCACCTGGGCATACTGTTTCTCACACGGGGCCCCTGCAGGGATGGGGAAAAGCCCCTCCCATCTGCTGCCTATTAGCTGGCTGACGCCTTTCGCCTGGAGCGGCTATGCGGTGTGGGGTGCATACCAGGGCTGTGCAGAGACTTTTCCAGGAACAGGTGCTCCACCGGAGAGGAGTTGGAGGGGGTCTCCTTGGAAAACCAAATCAAAATTTTTACTAAGTTGGTGCTCGAAAAGGGGCACGCAGGACCTCAACAGGGGGCACTTTTAGTCATCCGCCCAAATGGAGCAGAAGCTCAGCACCCTGAGCCCCCTCACCCTGCAAGTCCCTGGTCAATACCCCCCGTTCCCTGGCATTTCGGGTCATGTGTCCCCGCCCCGCAGGTCGCACGCCTCCGTGGGTTTCCACCACCTCCCAGGTTTCATGTTTCTTCCTGGGAAACCACCTCCTCGTGTTGGCCCCCCCCCACGTGTTCCTGCTTCTCGCTCCTCCTCCTGGAATGTGAGCCGAGTACAGCTGTGCAGTCTAGTCTGGACCACATGTGCCACGTCCTGCAGAACCCCCTCCCCCTTTCTTTTAGAAGCTGTAGGACAGAACCAAAACGGTGGAAGCCCGTGTGGAGCCCTAGACAAGCTTCACCGCCCCCCCATGGTGTGAGTCACAGTGAAATTGGCAGCCCCTCAGAAGATGGCACCCTAGGCGGCTGCCTATGTCAGCATTTGGGTTGACTGGCCCTGCTTGTACGTGTGTGTTGAGTCGTCCAGCACAGAGCTAAGTGTCTCACCTCCAAGTCCTGTCCACTTTCCGTTACGCACAGCGAATGTATCAGGGAGCAGCAGAGAGGCCGTCCTGCCTGAAAGTGCAGATCCTAACCGCGCTCAACAGTGGCCTGGTGGGGCAGGTCTGAAGTGTGGTGTGAAATCTGTGTTTAATCACACCAGTAAACATGCCATCCCCCCACCATCTACCTGTGCCTCCCATTCAGAGGGAAGTTACAGTTGTGTGCACCTCTGTAAGGTGAAGTTTCATATGTTAGTGAGAGCACCAAAATTAAACTGGGGTATAAACTAGCATCCGTGCGCACGCTGGGCATTGGTTAGCCTGGGGGTGGGAGGTTGCGAATTGGAGGTGATTATCAAAGAAAATTTTGGGGGCCCATGGTCTCAGCTGGCCCAGCTGGCTCCTCTCAGCCCTTCCTCAGCCAGGCAGCAGTGCGACAAAATGGATGCCTTTAAAGAAGTCTCTGGCATAAAGCCGACCACATCCCCTAAAGCCAGTCTCTAGATGTGTCTCCAGACGTGTTTACCTTCAGCCATGTTTCCCTGTGCATAAGGGAAAATAATCTCAGCCGATCTCAGCCTTGTATTCATTCCCCTCAATCATCTTTCATTTCCAGATTTCCTCTGAAATTCTCGCTGCATGCTCAGTACTATAACCTGTTAACACAGGTCTTTTGGTCCTGTCTCTTTATGAGCCTCCCATGGGGGAGAGTGGTATAGGGTTTCAGACCCCCCCCCTCCAGCCCTTGGTTGGTGTTTCTCAGCAGAGAGCGGTTGGACTCAGTGCTGGCATGCCAGAACCTTCTGTAGATCCTCCCTCCCTTATCCTCCTAATCGTCTTTGGAATTCGTGGATCCGAGTCCATATAACTGGCAGCTCAGCGTCCTCAATCCGCGATCCGATGAGCCCGTCACTCAAGACCCTCTTACTACTCATTCTCTGGACCTATGGCCCGGTTCTATTTGCAGTCTGGCATGGGCTGTCCATCCAGGATGATCGACTTCCTAGTGAAGCGGTGGAGATGCAGGTCCGTGTACAGCCAGGTGGCCCAGCGCCCAGTCTATCTCCCGAACTGGGCTTCCTGGTGGACGTGGTGGGTCAGAATCGCATGTGGCTAATCGTAGCCCCTTCACGCTCAGACTCATATTTACGCATGATGGAGCAGCAGATCAGGGACATGGAGGCGGAGGGGCTGAACTGCCGGCTGGCAGCCAGGGACACAGTCATCCTCACCATCATCCAGAACGCCATGATGGAGGGCACCCTGCGACGGCACCGCCCCCAGGGCATGGCCATTGAGGAGACTTTGGACCCAGAGACCGTCAGCAGGCTTCTCCACCACCTGCAGCTTCCAGAGCAGACCTTCTCCATGGTCATCTTGAAGAAGAACCTGCAGGAGGGCTTCCGGTTCCCCTACCCAGTACGGGTGCAAGCTGTGCTGGAGGCCATCGATCAAATGCCCCTGCGCAAGCTGGAGCGGCTCACTGGCAAGGCCCCTCTGGCCAGGTGTAAGGTCTCTAAGAAAAAGGGGCAACTGAAGAAGAAGGTGCAGGGTTGGGGCTTCAGCGCCCTCCAGGGAAGAAATGTCACCACTGTGGCAGGACAGCGCAAACCTCTGGACAGGAAGTCTGTCCTGAGGAGCAAAGTGCAGGATATCCTCAGAGGCCAGTCCCGGTTCGTGATCCGCAAGGGCTCCCCCCAGCCCAAAGCCCTGCCCGGCCCCAACCAGCAGCAGGTTGGTGGGACAGCCACCCGTAAGGACAGCGCCCCCAGGCGCCCAGAGGGCGAGGTGAACGGCAAAGGTAACGACCCGAAAGGTAAAGGGGATAAGAGGAGAGATGGGGTGAGCTCTGTAGAGCGTCCTGGGATGGCAGGAAATTCTGCAAAGTCCCCGAAAAAGGGAAAAGGAAAGAAAGACAGGAAGAAGAAGAAAGAAAAGGGAAGGGGGACAAAGCTGGAGCAAGATGCGACAGAGAAAGAGAGAAAAGTGCTGAGAGCATATTTGGAGGAACACCGAGAGAGAAGGCGGCTTCTGGTGAGTGCGTGCTCCACCCCGCCCAGCCCGCTGCAAGCACTGAGCTTGCGAAACACGAAGGCACACTTAGCCTTTTTCTTACTCTGTTAGATTTAAACTGACTGGGCTTATAATCATACCCAGGTGTAGTTTTACTGAGACAACACGAGTTTGTATAAGCCTTTAATGGCAGGGCAGCTCTTTCAGCATCACACTCCCCGCTGGCCGTACTGGATCTGTGACTCTCTCCAGGTGATTGCTGCCCCCAATAAAGAGGTTCCGCAGTACATCCAGCAGAGTTCAGAGACTGAGATGCACGGCTGTGAGCTGGGTCTGAGGAATGTATCTGTTGTAACGATCCTGGGTGACGCCACCGTATCCCTCCAGCACTGTAGTCCTGGTATGCCTGACTCCCTCACACAGGCTGCTGATTGGTGTGTTTCTGGTAAGTGCTCTGCTGAAAACGGCTTCATCATAGGGGCGGAGTCCTGTCAATGGTCGGCCTCCGAGGAATCCACCCATCAGGAGCTGATCTCACAGCTGCGTGGGGAATACGCATTGCCGTCGGAGAGTTTCCACATGGTGCTGACTGACTATGATCTCAGACCACAGGTAGGATCCTTTTTGCTTTCCTGATTCTGTCATTCCCCAGGCTGAATTCAGTTTTAACTGAAGAACTCATGACAGCAGATACACACGTGGGAATCAGACTGTGCAACTCCAAGCCCAGTCACACTTTAGCATGACGCTGGTCTATGGTGTCCCTTCTATCTTCTAAAGTTCTCCAACCACCTTACAGAAGCGTTTCGACAGCCCAGTGACTGGGACCACGCTGATGGACCATGTGGACGCCCTCCCTTCAAGACAGACTGAGCTGGGCATGGATAGCATGGCCCGCTGGTCCTGCCCAGTCTCCCAGGACCAGGATGAAAGTGAAAAATCTCTGCTGAGGTGATTCATGTTTGGGAGCATGGTCAGGACACCTTGAACCCTTCACACGCTGGAAGACACTGAGCTCTCAGTCACAAACCCTGACACCGTCAAGGCCTGCCATCATGTTTAACTTGATGATTTGTGTGGCCCCCAGGTTTGTGTCTAAGAGAAGGCTTCTGATCATCTCTGCCCCCTCGGAGGACGATTACTCATTCCAGCAGCAGCTGCAGGCCCTGGACGGGCAGGCCTGCCCTCTGGGTACGAGAGCCTGAATTGACGTGCAGCACACTTGTGTTTCTGCACTGAGCTGCCATGCTCCAAAATGTGCAGCGTCTGACTGCAAACTCTCTGATCTGTTGCTAAAAAAAACAATATCACACACTTTACACTGAACTGAATCAACATGACAAAATCTTAGACCATTAAAACTGTCACAGACATTTTGTCAGTTTCAAGGTTCTTGGCTGGTATCGTCCTTTTTTACCTCGAGAAGTTTAGCCACCTGGTGGTCAGATGTTTAGTCCAGAGAATCCTCGGATTATGTGGCTGTTACTGTAATGCTACACAATGATCTTCCATGACCACCAAGCAGAGATCTGCCGTAGTGATGTGTGTTTTTTGCTCAGGAATACGACATTTTGCGCTCCTAAAGCTGGTTGGTGAAGGACCCTCAGCTTCTGGCTTTGTGGAGCTCTTTCCACTGAACGGTGAGTCATCCATATGTCCGGTCACATGCTGTGTCAGAGAAACCCACTTTTGCTCTCTGACACCTCCGTAATCGGCAGCACTCTCTACAGTTAGGCTTGTTGCGACATCATGGAATGCACCCTGTCTGTCTCCTTCCCCAGGGAAAAGCCAGTCGGAGGTGGAGCAACTCTCTGCGGATTTGGTGAAGGGACTTCGCCAACAGCTAAAGATCAGCCGGGACTACTTCAGCATGGTTGTGGTGGGCAAGGGTAGTGATGTGAAGGCCTGGTTTCCCGCTCCCATGTGGTCGATGGCCAGCATCTACGACCTTGTGGACTCCACAGAGTTGCGACAGCAGGAACAGAAACTGCAAGTCACCCTGGGAATCGAGTGTCCGGAGGATACTGGTGGCAGAACTGAGGACATCGGTGAAGAGAGCTACCTCTACAGTAGGTCAGAAGACTGAGGGTACACCAGTGACTCAGAAGGAGTCTCTCCAATCCTCTCCAAAGCCACCCAGAGCTATAGTTTGGAGAAGGCTGTTGGTCTGATGGGTGGCCAACAGGGGGCAAAGCAGTTAACAACTTAGACTTGAGATCAATGGGCAGGCTGAAATCCTCCTCAGAGTTTGTAAGAGGTACTTAACCTCACCTGCACAAAAGTACAAAATAGAAAATCCATATTCACAATGGAACATCACTGAGAAAGTCACTCTGGATGATTACAGGACAAAAATGCTGCGTAAATATCATTTGTGGAGATGTGAGACTCAAAGCCATAGTTATGGTGAATCATTAAGGGTGAGATTTGCTGGCTGTGTGATATTGCTGTCCAACCAAATACTTCCTCAGAGTTATTTTTTCATTCCAAGGTGTCAGCAGTTTACCATCAGGTCAAGCAAAGCTTATTTTCCTGAGAATAGTCCCATATCTTAGGAACCTTTCAGCTGTAATTTACATCAGATGTTTGTTTTCTTCTAAACATGGTATGGTATAGTTAACTAGTTTGAGTACATAGACAAAGTAAACAGAGTAGATAGAGTACATCATATAACCAATCATTAAGCGCAAAATATGATATGCAAAGATAGTCAAAACTGTACAAACACGGGCTTGTCCCCAGTTGAACTCTGGGTCAAGTGGGTCTGTCCTCCTCAAACTCAGCATGGAGGTGCCCCCCCAGGGTGGACACCAGGCCCCATTTCATTCCATTGTAAATGGTCTGAGATCTTACACTCATCTGTCTCTACTTGTATATGTCAGTGAGAAACAGCTAAATAAATGAAAAACTTGGCCAGCCCATCCTGTTGGTTCCGCCTGCCCAACCTCAGCC
>JAAGVU020000113.1:21082560-21111310 GCA_011763525.2 Mormyrus iriodes | reverse complement strand
CGCATTTTTATTCACAGGCTTTTAGCTCGCTGTGATCACTCCAGGTTTCACTTTCTTTATACTGTTATTGTTTACTGCTTATATCTATGTTTTTGTTGTTTCATGTTGTTTTATGTTTTATGTTGGTTTTACGTTATTTACCTTTTGTTCAGCACTTTGTGATCAACTCCTGTTGTTTAAAAAGTGCTTTATAAATAAATTTAATTTGATTTGATTTGATTCTTTGGATAGGGAACGGGACTCCAGTTTGCTGCAAATTAAGGCATAAAAAATTATGGTAACCTGTAGGTGATATCAGCCATCTCCAGTAACTCGACTTACACTAAGTACTACACTAATATTCACCTCCTTAGCTGCATCAGATCATCACCAAGCAGTTTCTGGTTCAAATCTCAGAAGGATTCATTCTGACGTAGAAAGTACTTCACTGATCACTTCCACAAGACAAAGTTCAAGCATAAGATTTACTTTTACATATTAGATACTTTTATCCAAAGCGACATACCATTAAGTAAGCAGGGTCAGCCAGACCATGGAACAGTTAAGGTCATTGCTGAAAGGCCCAACTGTGACATCACTCTGGCCACCATGGGATTGAACCAACGACCTTCCAGTCATGAGAACAGATAGACTTGCCACCTGTCCCATATATTATGGGATTGTCCTGAATTGAAAAACAAACTTGGTCAATTTTATAATCGGTATAATCGGGGATCTGGGGTGGGGGGGGTGGGAGGTGACATCCCTCATTTCTTTGAATTGAAAGTGGTAACTCTAGGCACATTGTGTCACATACTGCCCCTAGCATTGGAACATAGTCATGGAGATTACTCTGCAGGGTTGAGGTCCCATGAACTATCATGCATTGGATTTTTCAGCATCGAGATGAAAGATTTTTTTGTTTTGTTGCAGTGTGTAGTTTGTCCACTTGGTGCCGCAATAACACACATACCAACAGAGCCAGCGCCCAGCCCCGCAATTCACGTAGATAATACTATAGAAATCATCACAAAACTAGAATGGGGCCTTTAGTACTTTGAAGACAGCAAGATAGAGGTATCAGCACCCAGAAAGGCTTACTCTTCGACTATAAATTAAATTTTATAAATTAAATACGTATTATACCTTACATGACATTTCAAACAGTTTCCACACATTTGTTTCCCACTGAAAGTGAAGAATTGCCACTAGCAAAATAAACTTATTAGCTATGGAAATTTTAACTTTAACATTTCATTTTTTAGGCTTGTACAGAAATGCTGATTCAGTTTTAGAGTTGGTCAGCATATTTCACATGGGCCTTTGCACAGTTGAAGTCAGGCATGTAAGCATCAATATGTGACTCGGGTAGATCCCATTCTCCTGTTTCACTTGTTTGTTTGTTTGATTTGTATAGTTCACCTTAAAACTAGCATGTGTACTTAAGAATTTACAGCCCAGCGAGAAAAATAAATAGCTAATGCAGGGTTTTATGGTGACTTGTCACGGTTTTTTTTGTCAATAAACATAAAATACTGGGATTAGGTTTATAATTAACAGCTTTCGTTCACATAACTATGTACTAACTATAACTGTTAGATCAGTGCATCTAAATATACAAACTGCAGAAATGCTTTCCAATAACATTCACTGTTTTCCTGTAAACCCAAACACCTCCCCTAATTTTATTACTTTGTTGTTCTAGGTCAGCGCTGTGTTATTTCTATGATCCGTTCTTCCAGAGAGCCCACGCTGGCACGAAGTACGCCCGCACGTACACGCCGCAGATTTTGTCTCGCGATATTTCGCGATGTTTCCGGTGTTGTGAATGCCCCTGGAAACATGGCGGTCAGCATCCGCGGCCGTCAGATCCGAAGCCTTCGGATGCGAGGTGAGTTGGGGCTGTGTCCCCCGGAACCATAACCCCGCCGCGCCGTGACCGTAGATCTTGGTGTGTACCCCGCAACTCTCAGCTGACCTCGTGGTCTTCCTGTGGACGTACTGTGTGTTTTGACAGGTCGGAATGACAGCGGGGAGGAGAACGTACCGCTCGATCTCAGTAGAGGTAAGAATGACAGGAGAACTGGGGGCTCTGTAGGGGTCTGGAAGGGCCAGCCGACATCTGAGCGTTAGGCTGTTTCCTGCATGCAGCCCCTCTCCGCTCTCACCGTGCCTGACCCTTGGGATCTCACGCCACTGGTGTATACGTGGTGCGGTCACCTTTCTGATTATGCTGCAAAGCGGCTCGTGGTTCTGGGTAAGCCTAGATGGGGACCGCTTCCTGTTCGGGAGCGACGGTTTATTTATGTCCAGGGGGAGTACTCCATGTCTGGGGGAAGCGGTTCATGAGCAGTGGAGGAGCGGTCCATAGCCGTGTGAAAGCCCAGGACCGCTTGGTGTGGGCGGGTCTGTCAGATGCGCCGGCTACCTAAGGGCCCAACGAAGTTTCAGCGGTGCGCGATTGTTTTTTTTTTAATGTCATCAGTGCCCTGCTTTTAAAACGCAGTCTCATAGTGCCGCCACTGCAGGATACTAACAATTTACAGTCATCCTAACTGTAAATTGACTCGTTATTCCGTTTACTGCAGGGCTGGGGAACCTTACTCAACGATGGCTGGGGTGGGTGTGGGTTTTTGGAATGACCTCTCAATCAGACAATAGCAGAAGATTCTCAGCACTGGAGTTTGAAATCACCACTATTTAATTGGCTGACAGAGGGGTCATCACAAAAACCCACATCCGCAGCGGTTCTCCATGGACCAGGTTTACTGCATTCAGGGTTCTGTGACCATGCACAGTATGCAGACTGAAAGCTTGATCTGTGTGCGAGATCAGTATAAGGTTGGAAATCTGGATTAGTGTGTGACTGGTACAGGGACAAAGCTAGGGTCTGTGTGCTTGACAGTTGATAATTGATCGCTGGCATAAAGACACCTGTGAACCTGTGCGTGCCCATGCTCTCTCACTGGAGCAGTGCCTTTTGTGCCATCTGTTTACCATTACCTATGGGTTTGTCTTCCTTTTGAACAGTGTCTCTAAATGAATGTTATTGCAATATTAAAGTACAATGCTTAGATGGAATTGAATTTAAGTAAAAAGGCCAATTGAGAGTCAAATCTGTGTGTTTGTGTGTGTGTGTGTGTGGGGGGGGGGGGTTTGTCCCACACTGCTTGCTGGAATTCTGATAATCTGGAGGGAAAGTGAGCAAGAAAAGCTGATTGGCTGAATGGACAGGAGGGGGCGGAGGGGTGTGGCAAAATAGGGAGGGATGGAGGACAGATGGAGACGGCAGGGCAATTAAAGGGGCAGTATCTTCCTGAAATCGGTGAGCATGCAGTGGCCTGCTTCTCATACACTTTCTATTCCAGCACAGTGCTCTACTTTCTGTTCCTCCCTTGCTTCCTACACATCCCACATCTCCTTTGTGGAAGGTGCAACTTTTGTCTTGAGTCAGAAAATAAACCTGCAGCCATTCCACCGTAAGGATGGTCTTGCTGTGCTTGCCTCCTGTTTGTGGTGCACGGTGAAGGTTTGCAGTCTTGCTGTGTTTAGGGTGTTGATCTGTCAGGTGGACTGATCCACCATGCGGGTGTTGCTGCTGAGTGCACAGTAGCATCCGTGATAGATGTAGACCTGGGTAGAGGATTATTAGCAGTGTTTCACTGTTGCTGAAGTGCTGACCTTGCACCTGAAGTATGTGGACCTACAGCCACTGCCTGCTGTGTCTTAGTACGGGATCCCTGGCTCCCCTCCATGTTCATGATAGTGTCCAATGGCTTCTCCAGTGAGACTGGCAGCCTCTCTCTCTATCCAGCTCACCAGCTCAGTTGGTGTATTTCCACTCAGAGTAGTATGAGAGGTGTTGGCATCTGTTGGCACCATGTGACTGTACGGGATGTAGTGGTTAACGATTGAACTTTTAACTGAAACAACTTTGACAGGTCTTTGAAAACTAACTAAACAGCAGTTGTCTTCAGAGGATGGCAGTGTTAGCAGAGCAGACCCTATGTAGGTATTTGGCCCTATTTACCGTCCATGGGCCACTGCCTTGGGGTATGACCCTTCCACTCTAGTAGGGATATTCAAAACACTGTGTAATCTGATGGTGCCCAGAGCGTGAAGATCAGACTTGATCCAGTGTAGCAGACTCGATGAGTCAGTTGCCACTATGTGGGCTTTCCTGATGCCCCGCCTGCAGCATACTAGAGAGGTCTCGCATATTTGGGGCATGAGAGTGATTAAACTGTTCCAGGTGGGAGAAGCAAAATGGACAGAGGGGTCTGGCAGAGCGTCTGTGAATTTATGCCTTAAATGTTTAGGGGCCAGTGAGGAAAAATAGACAATTCCATAAGGTAACACGAGAGGCCTGGTCTCTGTGTGCGCACTTGAACATCATACCAGCTGACTTAGTGCTTCAGGAACGCTGGAATGATGACTTCAGAGCCTTCCTGCTACAGTAAGCGGGGGGGGGGATTCTTCCTAATTTTACTCATGCTATGGAGTTAGTTGGCTTTTAGAGCTGTTTATGAAAGATAACAGATAAGAGTAGCGTGATGTGATCATGTGCAACTTTCACCTTACATTGGACTAATTATTTCCGGAGAGGGGAGAGTTGGTTGTATCCCTCAGCCCTGAGGTGGTATCTTTTGACTCACATGATCTTTTGTGTCAGTAATATATGGACTTATATTTCTTGGTGCGAGGCTTCTGGACTTACCACAAGGGGGGAAACTTGCCTTTGTTACAGTGCTGTGCCCTCTATCTGTGGTATGAGATGCTGGATATGGATTTGGTGTACATGAGGTGTTCTATGACTGCATCACTGTTTGTCATTAGCCTTTGTGACCTGAATATAGGTACATTTTTGCTTGGTTCAGTGTGTTTGTAGCCTGTGGTTACGAATGTGTTAGTGGCTACAGACTGGCCTCTGTCCCACCCAAGTCATCTTTATATGTAAGCAGGAGAGCCAGACATGACCTGGTCAGTGAACCTCAGCCAGATGTGACCTGATCAGTGAACCTCAGCCAGATGTGACCTGGTCACTGTACCTCAGCCAGATGTGACCTGGTCAGCGAACCCTGTTCAGGTGTAACCTGATCAGCAAACCTCAGCCAGATGTGACCCGGTCAGCCAAACTTAGCCAGGTATGACCTGGTCAGCGAACCTTAGCTAGGTATGACCTGGTCAGTGAACCTCAGACAGACATGACCTGGTCACCCCAGCTCTGTTCATTCCAGCGTCTGATAGCGAAAAATACCTGTGCCGCTGCTGCGCAGCACAAATCCTCTTCAGCTATCTTTTTGGCTCCTCTTCACTTCTCCTTCCTCAGACCACTGTGATAACCTGCGTGAGATCCTGCAGAATGTGGCCAGACCACAGGGCGTCACCAACATGAGGAAACTGGGCCACCTCAACAACTTTATTAAGGTGCGTGACTACTGGAGCGTGACCATTAACAGACCTGCTATTGGACATAGATGGTTACATTGTCGGGCCTCCCTGTCTTGCTGTTGGTGGGGTGGAGGTTCTGTACTGTTTGCTAGCCAGCTTTGTCAGTCAGCACAGTCTCTGGATGGTTGATGGTTGTCTGGTTCCCTCACAACTTTTTTTGTTATTCTTGCAGCTTCTCTGCAGTGTTGGCCACAATGAGGAGAAGTTTGGGTTTACATATGAAGAGATCATCATGTGGTGAGTCCTCTGGGGTGAAGGGTGCAGCAGTGCCCCTTGTGGTGAAGGGATGCAGTGCTCTGTTTACTGTGCTCTATTAGCCCTGTCTGCAAGTGTCTGACTCCCTCTATCCTCCAGCTTGCGGCTGGCATTGCTCAATGAGGCCAAGGAGGTACGGGCAGCCGGTCTGCGGGCGCTGCGCTACCTCATCCATGATACCAATGTACTTCAAAAGGTGCTTCGACTCCAGGTAGACTACCTGATTGCCAGGTGAGTGATCAGACACCGACAGGGCAAATGTGGTCCCACCTTCCTGTTTGAGACACTTTTTGAAGGTCGGTAAGGTGAGAAACTTGGTCATGTACCATCTGAGCCTTCCCACCCAGGTGTATTGACATACAGCAGAGCAATGAGGTGGAGCGGACACAGGCCCTGAGACTGGTGCGCAAGGTAGGATGCCGTCCCATGCTGTTCTAGGAGGTTACAGTGTGTTCCAGGCTGTCCCGGGTGGTTGGAGTGTGTCCCCCATGGTAGGAGTGTGTTCTAGGCTACCGTTTAGTGGTTGGAGAGTGTTCTGGGCTGTCCCAGGTGATTGGAGTGTGTCCATGGTGGTTGGAGTCTGTTCTTGGGTACCTCCTAGTGGTAGGAGTGTGTCCTGGGCTGCCCTCTAGTGGTTGGAGTGTGTTCTGGGCTGTTCCGGGCGGTTTGAAGTGTGTCACTGGTGGTTGGAGTGTCTTCTGGGCTACCCCCTAGTGGTTGGTAGAATGTCCCGGTTTCTCCAGGGTGGTTGCAGTGTGTCCCAGGCTGTCCTGGGTGGTAAGACTGCATCCCAGGGTGCTTTAGAAGGCCTGTTATGACCTTAAGTCTCTTTTAGTTTAGTGCTGAATAAATCCTGAACTGTTTAGCAAACTCTAAGAATGTATGTTTTATAGTTGGCTGCCATGTTACCTAGTGGTTCTGATTTCTTGCTTTTGCTGCCCCCTACAGATGATCACCGTCAATGCACTACTATTCCCCAGCTCCATCACCAACTCCCTAATCGCTGTGGGCAATGATGGGCTGCAGGAGCGTGACCGCATGGTGCGGGCATGCCTGGCTACCATCTGTGAGCTGGGTGGGTATCATGGCTCTGGTCCCATTGTCTTTTCCTTGAAATGAGCTTTTGTCTCTCGCTGATGGTGCCCTTCATCCTGTTTCAGCCTTGAAGAACCCAGAGGTGGTGGCGCGTAGGGGCGGTCTCAGCACCATCTTGAAGAATGTCATTGACTGTCAGCTGAGCCGTATCAACGAGGCACTCATCACCACTGTCCTGCATCTGCTCAACCACCCCCATACACGGAACTACGTTCGCTCCGATGTGGAGCTGGAGGTACCGGTCTCACACCCTCTTCCACCCCATGCGTGAGGTCGACATATGAAAACTCGCCCAATATTCTGAGTGCATACTTATTCCCTCCAGCAAATCCTGGCACCTTACACAGACTTCCACTACAGACACAACCCGGACACAGCTGATGGGCAACTCAAGTAGGTGTAACAGCACAGGGCTAGGCAGGGTGAAGGGGCGGGCTCACCAGCCAGCTGGCCTCTCTCTGATTGGCTGTTGCCCTTTGCCATAGGGAAGACAGAGAGGCACGCTTCCTAGCTAGCAGGATGGCTATCGTCGCATCGTTCCGGTCCTGGTCAGGTGAGCAGGTGTCTTGACAGGTTGTCATGTGAGCGTCTAGGGCTGGGTCTTTGTTCTAAGAGAATCAATGCATATAGACCCATAGGAGCTGCTGCAAAGTACTGCCATTAGAGGTCTCCTCATCATTAGATGTTCTTTCTTGCCCCAGGGATCATTAACCTGTGCAAATCAGGCAACTCTGGAATTGTCTCGCTGATTGGCTTACTCTGCATACCAAACATGGACGTCAGGGTAGGTGGAAGGTCTCCGAATCCTCTAGCCTCCTACCGTGTTGTGCCGGTTTACCTGACAGATTTGTCACTGTTTCCATTGTTAACGTGACAGTAGAACATGGCTACCTAGTTGGGGCTAGTGATTCGTATAACCTGGGCTCCCTTGGTTCTCCCACAGAAAGGCCTGCTGGAGGTGATGTACGACATATTTCGCCTTCCTGTTCCTGTGGTAACACGGGACTTCATGGGGACTCTGCTGAGTGTAGGTGAGTCTTACTGAGGTTTGCAGCGGTTTGTTGACTTGTAAGGGCTCGTTCAACTCTGATAGCTGCTCCCTGTTTTCACCCTTAAGTGTCTTGCTAACAGTTAGTGTACTAATTCCACTGTAGACCCCAGCCGGTACCAGGATAGCTGGAGGTTGTCAGATGGCTTCGTGGCCTCAGAGGCAAAGACCATCCTCCCACATCGAGCAAGGTCACGGTAAGCCTGCTATGGATGCCTTTGAAATATCCAGAACCCAATGTTCCTTGAACTTCTTGCTAACTCCACTTTCTCTCTGGTTTCCCTGTCCAGGCCTGACCTGATGGACAATTATCTTGCTCTGGTGCTGTGTGCTTTCATCAACAGCGGCCTATTAGAGGTAGGGGGTGTCACCATGGATATTGTGTGTGAATGTAAGAGTTATTTATATGTGTATTTATGAGCTTTTGGACCGGCACCTACATCACTGCATATCATCTGCGTGTTTCTTAGAAAATCATTTTTAAACTTGACGTTGACCTTGCCTGTTTTGTTTGATTCCCTGCCATTGCTGCCATCCTTTTCACATCTTGTCTTTGGCACAGGGTCTGGTGGAGGTCATCACCAGTAGCGACGACCAAATCTCAGTCCGAGCCACCATTCTCCTGGGGGAGCTCCTCCACATGGTACTATTCTGTGACTCACGGTTTCCCGTCCCCGGCTCCCATTTCTATGGACAAACTCAGCCCTTTCTTTGTTTCCTGCTCCCTACAGGCCAACACTATCCTCCCACAGTCTCATAGCCACCATTTACACTGCCTGCCCACACTAATGAACATGGCCGCCTCCTTCGACGTCGGCCAGGAGAAACGCATGTAAGCCCTTAATTCAGGATCTGGTGCTGGTGTTGTTCTGCTAAGGTCACCTCTCTGAAGGGTCATTCGTCACGCGTGTCTCCGTGCCCGCCTGTGTGTTGTGCCGTGTGGCTGTAGGCGGGCGAGTGTGGCCGTGAACCACTTGAAGTGTTTCCACGAGAGGAAGAAGCGGGGACCCAGACCTAGCAGCCTGTACCTGGATCACATCCTGCGCAAGTCCACTGCCTCCCGCTGCTCTGCAGAGCAGCACCCTCGGGCTTCCAGGGACATATTCCTCATCAAGGTGACTCTGCTTTACTGTCCAGATCCATAGTGCAGAACAGTGTCAGCATTTGGATCTCCATATGAATCTGGATTTTCTGTTTCAGTCACCCTGACTGCCCGCTGGTTTCTGAACCCACTCGCTGTAACGTGATTGGGTGCAGTCATCACCCACTCTGTATTTGCAGGATACCGAGGAGGCCCTTATGATGAACCTGAAAGATAGCCAGATCCTGAACCACAAACAGAACCTGGACTGGAACTGGGTTCTGATCTCCACAATCCTGAAGGTATGAAAGTACACCTTTAGTACTGTGGTCGCCTGTGGTGCTTATGGTTATCATCCAGATGATGCATCTTCCATTCTGTTTATAGTGGCCAAATGTCAACCTCCGGAGCAACAAAGATGAACAGATACACAAGTGAGTGTTGCTCTGGGTTGTGTTGATCTCCTGCGTTGAAGTTAGTCACCATCTTCATGAAGATCATTAGATCTCATGTGGTCTTGTGACCCTTTCGGATTCCTTCACGGTCCTGTGACACCTGCCCCCACACAGGTTTGTGCGCAGGCTGCTGTACTTCTACAAACCAAGCAGCAAGCTGTTCCCTAGCCTGGAGCTGGACCACAGCAAGGCGAGGCAGCTCGTGGTGGCTGGCTGCCAGTTCATAGAGTTCCTGCTGGATTCGGAGGAGGTGAAACACTTTCCCATCTGAGTGTTGCTTGAGCTGAGAGGAACTGCCTTTGGCCAGTCTCGGCTAACATCTGACCTTCCCAGGAGGGCCAGGTGTACTTGGAGGAGCTGTTGAGGGACATGGTGCAGTGGCTATCGTCCTGCTCGGGGCTGAAGACCGACCGTAGCCTCCAGAACAACGGCCTGCTCACCACGCTCAGTCAACACTACTTCCTGTTCATTGGCACCCTATCTGCCCACCCCATCGGAGTCAAGACACTGGAAAAGTGTGGCGTCTTCCAGTGGTGGGCCTTCATTCTTAACCTTTGACCCCGAGTGTAACACCTTTTAGGTGTTTCTTGTACCCCTCAGAGAGTTGCTAGCATAGCGGCCTGTGGTTTCTGAGTTTACACTTTGGGCTTGTCGTCTCCCCAGCCTTCTCAGCCTGTGCTCGCTGAAGAACCAGGACTTCCTGCTGAAGCTGACCATCACCACACTGGACTACAGTCGTGATGGACTTGCCCGGGTGATCCTGTCCAAGGTCCTCACGGCCAGCAGTGATGTAAGGCTCTGGTGTTTTCTCTGCTTTACTGTGAAGGATGATAGTCTTCACACTTCGTCTTGAGGAGGCGTTCACGCTTTTTGGGGGTTTAGAAGTGCATTGGATGTGATGATGACTGGAGGAGCTCCTGGGTTCGGAAGTCCACTCCTTGCTCACCACCCCACTTGGCTGTTCCCAGAACTGCAGGCTGTACGCCACTAAGCAGCTTCGGGTCCTGCTGCGTGCCAATGTGGAGTTCTTCAGCACCTGGGGCATCGAGCTGCTGGTCACGCAGCTGCACGACCGCAACAAAGCTGTTTCCATGGAGGCACTGGATATCCTGGACGAGGCCTGTGAGGACAAGGTAGGGGGGCTGGGAAGTGTGTGTGTGGAGTAGCCAATCCTCAGTTTTCTGGTTGTGATGCCATCCTTGTTGGGCGTTTGCATTAATGCTTCCAGGCGAACCTCCATGCACTGATTCAGCTGAAGCCAGCGCTAACTCACCTCGGCGACCAGGGCTTGCTGCTTCTGCTGCGGTGAGTCCTGATTGACGGCCCCCTACTTGGACTCAGTCCATGCCATATCATGCCAGCTAAACCGCGTCATCACCCACATTCTGCCTTGTAGGTTTCTGTCCATCCCAAAGGGCTTTTCCTACCTCAATGAAAGGGGTTTCATCACTAAGCAGCTTGAGATATGGCAGAAGGTCAGTGATCTGCCCATTAGGTCAGATGGGATGGAGATGGGATTTTGGCTGTATTGTTAATCTGTGTTGAAAGTAACCCGACCCTGACCCTCAGGAGTACAATCTGCGCTATGTGGATCTGATAGAGGAGCAGCTAAATGAGGCACTCACCACATACCGCAAGCCTGTCGATGGAGACAACTACGTACGACGGAGTAACCAGAGGTGAGCTTGGGAGCTCCTGCTTTGGGACTGTTGCGGGTGCAGAATGGACCCTGTCTGTTGTGGCCTCCTCATCTTCATCTGCTTTCAGAAACTTCTCCCTTCCGTGTCTTACCTATTTCAGGTGCCACAGGCCAAATGTTTACCTCCCTGTGCACCTGTATGGTCAGCTGGTACATGATAAGACGGGCTGCCACCTGTTGGAGGTACAGGTAGCTGCGTGGGGCCAGTTTCCCTGCTGTGTCTTCAGACTCGAGTCTGTCTGTCTCCCTCCTCTCGGCTGTCTGCTCTTCATGGTTCTGCTCCGTGTCCTCAGAGTGTGGTTCCGGACCTCAGCTACACCGTGCGCTCCCCGGTGCTAGACAACTGGGAAGGTATCAAGCAGCTGAAGGCAGCGCTGTGGGCCCTGGTCAGTGCTACATGTGTGCTTCCGGACTCTTCTAAGTCTCTGTGGGGAGGCTTACTGATACTGATACGTTCTGTAAATTTTTCTCAGGGTAACATCAGTTCCTCCACCTGGGGTCTGAACCTCCTTCAGGAGGAGAATGTGATCCCTGACATCGTGGCCCTGGCCCAGCACTGTGAGGTTCTGTCTGTTCGTGGGTGAGCATGCCTCTTTACCGGTGACCCCCCCCATCCCCCTAAAGCACACCCTGTCAACATTCAAAAACCGTGCATACAACGACATTAAAATCATGTCTCCCCTCCCCCATTACAGCACCTGCCTTTACGTCCTGGGCCTGATCTCCAAAACGAAGCAGGGCTGTGAGATTCTGAAGCAGCAGGGCTGGGACGCGGTGCGACACAGCCGACGGCAGCCCTGGCCCGTGGTGCCGGACGAGGTGGAGCCGCAGCCAGCCGGCGAGCTGTCCTCCGTGCCCAGCACGCTCAGCCTCAACTCCGAGTCCACAGGCTCGCGGCACAACAGCGAGAGCGAGTCCACGCAGCCCAGTAAGCCGGCAGCATGACCCAGGGCTGTGTCACGCTTGGGGGTGGGGGGGTGCAGCTTCTGGGCCAGTGAACATTAGATTGTGTGCCTGCCTTCCGTTTCTAGGCCTCTACATCCTAGACGACGAGCGCTTTGGGAGCCCCGAGGCCCCAGAGGAGCGCCCAGTCCTCATGCGGCCCAAGGTCCTCAAGGAACGGAGCCCGTTGGCGCTGCTAGCACCAGGCCGCCTGGTCCGCAACAGCTTCCTGAACGTGCTGAGCCTGCCGGGCAAGAAGCAGCGCAGTGCCAGCGACCCCAAGGGCAGCACGGGCAGCAGGGGGCCCTGGGAGTCACAGCTGGCCAGCCTCTGCAGGAGCCGCACCCTCACCGAGCCGTCCGTGTACATGCCGGGCCAGCCGGACCTGTTCGCCTTCGCCCGAGGCCCAGAGCTCAGGGAGGCGGAGTCACGGTCGCCCCGTGGTGGGGGCATGGTGGCCCAGCAAGAGCCTGGCAGCCGCGAACGCCTGACCGGCGACGGCTCCTCCTCCTCATCTTCCGGAGGTGGTGCCCAGTTCAAGAGCCGGAGCCAGAGCTTCAACACGGACACGACCACCAGCGGGGTCAGCTCCATGAGCTCGAGCCCGTCCCGTGAGGCCCCCGGTGTGGACTCATCCACCGGTGACACGGACTGCGCCAGCCTGGACACAGTGGGCAGCACGCGCACCGTACGTACGCCATGCTCGCTCACGCCACAGTCCGACCACCTGCCGCTCTCCAAATCCAGCTCTGCATCGCTGATGCCACCCGGCTCCGCTCACACACTGCCGCGACGCGCCCAGTCGCTCAAGTCGCCCTCGGTGGCAGCCATCCGCAGCCTGGCAGACTGCAGTTTCGCCTACACCAGCCCACGGGACGCACTCGGCTATGCCACGCTCAAGCGGCTGCAGCAGCAGCGCATCCACCCATCGTTGTCACACAGTGAGGCGCTGGCCTCCCCCGCCAAGGATGTGCTCTTCACCGACGCCATCACCATGAAAGCCGGCAGCCTGGACTCCCGGCTCACGCCCCGCAGGTAGCCACCTACCCCTCCTCCTGTCTCCCGACCCCATCTGCTCTGCTTGCTCCCCCCCAAGGTACAGCCGTTTTGTTAATGAGGGAAAGCTGGCTTTTTTTTGTCAGACATGCTAGATGTCCCTCAGCGGTTTACAGGCCAGACTCCACATCCCTCGCTGGCTAACCACCCCTCCCTCAGGTGGGAGAGGCTTGCCCTCTCCAGCAGGGCCTTCCTTCCTTCCATCTGCATGTTTAACTTCAGTGCAGCACATTTGTCTTTTATTTTTTTGGAGTTTCCATTTGGAGGCTTACTGGCTCGTTCTTCTGTTTTTCACAGCCGCTTACAATTGGGCAGAGTTTTGGTGGTTCCAGGAAGCCCAGCCTCCCGTGAGGATGCTTCCCCTGTACACACTCACTGTGACAGGCACAGTCTGTCCCTGCTGTGGGCAGTTCTATTCATCTCACTCTCTCACGTGGCTTCATATTCACCCTCAGGCCGCAAATTATTTTTAACGTCAACTTCAGAGCCTGTGATGTGTGGCAGGAAGCTCGGCGTACAGCCTGACTAGGGTCAGTCACAGCGTACATGGGCTGTGTGAAATCTAGGTAAACCAATGGGCTTGTCTGTGAACAGAGGGAGGCAACCAGAATACATGGAGAACTTGGGATAGGAACCCCCAGCCTTGCCAGTGTGATGCTGCAGTGCTGGCCACTGCATTGCCTGAAACTCCCTTCACCCCTATAAAACATTTCTGGTCAGTATGTCACCCTCATATTCCCAAACGAGCGGATGAATGCGTGTTTTGTTGCCCGAAGTGGCGTACACACCCCACCGCAGCATTCAGGCTGCGTTTTCCACATGGTGTCTCTGGGAATAGGCGATACCAGGAAATACCCATCTGAGCGGCCATGGCCAGCCGACTGTGAATCATTTCTGGCATTATGGCGGTCTCCGTCCTCAGGTCATGAGTGCTCGCCAAACGAGTTTGTGACCAACAGCTGTGTTGTTCTGCAGGCCGGTCCGCATAACGCCTAACCTTACAATTGGGCAGAGTTTTGGTGGTTCCAGGAAGCCCAGCCTCGCGTGAGGATGCTTCCCCTGTACACACTCACTGTGACAGGCACAGTCTGTCCCTGCTGTGGGCAGTTCTATTCATCTCACTCTCTCACGTGGCTTCATATTCACCCTCAGGCCGCAAATTATTTTTAACGTCGACTTCAGAGCCACAAGTAATGTGGAAATAACACCGTGCGTGTAAAGAGATTACATACTGTTAAGGCAGCCATGCTGTCTTACGGTTAAGGGTGTATCTTGTATACTGTGATTCATTTCCTGACTATGTGACTTTCACTTTGATTGGCTGGATGGGGCCCTGGTTCTGGAAACACCCCCACCCCAGAGCCCAGTGCTGTGGGGATGATAGAGCCCTGACCGGTGGGGAGGCGTTAAAGGCTCCCGGGCTCCCAGGTGCTCCGAGTGAGGCTCTTATGTAGGGCAAGCTGGCTTCTTTGGCCTGTAGCAGTTTCCCACAGCACCCCTCCCCCTACTTTAGAGGAAAATCCCATAACCCTCCCCAGTTATACCACACGGGAGCAATCAGAGCAGCCTCTCAGCCTCGTGGGTCTGGTGGGGGCCCAGACCTTCAGGACCCACTTCCCCTACTCCTCCTTTCCTGTTTTGCTCCACCCCCCCTTTCCTCTTTCTGTTAGGTTCCGCCTCCTCCCTCTGTTGGTCCCTCAGATCCCTGGTTGCCTGTTAAGCAATCCCTTCCTTTCTTCACCCTGCTTTCCTGCCTATTCAGTTCATTTGGGGGGGGGTCATCCATATAGCAGAGTTATCCTCGTAGCCACATGGTTTGCAGACAAGTGACCAGTTGTGTGCAGGTGTGTCAGAAAGAGCGTGTTGTACATTTTGCCCTGCGAGGGGGCGGGGGGGGCACAGTCCAGCATGAGCGTGGAACATGCTGATATGCGTTAGTAGCAAAAGAGTCGCTTCCTGTTCTCCTCCCTCAAAGCTCTCCTGCTCTGACGCTCCCCCCTCAGGTTCCTGAAGGCCCTGAGCTTCGCTTCCCTGGACAAGGAGGAACTTCTGAGCCCCATCAGCCAGACCACGCTGTACCGCTCCTCCTCCGTGCGCTCCATGGTGTCCAGCGTCACCTATGGGTGCAGCGACGACTACATAGGGCTGGCACTGCCCGTGGACGTCAGCATCATGTTCCAGGTGAAGATCATAGAATCTCCCGGGGGAGGGAGCTTCTATCGTCTCCTTGTCCCGAGTCACACCTGCTTCCTCCGGTCTCCACAGCTCAAGGAGGCCGCGTATTTCCGGACCAGCCCCCAGGCTGAGGACGGGGCCGCCAAGTTCTTTATCGGTGGGGAATCGGAGGGTAAGGGCCTGCTTGGACACCAGGATGTCAGTTACTACACCAGTGAGATAAAGTCCCCAGTATAAACTCTCTGTGATGATGAATCCCCCCCCCCACCAAGGCGGCTGCCACACCACCCCCCCACTACGACAACAGTTTAGCATCACCGAGCTGATGGCAGCCAGCCAGGCAGACCCGCAGGCAGGGCTGGGTCCAAAGGATTCCGGTCTGCAGGAGCACCATGAGGACAACTGCCTGTACTGTGTGGGCGTGCGTGTGCGTGGAGACCATGACCACAGCCGAACAGGTAAGCCGAGCACCCCCCCCCGCCCCCGCCTGTGAGCCATGGTGAGGTTGCAATGGTGCATTTATCCCAGACAGGGTCGGGTGCTCTCTGTGTCCATGTCACTGCCGTCCTTGCCCCCCACTTTCAGATTTCACGGACCTTTCCTATTCAGACTGGTGCAGCCCTGCTGTCACCCCCCACCACCTGGAGGTCCTGCCCCCATCCAGTTGCTCAGGAGTGTCGGGCTGCAGCGATGCTGTTTCCCAGGGCTCCGCCAGCAGCACTCGCAGCACCGAGCTCATGCTGGGTGAGGACCCCCCCCACACATCCTCGCCCCATCACCCTGTGCTAAATCTGCCTGCCTCTGCCCCTGCTTGTGACCCACATGCTGTCCCCCCTCCCCAGGAGGAAAGCCCATCCCAGAAGATGCTCCTGCTGGCAGGGCCCTGCTGAGGAAAGAGGTGCTTCGCCTGGTGGTCAGCCTGAGCTCGTCTGTGGGGACCAAGGGCCACGAGACGGGCCTGCTTACGTAAGGGTCGTCATGATTAGTTTTATGGTTTTTGGCAGATCCCCCCTCCAATGCCAGCCTCTCACAGTCACCGGCCCCCTTTGCAGGATCAAGGAGAAGTTCCCATATGCCTTTGACGACATCTGCCTATACTCAGAAGTGTGCCACCTGCTGGCCAATTGCATGTTCCGCCTGCCCTCCCGCCGCTTTATCCAGGAGCTCTTCCAGGATGTCCAGTTCTCTCCGGTGCGTCCCCCTTCCCCATCCCACTGTGTGTGTGTGTGTGTGTGTGTGTGTGTGTGTGTGTGTGTGTGTGTACCATAGGTCTAAAGGTGTGACTCAACAGGTTAGGATTCCTGTAATTGGAAGTTTCAGTTCAAATCCCAAGGTTGACAGAGTGATTTCACTGTTGGCCCCCTGAGCAAGGCCCTTAGCTAACAGTTGCTCCAGGGACTGTCTGACCCTGCTTGGGATAGAAGCATCTGCTAAATTAATGTAAATGTGTAGACAGCCAGACAGAGGAATGAATGATCACGATGTACATGCATGATCTGTCTTAGCGTCTGGAAATAGTCTAACCTGTGAGTGGAGCCTTGTGAGCTACACTGATTGATGTTGGCGGAGTTTGATTTGCTGGCATGTTCCTCCTTCCTGTATCGCAGATGTACGAGGAAGCGGAGATGATACTGTCAGCGGCACCAAAGAAACTTGAAGACGAGACCTCCTCGGACTCCTGACGGCACTCCCCAACTGCCTTGCTCCCATGGCCCCGGTTGTTCTGCATCGCGAGGTGAGGCGGAGACAGCAGGAGAGGCGTGATGGGGAGGGCGACACTCACTAAGCGGAGAGGAGCGGAGACGAGTGGTGAAGGAAAATATATCCAGGAGGGCCCTGCAGAGGACGTCCTTGGTACAGCTCCACCATGAGCTGGAGATGATGATGATGATTCTATTTATGGTTCCTTTCTCTTGAGCAGCAAACACTACAATGGGTCCCACACGTATGAGCGTTGTCCACCCTGTACCCTGCCCATGCTCAGCTACACGTGGGGGGGGGGGTCACAGAAGGTCACTCTTCCACCCCAAGCTTCTGATAAAAAAAAAAAAAAAAAGAACATCAGTAAAGCCTGTATTCTGGCTTATCTGTTTTCTTGTAATTTTCTGCTGCTTGCCACCAGGAGGCATCAGCACCTTTTTGCGGTGCTGGACCTGGTGCCAGATCCAGAACCCTGGAGACTCACCCAAGCTGGAGGCAGGAGCCTGAGGTGCAGTGACTCTTCCGTGCCCTGCCTCATGCACTGCATGTGTCCACTGGCTCACTGGCGTGTCTTCCTGGAAAAAATGTTTTGGGAAAACATCAGGTCTGGGCTTGCAGCCTGTGACTGATTCACTCGACAGCATGCCATAAGAGTGTAAAGAACCAGAAAAGCAAAACCCTAGTCACAGACAGGAAGATACCACTTTGAGACTTTCCTCTGAGCTGAACTCGATTCTTCCTGCTGGTCTCCATTTTGGTCAGCAGTGGCAGAAGCTTGGAGGTAACCTCTGTTGTTGTGTACACTACCCATGGCATTTGAGAAGAGCAGGTGTTAAAGATGGGTTCTGGTAACACCTATGCAATGTACCTGTTAACTAACCACTGGGTGCTCATCTGCGTGCAGGTGGGAGGGGGGATTTCTCCTTTCTGTACTAAATAACCACAGTTTTCTTTTTTGGGGCAGCTTATTTTTTGTATTTGAGTCAATAGTGTAAGTCTGTGATGTGACTTATTTTAATATCTAATGACTCTGGATTGACAGTCTGGTACTTTCTTCAGTGGCTTTGAACTTCTGAGTTCTCACTGTGCTGATGTTCCTCTTGGCAGAATCCCACCCAGCATTCCCCAAATGCCTGCCTCCTAGTGATTAATCAACAGTACTGGCCCTTTGGAGAGGAGATACTTCACTATTGGTTTTGTCTACAGTAGGGGAAAACTGCTTTGTGATTTTTTCCCCCTCTTTTTTTATGGAGAGATGCTGTTTGTAAAGACTGGAGAGCTGCCTCAACTAGTTTGTAGCCAAAACCAAAAGAGGTCAAGTGCTGCAAAAATTGTGAGTCAGAGAGTGTGGCTACTTCCGCAGTGCACTTCCCAGAATTCCTCTGCAGACCCGTGACAAACGCCAAATACGAAGGAGCTGCGGGGCAATATTGCACAAAGTTACACTCTAAATGCCTCTCTTATGATTCCCTTTTCCCCGTGCGCCTTTGTGTGGCTAATTTATCGCTACAAAACTTTACCAAGCGGGTTACCCCTGACTTTATACTCAAGTATGCAATGTTTCACCTCGGTGATTATATAAATGTTTTATACAGAAAATGCATGAAATGGGTGGGGGATTAAAACACTGCCATAATTTAGGATCCCCTTTATTCTTCGTGTTTTTGGTTTGAGCTGCTATATGTGGACTGCCGATTAATGCCGGTGTCGCCTGTGTAATATTGTGTAATTGTATTATATTGGGGAAACAGGCCAGAGAAGACCGGAAAAGATATATTTATTTATTTTTTCCTTTAAGGAAATATCTGTATAATTTAAAAACTTTTCCTTAATTTGTGATTTCCCCTGTACAGTTTTCAGTATGTTTTGGGGACGTTATGGGCCTGGAGAATCTTACGATCTTGCAGAAATGATACTTTGATAATAAAATATCTACTCAAACCTGCATTTGTCTTTCCTGTTTCTCTATCTCCTATTCTCACAATAGGCGGTGCTGACAGCAGTAACTGTCTTCAGTGCATAATTTATAAGTTAGCGAGTGAGCGTACGTAAAGGGTTTTAACGGTGCTTCGTCGGTGGGAAGCCGGCAGACGAGCTAATGTCATTGCGTGGGCTGCGCTCGGGTTCCGAGGAAGTTGCTACCTTTCTGAGAAATTCCGTAAACAAGATTTTACATTTGGCAAGAAATCATTCCCCTCCCCGCCCAGGCTCCAGCCCCTTCTGTCCGCTCTTCTCTCCCTCTCCGCTCCAGACTCATGAAGAACTCGATCGCGGTTAATACGTATAGGTCTATTCCTACTTGTAGGAGCCTGTAATTTTCCAGCCATAGCTGACATCAGGTACAGGTTTGTGTTGGCTTTGGACGTGAATTCTCTGCATGTCGTGTCAGTCGGAATACAAAACCCCAAATCTGTACACCGAAAAGGAACCGCGACGAGTAAGTATTCGCTGAATACAATTACGTGAGACCTACAGTTTCTCGAGAGCTTCATTCATGCCTTATACGTTTATATATTAAGTTCCATATGAACATTCAGAGCGGTAAGGTGTCTAACAGTGAGCAGTACTGTCTTGGTGTTGATTTGGTGAGTCTGAGATCGATGGACGGGGTTCGCGCCCCGCTGTCCCAGGACCATGTGGTCCCCCACATCCTGACAGTGGATAGGACGGGGATCTGCGTATTTTACATATATATATTCTATTCATATAGAATTCATATTCGAAGTTCATATATATATTCTATTTCCTGGTTCAACTCAGTACTTACGACAAGACGCGTGGGTGACTCTTGAACGACTGCCAGTGGTTCATTACTCACGCGTTTTCACGGGAATGTGAGTTTGTGGCTGGAGCGCAACTTTTGTGAAATCTAAGCGGAGTGGCTGGCTCTGTGGTTCCAAGCGTCTCGTTCTGATTTATGGGTCACCGAGCCGGCCCTGGGTGTTCTGCCCACCCCCCCAACACACACACACACACACACACACTAGCAGCTGAAAACAAATTTTGTCATTTGTATTGAAAATCTTCAGTAGCACAGGATATCTGACTGTTAATTAGTTAGTGCGCGTTTTTACAAGAGAAGTTGTGAAATATTAAAATTAGTGTAAATAACTGTAATGTCACGAATGGCAACCAGAGGTATTTCTTCTGTTTTTTTAAGCTCGCTCTTTTGCGTCCCCTAATCGAATGGCGCCCTAGGCGATCGCATATGCCGGGTTGGGACTGGTTTTTATCCGTCATATCCGCCCTCACTGAAGTCGTCGCTCTCGGTTATATTGTGGGAAAATGTTATTAGGAGTCTTTTTGTGTATTATCAAAGGAAACGTGAAGAATTGTGTATGCGCTGTAAAAATGTTATGTTATGTATGGCTGGTCCGACTTTAAACAATGCTTTCTATAGCTTAGGGTGCCTGGAGGAATCGTGATTGTCCAGGACGAACCGATGAGATCAGGGATGCTGACTGCACTTCTGCGCGGTCACTTTGCCCGTTAATAAATAGTTCCTCAGACGCCCGTCTTTATATATCAGCGAGTTCTTTAGTAGTTCATATCATGGACCGCAAAACGCATCTTAACAGGACGGAGGGGGGGGGGGATGTATTCACCGAAACAGACGTAGGTCTGTATTACTGATGACTACAGGTCATTTACTAAGACCCACACCACACATCTACATCCTAAGGCGTAATTCTAATTTTATTCATGAAGTGTTATCAGTTTGCATTAATTTATTTGTAGGTCATTTTTACATTTATTGTTGATCACTGTATTCTCAATGATTCTCAAACTACCCCCCCGGGTACCTCGTTCCACGCAGTTTTAATCACTGGTAGGTGAACGATAATGGAACATTACAAACTATGGCAGGAACTTACCGCCCGTCTCCCGTGTAGTTTTTGGGTTATTCCCAAGTGTGTCTACTATATTAAGCATGGCTTTCTGTGGGCAGAATATAAAAACACCAGGAGTTGGAAAGGCCATTCCAAAGTAAGCAGGTAATGAAAGGGTTTCTGCAGAACACAGAAGAACATTTTTCATGCAAGTGTACCCGATGGATTCTCAAATGGACAATGTGTGCGGTCATAGCCCCATCGTAAGTCTGGTTCGGCAGCATCAAAACAAGGTAAGTTCTGGACACACAGGATGATCAGTACCGTGATCAGTTTGCCACGAACTACTCCAGACTTTAAGGCCATCCATCCAGAGTCTTGCGTAATAAAAAACAGTTAGTTGCATTTCTGTATTTCTGTGTCCACATTCAATGTTGATTTTTTAGTTTCCATTTTAACCCCATAAAGCTATGTGCATGTTATTGATCTATACGTATCTTACAGAGGTTGCGTGATTAGGACATGGCTATGCTGTATCGGCAGCGCACCCTACAGGAATTCCGTAGCATGTGCAGCCAGTTACAATGGGTGCTGTGCGTGCTCCATCCGGTCCTGGGGCATGCCTGCCTAATGGGTAAGCCCAGAGTCTCAGTTTGTCCGTGGTTTACATTAAGTCTGCCATGTAGAACATCCAGCCTGTAGATGATCCAACAACCAAATATAAGAAGCTTGACTAAGAGTGTGGTGATGTGATTTGGTGAGCAGAGCCTGAGGTGTGACTGTGTTTGCAGGGCAGGAGTTGCCTGTTCCATATGAGATCAAGGTGAATGCAGCTGTATGGTCCTTGTCTGTCACCTGGAAGAGTCCTTTGTATAGCAAGACACTACTCTACGAGGTTCAGGTCCTACAAGACAACAGTACGCCTATACACCACGTAAGTCTGTTAAGTGTCTGCGCTGGTCACTAACCGATGTGTTGATGTTGATGTTAATATTTATACACCGAGAACCAAAGGAGATTTTCTGCATGGTGTTTTCAGGAGATCCTAACAGACACCGTGAACCAGGATGCCATGAGCCAGTCCTTCACGATCCACCACTGGGAATGGATTTCCTCCTTACCTCTGAACTGCATCTTACACAGCGTCAAAGTCCGCTCACGATGTGAGAGTCAGACCAGCCAGTGGAGCTCCATTAATGGTCAGCAACTCCACACTCGTACTGGGGAAATGGGGCTTTAAAATGCATGATGAGCTTATCATGCTATCAGTCACTGTCTCTTTTAACTTATGAGTCATCAGGTAATGGTTCCCATAGCAACTGAAAGTACATTGCAATCCTACTTTCTGCCCCTCTATCCTTGGTGCAGTGACAGACACCTCTGAAGAATTGAAAGTGTACCCCGTGGACCCAGTGGCGCTCGTTGGCAGCCACATGTCTTTCTGCTGTGTCGTGAAGAAGGAAGATTTCATAAGCTTTGAGTTTAACGACGTCATGAAGAATAAGACATGGGTTGGAAACCATGTTGCCGTCATCGATTTGCAAAATCTGAATGCAACCCCCAGCTCAGGAAATGACATCCAGTGCAAAACAAGGCAGGGTGTTTTTGGAAGCACAGTTTTTGTAGGCTGTGAGTTTGCTTCCCACAGACATCCACCATCCACACTTCGCTTTTGGCGGTCATGGCACCTTAACCTGTATGATGGCACTCATAAAGACCTGTTTAACTTCTCCAGACCCCCCTGATGACCACGACTTGCAGTGTGAGACAGACCTGCAGTCCGTGACATGTTTCTGGGAAAAAGGCCGGGGCACCAGTCTGTGGGGAAATCGAGACACCACCTATACGTTAAACGGCAGGTAGTTGAACCGCCCCTCCCCCCCCTCAGCCTGGCAGCTGTCAGCTGTCAGCTTGCATGTGACTCACTGTCCTCACAGTCCCTGCACAGGATACAACATCAGGAAATGTAAATTACCTGGGCACCCACCTTCTGGAGAGACAAACTGGACCCTGGTTGCTGAGAACCCGTTGGGGAGGGCAGTGCTGAAGCAGAAGGTGGACCTTAGTCACAGAGGTTAGTACTGGTCTCCATCTGTGGTCTAGTCACCACCAGAGCATGTTCACACTAGGGGTGCAATGGTACAGTTTTCCCATGGTTCGGTGTGGTGCATGGTTTTTGGACCACGGTAACAGTACAGTTTCAGTATTTTTATATTTAAAAGAAAATAAGAAAGACATAAATCTTTAATTAAATAATTAACTCTTTATTTTGCCATTAACTCTCCATTCGGGAAAATGGCAGCATGACTATCCAGACTTAGTTTATGTCTCTACTGTATGAAATCAAGGACAAAAATACATTTAAATAAAAAAATTCTTCTTAACTTTGATAACCTGTAGTTGCTTTGTCTATTATATTGTACATGAACAGTGTACATATTATGTACAGTACCTGTAGAGGCAATATTAAAGTAATTTTTGGAAGAAAACTTACCAAATCTTATTTATATAAAAAAAAATGACAAGAACATATACGAAGTCAAGCATATCACTGTTAAAAAGTAACCACAGGCAGTCGCAGCCCAGTAAATGTAGATAGATAGATAATCAATATTACCAACTCCAAAACCCAAGAGAGCACAGGATGTTTTTGATGCAGCAGACCCACATAAAGCGGGAAAAAGAGAGTGTGGAGAGTGGTCGAGTCATTTTAATAAAGAAGATGACAGATCTTTTAAAATTCAGTTCAATTCAATTTATTTTTATATAGCGCCTTTCACAACAGAGTTGCCCCAAAGCGCTTTACATGATATTGAGAAAATGAAATACTCCCTTTAACAGCCACTATCAGTGTAATGCTAGCAGTGACGCAGATAAGGAAAACGACAGTTTACCTGACACGGCTACACGCTAACGAAACGCACGCACTCCACAACATTACACAGTTACGATATTTATAATTAACATAAATGCACAAATACCCATAATAATTTACACCATTTAAAGATAAGCTCGGTGCTGTACAAAGCCTGCCAGCTGCTGACCATCCCAATGACGTCACATCATGTCAGCCAATTGTCAACAGTGGGTGTGATTATGTCAGCCGATTGTCGACAGTGGGTGGGATCACCGCTCACACAATGTCATATTGCTGAAATTACCTGGATTACATTTGAAGTATGCGGCTACCTTTAGCCAGGAGACAGATAATTTACACCCTCTGCTCGTGTATTCTGACATTTAAGTTCTAGCCCTCGAAAATAAGACAATATCAGTTTTTTAAATGTATTTTTTTTGGGAAAAAACATCTGTACTATATTAATTGAACGGTTCAGTAAAATACGGTGTACTGTTACACCCCTAGTTCACACCCACCTCTTGTGCTCGCCTTTTCTGTTTCTCCTCCTGATGTCACATTCTGGCCTTTCCCTTTTTCCCCATCTCTCTGCAGTGGTCCTCCAAGCTCCCCAGCAGCTGAAGATACTGAAGAGTTCTAGGAGTGCCAGTGTCTCATGGAATTGGAACCCGTTGGTGGTTGTCAACTTTGAGGTGCAGTGTGAAGTGAATCTGACCTACGGCACAGACAACAGAGGGGTGGGTGCGCAAAACAGCACTCTATACTGGTGTCAGAGACTGTAGGATACAATAATATTATCCACTCCCTTGTAGAAGCCTGTTAATCCCACAAATCAGCTAGCTTTTATCACTAACCACTTATCCTCACCTCTGCGTCTATAAGGATCGTCAGCTGCACACTTCCCCCCCAACACGGAAGTACTTAGGCGTCGGCCTAAGCACGCTGCTGCTGGAAAAGCTGCTGCCTGCCACTATGTACCATCTCAAGGTGCACTGTGGAAAGCAGGAAAACTTCTGGAAGTGGAGTTTCTGGAGCTCAACCAGCTTTCACACCAATGAGGACTGTGAGTGTAGTTTCTTTGTCGTCATCCATTCAAACGTTGTCTGATCTGTCCGCTGATGTAGGGTGTTTTCCTTTATGGTGCCACAGGGTGGCAGTATATAGTCATAAACCAAGACATGATCAGTTCTGCTGTCATGTGAAATCAGGCAAACATGCTGACATTTATGCCTGATCTTACTGCAGCCCCGGATACCCCAGACCTGTGGTTTCAAAGGGACGGTAATAAAACTCTCCATGTCATGTGGAAGGTAAGAGCAGCTAAAGATCAAATAGCAGTCAAAGACTAGTTAAGCGATAGGTCCTTTCGTTTAATTGTGTTCGTGTAGTAACAACAGTAAGCTGGTATTCCTTGAAAAAGCATGAGAAAGTATTCTCGGGCCACAGACAGAAGTACAGAAAGTGACAGCAAAAATGAGAAGTCACTTCTATCACTGAGATGGCCTACAGCAGATTAGGTTAGCCAGCACCTACACAAATTGTGTTAGCCCGCAGTTACAGAGATTGGGTTAGCCAGCAGCTACACAGATTGGGTTAGCTAGCGGGCTACACGGATTGGGTTAGCCAGCGGCTACAGAGATTGGGTTAGCCAGCAGATACACAGATTGGGTTAGCCAGCGGCTACACAGATTGGGTTAGCCAGCAGTTACAGAGATTGGGTTAGCCAGCGGCTACACAGATTGGGTTAGCCAGCAGTTACAGAGATTGGGTTAGCCAGCACCTGGCTCTGCCCAGCAACCCCATACAGTCTCAGCAGCTTTGTCTTCTACTGCTGTTTCACCGACCGTCAGCCCCTCTCCTGGAGTAACGGGTGGCTTACAGAGTATAAGGTGACCTGGAAGAAGCTCATAGATGGAATGGAGCAAACAATAAAGGTGGAACCCCCCCAGCATACCACTATCATCAACCTAGGGGAGCACGGCCACCATCACTCTGTCATGGTGACAGTCACTGCCTCCAACTCTGTGGGCTCCTCACCTCCTGCTGTCATCATGGTCCCTGGGGAGCAGGGAGGTAAGATGGTTTGGGGGGGGTACTGAGCTGAAAGCCTGACACAGTGGTAAGAGACTGGCATCAGGCAGCAAGTAGACACATGATCTCTGTCTTCTGTTTGCAGACTACATGCCTGCCATCTCCCGGGTGTCCGGCATTGATGGCGGGTTTGAGCTGTCCTGGTCCCCACACAACAGCCCCGCCTGTGGGTATGTGGTGGAATGGCACCCAGCTCACGTTAAGAAAGATGTGAAGTGGCTGAAGGTGCCCACAGGTCAAACCCACACCCGCATCGAATCAGGTGAGGGCCGAGGTCCCTGCAAGATTCAGTCAGGGAAGCTGAAATATCAAATACAAAGCTCAAAGCATTATTGTTACTGTTCATCTCTCTGTGCCCCCATGGTCCCAGTGATTCTGATTGTATATGTAAATATATAACATGGCTAACATGTAAAGAAGCCTACGTTTGCACATTCCCTTTTCCTGAAGAGGGCGCCATTGAGAAGCTTCTGTTTGTGCATGGCCGGGTGTCTTCTTTCCACCAGCCAGCTTTGTTGCAGGGGAGAAGTACAACCTCGCCATCTACAGCTGCCAAGCCAAGCTGCTGGAGAGGAAGGAGGGATATGTATGGGAGCGAGGTGAGCAGCAGGGGCAGGACTCTTTCAGACTGGGCTCCACCTCTCTTATCCAGGGTTCCGCCTCTCTCGGCCTGAGCTCCGTCACTTTCTGATCTTGATTTCCTCTGTCCTCGGTGCCTGTCCGGACCAGTTCCAGCTGTGCCTGTTCAGAATCTTAAAGTCAAGGAAGAGGGGGCAGACGCTGTGCTGTCTTGGGGCAGGATTCCCCCGCAGAGCTGCAGGGGGTTCATCCGTGGCTACATCATCAGATGTAACTTGCCTGATGTGCAAAAAGGTAAATGATGGTCCGGCTCCCTCAGCGACAGCATGCAGGACATGGCACCTCCATAAACCGTAGATACAGTTCAGGGACATAATGTGACATCATATTACACTTGAGACTTCCAAGAGCAAAGGATACAGTAAAATGCGGCATGGTATTGTTTTCTCTCATATGATCATGTGATCAGTGTTGGTTATATAATCTTTTTGTGCCCCCTCCCCCGCCCCCGTTTTTCATTTTTCCAGTGAATGTGACTGATCCTGATGTCCTGGAATATAGGTTTTCAGGCCTCCCCCCAAATATCTATCAGTTCACAGTGACGGCCTACACACAGATTGGTGAAAGTGCAGGGCAGGTGGTCTCCATACACATTGCCGTAGACGGTGAGCCCCTAGTATCTCTACCCCTTTTTTCTGTCTCATTCCTACTCTAGGACCATTCTACCTTCTGTGTTTGTATACCCATATTTTTTATTTACGTACATTTTCTGTGTTTTATAAAATCAGTCATAACACTTTCTGTCATCAGCACTCATTTATTTCATATTTTTCATCAAATCACTTTCGTGATATTAGCATGTCTGTAATCGTTTTCCTTTATTAATTGAAATACCAGCATCTACCTTTCCAAACAGTGATGTGGAGGTTGACTTGGACAGACATGCAGGGTGGTGCAACTGGGCCTTGTGGTTTGTGTGGGTGGTGCTCAAGGTGGACAGGAGTGCCTGAAAGCTGTAGAGGTAGCCCTAATACACGGCGTTCCCATCCACAGTACCCATGGTCTTGGCGGAGATGATGATCATCATCGCAGTCATCAGCTGCCTCCTGGTCATCGTTATGGTCATCTGCTACAGATACAGGGGATGGTAAGGTCTTTGCTTTCTGTCTTCTGGTGTCCACGATGGCATAATTCACTACGGCATCTGTGAAGCACGTTATTCTTCTTCATGCCGGTACTCCACCAACAGGCTCAAAATGATGTTCTGCTCTGTGGTGCCACAGCCGAAGATCTCCAGCGAGTGGCTGGCAGAGAAGGTGAGCTCTCCGTGCCCTAGACTGTCAAAGCTAGCACACAGCCACAGTGACACGGAGGTTATTTTTGACCGTGTCCATCTGGTAATCTGTGCTCAGTGTATGGATGAGTTATCCAGGGCTTCTGCTCTGGAAATTTTATCTGTACAAGCACGTCTATAACCTTCTCAAGCATCCTTGTCATTTTTCATTCTTAGGGAGCATTACTGATAGTCATAAAGCCCTGTATCTACGACCAGCTTCACATTGTGGAGAAACAGGACGAGACTGCAAAGCTGAAGCTGAACAGAGAAATTAGCTTCTTTGAAGACACACATTATAGCCTCCTGGAGGTCCAGAAGCCTTACAAGCCAGGGCTGAGTGGCCAGCTCAAATCACAGCCCACTCACTGCCCTGAGTCCCCCCCCTCACGCCCTGTGCTGCCTTTCAATAGCCCTGTGTCCAATGAAATCACCTACACAAAGATACAAACTTTTCCTGAAGTGCTGGACGTGTCACCCCAGAGGCCTGAGCCACAGATGAACACCTCTTCCCTGGGGGTCTCTTCTACCTTGCCCAAAACCGCGGGCAGCTACTTGCCCCAGAGTGCCAGTCAGGAAGACAGACCCCCTGCAGAGGACCACCTTGTCAGGCCTGTTTTCAACAGCTCTTCCTCTTCCAGCCAGCCCAATCTGTCACCTTACTCTGCACCTTCCTCCTGCTGTGCCATTAACAATCCCACCTACTGTCCTACATTTCCTGCTCAGTTCTCTAGCCCCCTCTAGTGGCTTCTCATGGTCAATGTCATTTGTATTGGACATAAAACATTTTCCAGGTCTTGTTGAGACTTCCTTACAATAAGCACTACTGGAGAAAACATTACACACTAACACAGGGCTGGGGGCCTTGATTGCCTGGTCCCAGCTGTTTCCGTCTTGGGCCGGGGTGGTGCTGCGGCACCCCCAGCAGCATCAATTACCCACCACACGCAGTGACAAATCTGTTCACACTAACACATGCACACACACGGGCTGGTGAGTATGAGGCTACTAGAAAGATGTGGTAGGCCAGTATTGTCATTATTGTGCATCCATCCATCCATTTTCCAGAACCGCTTATTCCATTTCGGGTCGCGGGGGGTCCGGAGCCTATCCCGGAGGCTGC
>JAAGVU020000113.1:21065179-21082460 GCA_011763525.2 Mormyrus iriodes | reverse complement strand
ACTCACACACCATTCATGCACACATGCATACCTACGGGCAATTTGGCAACTCCAATCAGCCTCGGCATGTTTTTGGATTGTGGGAGGAAACCGGAGTACCCAGAGTACACATGCAAACTTCACACACATGGAACCCGGGCGGAGACACGAACCCTGATCCCAGAGGTGTGAGGCAACAGTGCTAACCACTGCACCACCGTGCCACCCCATTATTGTGCGTGTGTGTGCGCGTGTGTATTTATATGTACATTTTTTAAAAAAAGGGAACTATACTAGTGCAACATCTTGACCGAATAATTGTTGTTGATGTTGGGTTCATAGCCAGTGATCTGGCTATGCAGGAGGACACTTAATAATACTGACAAACAGGAAGCGATAATGAAGATGACCGAGCACATCAGTAATAGCCTATGGGTGTATGAGAGCGTGGCTGGGTGGCCTTGGTTGTTATATGGGGACCTATACGATATAACTGGACCCATGGCAAAGAGCAGGTGCTGGGGTGTTAAATTTGATGCCCTTGGTAATTTCTATGAATTCTGTTCAACTTTTAAAAAATAAACTACTTAACGTGATTTACAAATGTGGTGGCTTGTCAAGAAAAAGCTTTATTTTATTCTTTTGTTCTGCTTCACTCTTCTCATTTTGTACGTATATATACATTTGTGATTTTTACGCATATATTCTGGCTGCCGTCCTGTAAACACTCACGAGAAGGAGTCTCTGACGCGTGTGCAGAGTGCTCCGGTAAATGTCTCCACAGTACCAGTCCTAGTCGACGTATCGTCCTAGGCGAGTATCAGCGCCCGTCCGAAGCAAAGTGAAATTATCTGGCAAGTCGACGCCCCCTCAGAAGCTGGTGACCTAGGCGGTCGCCTATAGAATTGGCCGGCCCTGCATCCATCCATTTTCTATAACCGCTTATTCCATATGAGTCGCGGGGGGTCCGGAGCCTATCCCGGAGGCTGCGGGCGCAAGGCAGAGAACAACCCAGGATGGGGCGCCAACCCATCGCTGGGCACACTCACACACCATTCACGCACACATGCATACCTACGGGCAATTTGGCAACTCCAATCAGCCTCGGCATGTTTTTGGATTGTGGGAGGAAACCGGAGTACCCGGAGTACACATGCAAACTTCACACACATGGAATCCGGGCGGAGACACGAACGCTGATCCCAGAGGTGTGAGGCAACAGTGCTAACCACTGCACCACCGCCCCCCGCCCCTGCATCTCCACTTCAAAATACTGCTTGTCATGCCCTTGTAAACCCTTGAAACGGCGATTTTGGCTGATTAAGTCGGGTAATCCACGTGCCTTATTAAGCCTCCTTAAACATACTGTGAATTTTTAAGATAAAACAGAATAAAGCAGAATTTCTCATCAGAGATGTGTGTCTCTGTAAAGTTAAACGAAGTGCTGCGTGGTAGTCGCCAAGTTCGGGCGCATACCTCAGTTGCCATGGCAGCACTTCCGTAAACAAACGCGGTGGCTGAGAGTTCGGCGGTGTCCCACGGCTTGCTACGTCCTGCGTTTTTTTTTTCCTGGTAGAAAAGGAAAAGTACGTGTGAGAGTGAAAGCGGTAAGTGAGGATGCCGGTAGGACAGAAGGCGAGGCCGGCCCGCCGGGAGATCACCGGACCGACGCCGCATTCTGTGGCTCTGGTGAGCATTCACGTTAAGCACGATTGGCGGCTCACTGGAGCAACTGGAGCAGTAACATCTGCAATACCCGCAGAAAGAATGAAAATATATGAATGTAAATACCTGTGACGAAATTAAACAGATTAAATATAAATTCACCGTTTTGTGCGTACCCGTGTTTAACCGGATTAAACTAACATCAATCCGACTCCCCAGAGGGCAAGACACCCGCTCACAATACCGCCCGACTTCCTCATCCTGGACCGGCGGCGGCAAGAGGCGGCCCTTGCCGAGGTGTCGGACTTCACCCGCTACCAGAAAGCCGGCGAGGTCCGGAACCAGTGGGAGATCAGCACAGAGCGCCGCATGGTGCACCAAACCACCGAGAGGCGGGTTCGGGATGCAGTGAGGGAGCGCATGGTCAGCCTGGAGGACCGCAGGGACAGGTGTTAATTATAAACGCACAGCCGCGTAAAATTTAAGACGATAACACTGAAATATGGTACAATCCCTTAGATTACTTGAATATAGCAGGTAATGACAGTTTAATTTAGAAAAATATATATGAATCAGGTCTGTCTACAGGTATTTCAGTAAACAGATTTGTTTTGCGCTTGTGGCTCTTTCCCACTTTCTCCTTGGCACCCAGATTGCGGTCATTGCTGGAGACGGAGGAGAAGGGGCTCCTGTCAGAAATGGAGGTCCAGGAGGAGACACCGCTGGAGAGGCAGGCTAAAATGCGTGAGAGGGCAAGACTGCTGAAGGAGAGACGGGAGAGCGAGAGAGAGAAGGAGGTCCTACACAGAATGGAGCAGCTGTTCAGGTGATGGGTCGCACGGAACTGTGGGGTGGCTGCAGGCAAGGGACAGTGACTGAACAGACACTCCCCGACCACCTGCATCGCAGGGAGCAGAGTGAGGAGCTGCGGACTGCGCAGGCACGCCAGCTTCAGCACGAGGTATACGCAGAGCGTGCCGCTCAGCTGCGCAGTCAGGAGGAGGTGCGCCTGCAACGCCTGGAGGAGGAGAGGCTCTTTGCCCAGCTGTGGGAGGCTGACCGGTGGGCGAAGGAGCAGCGCGCAGAGCAGGAGGCTCAGCAGCAGCGCAGCAGCGCGCGGCAGCAGCGGGATGTCCTGTGCACCCAAATGGAAGCTGCTGTGCAGCGGAGGGTCCAGGCCCGGCAGCTGAAAGAGGAGCAGGCCCAGCTGCGGGTACAGTGGCGGGGGGGCACCGCAGCAGTGGCTGCGGCAAGCACTGTGGTGTGGCCACGTGTGTCACTCCTCCCGTACATTTGTCTTATGCAGCGAGAGCAGCAGCAGCTGCAGCTCATGGAGGAGCAGCAGGAGTGTGGCCGTAGACGGCAGGAGCAGGAGCGCGTGCGCGGGGAGCTGGACCGTGCACTGAGGCTGAAGATGAGGCAGCTGGCACGGGAGCAACAGGAGGAGCTGGCCCTGGACACGCACATTCTAAAGGAGCTGCTACAGGAGCACAAAGACGAGAGCCACGAGCAGGAACGCAGGAAGGTGAGGAGAGAGATGGGGAGGAGGTGGATGGCAAACAGGAGCCTGCCTGACCCCCCCCCCCCGCCTCATCCGCGAGCAGCAGGAGCTGCAGCAGGAGCAGCACAGCTACCGGCAGTACCTGGCTGAGCAGGAAGAGGAGCAGAGGCGCCTGGAGGCAGAGACAGAGCAGCTGATGGAGGAGGAGCTGGAGCATGCCTGGGAGCGCAGGGTGGTGCAGTACCGTGCAGGGCAGGAGGCTCGGAACCGCCTCATGAAGGAGGTGATGGACACTCGGCGCCAGCAGATCCAGGAGAAATGTAAGCTGGGGAGAGGTAGGTTAGCGGATTGGGCAGGGGTCTGTTGTAAGTCTGTGCGTGATGTGCCATTTCCCCTTAGTGGAGGAGAACATGGAGAAACAGGGTCAACTGGAGCAGGAGAGGGAAGAACTGAACAGAAACATCCAGAAGCATCAGCAGGAGGAAGAGCTGGAGAAGGAGAGGTATTTAAGGTTCGTGCACTAGCATACGGACCAGATCAACAGTGGCCATAACAGCGACCCCATCTGATCCTCCTTCACAGCCTTAGACGGGCCCGTCAGGAGTACCGAGCCGACCTGCTCTCCCAGATACGGCACCAGCGGCAGATCCGCCAGTCGCAGCAGGCTGAGCTGGAACATGAGTCCCAGCAGTGGCTGACCTCCCAGGAACAGCACCAGAGCAGATTGCAGGAGATTCTGACTCGGTCCTCTTCTCTCCCACGGCCGATCCACCCTTTCAGAAGGATGGTGGGGCCGCTTCCAACAGGGAACAAGCAAGCCTGAAATGAGCTATGAACTGCTTCTCTCTCTCACACACACACACACACACACACACACACACATCTCTATTATTATTATAACACTTTATCGTAAAGTATAATACACAGAATATTATGCAATATGAATAATAAACTCATTTGAAGTGTGTTTGATGAAATGTCTGTTAAATATTCATATAGAACCCTTAATTTTCTGGTCACCAGGGGGCAGTAGTTGCTCAACTTTGGCCTGTTATCCTTGTTCAGAAGCATTCTTAACTTTCTTTTAAGGTCAAAGTCATGTAGGTTTTATGGAATGAGATTTACATAGCAGCCAACTGCAGCTGAAAAAAAGAGGTGATACGGTAGTCCAAAAGTATCAAACATTAATAAGACACCTGAAGCTGACTGAAAACTCACAAGTAGGCCCTCCGTTTTTAGGGTGACGACGGAGGAAGTTCGCCTGGCCAGGAGAGGGCGCAGGTGTGTCATGGGATTCCAGTTGAAGTAATTTTATCCTGGGCCCGGAAATTACATGTGGCGGGTCTGTCCATAACAGTCCCTACTGGGGCTTCCCAAGTCTCGGATGTAACCTAGAGGGAGAATGTTAGGAAGAGAATTGTAGAACCTCTCAGTGAGAGATCAGTGCTCAATCAGCCAATCGATAAGTCAATTACACAATATAAATTTTATTATCCATCACGGGCAATTCACAGTCATTCACAAGGTAATAAACATCAGTGTTTCCCTTTAGTAGACAACCAACAACTGAGCTGTCACTCATTTTATAAGCAATCTGCTTCTAACTTTGACTCGCAATGTAGGCCAGGGGACCTGCATTGGTAAGGGATTACCACCACAGATGCCTGCATTTGGTGATCTCAGGTAGAAAACCAACCAATAACAACACTGGAGAGCCGCCCACAAGGCAGCTGATTGGCTGCTCAGAAACACCTAGCTCCACTAAAAACAAACAAGAACCTAGTGATGGCAGTGACCTGTCATAGTATTACGCAACCTAATAAGACAGGTGTGGTATATCTTGTCAGATTTGAGAACTGGACTGACCAGATCCAGGCAGGGTCTGCCGTATTGTGCTGAGAGGCGTGTCTTTCAGGCACCTCTCCGTCCGACTGCATTGTGACACGGGCCTGTAAATGCTATGTAGGTGGGACGCCCCAGGCCTGCCTGTGGGTGGCTGTGCTCAACATCACCCTTTTAATGGCTAAATCAGTAGGGCCCTGTGAACTTTCATTGTTTGCTGGTGTGACCAAGAGATACAGTAAACATCACAGGCCATGTTAGCTGACGCCTGTGGGGGCTGTGTGGTGAAACCAGCGACATCGTTGTGCAAGTTCCACTGTAGCTGCCACATTACTGGTGTTTTCAAGTATGAATGCTTAACCACTGGATCTGCTGGGGTGTAACGTCTGTGGTAGTAACCTTGTGTTAATCCCCACACACCCACCCGTGATCATTTCATCATCAACTAGCATTCCCTGTGGTCTAAGACCCTGGCTTGGGTTTAATATGTAGTTTTTTGTTTTTTGTTTTTTAATCAACCTTCATTGTTACGTCAGCCCAAGGTTTATCTCCCCAAAAGAGTGCCCCTCTGTTAGGATTGTCCATCCCTGTATTCATTTGACAGTCTCTTCTTTATAACATCAGACTATTTAGAACCAAAATACATGTCTTTCTGCTAGATTATCAGATCCCGTTCTACATCTACCGTGTCAGACAAGTCAATATGACAAAGTGATTTCTTCAGCATTTCTTGTTGTAAGAATCAGATTTTTCCATGGTCTTATTGGCAATAGTGATAATACATACAAATATATAGATGTAATACAGATAGCATGCATTTTATATATATATTCTGCAGGTTGGGATTTTTCCATGTGACCTTTTATTTTCCATGTGAGAAATGGTGCAGTGTTTTTACAGGCGATAAAAATCTATGCTTACCTAATTCCATCCAATGTCATACCAGCTTGAGGAGTGGCTTGGGAGGAGAGCCATTAGCAGCCGTTCATAGGAAAAACATGCTTTCACCCTGTTAACACCGCTGGGGCAGGTCTGGGATGTTGCTCAAGCAGCCACAGGTTTGGACTGAGGGTTAGGCTCGGGCAGGCTCAGAGGACAGTGCCACTGAAGATCACGCCAACACAGACACCTGTTCCTCTATCCTGCCCCTGGATGTGATTCTCAGTGATACTTTCCAAGCATCTGCAGCTCAGTCCAGGAACAGAGATGGCAGAATATCACCTTTATTGTAAGGTAGGACATGTTTTTTCTCTGGGTTTATTAGAAAAAGCACCAGTGGTGGTATAACCTTACAGGATACAGTGTCTATCCTTAATGTCTGTCTGTCTATCACTTTACATGTGGAGCGGTCGTGTTGCTCGGGTATGTTTGAATGCAGTGATTTTCCCTACACATCATGCTGGATACCAGGCCCTGGACTTTAGGGTCCCCCACATTAAATTTTGACGGGAAGGTGACTAGTATGCCAGATGGTCAATTCAGCCCATTTGTATATATACTTTTCTCTATTATTACTTATGCAAAGAATAGCACTTCTTGCCTAGAGTGTGACCGACTCTGTTCTGAAAGGGCCAGGCAGTCATCTTCCCATTTTTAAAAGGAACTCCAGACATTCTGACAAACTCATGTAAAATGTGCATATTACATATACATTTGCAGGTCTGCATTAACTGATCCTAGCCCGAACTTATTTAGATTTTTAGGCACTTGCCAAATCAGTAAATTAATTTCATTTTTTAAATATTTATTTCAATTCATATCCATGTTTGCTTAAGATTGACTCATTTATTAGAAATTGCGAGGTGTGGTGTTTCTTTACGATCTACGAGTAGCACCGCGGAGCTTAAACCTGGGGGAGAGTTCTAAATTAACACCGCGGTAATATTACTAATAACATGTAAATATGAAGCCGTCCTTCGGGTTACGAGTCCCGTGCTCATTCCACTACAGCACTCTACATGTTCATAGCGGCATTTTGAATGGGTGAGGGCAGGCGCCGACTGGCCATCGGGAAGTTGGGTTTTGCGAGGGCCGGTCTTTCTTCCCTAACCCCGGCATTATATGGCCTTTATACCATGGGAGCCCAACCCGTCGGTCGATCTCGCCTTGTTTCCAGGTCGATCATAGGAGATGACTAATGGATAATTTTCTGTTTTACTGGTGGCTAACCGGTTGATCAAATATAGTAAGGAACCCCCCCACCCCACAGACCCACAATCAATTCCTGAGCTGCTTTTTTGTTGCCAGTCCGCCCCTGAGTGGATAGATGGATCTAATCAGTGTTTATTAATATATTACTCCGTCATACTCAAAAATTTTATAGTATTCCTCAAACGGTCTGACTGACGACATGGGGAACTGCTTTTATCCATTCCCTATAACCATTTATAATTTGAGGGTGGCCCACGTACATAAAGGGTGAGCGTTGTAAGGGATCCTACAAGCGCAAAATAAACCTTTCATTCAGTTTGCTTACATTTGTAACGGAAAGCAAATTACTGCAATGAGGGAGCTCCTCCAGGAAGGGAGACTGTCCTGCGCGTTAACGCTGAACTGCGCTTCTGTGAGCAGACTGAACGTGTGCAGCGCGCACTCAGGCCGGAAGGTGTCATGCTGGAGAAGGGGAGCCAGCCGGAGCCGTAGCAGGCAGCAGAAGAAAGTGTATGGACCCGGAGAGGAAGTGAGGGGGAGTCGCCGATCTGTGGAAAGACGCCGCTCCGTTCCACCTGCAGATCCAGGTGTGCGCTTACCTGCTGGATGGGTGTGCGGGGTCATATGGAGCGGAGGTAGCCCCTGGAAAGACACCTGCATACGGGAAAATGATCGGGGGAGCTTATTAAGCGGGCGATCACAAAGAAACTGCGCCGTGTCAGAAACACCTGTATCTGGAAAATGGCGACCAGAGCGACACGGCATTAACCTGGCAATATTGTAGGAATAAGGCTTTTTACAGACTTTCGGTGGGATCGTGGACGAGGGCAACATGTCAGTGAATGAGCTCTTCACAAAGGTGAGTGTGATTTTAAGGTGCGGTCATTTCGGGCAGCTGGGAGACCGTGCCGGTGTATTAAATGAAGCACCTGTCCCAGGACTCCCTCATCGCACCTTCGCAATTTCCATGACGCCTAGTTCTTGGAACTATGAATTTCAGGAAATGTGTGTAAGCTGCTTCTAAAACTAGATGAAACGTTTATATGTGGCTTGATGTGTGTCTGAACCCTGGACCTGGAAAGTTCTCGGGTCCACCTAGAACTTTTATTTGAGAATGTTCTGGAGTATACCACGTTTTAAAATGTAAAAAAAAAATATACAGCCGAAGGTGTAAAAGACATTCCGCGTAACCGGACGGCGTTTGCCTCCTTGTTTCACAGGTGCAGCAGGTCTGTTTCGGTCCGCAATAGATACAGTTTCGGTCCAGTTTCGGTGTTTATTGAGATCGTGCGCAAATTCGTCCACGTTACTCAATACGTCATATCGTTTTTATTTGTAGTGTTACTTCTGAAGCGGAGACTCTTTTTAACCTTCAACATGACTGCAATGGAGTCTTTTTAATACACTAAAACATTAAACAGGAATTTATTACAATACGAGAATTTCCCCATTACCCTAATCCAATTTGAACACGTTTGTTCACTACAAAATATTTAGTTTCTAAGTGTAAAACATTTACTGTGCTGTAGTGTAAATCCACGTTTTTAAAACGGAGCAAGGGGCGACTTTCTTTAATCTGGCGGGTCAGTTTGGTGCAGGCACAGACTGCGTGATGTGTGAGCGTCTACCTGTTTGAATGCCGCGTTTATCAGCCGCACACTGCGCTGGACTTCAGCTCTGCTCTCAGTACCGCACTGATATGTACGCAACGGACCCGATCCTTATCGCTGATTCACCCTTCCTGTTAACTTTTCACGGGAGTCGCTGATGAGTTTCTGGGCAATTCACGGAGATAAATGGATGTAGTGAAACAGTCTCGTAGCAGGTGTGGTGACTTTGGATGGTGCCTCTGTGGACAAACTGGAAATCCGCATTTAGGCGACGCCTCCGGCAGTCTGCTCTCAGTCCCAGGCTGGACCCACGTGTTTGGGGGGGGGGGGGGTCAGATACAGTTTCACCAAAGACTTTTTTCCTCAGCAGAAAGGAGCCTGTTACGCCTGTTCTTCTATTTGCTACAGCTTGTATGTGGGATGGCTCGTGCCATGCGTTAACATCATTCTGGCCCCTTCCTGGTATGACTGGAGCATTCTCAGAAAAAAGGGTAAAAATTTGTACCTTGTGCTTGTCACTGGCGCTGTACCCTCATCCCCAAGGTACAAACAACAATAATGTACCTCCAATGGTACAAAAATGTTCCTCGGAGCCCCTGTGACAACCAAAGGTACAAATTGTTACCCTATTTTCTGAGAGCGTGTGTATTGCGGTGGTGTGTATCCACTACACTCACATCATGTGAGGATTGCAAGCAGACCAGCAAATGATATATGTTGAGAAATATGATTAGGTTTGCAAAGGTGAGGAAGAAAATTTCTGGTAAATTTACAGAAACTTTCCATGAGAAGTTAAGATGGGGAATATTGGAAATATTGAATTCTTTCAGAACTGTCAGATTATGGCAAAGAAAGCAAACTCTATGAATAATATAATAGAATGTGACTTATAAAAAGTGCATTTTGATGCAGATTCTTATTTTTGGGTGTTTTCACACACACATAATTACTCTCAAGCACTTGGTTACACAATGATATCACTGTTGGTACCGTCAAGATGTTTTTTTAACTACACACAAATTTCTGCTATAGGCTAAAGTACAATTTAGCAAATTTCCAGTTTATTCCCATTAATTCCCATGGAAAGTTTTCCAAATTCCTAGACTTTTGCAACCCTTATTATCATGTTTTATTATTGTTATTGTTGTTGTTAGACGTATAAGTAAGTCGTGTAAATCTTTGTTTGGGTTTTATGTGGTGTACAGGGGTGCCTTTTGTGTTCATAACCAGCGTTACGTAACTTGGTGCTGATTCACTGCCGGCCGATTTGCCATGTGACTGCAGACTTTCCCTGGTGCCATCCTTTCACGCACTCTCTTGTTCCCTTGCTCCGCTTTGCAATTCTGAAAGTTATGCTAGCTAAACAGGGCTGTGGGGTCTGGCTCGCTATTGCCCCCTGTCTGGCTGGACTGTAGTACCAGGTTTGGTCCTGGGAGACACAGTATGCTGCCATCCCCTGTGGCATTTACACAGAGCTTCCCAGCCTGGCAGGTTACGATCCTGACTGTGTCCAGAGTCTCATCATGAGTATTCTCCTTCCATGACTCATGTCTCCCTCATGACTGTGCTGCTCTGACTTTTTCATGGATGTCCATGTAAATGTTTAACATCAGCTTTCGGGAGACCTCTCTCCTCAGTAGAACATTTTCCATGGGGTCATATTCATTGTGGTAAGCCTAAACTTTGTCCAACTTCAGCCGTGTGACACCTATGAATTAGATCACCAAAGCCAGGGTCATCTGATCACTGTATATTTGTTGCAGAGGCAACAATGTCCTGTTTTTTTTTTGTCCAATATCCATCTATTTTCTATACCTGCTTGTCCTATGCAGGGTAACAGGAGTCCAAAATCTAGCTCAGAAGCTAGGGGCGCAAGGCAAGAAATAACCCAGGGACAGACACACATACAAACTGTTTACATCTATGGACAATTTGGTCATTCCAATTCACCTTAGCATGTTTTTGGACTGTGGGGGACATCGGAGTACCTGGAGGAAACCCCATGATGACACGGGGAGAACATGCAAACTCCAAACATATGGAACCATGGCAGAAACTCGAACCCTGGTCCCAGAGATGTGAGGTGACAGTGCTAACCAATGTTCCCTTATCAAGTGTGCCATATTGTCCGGTTCTGTCCGAATCTGGCTTAGCTTTTTAATTAACTTTGTGGTTGAGATGGATTTTGCTGACCCTTATTACTGCTGCTAATCCTTCTCATGACCAAATCCACCCCCTGCAATCCACAGTAATTAATACGTGACAGATGGTTTGTATGCAGTCAGTTGCTTGGGCAGCCAGTATTGTTACCTTTCAGATAGCTCATTCTCAGTGGTTTTCAATTTAGCTTATTCCTATTTTGATAATGAAAAAGGGTGGTGTGGCACAGGGCTGGACAGTTGTTCCTTTTGCAGTCCCTGTCCATCCTCCTGTGCCCTGTGATGCTGCACACTTATGCTGACAGACTTTAGGCTAAGCGTTGCATGTGGTCACCATACTTATAAATGTTCATGTGTGGCTTAGAGGTGACCAGCAAGAGAGCTGGTAGGCTGACCGCTTGATTCTTTGATTCTCTCCAGCCTTGTTGACTGTATGGTCCTCGCCACCTGTCTCCCCCTCTGACCAGCCCCTCTCTGGCCATCCTTAGGGTTTCCTGTAATGCAATGAAACGGTCAGTCTGTGAATGAAGACATTGTCTATTCAGTCAGCATGTATGTTCCTATCTAGTGCTGTCTGCAGATGGAACGAATGAAAAATTGAGGTGCAGAAAACATCGGGTAACATATGTATCGGCCATTATTTGTTACAAATCCAGACATCTGTCTGATATATCAGTCTTTATTGATTTTGCTGGCTCATATTTACACTTTAGTCAATATTCAAAGTTCGAAGCTAAAGACATAACGACTAAAATAATGGAGATGATCGCAGTGGGTGAATTTCTCGTAGTTGAGGATTTTGTTAGCTCATTTACCACTTAGAACCTCACTGCAGTCTCCCAAGTTGGCACTACTTCAGTGATGTCTCACTGCCTGCATTATATGACAGGGCTTCAAACTGCAACCATTTAGTTGTATTTTGGAACCATTTTTGGACACAGTGTGACTATAAATTTTGTAACTAGATGCAACAGTGCGACTTTCCTTTTTTTATATTTTTAAACCATCAATGTGTACCACATGAAACACCACAAGAGAGCAAGGATTGGTGTGTACGGTTGGCTATTGAGAACCGGTTCCAAATTTGAAATGGTTCAAAATTTTTAAGAACTGAGAATTTGATAAGACATTTGAATATGGTTCCGGTTATCTATTCTTACATGCACATTTTTAAATCAACCATTTGAAGGTTAATGCAAGACAACTTTGTACTTGAAATTATTTTCTTGTTTACGATCTGAAAACACATTTATTAGCAGAAGCTATAGTAGTGCTATTTAGGCTTGGCCGATATACTGGTAGTACAACATACTGGAATACTGGAATTGCGTTGCTTTTTAAAATAGTCAAAATATCATATACCTGAGTATAATATCTGGAAGGTATCAAAAATTAGATGTCACCTACTACTATTAAATATTGTAGCGCTTGGCAGACCCAAGCGTCACAGTGGCAGGAATGAGATGAGGTGAGACAGTTTCAAACAACGATGCTTTATTTGGAGCCCTTAAAAGGACCACACACAAAAAAGAACCATACTCCAATAACACATAGCTGGGTTGGATGTCAGACAGTAAGGCACACAAATGGTGGGTAATTTACACAATGGCTAAAAACATGCAAGGATCAGACTGGGTTCACATATCACAGAGAAAGGGCACACGACAATCGGGAACGCAACAAGTATTAGCAATAACAAATACATACAGGGGCTATTTGCACGGCTTGCGAAGTTGGGAGGGAGCTTGCTGGGATATGAAAATGCCCTCTACTACTCAAAGCCATCTCACTAGTGCTACACTGCCCTCTCCTAAAGGTCGACCATTCCGGCGACCACCACGGCCAATCCCCACCTCAGCTCTGAAACAAGTCTCAGAGGTCCGGTGGCAGCCACCGGTGCATCTCCGATGAAGGGGGAAGCCATCTACTTGCAAGTGTTGGTGAGGCTGAGGACACCAGAAGGTTGGCAGATGCTGAGCTGCTGGCAGGTGTTTGCGTGACAGGTCCCCATGGGTGCTGACCCTTCTGCTTATGCAGCTTAGAGGGAACCTGAAGCCCCTTCTGCTCCCCGAATCTGGTGGCCTCATGCTGCCGCTCCAGGTCCTGCGGGTACTGGCCATGCTGCTCATCCAGCTCGCGGTACACCTCAGCTAACTGAGCCTCTAAAGCGCAGCATGCCCCTTGTCGGTCGAGCAACATAGTCTCCATGGCCTCAGACTCTTGCTTCAGGTGGCCGCACTCACGCTCCCAGCAGGCTAACTGCTCACGCAGCTTCTCAAGGGCAAGCTGCCCCTTCTCCAGGTCCTCCTGCAGTTGTCTCTCGTCCTCCTCCAGCCCACAGCGCTCCTGGGCCAGCTGGGCCTTCAAGTTGCAATACGCCTCCTAGCAGCCGAGTAGCGCCACTACCACTGACTCGGTCTGCTGCGCTCCTGCTCCCAGTTGGCCAGCTTGCCGTGCAGCTGGTCCTACTCATTCAGCTCCTGCTCCTGTTGCTTATCAAGCTCACAGTGCTCCTGAGTTAGCCCAGTCTCCCAGCTGTGACACCCCTCCTCATGGCTGAACAGCACAGCATCTGCCTGCTGCTTCTGATGATCAAGCTTACAGGTGGAGAGCGGTGAGCCCTCAATGGCCGGTGAGCAGTCAGTCTGCAGTAGTGCCTGCCTTCCTCATTCAGTGGCATCATTGTCTCCTATGAAAGTCCGACGGGCTGGCAGGAGCAGTTTGAGCATGCACTGCAGAGGTCCAGGGCACAGAAGGATTAGATGGTGCCTCCCACATTGCACCACTCTGAGCTTGTCTGCTGGCAGCTTTGGGGTGGCCTTCTGGGTGAGACCGTACGTGGTGTCCCCTCTTGCCGCAGCCCCAGCAGATTAACTTCTCCTGAAGCCTGTGGTTGTTGGCCAGCCTCACCACAAAACCGTCGCTGCCACTTCTCCTGATCTGCCGCTCCATAGCCGCAGGCTTCCTGAATAATGATGTGAAGAGCCCGCTCTAGCAATACCAGTGGAACCACTCCCAGCATCCCACCCCTGACACTAAGGTAGCTCTTGGCAAACCGAGACATCGCAGTGGCAGAAAGGAGATGAGGCAAGACAGTTTCAAACAAGACAATCCCTTAATTGGAGCCCTTTAAAGGATTGTACACAAATAACAACCACATCCCGACAACACACAACTGGGAAACTCGGGGAGGTTTGATGCTGGACAGTAAGACAGACACATGTTGGGTAATTTACACAATGGCTAAAGACATTAAGGATCAGACCGGTTTCACATATGACAGGCACACTGGGACATGAAAATGGCCTCCATCAGTATTGGTCCAAATATCCACATTGCTGCACCACCAAGTCGAAGTCCTCAGTTACTTTGTTTTCCTGATAGAAAATACACAAAGCTTCACTTGGGTGCTCTCCTGAGTGCTCTCACTTCAGAAACATGCTTTTGTGTCTAGTATTTATTAATGTTTCGAAGACACAATTGATTATGTTAACTGTGCAGAGCCCGCTCTCTCAGTCTGTAAGATACTATCTGTCATGACAGGTTAGATTCCCAACAACTAGTTGGCGCCCAGATGTCAGCCCAATGATCACATGCTTTGGAGGAAAACATATGCAAAATCTCTGAATTAAAAAGATCATGGGTCTCTGGCAGACTGCCTACAGCTGAAGGGCCGTAGTCTGTTTATTTGCACTCTGCATCCCTATTGAATCCCCACTCAGCAGCAGTGGTTGGGGGGACCCGAGCTAGGGAGGGGTGCACCAGGGGTACACCACTAGACCACATAGATTTCACCCCCAGTATTTGCAAGCACACACATTTAGTCATACAAGCTTACCTTCTCCCACAGAAACAACCTGATTACAGTCTTCAGACAATCAGATGTTTGTTTGGTAAGCTTATATACCACCATATGGAATTTGTGTTCTGTGCCCACTGTCATTCTGTTCACTCAGTTATTTTTAGGCAGTTAATAGATTAATTCCGTAGTTCCTCTGTCATGTGTGCTGTTTTTATTTCCTTCTCTGGCAGAGCTTGGCTAACCAGTTGTATGGCTCAGGTGGCCTGTCACTATTGTGGTTCAGTGTCAGAATAATCTCTTCACAGCTGCTCACTCTGATCCCTTAACTAGCCTTCTCCTTTACTGTACATGTTTGGACTGGACGCCCTTCTGGTCCTGGCTCCTGAAGGACACATGCAGTGGTTTAGGCTACTTGGGTTATTAACTTTGGAAAGTAGCACCATTTAATGTTAACGTGGGATGTGAGCTTTGAGGTTGAATAGGGTCAATGTCTCCAACAGTCTGGTAAGGGTGCAGATGTCCGGAAGGTCTCTGCAGAAATGACTGAGCTTGGTTTATCTGAGCAAACTGGCCATGTGACTCAAAGTCATGAAAGTAGGAACCTGTAGAATCAGGAGGCATGAACTATTAAGGACCTGGGATATGTGACTCTGTGACTGACGTAGAGGGGGCAGGGAAAATGTGAATTGTTTTTTTATTTAGAAGGTGCTTTTTGTCATGCTTGTGTCATCTCTTTGTGCTGCTGTTTGTGAGTGAGTGAGGTAAACAAGCAGCATGGTTGCCGGGGAGTGAGGTGGGCCACAGGTGGGAGCATGCAGGCAGGAGCCTGGCGCATGTGGCTCCACCCATCCCCTGCTCAATGTTTCCATGGTGTTCAGGGATTTCACAGAGCATTTATCCAGGAGACTGAAGTGACACATCCAAACCAGGGGGCGAGGGAATCCAGTGGGAAGCCAAAGGTGTCCATGCATCCTTTCCTAAAACTATTTTCCTCAATGACTGACAGAAAAATGACAGGAGTTTTGGGGGTGGTTGGGCATTATTTAGATCACTGTTTCCTAACCCAGTTCTCGGGGGCCCCCACATCACATTTTTGCTCCCTCCCAACTCCCAGCCAATCAAGAACACTGAATACCTGGTATGGGTGTGTTGGAAGTTGGGAGGGAGCAAAAATGTGGGCTGTCTGGGTGTCCGTGAGGACTGGGTTGGGAAACATTGATTTAGATTCATCATTTGCCATGACTGTGTGCCTCCACTCACACAGAGTGTGATTGTCTGGCTCCCGACGGAAATGCAGTCAGTACTGTGTTTCTCCTCTTTTGAGGTGAGGTGGAGACAGGGAGATGACTCTCTCCACCTGCACAGATGCACAGCCTGAGGTGGGGCCCCTGTGTGACGCTCAGTGAAAGCTGATCACCCAGTGTGCAGCCGGCCTCAGCCAGCCAGACCGGTCCTTTTCATTCCCTGCTCACACGTCTCATCCCTTTAGTTTTGAAGGTTTTTGTCCTGAGCCTCCCGAGTCACACACTGTGTAACATGAGCACCTTTCATCAGATGAACCCCACTGGGCTGTCCTTGTCCTGCCCTGAGCAAGGGGTGGGGGCTTCATGCTCTGGAGCAGCTTGATCCACCATTCCAGCAGAGAGGAAACTCATCCCACTTCAATCAATAGAATCACCCAGCCATGCACCCATCTACACTATATGGACAAAAGTATTGGGACACCTGGCCATTACACCTACAGGAACTTTTATGACATCCCATTCAACATCCATAGGCATCAATATGGTGTTGGTCCCCCCTTTGCAGTTATAACGGCTGCCACTCTTCTGGGAAGGCTTTCCACAAGATTTTGTAATGTATCTGTGGGAATTTTGGCCCATTCATCCAGAAGAGCATTTGTGAGGTCAGACACTGATGTTGGACGTGAAGGCCTGGCTCGCTATCTCTGTTCTGTTTTTTCCCAAAGGTGTTTGATGGGGTTAAGTTCAGGGCTCTTTGCTTTGCGTTCCAGTCAAGTTCTTCCACACCAAACTCACCCAACCATGTCTTTATGGACCTTGCTTTGTGCACAGGGGCACAGTCATGCTGGAACAGAAAAGGGCCTTCCCCAAACTGTTCCCACAAAGCTGGAAGCATAGAATTGCCCAAAATGTCTTTGTATGCTGAAGCATTAAGAGTTCCCTTCACTGGAACAGTTGGTCCACAATAAACTAGTCCAACCCCTGAAAAACAACCCCATACCACTATCCCGACTTCACCAACCTTTACAGTTGGCACAATACAGTCAGGCAGGTAACATTCTCCTGGCATCCACCAAACAGAGACTCGTCCATCAGACTGCGAGAGAGAGAAGAGTGAATCGTCACTCTACAGAAAACGTTTGCACTGCTCCAGAGTCCAGTAGTGGCATGCTTTACGCCACTCCATCCAAAGCTTGGCATTGCACTTGGTGATGTGAGACTCGCATGCAGCTGCTCGTCCATGGAAGCCCGTTCCATGAAGCTTCTGATGCACAGTTTTTGTGCCGGGGTTAATGCCAGAGGAAGTTTGGAACTACTGAGTCAGCAGA
>JAAGVU020000113.1:20998794-21052244 GCA_011763525.2 Mormyrus iriodes | reverse complement strand
ACGCACAGACACAGACACGCACAGACACGCACAGACACACGCACAGACACGCACAGACACGCACAGACACAGACACACGCCCACGCACAGACAGACGCACAGACAGACGCACAGACAGACGCACAGACACACGCACGCCCACGCACAGACACACGCACGCCCACGCACAGACAGACACACACCCACGCACAGACACACACCCACGCACAGACACACGCACACGCACAGACACACGCAGACACACGCCCACGCACACGCACAGACACACGCCCACGCACACGCACAGACCCACGCCCACGCCCACGCACAGACCCACGCCCACGCACAGACCCACGCCCACGCACAGACGCACGCCCACGCCCAGACGCACGCCCACGCACAGACAGACGCACGCCCACGCACAGACAGACGCACGCCCACGCACAGACAGACGCACGCCCAGACACATGCACAGACACACGCCCACGCACAGACGCACGCCCACGCACAGACAGACACACGCCCAGACACATGCACAGACACACGCACAGACACAGACACACGCCCACGCACAGACACAGACACACGCCCACGCACAGACACACGCCCACGCACAGACACAGACCTTTTTTTTCTTTTTCCCGAAGCCTGCATGAACCTTCCACATTTTCTGTGTGACAATCAGTCTTTTGTTTTGTAGGCTGAAGATGAGAGGAACTACCATATCTTCTACCAGCTGTGTTCTTATGCAAACCTCCCAGAGTTCAAAGATCTAGGCCTCAGTAAGTCTCAGCTCAGCATAGCAAAGCACAAATTTCCCTGCGCTTGGTGCGCCTTGGAATTGCTGGGACTCTCAGCAGTATTCGAAGTTTTCTGCCTCTCTCCTCTTGTCAGTGATCACTTTCATCCAATATGCTCACACTTCACATAAATTAACAGAGAAAATGATCTAGAATCAGCTTGTCGAAGGACCTGTTGCACAGCTAGGAAGCAGAAAAGCGGCTGTTTAACCTAAAATGTTAAGATGTACTAATTGGAAAGTTTCAGATGAGATTAATATTTTCTGATTGTCAGCTATATTTAGACATGAGTCTGTGTAAAACAGTTTAAGTAATGTACCACTGATGCCTTATGGTTTGTAGATTACAGCTTTTCCTTACAATGCCAGGCCCTTCACAAAGTATGTCTAAACAATCCAGGAGCCTTGATCCTGAAATATTATGTGTAAGATGCTTATCACAGCATTTTTCGTTTTTGAGAGAGTCTAACTCTCCACTTGTCACTCACAGTATCCTCTGTAGTCACGGTAACCTCATTGTACAGCAGTAAACAGATTTCTAATTTGGAGATTAAGATCATTTCTAAAAATAATTTACTCATCATTCAGCTCTTGAAGGTCAAAATGGCTTCAACAGTTTCGCTTTTTCCATGGTCTTCTGAGCAGATGGAGGTAGATGTTGATCCCATTCCTCTTTTCTTTTCACCAAACTTCTCGCCTCCTACCCAAGCTAGTGCCGAAGACTTCACATATGCCTCCATGGGTGAGAGCATCTTCATTGATGGAGTGGATGATGCTGATGACTTTAAGAAGACCAGGAAAGCCTTCTCACTGCTGGGTACGCACTAACCCCCGAGAGAGAAGAGGCAGGGATAATGGTTACACTGGCCTCCCCAGAGGCACAGGGGCACAGTGACACAGTCCAGTGCCACAGTGATGTGGAAGATAAGTCAGTGTTTGGCTGTTCCCCAGCACAGTCAGAGATTCAGTCTCTTTAGGCATCCATCCCATTCTGTTCTTACTGTTCTGTACATACACAGACCCTGCGAAGCATCATGTGCAGTGTATGATTTCACACATGCATGTTAACATACTTCAGCAGGCTGTCCAGCCAGCAACATGCCGTGATCCTTGTCATGCCATGTATCACCAAGTAATGTGGACGTCCTGGTTTCTGTTAATCGGCAGTGTATGTGCTTGCATGCAGGGGTAAAGGAGAGCGATCAGATGAACATTTACAAAATCATCGCTTCCATCCTGCACCTGGGAAATGTAGAGATCATGTCTTTGAGGGATGCGGAGTCCTGTCACATCTCTGTGAGTCACGGTGTCACCACGAGTCATACCGTCGGCCCTTTCGTACCTGTCATTGTCATCTCCTTAAAACATTGTGCTCTTGTCACCTGTTCCTGTGTCTGTAGAAGGACGACCCCCATCTGCAGCACTTCTGCCGACTGCTGGGACTGGAACAGGATCAGATGGAGCACTGGCTGTGCCACAGAAAGCTGGTGACGACGTCAGAGACCTATGTGAAAAGCATGCCACGTGCCCAGGCGCTGAATGCCCGCAATGCTCTGGCCAAACATATCTATGCCAATTTGTTTGACTGGATTGTACAGCACATTAACAAGGCGCTACACACTACTACCAAGCAACACTCTTTCATTGGTGTCCTGGACATTTACGGGTGAGTCACGCTGATTGGTTGCAGGGTACAGGCTTATGTGAAAATGTCGCCCGCTGACTAGTTCTGGGAGCCCTACCACACTTAATTAGTCCAAATGGGCTGCATGTAGCCAAATGATTGTTGACTTGGATACCAGCCAATAAGAGCTACCTGGTGTCCTGTTGTAACCATCTGGTCTTGCTTTCTCGCTCCCTCTCATTTCCACAGGTTTGAAACTTTTGAGCTGAACAGCTTTGAGCAGTTTTGCATCAACTACGCCAATGAGAAGCTGCAACAGCAGTTCAACTCGGTTAGTTGGTTAGCAGGCTTTGCTGATATCAGGAAACAGTATAGGCCTATATGGGGGTGATGTGGGGACTTGACCCATCTCAGATATGATTATGGTCCCCTCCCCCAACCCCACCACTTTAACAATTACGTCCTTTATATTTTTTAGTTAGACAAAAATGGAGAATTTAAGTGAATCTTAAACTTAGTAGAGCAGTTCAGTCCGAATCAAGGCCAGCTTACTTAATGAAATGCCCAGAGGACAGTGTTCAGTACTCAACATGCACCTCTTCCCTCCAGCATGTGTTCAAGCTGGAGCAGGAGGAGTACATGAAGGAGCAGATTCCATGGACCCTCATTGACTTCTATGATAACCAGCCTTGCATCGACCTCATTGAGGCCAAACTGGGGATTCTGGACCTACTGGATGAGGAATGCAAGGTAGAGGGTCCCCCTTAGGAGCCAACATGCTATGAGTGCTATTGCAAGGAGGTGGCTTTGTCCTACTAGAGTAAGCCACAGGCTGAAATGAGTGACAGGCATTGTGCTTAGTGAGTGATCTCAAAGTGTGAGAGTCTATATGCATTCAGCTACCTTCATTCAAGACCGGTCTTGATCTTCGGTTTTCATTGTGGGTGCCCTGAATACACAACCAAATTTATTTTGTCATAGCACTTAATCTGATGATTCCTAATGAGTCCTTTTGAAGTTCAGTTAGATCATTTGAAGGAACGTCAAACATGAAACGTGGCTCCCTTCACAGGTAACCTTTTTTGTGCCTTTTCATGTCCTACTTCCTTCAGGTACCTAAAGGAACAGATCAAAACTGGGCCCAGAAGCTTTACGACCGTCATTTAGGCAGTAACCACTTTCAGAAGCCCAGGATGTCCAACATCTCATTTATTGTGATCCATTTTGCTGATAAGGTGGGCTGGAATGATAAATATTATACCATGAACTTGGACATGTTTGGGTCAACACCTTTAGGAGGACATCAACTGTGGTGAACTTCCATTTTGTTCTGGTAGGTGGAGTACCAGTGTGAAGGGTTTCTAGAGAAGAACCGGGATACGGTCTATGAAGAACAGATCAACATCCTAAAGGCTAGCAAGGTGAGAGTAATGTTAAATTGTAATGCTAAATGCTAAATTGCTAAATTCCTGCTAAATTGTCGGGACTACAGGATCATTCACACAATAGCACACATTCAGCACAGGCTATGAAAATAAAACAAATAAATGACTCTAGCAGTTGTTCCCATGAGGCATCACCTCCAGCTCCTGAAGTCTTTCATCTGCTAATTGTCCATCCTTCAAGCCAGGCAGCCATTCCTAATAGACCTTAGGCGGGAGAAAATCCAGAAGTTGGGGTGACAAGTCAGTATCTGATAACACCCTTCTTTTATGGAAACTGAATTTAACTGAATACTACCTAAAACGGTATTCCAAAGTTTCTTGTAAATATTTCTTATTAACCAGTGTTGATATCATTAGAGAATTGCTGTGTTTTGGGAAAGATCTTTATTATTATATATTATCTTTGACAGGATAGTTCTCTCATTGTGATGACTGAGAAATGGTTGTAGACAAAAGCCTGCTACTGGATGTAGAAAATAAATGTTGTTATAGGAGGGTTACAGTTTTAATTATCTTAGAGACAAAGAAACAAATGTCCTTGTCAAGTATACACAGCCTCCAGTCAGACTCAAAACATTACTGGAAATTCACTTAAGCAAATAGTTGGCATGCTTCACATTTTAACTACCCAGAGAGTTAGTAAACAAGGAGTTGGCATGGAGAAGAGAAAAAAGGGCTGGAGCTGAAGGCCCAGGACTTAGCAGAAATGTACCTGTCATTGATGAGGATATTTACGGGCCCCACATCTCATTTCCATCTCTGTATCACACTCCCCCAGACATCCTGTAACATTCTGGTGATATTTCCCCTGATTAGGAGCAAAATATATAATGAACCACATGGATGCATGTTTGTGAATGTGGAATGTAAGCAGAACTCTTGGGCATATATTTCTATATTTTTATATGTTACATCTCTTAGAAATGGTGGCATTAAGGAGTAAACCACAGCTCCCCATCTTATGAAATGCCGCTGTAGAATATAAGGCAGGTTCTGTCTCCGGGATGGAAAGCAAGAAACTGCTATAAATATCCACAGCCAGGCACATGGGCAGAAGTGGCCAACAACAATCAAACCATGGGATTTTAGGACAATAATGGTGTTATTTGTAAACTGTTAGTCACCATCCCTTTCAAAGTGTACCCCAGCTGCCTGGATCTATGACCGTGACCGTTATAAGCAGTTAGACAGTGTTAGTCACTTCTTTACCTCTTATGTTTCCCAGAGATTTTAGCTACAGACAGTTTTGGAGAAGTTACTCACAAAAGTAATCCATTAAAGACAGAGGTTGAAAGTTCAGGTCCAGAAAGTACAAATCCAGACCAAGGTTTTGTTTCAACCAACCAGTTGAGTACTCTGTGACTGTGACACTTTATACTCAACTGGTTGGTTGTAACAAAACCTTGGTCTGGATTTGTACCAACCAATTGATGTCTTGGTCCTGCCTCCTCTAGTTGCTTGTACCCACCTCTGGTACAATCTGATTGGCTATCTCTCTGATCCAATCATTTTTGTGTAAGTAAAACTCCCATGAGCCTGGTATCTTGGCACACTATGTTGGAGTCCTGAAAAATCCCAATTAGGGCCTTCACTGCATGGTCAAACATGAATTATCACCATTATCAACAAGCCGTAACCAAGGAACATGCCAGGAAGTACAGAATATTGTTGCCTGATAAAAACAGAGAATAGAAATCCCTTTTCTCCGGTATAAACTTGGGCCCTCTGCAAGGTGTCCAGCCAGCCTGCCAATCGTAAACAATCTGGTGTTTGTTTTTAATTCCTGAAGAAAGGGAAGGGATTGTGCCCACATTTCTGGATATATATTACGGATATGTTAATATCCTTTGGAGTTGGGTCACTTAGCCTACAATGGTATCATATGAAATCATCACTCCATTGGCAACATGGTGTAACTGAGGTATGAATTTGACATTCCTCTGCAATCTCAGTTCCAGCTAGTGGCAGACCTCTTCCTGGACGTCAAGGAGAGTGCTGGCTCTCCTATCCCCAGCACTACCACAACCACAAAAGGACAAAAGATTAACGTTCGGCCTGCCAAGCCCATCCTCAAGGCCCCCAACAAGGAGCACAGGAAGACTGTGAGCTATCAGGTCAGAATGGCCCTGTGGCCACTGTCCCAAATTCCCTATGATTCCCAGTACGGTAGTTACATGCACATGTGCTGTCCCACAGCTTTTAACCTCTTCTGTGTCTGTTGCACCAGTTCCGCAGTTCCTTGCATCTCTTGATGGAAACCCTGAACGCCACGACTCCACACTACGTCCGCTGCATTAAACCCAATGACTACAAGGAAGCTTTCTCGTAAGTGCTTACTAGGAAGCACCACAAAGCCGTCCTCTCATCTAAAGAATACACTAAACTGATTTGAGTGTTCCTAAGTAAATTGGCTGGAGGGTAATGCTGAACACTTTTACTGGCTAACCTGATTTGGACCCTTCCACATGACTGCAAACAATGGCCCACTTTAGCCGGAAAAAGAAATGTCACCACCCAGTCAAGCAACCTTTTACCACTTTATTTGGACTCTACAGTAGAGATACAGGGTTGGCTGTAAAGTATGTCCAGGATGAAGAGGAGATTTTACTAAAGCGAGTGGGCTGGGGGTGTTTCAATAATTTGAGTATTGTTCCCTCATTGCTCACCACAAGAGCCAGTTTACAGGCTGGAAATTGGCTAATGTCACCCGTGACTCGCCCTGCATCATGTAGTAGGGTTAGGGGGTAGGTGTGGGCTTGGCTTCATGGCACAACCTGTGACTCTGGGAAACCAGAGAAATGTGCTCAGTGCTGCAGAGGAACATGAGGTAAGGAGCACTGTTTTCAGGATGACCAGAGTAATATGAATATCGGATGGTATCTGCTCCGCCAATACATGAACGCTTATTAAATAGTACTTGTAGTAGAACTGTGGTTAATGCATAATTATGTTTCCACTGATGAAACTTCTAAGCAGTTAAGTCTCTCTGGCTAAGGGCGTCTGCCAAATGATCTATATGTAAATGCAAATGTTTCCTATCTGACTTGACATTGCTGAATGACGGCATATTTTCATTTGGTGTTTAGCATGTCCAGAAAATCGTATGACAGGGCTCCAGACTGTGACCATTTAGTCGCATTTTGCGACCATTTTTGGAGATGGTGCGACTAAATTTTGTAACTAGGTACCCCAGGGTGACTTGCCATTTGTTGTTGTTTTTTTTTTTTTTATATCATCCTCGTGGAACACCGGGAGGGAGCAAGGATTGGTGCGTAGAGTTGAGTTTTGAGGGGGCGGCACGGTGGTGCAGTGCTTAGCACTGTTGCCTCATACTTCTAGGACCTGTGTTTAAGTCTGCACCATGGCTCCACGTGTGGAGTTTGCATGTTCTCCCCTTAGACGTTTGTACTTTTAAACGTTTAAAATGTAAAAACAAAATAACATTTTATTAAGACCATAAAATAACATTTTATTTTTACATTTACAAACCGAAAATGCATTTATTAGCAGATCTACTATCGAGGTTTGGCCGGTATAATGGCAGCACAGCATACTGCAGTATTTCCTTTCGGCGGAACAGTATCGTGGGGGATTTCAAAATACCAGAAGAAAGTTGCTTTTTAAAATAGTGGAAATATCATATACCTGTGTGTAATGTCTGCACCGTATCAAAAATTTGATATTGTCTTCTACTGTTAAATATCTTGGTTCTATATTGCCCAAGCCACCATCTTTAATTCGAAAATACTCCGTTACTACGACCATAAGCCAGTCATTTGGGTTTAGCAGCAGGCAATTTTTGAACAAAGTCCAGTGTTCATGTACAAACTTATAAGCTTATAAGCTAAGTGTGTAATAACCTTGGTTAAAGTGGTATTATGTGTTTTTAAATGGACAGCTGTGGAGGGAAGGTATGTATATATTTATTCAGACACTGTTTCATTAATTTAGCTTTATGTATCTCCTGGTATTAAGCTGCATTATTGATAAAACCCAACTTCTATACCATGTACTGATCTTTTAAACCGGAACTGTGTACCATGCAGTTTAGGAAGGTTAAACAGAACGGTAAATATTACTGACACCAGCGGCAAATTGACATCCAAGATTCTGAGGGTGGTTGTTAAAATAAATAAGATGCATCTTGAAACAACCTGTTTTTGTTTTAACAAAATATGGAAATGACATCTGATTTAAGTCATCTTGAAGTCGATCTCTTTAAAGCGAATAAGTGCAGTGTTTTGTTAGTGAAACATTTTGACAGTTTTTTTTTCTGCATTATAATCAGAACTAAGACTCAGTAAGATCCGAATTTTATGAGCAAAATTGAATCAGATTTGGAATTGGTCAAATTTGAACGATACCCACCTCTATTGGTGTGTGTGTGTGTGTGTGTGTGTGTGTGAGGGAGGGAGGGAGGGAGGGAGGGAGAGAGTGATTAGAGTGGAGAGCTGACACAAGGCTGTCGTCAAAACAACTGGGCTTGGGGACAATTCTGTGCAGGATGTCATCTGCCTTTGTCCGCTCCATAAGTACTCTCGCTCTCACTTGACAATGAAGCAATCTTTGGTGTTTATGCTTTAAAAAAGCACCATTTAAGTTAATGATGTATTATTCTTTTAAAGCACTACCTTGTTATCTCTATAAATCGTATGTTGATGCCCAATGCATTTATCAGGAATAGACCTACAGTTAAGACTGATTTTTGTGAGTGTGTTGCGTTGCATGTGGATTTAAGTGGTGTGCTGAATATTGTGCTGGCGCTTCTATAATTTTAAGTAAGAGGCAGCTGTGCTACTACTGGAATGAGTTAGTCTGGAGCGCTGTATGAGTATGTGTATCATAGCAGGTGAGCATTTTAATTTTAATTGCTAGACTACAGTAGGCTTACTTTAAAAAATGCTCTAGACGTGCAGGACTAGGACTGTTTGTGTGTTGTATATGGTGTGTGATAGAGGAACCTCCCTGGTTTGCGTTGCTGTGTTTCATATTGTTTGTGGAAGAGCGGTATCGCTCCTGGTCGTAATCGAGAGCAGAGCACTCGCTTCACACTGGGAATGTGTGCACATACACAGATGTGCATGCAGATCATGACTGGCATGCATTACTCAGAGGATCCTCTGTGCTGCAGGTTTGACTCCAAGAGAGCCGTGCAGCAGTTGCGAGCATGCGGCGTGTTGGAGACCATCCGCATCAGTGCAGCCGGGTACCCCTCCAGGTAGGCAGGCCCCGAGGAGCCTTACACACCCTGCTGTCATTGTCCTCACTGATTCTACCGTCCACCTCTGTCACTGCAATTCTTCTGTATGCTTATTATTGATAACACAGTCCTTTAGGCCAATGTTTCCCAACCTGGTCTTCAGGGACCTCCAGACGGTCCATGTTTATCTCCTTCCCAGCTCACTACAAAATGTGGACTCTCTGGGAGGGAGCAAAAACATGTGCCGTCTGGGGGCCCTCATGGACCGAGTTGGGAAACACTACTGCAGGCCAAACGTGTAAAGACATACCCACCAGGAGGAATGTGACACATGTAAGGAACACCTAGCGCCATGGTGGCTTCGAGGTCCGCTAACTCTGGATGTCCTAGTCTTCCCCTCACAACCTGCAGAATGGAAATGTAATCTCAGTATTCCCTTAGGGGAACAAAGGCAGAGAGTCACTCCTGAGAGCAAACTTTTGCTGTAAACCAGCCTGCAGAGGATTCTCTGCTTTGTAACTGATAGAGCAGCTGATCAGCTTGTGAGAGACTATGCAGAGTTCCAGGAACACTGACCCCAAAAGAACCTGGGCTTGTGTTTGTGTGTGTGCTGCTTATGTAAGAATCAGTTTCATCTTTCTCTGTGAGTTATGTAAAAACTGTACAGTGTCCTGACCCTTGTCTTGTTGGGTTTTAGGTGGACCTACATGGACTTCTTCAACAGATACCGGGTTCTGATGAAGAAGAAGGACCAGACCAGCAATGACAAAAAAGCCATCTGCAGAAACTTTCTGGAAAACCTGATCAAGGTTCGTATCCTGCTGTGTTCCATCAAGCCTCCTCCAGACCAGCTCCCAGATGCGTGGGCTGATTAGTTTGTCCAGCTGTCAGGGGGGAAGCCTACTCTGTTTCTGTCAGACATATATCTGTAGCCTTGAGGAAATGTAAACATTGCTGGTTTGGTTACTCGTAACAATGCCATTTGCCTCGTGGAGTAACCAGACCTCGTACAATGTAGTGGCCAGAATAGACCCAGTGATTTTACTGGGGTGGCAGCTGGGTAATTTTTTGTCAGCCAGGGCAGGGCATGAGCTTGGTACATTTGCGTTTTACCAGTAGTGAGCCATATCCATTTATCGTCTCCCAGTTGAGCCGTAGACGCCAAAATCGACTGATTATCTCCTGGCCAGCCACTAGATGTGCCCCTGTATTGATTCTGTTCAGATTCTTCTTATATAAAGTTTCTTCCTCTGTCTCCAACAAAAGATTTTAGACTGGTTAAACACAAGGCAATCTCATTACAATGATGAGCACTGCGAAATTTTATTCAAATGAGGGAATATTAATACAGCAGTTTTTGTCTTGACTGAGGCCTCTGCATTTCCACCAGGACCCAGACAAGTTCCAGTTTGGGAAGACAAAGATCTTCTTCCGCGCGGGTCAGGTGGCATATCTGGAAAAGCTTCGTACCGACAAGTTCCGGGCTGCCTGCATCAAGATCCAGAAGACCGTGCGAGGATGGCTGCAGAGGATCCAGTATCAGAGAATCCGGAAGGCCGCTATGCAGCTGCAGAGATATGGCCGGGGTTACCTTGCACGCAGGTGAGATTAGCAGTGATCGTAGCGTGGTGCCTTGCTGACAGTGCTGGATGTTCAGCAAGATTCCAAAGAGGCACTGTGAAACCCACAGACTGTTCTGGGACGATGGAAACTGAAGCACAACATGCAACATGTTTTGAAAACTGTCCAGTAAGGCATGTTAACTGAGCAGCAGCAGGCTTGGTTTGAACTAAGCACAGTTCTCGCGTTTGTTCTCCCATGTCTCAGGTATGCCGAGTACCTGCGTCTCACCCGGGCTGCCCTCACCTGTCAGAAGCAGTTCCGCATGGTGCAAGAACGCAAGGCCTACCTGAGAGTCCGCCAGGCTGTGGTCACCATCCAGGCTTTCACCAGGGGCATGTTCACTCGCAGGCTCTATCAGGAGGTAGATTTTATTTTATTTTATTTTTTTTTTAGACAAAGCAAATGCACATACCTGTTAATAGAATGAATATATTTAGAATTAATATACTTTCAATAATAATAATAAAATCCCACCCACCCTTCGCCATAAGAACAGCTAGACGATAAAAAAAAAAATGTCAGTAAACACACATAAAGTAGAGCGAAAGGGAATTAGAAAGTAGTTTACTTACTCCTCGACGGCAGTGAAGAGTTAGAATGCTTGTCTCAGCATGGCTTCAGCCAAACTGGTTGTGGGGCGAACAAAACAAGTAATCTGACTAGGAAAAGGTGGGTGGCTGACTCACAGGGGGAGTCGCGTTGTACTGACGGCCCTGACCCACGTTTCCTGTCTTCACAGCTCTGGCTGAACCACAAAGCCACAATCATTCAGAAGACGACACGAGGCTGGATGGAGCGGAAGAAGTTCCTGAGGGCCCGGAACGCAGCCATGGTGATCCAATGCGCGTACCGGTGCCTGCAGGCCCGTCAGCAGCTCAAGCGGATGAAGATAGAGGCGCGATCTGTACAGCACCTGAAGAAGCTGAATGTTGGCATGGAGAACAAAATTGTACAGCTTCAGAGGAAGGTAGATGATCAGGTACGGCAGCCCAGGTTTACACTAGCTGTGATTGAGTAACCAAGGGAAAGTCAACCCTATTACGTACCATTCCAGTATCATCCAGAATACTGGCATGAGAAATAAATTTCCTTCTCAGGCCGTCTGGGCTCAGCCCTAGAGAGAGAGTGAGGGGCTCGGATTTTCGGGTGGGGTTCAAAGTACAGCCGCTGCTCCGCCACATTGAAAGGAGCCAGTTGAGGTGATTCGGGCTTCTGTCTAGGATGCCATCTGGACGGCTCACTGGCGAGGTGTTTTGGGCATGTCCAATCGGGAGGAGGCCCCAGGGCAGACCCAGGACACACTGACGAGATTATATCTCTCAGCTGGCCTGAGATTGCCTTATAGCCTTGGTATTCCCCCGGAGGAACTAGAGGTGGTCGCTGGGGAGAAGGAGGTCTGGGCATCTCTGCTTTGACTGCGAACTGAACCCATATAAGCGGAAGAGGATGGATAGATGACTATAATATCATGTATTTTACAAAACACTGTTGTTTGAGGTTTTTCATTTGACTGGGTGGTTTTGAGATGGTCCCATTTTATCTCAAAGGTTTCCCGATGGAAAACATTGATATTGATCAATGATACAGTGCCCCTGTATTGTATTAATCCCACCGAAATCTCAGACAGGATGATCTGGTCTCATCTTTACTCTGCATCAGTGTGAGTGTATATTTCTGTCTCTCTCTCTCCAGAATAAGGAATACAAGAACCAGAATGAGCAGCTTTTAGCCAACAACACCTCTCTGGCCACAGAGATGGGCAAGCTGCAGAAGGAATTGGACCATGTGCGCAGTCTCCATGGAGACAGCAATCAGGTGACCTCACTGCAGGCGGAGCTGGAGAGGCTGAGGGCGGAGCTAAGCAAAGCTCACGCTGAGCGGAAGAGGCTTGAGGAGGAGCACAGGAGTGAGAAACAGGATCTGGAACAGGTGAGGTGTGCTTATGGATGCTGCCTGGTAAGGCAGGTGGGAACGGCAGTGAGCTTTACAAATGCCCAACTCTTCTGAATATCAACCATTTACCCAAATGTAGAAAGGCAGGGGTTCCAACTAGTTCTCAGCTGGACAGGTAGAAAGTGGTCACATGATCCATTGATAGAACCAGAAGTCTGTTGCTTCAGGTCCATGGTTAACAGTGTGGTTTGGCATGTGTTCTCTGCATGAAAGTTATGTGGAGATGTTTGTTTTTAGTGCATTGGGGTCTCGCCATTTTCTTTGCTTGTAATTTTACTGTCATGTAGCTCTTTAATATATATTTAAATGCTTGTGATGTTTTAATTAATCATTAGAAATGGTGTCTGGGGGAGCCTTTTGTCAGTCTGAACAAAACGCAGTGTGAGCCCAGGCATTTATCTGCTGACCGCTATGACACAGTATGACACGGCCTGGGAAGCCTCAGGGATCCATTTGGGAAGCCTGCTCAGCCACACATATGAAGATGGACAGACTGCTGAAGAATGACTCAGATTTCTGTCCCCTGACATTCACAGAAAATGCTACAATATCGTTTTTAGATTTTTCAGCTTAATATATTGTGTATTTTCTTAAACACAATTTTATTTTTTTTTTTATCGGGTTTTGGGTAGTGGGGGGGGTGGGGGTGAAGCTGGGGTGACCACGCCTACTCTAGCTCACTGATGTTCACCGCTGTTCCCCGTGTTCTTTCTCCCATGTAGACGGTGGAGGAACTGGAGAAGGAGAACTCCCTGCTGAAGGTGGAGAAGGAAGAGATGAACCAAAGGATCCTGCAGCTGTCCAGCAGCACACAGGGTAAGAAGGGACCCCAGACCGGGGTCACTGAGAGGAGAGGTGGCCGGGTATCACCGCTTACTGTTCTTGCGGGTTGCGTTTGCCTGGGCAACAGTTGAGAATACAGCAGAGGCTCTTGCTGCAGGTGAGGATGCTTTATTTCCTCATGACAAGAGGCATCTGTGTGCAGAATTAGGCCGGGAGGGACTGAGGTGGGATTGGATTTCGGAGGCGCGGAGGCGATATGAGCAAAGTGAGCCAACAACCCCCGTGGGATGTGGCTCAGCTTTTGTGTCACACGGGTTTCACACAAGCAAAGTGTTCTCTGAGGTCCGTTATGTCTGAGGAACCGGGCTGCCTTACCAGCCTTCCTAAAGGGAAGCATTTCTCCAGACCCCAAGACCACAGTGTCATGTTCCCATATTCCTGTCTTCCACCAAAGTGAAGCTACTGCCTTAAGCTTTTTTTAAATTTTTTTGGTTAACATCAGCTTCCCCAGAAAATGATTTTTAAGTCTCTGCTAAAGTTATGTCCCAGTATGTGCCCCCCCCCCCGCCCCCCCAGATGACAGAAGCAGTGTGTCACTAAAAGAGGGCCAGCTGCAGACTGAGCTGGATGAGGAGCGACTTCGGTATCAGAATCTGCTGAAGGAGTTCTCCAGGCTGGAGCAGAGATATGACAACTTGCATGAGGAGGTGTCCCTGGCTAAGGTGAGAGGAGGCTGAATGGAGTGCTGCGGAGAAACTAGATGGAGCCGTTTTGTACACAAGTCTGTCTGTCAGTATTTTTCTGGCTTACAGAAATCCTCCTCTTTTCATGTAGTTTCAGCCTGGCCACAGGAGAAACCCGTCTAACCAGAGTAGTCTGGAGTCAGATTCTAATTACCCCTCCATCTCCTCCTCTGAGGTTGGTGAAACAGAGGACTCAATTCAGCAAGTGGAGGTAATCATAGCCCGTGGGATGTGTGTGTGTGTGGGGGGGGGTTCATTTACAGAGGAGTATTGGTTCCATCTTTCTCTGGGGCCTTGCAGGAGATGGGCCTGGACAAGGCAGCCATGGACATCACGCTGTTCCTGAAGCTGCAGAAGCGTGTGAGAGAGCTGGAGCAGGAACGTCGCAAGCTGCAGGTCAACCTGGAGAAGATGGAGGAGCTGGCTAATCGCAAGGTGGGCTGGTCTCCACTACCCCATCTTCCTTGTCTCCTCCGTGTTGACAGGGTGTGACAAACTTCGCTTTTAGCAGCCAGCACATCTAACCTTTAATCCTGAAGCTAAACTTAAAGAATTTATGTCATCTTCATTTCACACTGGATCCTCTCATTAGCTGCAAAAAAGGTGAGATAATCAGATGAGATGTTGGCACCCTGTCAGGTTCTAGAGAACATGCCCCAGAAATTATGCAGGAAATGCAGAGCAACTGTTAGTGCCTTTGGAAATAATTTATTTTGAGTTTTGACATCTCATTTGAAATATTTTTGAAGTGTTACTGCATTTAAGCAAAGAACTAAAGTGTGATAACAAGTAAGTATGAGCAGCATGTGCTAACCGGAATGTTAATCTCTGTCATGGTGGACAAAATGCCAAAGTGCACGGAGGTGGGAGTGTCTCATTGCCGACTCAGCACTGAAATGCTCTTCCGTGTAAAGATATGAAATGTGAAATCAGATAATTGATAAAACGGAGCAAGCAACTTTTCATCTGCTATTCTAAATGGATGGTAGTTTAATATTACTCTCAAAAATGACACTTCCTCTCTCCAAAGTTTTTTTTTTCCCAGATTCGGCATTGGTGATCAATACTACTATTGCGTAACATCGTCCTTATCACTGCTGAATTAGTGTTGTCACTGTTTTTGTTTTTGTTACCTCACAGGCTGTGGAACGCAAGTCTTCTGTGTCAGAGCAGGATTACAGTGCAGACTCTGCATACAACAGCCTGAAGGTAGAGGTCTATATACCTCTGATCCCTCATACGCACGCATACACACACATACATGAGTGCATACTCACAGCCCTCAGTGGGATGTTGCTCTTCTTCGTCCATTTAATCTGCATATTGGTGCTGGTCATCCTGCCACAGAAGCAGTGGGTAAGTTTGGGGGAGGGGGGGTGGTGCGGTCTTAGACAAGAAGGAGGAATGCAGCCAGGTGGCTGCTGTGACCGCTTTAACTGCCGCTGCACGTATATCAGAAATGGCACCAGGGTTCGAGATGCGTACTGCTAAACAGTGTGTGTGGGATCAGTGCTGGATTTTAGCATGAGTTTTAGGTGGAGCACAAATACATTTATAGATATTTTTCTCACCAGATTTCAACTGCCCAGGATCACAAAGGACAGTAGTATATTCAGTGTGCAATCAGCCAGCTGTCAGATAGGATAAGAGTACACTAAAAAACGTAGGCACAGTGCAAATCTAATTGCCTGTGACTGTGTGTTCTTTATGAAACCGTACAGCACAGTAACCATTTTCGAAGATTTACTAAGTTTGTTTGTTCCTGAACGGTCTGCCCCTCATCTCCTCTCCTCAGAGACAAGAGCTGGAATCTGAAAACAAAAAGCTAAAGAACGACCTTAATGAGCTACGCAAAGCTGTGGCTGACAATGCCTCCCAGAGCAGCTCGTCTTCGTCCAATGAGCAGCAGGATAGCTACAACCTTTTGCTTAACCAGCTCAAGGCAGCCAATGAGGAACTGGATATTCGCAAGGAGGAAGTACTCATTCTCAGGTCTCAGATCATCAGCTCCACCCAGGAGAATGTGACGGCCAACCATGTTATGAGTCACCCGGTAATTGTCTGTGGCTTTTTACAGATACCTTGGATGGAGAGCTTATTGCATTAAGCCGTCGTCTTAGATTCCTGAAGGCACTTATGTTTTGCCATGCTGTTTTCTTGCCCCTTTCAATTTGAACAGTCAAAGGAGGTATTGCTGTATGCAGTCAAATGTTCAAGTTGCCTTCACCGTAAAAGACCAGCTCGGGTAGTCATGCCACCAAAGAAATTAGCATACGGTTTCCATATGTTGTGAATGCTTTGCTGAAAGAGAGGCAAGGTTTATTTATATAGTGCAATTCAGACGCAAGGCAATTCAGAGTGCTTTACAAAGGCAGACAGGCACATTTAAACAAAAGACATTAAAATCACATTTACAAGACAAAAAAAGCCTAAAAGCCAAACAGTGAACCCAAATGAAATTATACTGTAGTGACAGTGTATGACTAAACTAATTTTATTTATTGAAAAGCTGCAGCAAACAGTAATGTTTCAAGCCCTGATTTGAATGAGCTGACAGTTTTAGCAGACCGAAATGTATTTAGGCCCAAGACCATTTAGTGCTTTATACACAAGTAATAATATTTTTAAATCAATCCTGTGATGCACAGGAAGCCAGTGCAGTGATTTAAGGCCTGGTGTGATATGCTCTACTTTCTTGGTGTTAGTCAGGACTCTGGCAGCAGCATTCTGGATGAGCTGCGACTGTCTCATTTATTATCAAGACCTGTGAAGACACTGTTACAATTGTCTAGCCTGCTAAAAATAAATGCGTGAACGAGCTTCTTCGTATCTTGTTTAGACACAAATCTTTTAATTCTTGCTATGTTTATAAGGTGGCAACAGGCTGATTTTGTAATTGTCTTTGTGGCTGTGGAAATTAAGGTAGAACATTCTGGCACATTCATCAATACAGTTCTGATTTGCTCAATGTACTCATTCAGTGAATTTAAGGGACTATAGTCACGTGGTAACACTGTAATGTAGAGTTGTGTGTCATCTGCAGAATTATGGTAAGAGGTGTTATAGTGTTCCATAATCTGAGCAAGCGAGCAAAGAGCATGTAGATGTTGAATAGAAGAGACCCAAGGATTGATTCTTGAGGAACTCCACATGTGTTTTTTTTTGTTCACTCGGATTCATAATTACCTACTTACCCAAAGTATTCCCTATCTTGTAAAGATGATTCAAACCAATTTAACACGGTGCCAGAAAGTCCCACCCACTTTTCTAGTCTGTCTAACAGTATCTTATGGTCAACCCTGTCAAACACAACACTAATACCAAAACAGATTTTTGATTCATCACTGCTTAGATGAACGTCCTCTAAAATCTTAATAAATGCAGTCTGTGGTGTGGCCGAAATCCAGACTGAAAAGCATTATAGTAATAGTTTTGCACCATGAAAGAACTAAGTTGCTAAAGAACAACCTTTTCAATGATCTTTGCTAAAAAAACGTAGGTTTGATATAGGCCTACAGTTACTCATTACTGAGGCATTTAGGGTAGCCTTTTTGAAAACTGCGTTTTTTTTTTATATAACTGTGGTCCTCAGGTCCCTTGGAAAAAGGCCTGACTGATGAGAACTAATGTCTATTTGTAGCACATCTGATGCTATACAGTTAAAAACATCTTTATAGAACCTTGTAGGCAGAGTGTCAAGGCAGCAGGCAGTAGGCCTAAGGTGCTGAACAATTTCTGTCATGGTTCCATGGTCTAGAAGTTCTCATGGGTTTGTGTCAGCCCGTGCAGCCATTGTTTTAATATTTCATTTCCCTTTAGTGACTCTCTCTCTTACCTTCCTATCTCCTTATCAAACTATCAGGGTAACATCAGCCACCGAGTTATGAATGCTTCATTAGAACCGGCCCATTTGACATCGTCTGATACAGTGAACCATTAATATTATCTGGTGCCTCCATTATTAAGTATAGGTCGTTCAAATTGTCTTTGGATGGGAGTACAAATCCCTGGACTACTAGTGCTGTAATATGCGTGCCTGCCATAAAGCTCTGGTCAGTCCATAGACCTTTGCCCACCTCCACCACCCCAGACATGTATAACTGAGTCTCATCATGTTTCATTTGAGAGCGTGCAGACCTCACACAACTCCAGTCTGTAAAGTGTTACTAATGCCTCTTCACACTTACATCATGCGGCTTCCCTTCCTGACAGGAAACCAGCAGTGTGCCAGCACAGAGCAACAGCGACGAGCACATAGACGAGGATGAAGTGGTACAAATTTCTCAGGGACTGTGTGAGTCCAAGAAGTAAGTGTTACAGCTATAGATCCCCAGTACCCCCCAGGCTGAACCTGTGGGTAAATGCAGGCTCCTAATGCGATTGTCAACAAGTTCTCTATTATGGAAGGACCTTCTAAAAGAAAATGGCACTCTTTTCTCCACATGTAAGCCTATCTGAAAGACTTTGAAGGAATGAACAGTGGAAAAGAGCATGACTATTGCAGTATATAGCTGATTAAATGGTCTTCGTTTCCTGAAACCAAAGGGTGACTTGAGAGACCTCATCAGGGCAGGTGCTGAGTGCTCAGGGACCGAATTACACGGGTTATATTGACAGCCAATAAGAGCTCTGCATCTCTGTGAGTGACCAGTGGGGGAACAAAAAGCAACTGTAGTTTCCCTTTAGCTCCTTGGCCCCACAGCACCGAACCTGTGGTGTTTCACTTCTTTCCTTCCGTCATGTGTCATTTATTGTCTGCTGAGGTCCCCCTCCCCCATGCTGACGATAAGGACTCCACCCATCAAAGTCATTACAATTGGACCGGACAGGGTTTGGATTTGTAAGCCGTGCTGGCATGGCTGCTCTGCTCCCTGCAGACATCGCTAGGAGACAGCTGGCATGAAAGGGGCTGGTGTTACTCGTTCAGGGATGGAGTGGCGGTTCGGTTGCCCTCCTTGCATCCAGCAGAGGTAGAGTGAGGTGCAGCTGAGTGATATCACAGTAATGAGGTGTCTACACCAGAATTAGGAGTTCCTGCCATGGGTTTCCCTTATTGCTTGCTCCTTAGGCAGGTCTTCTTTCTTTTCTTTTCTTTCTTGTTCTCCTTCTGCTTTTTCCTGCTTGTCTGACCCATGGATCACAGCAGGGACTGGGGCTGTCTAAATGAAGACGGGGAGCTGGGCCTGGCTTACCAGGGCTTAAAGCAAGCTGGCAGGTGGTGTTACCTTCTTCCCACTGCTCTGCTTCTTGGTCTTGACTCCATTCAAACTTCCTCCTCCACCATTAATAAGGATTTCTGACACAGAAAAACAGTTCGAGACTATTAAAATCCTACTGAAAGACAGATTTTTATATTTTGTCACTTCAGATGCTCTCTTGAATAGAGTAACTGCTTCAAGGCAGAATCTTAAACTGCTGAGCAGTACTACAGAGTGCATCAAATCATGCATGTGGAAGGTCGGTCGTATGCATGGATTACAGGTACAATGTAGGGTTAGCAGATACATTTCAGTTTCCTATATATTTCTGAAAATTTTCTCAAATAGATGTAGTAGAGCAATGCTCTGATTGGCTACATGTTCTAGATGTCTGTTGTTCCCAGCATTTACCTCCACTCAGCTTGCTGTAACCCTTTTCCCTCCCCCGCCCAGGGTGCTGGAGGCCCAGTTAAAGACACAGAGCCGAAAGCACGAGGATGAGCTGAAGGCCTTAAGAACCCAGATCGAGCTGCTCAGAGATGACTTGGAGCACAAGCAGGAACTGCTTAACCATACGTTGGCGCTGCCCCCTGATGCACAAGTGGACTTCAGCATCCAGCAGGAAATCACGCGCCTCACCAATGAGAACCTGGTATGTGGGATTACCCGAGGCTTGGGTAAAAAGAATAAAGTGATGATTTATGAACCAGAAAACCTGATTTTCTGCTTGCATCATAGGACCTGAAGGAAATCGTAGAAAAGCTGGAGAAGAATGAGAGGAAACTAAAGAAGCGACTCAAGATCTCTGAGAAACGAGTGCAGGAGCTGGAGGGTGAGGAAGCGGGACCATAGGCAGGCTTTAGCTGGCTTACTTCTTCCTGGAGACAGATAGTGACAGGCTGACCCATCTCCCTACAGCGTCCCAGGCCACAGCACAGCAGTCACGGGCCCGTCCAGAGCTGTTCCGACAGGCCACTGTCCAGCGCAAAGAGAAGGACTTTGAGGGTATGCTGGAATACTGCAAGGAAGATGAACCTCTTCTGTTTAAGACCCTTATCACAGGTAAGACTCAATCCTGACACCAGCAGTGTGGTTCACAGTCACAGTGTCCTCTCCCTAAAATGAAGTGCCTGACTTAAATCATCCTCTTTCAGACATGAAGCCCAAACTGGAGTCAGCCACTGTGCCCTGCTTGCCAGCCTACATCCTGTTCATGTGCATCCGCCATGCAGACTACATAAATGATGACCAGAAGGTTCACTCGTTGCTGACTTCATCCATTAATTCCATCAAGAAGGTCCTGAAGGTAGGAGACAAGGACTAGAGCCACTTCAAGCAGGAGAGCCTGAGTCTCAGATGATCCAAATAGCAGTGACCTTTAGCCAGACTGTCTTGAGTCAGGTTTGGTACAACTACAGCAGTGGTTTTTGTAGCACCAACAGTGCTGTGGATCTTCTGGATCTGCACTCAGTCCGGATTATCTTTATTTACAGGTTTACCCTAAACCCACTGTTTCTGCTCTGTTCCCAACTTTCCGGTCCTCCTCTGATTTGTGGTATTCTGGTCCTGAACCATTAAACTAGAGGTGTTTCTGAATACCAAGATCACAAAGATCGTACTTGTGGTCTTGGCAAGACCAGTCTTGCAACTTGACTCCCAAGGACAAATTTGGGATGTAATGAATCATGGGATTGTTCTCCTTGGCGCGGATGCAGTCAATGTATCTTTGATATTTGGGGCGGGGCAAGAACGACATTTCCATTCTTGAGTATTGGAACTGGACCCCGGCAATGGAAGATGACGTAAACCGGGTAAACAAGAACACAAGTACAGTCAGGTACACATATATTGAGATTTACCCTTTTCTTACCACATTACTCTTTTACAGAAGCACAACAAAGACTTTGAAATGCTGTGTTTCTGGTTAGCCAACACCAGTCGCTTCCTGCACTGCCTGAAGCAGTACAGTGGGGAAGAGGTGAGAAGCATTAGTATGACTACTGCCGTTAGACAATCAGGAGGTCTTGGTCATTTTCTGAAAGGATTATATGGCTTTATGACCATTGTCTTTTCTATGCTATTCTCTCAGGCATTCATGACGCAGAACACTCAAAAGCAGAATGAACATTGTCTTAAGAACTTTGACCTGGCTGAGTACCGACAGCTGCTGAGTGACCTGTCCATCCAGATCTATCAGCAACTCGTCAAAGTGGCTGAGGACATCATGCAACCCATGATCGGTGAGACCAGATGCTGCTACCACCCAGATTCTGCTCCTGCCCATTATTAACAGCCTAGAAAACCCAATATATGATGAATACCTCTGGCTGAATGTAAATTCAGCAGCAACTTGGGGTGGTGAGTGGCTCAGTGGGCTAAGTCTCTGTGCCTGTCCACAGAAGATTGCCGGTTCAAGCTTCGGCAGAACAATCACATGTCCATGGGCCCTTGAGCAAGGCCCTTAACCCCCAACTCCAAGAGTGCCGCACACTGGCTGACTCTGGACTGTGACCCCCAAGCTTGCTCTCATCTATATGTGTATGTGTGTCTCATGGAGAGCAAGATTGGGTAGACAAAGAGAAGCATACCAGTGTACCTGTACTCATACTAGTACAAATGGCAAATAAAGGGTTTAATAACTAAGCAGCAATTAACATATTATTGGTATAACAATAGTATTTACAATACCTACACTTTTGCTGGGCTAAATCCATATTATGCCTGTATTAACATTCTCATTTCTTAACCCCATCAGTGTCTGCCATGTTGGAAAGTGAGAGCATCAGTCTGGCAGGCATCAAGCCCACAGGGTACCGGCACCGCTCATCCAGCATGGAATACGACGGGGATGGGCCAGGCACCTATACCCTGGAGGCACTGATCCGACAGCTGAATCAGTTCTACAACATGATGGCTGATCATGGCCTGGACCCAGAGATCATCCAGCAAGTGGTCCGCCAGCTCTTCTACTGCATCAATGCCATCACCCTCAACAACCTGTTGCTGCGAAAGGATGTCTGCTCATGGAGCTCTGGTATTCAGCTCAGGTACAAACTGAACACGGACTAGTCTAGCAAAACGGACTGCAAGATCAAGGAACACCTTGTGAAAATACAAGATTCCTTTAGAGTCCTATCTTGACTTGACCAAGAGGAGATTTCCGAAGTAAGGATGGGTGCAGAAATGCATATTACACCAGGAGCAGTAATTGCAGTGTCTGTGAACATGTGTTTATGCAGATACAACATCAGCCAGATGGAGGAGTGGCTGCGTGGGAAGAACTTACATCAGCGTGGAGCAATGGCCACCTTAGAGCCGCTCATTCAGGCAGCCCAGCTGCTACAGGTCAAGAAAAAGACATCCCAGGATGCAGAGAAGATCTGCTCCCTCTGTTCAGCTCTCACGACACAGCAGGTAAGAGAAAGGGTGGGATGGTGGGAGAGAGAGAGTGCCAGCAGCGGAGGACAAGCTAGGGTGGCAGTTAGGCCAATTTCACAGGTGTCTCTCTCCTGCAGATTGTGAAAATCCTCAACCTGTACACTCCACTCAATGAGTTTGAGGAGAGGGTTACTGTGTCCTTCATCCGAAACATCCAGGTAGGATTGTATTAAATCTCATAGTGAATGACTGATTGCTTGTTGACTAGCGACACTCCATGACTTTGACTATTGTTGTGCGTCAGTCCCAACTACAGGTGCGGAACGACCCCCCGACCCTCCTGGTGGACACCAAGCATGTCTTTCCTGTCCTGTTCCCCTACACTCCTTCAGCCCTGAGTTTGGACACGCTGAGAATTCCTGACTGCCTCAATTTAAACTTTCTCACTCGAGTCTGAAAGATAAACCAAGGGCAGAACGTTGGTATATCTCTGTCCATCTATCAGTCGTGAGGATTATTGATTCTAAAATCATAAACAAGCCACTCTACCAAAATTGACAATACACCTCTAGTTCTGTCTGGATCATTATCTTGCTTTATACAACTGGACTGATATATGCCTCTTGTGAAAGGCCAGGTGTGAATGACTTGCAGCATTTCTGCATCAAGTGTGTGGGTAGCGAGAAGTTTGAAGCATGTGAAGATGCAGAGAGGGGAGAAAACTAAGTACGATGGGAAGCTGAGAGAGAAGACTGATCATCTTGTTTTGACAAAGTTGAAGTTAATTAGCAAGTGTACAGTAGTGTTTATTGGTAAGTGAAAATGATCGACAGAGAGAGCTGGGCAAAGAGAAGACGGAAGGTCTAAAAATGACAAAATATTAGTGGAGTTGATACCTCATAAAAAAAAAATTGCAGAAAAAGTAGAATAAATTTGACCTTGACCAAGTTTGAAAGATCTCATAAGCTGCTGCCTTTGAGCTGCAGAACATTGACATGGATAGCCCAAACCACCCTGTCACCAGTCCATTACCTTAAAAAAAAAAAAAAGACTCTGCCCAATGCTGAGCTGAATATCGTGGGCCTTGGACAGATTCCTAAAACACTTTAACCGTCCCACTACTGTGCTACGAAGTCCCTGTGGTTCAAACTCAGCGCCCCGACTGGTTTTGCAGAAAAGTTTTTATCAAAGCTTTTAATTATTTTTCACTACATTTTGAAGGTCTTTTCTCACTGGCTGTTAAACTTTTAATTAACTTTTTCTGTATTTGGATGGAACTTGTTTGATTTGGTCAAGTTTTATGTTTAATGGGGGAGTGAGTGGGGCTTTCTTTTGTGGCTACATATTTCTGTAAATTTAGAGGATTGATTCTCTGAATTTTTTTGCGTCTTACTTGGCTTCTTACAGTCTCATACTGCCACCTCATGACAGAAGAGGTACATGACTGGTGCACGCAATCTACACATACAAAGTTCCAGATGCCTCATTTGTCAAAAATGTCAAAACTCACTTACAAGTGCCATACAACTTCTTGATTATCACTGATGTTTTTAATTCTGTGTTTTTGCTATTATACACAACCCATTTAATATGGACAAGACACAACTAAGAGTGCAGGCTGTACGAAATGCTGCTGGTCCAGGAGTGCGCTGGGATGGGCCAGATCCAGGCATAGGTAAACTAAGCAGCTGCCTAGGGTCCAATCTACAGACAGTGTCATGAAAAAAAATATATGTTCATGTCTATAATTTATAAATAAGAATAATTGCACAAAATTAAAAATTGAAAAATAAAGCCGTATACATTAAATTAAAATGTTTGTCAATGCAGAAAATGGGCGGGGTATTGACTGCTTAGTGTTCTGTGGTGACTTATTCTGGCCCTGGCACCGGGTTTCACGTAGTGATTCTGTTTGGCCCCTGTCAGCTGGTACAGGAAGGTGGGGCTGAAGCACTTAGATGCATATTGTAAATGAAAAGTAAGGCTCACTGTAATAGCTTGGGCCCTGTGGGCTGCTGTCAGCAATATCTGAGAATATAAAAACACTCACGTCTTGCACCTACCACCGTAGACAGCACTCTGTCTAGCGAGGCTGACTGGTATTACTGAACAGGATAATTACCAATAAAAGGACTTTGAGAAGGGAGGCCGGCTCTTTCCATCACTGTGTCCACAGCTTTTTGGCTTGGGGCATTGTTGTTGTTGATCAAAAGGACTCTTTGCTAATATTAAATATATACAGAACTGTTCATTAAGTAATGATAATTTAACAGCACAAAGCGGCTCACATGAGCCTGCAGTGTGAAATACACAGGAAATCAAGCTTGTCTGACTATTCAGTTTCACAGCAAATCTGGGCAGGTTTAAAAAGGTAACAGTACATTTACTATGTTTTAGTAAGCTTGTGCTGTGTCGGGGAGAGCAGGCAGTGAGACAGCCGTGACCGTAACTGTGTATGTATCCTCAGGCAAAAATGGGTCGAGATGGAAGTGAAACTACAGAATCTCGCCATCCAGAAAAAAGAAAGAGAGAAAAAAAAAAAGAAAACTATGATCAAAGTGCAGATAACTGTGAGAGGTTTGCTGCATATTTACAAAAGCAAAACAAATCCACAATTACCACAGCAAATTGAGGAACCCCAGCCCTGCTGCTGCTGACGGTCTGACCTCTGCTCTGAGTGGCACAGTGCTGCTGTAGGGATAGTCAGCCCGTCTGTGTACCCAGAAACAGACAGTCCTGCATGGGCGCTCGCTGTGCCGCTTGTATGTCTGAGGATGGCAAGGCACCCAGAGCCAGCAGTACCCCTTCGTCCACTCGCACTGGGGTGGAATGTGGTCTCTGGGTCAAGGCTTGTGCTCAACAGAGTTGGGCTCCTGAGTAAGGTCCTTAACCTCAATTGTACTTTTTTTTTTTTATAAAACCATCCACTAAATGTAAATCTGTGCATTTCCTGAATGACCTATCTCTGCAGAGTTTCCACAGCAACACGACAATCATAACACACCTTTTACGATGGGTGTAAGAAAGTCCAGCACAGTATGATGCAGCCCCTCATGGATGAGCGCCTGCTCGGCCCGGAAGCCAGAGATGAAGAGCTTTGGACTAAGCCGGCAGATTTGAGCTGGAGGCCAAGGGGGTGAATGCCCCACACACATATTTTAAAACATTTTCTTTGGCCCCGTTAATTATTTCTCTGGTGATTTCTGCACTGGCTGGGGGGCTGTCTTGTGTTCTCATCACTCAATGTGATTTAAATGTCAAAGGCTGGCCTCTTAGCTATCAGCAGAAATCTTAAAAAGGTGCCGTCGCTGCACACAGAAGATTCTGGTCTCTGATAACACTGGAAATGTGTTTTCATTAAAATGACTATTAAAACTATAACCGGTTCAATGAGAAAATAAATACCTGGTATAAGCAAGAAAAGGATTTAATAAATACTTCATTAATCTTATTTATTAAAGTCTGAACAAACCCCAGTATCTACCTTAAAATGGCTGTGCCGATGACTTAGACGGACTCTTCATGTTTCAGCTCGCAGATAGTGTGATATGACAGTGTCACATTAAAGCTACAGAATTTTTGGACTGCTCTGGGGAGTAAAAGTTTGTTTAGGTGGTTCTGAATTACCCTGGCTACCATCCAAGGTAGTAGGCCACATGTGACAGAAGTGAAAGTGTTAACATGAACCTGAATGCTGCACCCACGTCAGCTGCCCATCTGAGTTTCTACAGCAGTGAGCAAGAATGACATTTTCAAGGTGGAAATGGATCATTCGTGCAAACGAGCTTTACTTCAGTCATACAGTGTTTATATCAGTGTTTCTCAGCCCGGTCCTTGGAGACCCACAGACTCTCCACATTTTTACTCCCTCCCCGCTCCCGGTAGCAAAAATATGGACCATCTGTGGGTTCCCAAGGACCGGGCTAGGAAACACTGGTTTATATGATAGTGCAGTGCCATTGTCCAGTTAAGAGTGCTCTATGGGCGTCTCATAACTCAGTCAATACACATACAAAAACTAACAAAAAAAAATGTAATTACTGCCAATTCTGTAAGAAGAAACCGAAAAAGATACAGCTGCTAGGGACAATTAATGCGACTGAATTAATCAGTTCGTATTCCTTGCTCAAGAATCCTTAAAACTGGCTGTCAGAGGCTGAAAGCACGCCTCCCCTTCTGCACATGTAGTTTGAGAAGTGCATTACTGGCTGACATCACTTCCATAAGCATTCAGACGACACCGACTCTCGCAATTTCAAGTTAGTGTAAGGAGGGCAGTTAGTATTACAAAGTCACTTCTCGTAATACAAAGGTAAAAACAAATGGCCAATAAACTCTAAAGTTCACCGCTGTGCCCCAGTGAATTTTAACAATTTACCAGAGCACCCACCATTACTGTTTTCTTTACACTAACATCCATTTTGAGTTTCTTATGCCCCCGCCTCTGACTGTGACAGTGAAAAGCATCATTGCAAGAACATGTAACAAGGCAAAGTGAAAAGTAGAGCTATTAAGATCGTGCACAGGCAGGTCTGTGTTTAGTTTCATTCTCAACTATTATGAGCTGTGACCTTTTTCTGACATTACAACCATCTTCTGGCATCACATCTCAGCAAAGCCACAGCAAATAGGACTCCGACCACTTCGCTCCTCAGCTGAACATCGACGACAACATGACAAGCACTTTTCAAACATCTGATGGATTTCTGACTCCGAGGCTGTGGGCCGGCATCTTGACCACGTAAAAGGCTTCATCACTGAGCTCTCTGCTACAGAAGCATGTATTTTTCTGGTCAATACTTTAGCTTTTACTGTTTGCTTCATACGGTTTGAGTAATGGACGCGAGAATTTTTTAAAGAAATTACCTACTTCCAAAACTCAAGCCGTTTGGACAAATCCAAATTATTGTAAATTATGATAATGTTTCCCATCCCAGTCCTCAGGGATCCCAGTTGGTCCACATTTTTACTCCCTACCGACTGCCGGTAGCAAAAATGTAGACTGTCTGAGGGTCCCCAAGGCCCAGGCTGGGAAACTGGTTTATGATAAGAGGCACTAATATGGAGCCACAGTGCAAACAGCAGAACATTGTACAAGTCGGTATTCTGAAGAAGTGGCTGTTAGATGGCACTGCCATCCTCTACTGGGCCACAGATGGGAGGGGTTCAAGGCCTCAGTCTCTTCCTGAAGTAAAGACATTTCAATCCTGGTGACGCTATAATTGGGCTAGCCTGGTGCTAACTCACATGATGTAGAGTATTTCCAGCTTCTCTATGTTGTAAGAGTGGTACAGTTACATGTTCTATGTGTCCGGGGCAGGACCAGAGGAGATCTGATTCCTCGAGGGCTAATCGGTGCACTTTCACATCTCCTTGCAAAGGTCTAATTCACTTTGACAAACCCCCACCCCCTAAAACAACTGATCTATCCTCCCCCACCCCTCCCTAGTGTCTGTGGGAAAGTGAAACTTCGAGGGAGGGGAGAGCTTTGTGAACACGATTTTCACCATGTTCCCATGCTAGCTGCAATTCACCGCACTGTTATATCAGTTAGGGTACCAGCTGGGTCAGACCCAGAGTGCTTGCACAGCACAAGCACATCCGTAGGTTTCTCCAGTGCCCAGGGCCATAGCAACCGGGGGGATTGGGGGGGGGCATGTACCCCAATATTTAATTTGACTTCATTTGCCCCCAAGTAAAAAGGATCACATCACTCCAGTTCTAGCTTCTCTTCACCGGCTGCCTGTTTACTATGGAGTTCAAGCTAAAGTTTTACTTTATGATTTTAAGCCTATGCATGGTCTGGTCCCATATTTTGTATCAGATGGAATCCAACCTCATGCATCTTCAACATCCTTGAGATCTAACACACAACTTCTTGTAGACGTTCCAATATTAAAACTCGACTAAAAGTTTCGACTAAAACTGAAAGGTGATGGTGCTTTCTCAGTTGCTGCCCCAAAACTAAAACAATCTGCCTCTCTATGTTAAACAAGCCAAATCAGTCACTGCCTTTAAATCTGCTCTCAAGAAATATACACAGGCGTTTAGTCCAGGATGAGATACTGTAGCTCTGGGAGAGTTGGTCGTTTTATTTTATTGCCTACGTTATTTTGTTTACTATCACTATATTCCTGTTTCTCTTTAACTCAGATCTTCTGTACTTGTATTTTATGCTTTGTAAAGCACTTCGGTGCCTTCTTGTCGTCTTGAAATGTTCTTTATAAAAAATTTTTACTTACTTACTTACTAATAAATGGATCTTTGCATTTAAATTATGAAGCTGTGTCCCCACCCCCAATACCAAACCCTCTCCTACACCATCACCAGTGCCTGTCGAAGCTGTCAAACGTTTGGTGCCATTACCGAACACAAGTTTCCACATCTGATTGAAAGAAGGCGGCTCATTTTTGACATGAAAGCAGAGAAGGGCAGATGAACTTTACACTACATATAAGCAACCTGTTGAAATTAAATGCAGCTTAGGAGAGCCATTGTGAGATGTTGGTGCCGAGCGTGATGTTTTGAAACCTTATGCACACAGCAGACAGCAGTCATGCAGAAAAGCAGCCTGTTAGGGGAACTCCAACCCCAGCAACCCATCTCAATAACAGCCCCCCCTTTCTGGGTCGTATTGAGGACTACCCTGTATTCTTCAGTATGAAACAGTGAGGAATGAGCCGCCAGTAACCCAAGACCGTGTTTTAGTGTCAGGTCAAAAAAACCCAGATTAAACCCCAGGACACAAACATCTCATTTTCAACACTTCCTTGCACTATTTCTGACAAAGCTGCCTGCTTTTTATGGAGGTTTGTTGGGACTGACCACATGTTAGGGAAGCACATTTGTTATACTCACAAGGCACAGCTTGAGTAAAACCACTGTAAACAGTTCCTCTTCTCCATCCATAATCCGTGCATTAGACTACTGCCAGACTGCTGTCTAACAGCTACATCTCGCATTGCTAAACTTAACCTGGGAACAAACTGCATGTCTCGCAGAAAAGTCAATTAGTAGTTCCATGACACCTTCAATGCCTCACTTGTATGTCGCTTTGGACAAAATTGTGTGTAAAATAAAGTAAATCTGAAAGTCTGTTACTTATTAGTGGCAGCAGATGAACAGCAGCTCTACACCAGACTGAGACATTTTTCATTGTAACCAAACCCTCAATAATATTTCTGATGCACCATGTTCTTCACATATGCAGGCCAAGCAGAATGTCTGCATTATTACCCGATAACAAACCACAGAATGGCCTGGTTAGATATAGTGGTTTAGTTTGTATGACACATTACATAACGTGTCTTTTGTTAATATGTGCATTTCTATAAAACTATGCTCACCATTCATTTCCCTGTTGCCCCAAATCTGATAACGTTTGTTCTAAAGATACTTGCAGGCCAGTGGCATTTCACACACAGAGCGGTGCTTATGGTAATATAAATGGCTGCCACTGTTAACCAGCTTCCTGAGTCCTTATCAGGAACTGCAAAAAACAGACAGTTGAATGAAACCGGCTGATTTCCACATCATTCCTCTGAACCACCACTAGATGGTTAAATTACAGCATTCTACTAGGGTTGTAAATGCACCTTAAATTTTATTAATCCCCATAGGAAAATTATCTCTAATATTCAGAAGATTCAATGTTCAACCCCACAGCCTACAGTCTGAGTCAAGAAGACAGCAGGTTTGTCAGGTTTACGGTGTGAGCTCAGTCTGAAAAACAACACGCCAGCCTAACTCAGCTAACCCCATTTGCAGTGTCTCGCTGTGGCATTAGTTACAAAGGAATTCAGGGAGGTCTCAGTGCCACTCTTTGATGCACCTCAATTTCACTATCGCTACAACAACCACAACACAAACAAACACCAGCCGAGAAAGTGTCCCTGGGGACACATGTAGCCACGTGTACGGGCAAAGGTTGTGTGTGCATGACACGTACGGAGCTGCTCGGGAAGTCCAAAAGGTCACGACTGCTGGGACTGTGGTCATCGACAGAACCAGGACACCAGGAGGCCCCCGAGGGCCAGCAGAGCTTAAAGAAATACTTCTGCAATTGAATAACCCAAAGCGAAGGAACAAGTGTTGACCTGTGTAAAACAGTGACACCGAGCCCACAGCTCCCTGAGCCAGCACACCTCTGGGCACAACGTACATAGAAACAGGGAGAAGAAAATAATCCAGGAAGCTGCCTGATTGCCAAAACAAGCTTTTGAAAGGAACCTACAGTTACTACCTTTTAAACATTGACTTATGTGGAATTCCCCAGAATGGTTGCCATAGCTTTCCCCAAACAGTCATTTGTCTGTTTCATTACCATCTTCCCTAAAAACACACATTTTGAAACTGCAAGCATGGCTAAGACTTAATTAGCTACATGAGTAATCGTTTGGTAGTCATGTGATAGCCGTACCAGTCTGCCCAAGGGCACTGCACTTAGCATTTGTGCAGCAAGAAAACAAGGTTTAAAAGCAGTTCCATGGGTTTAGTCACCTGCTTTTAACTCAATAGACCTTTTCATCCCAGCATGCTCCGGGACAGGGCCAGAAAGGAAGTATTCTCTTCTGCCACATGCTTCATCCTCGCCCTCAACTTGCACTTTGATGTGCACCTGGGCCTCCTTTTCTAGGACGCTGCCATCTTCACGAGTGGATAATGTGGGCATCGCCCTGGACCGATTCAAAAACGAGGTGAAAGAATAGTAAGAGTCTGGGATTTAAAACAAAAAAAAATAATTGAGTGCTAGAAGGATTCCCAGCATGCCAAGCCACTGCAGATAAAAGCAGGGCGCAGTAAAACCACTGCGATGTTGTTACGAGATGAAGCTGTCAGATAGCGACGTGTGGTTTCGGAGCCGCCTGCCATGCTGCCAGGCTGCACATGAGGTCGGGCGAACCAGCGGCTCTCATGCTAACCGGGTGCTAGCTCCCTGATGGCCAGGCTGCCCGGGGAGGTTGCTGCACCACTGACTACAGCGTGATAATACTGCTACACCTTCAGAGGGCCATAACAATGAGCTGACTAATCTCCCTTTTCTTCTTTATTTGCGTTTCTCACATTCTTCTGTGCTCTGAACCCCAGTGCCTCAACCGCACCTGCCACCCACGGACGCATTCGAGAACTAAACACTCCTCCTCTGCCTGCCATCCCTCACTTCCTGGCTGAATGATGGAAAGCCAGCCTCCTCCTCTTCTTCCACAAAAGCAGCATTCTCTATATGCCCCCTCCTCCGCACTCATCCTCTGCAGCCGGATCAAAAAGGGGCACGATCTTCACATTTATCTCTGATGCGACTGGGAACAGACCTCAGTCACCATTCACAAGCCACATAAAAAATGTTTTCCTTCATTTCACTAGAGTTTTTTTCCTGCTAATACTCAACTTAAAAGACTCATAAGTGCAATGGGACAGAAATTTAGCACGTCAGTCAGCGAACTCGAAATATGAAAGACTGAGCATATAGGAATGTCTCCCTCAGAGCAATAGGGCATCTTATTTGACTTGTATGTTTGTTAAAAAAACTGGAACAATGGATTCCCAACACCGCAAGAACAGCTAGTTCTTAATAGCCCCTTGTGGTATGTACATGCTCTATGCTGCACAGAAAATGCTCACTGCGTAAAATAACCTGCCAACACCCTGTGCTGTATTACTGAGAAAATGGGATTGCCTGCATGCCTCTGCCCTTGACCTGTCAAAGCTGTCCAACATGGCAGAAGAGATGTATAATCCTCCACTTTAAAAATGTTTCAGAAAGTTATAGGATTCAACAGGAAAAAGGGAAAATATTTCATTCTGATGTAAAACCATGACCTTTAATCTACTACAGGCCTACAACTAGTGGCAAACAAAAGGGAAACTTTAAAAAAAGCTTTGAGGCTAACAGTCTGGTGCCACAGACCTTGTACAGGGCAGGATGTTGCTTGTTTTGTTGCTGCACCATCCTCCCCATCTAGGAAGGTGACCCACAATGTCCTCTGTTACAGCAGGAAGCATGCAGATAATGCATGCACCTTAACCACTGGCCCCCTGAGATCAATGGCTGCGCCTGCAACCATCCATAGCCCTCCACCTTCAACCACTGCTAAACATCATTTATAACCCTCCATCTCTGGTATCTCCTTGACAATGACCCCCCATCTCCGATCTCTCCTTGACTATGACCCTGAGGTACTCCCTCCTTATCTCTAAAGCTCAGTCTCCATTCTCTTCTCCCTTATAATCTCCCCTTGGTCACTGTCCTCTATCTCCAGTCTCTCCTGAGTCCTCACCCGTGATCCCCTGACTTCAGTCACCACTGAGGTTCATGTACGACCCTCTGTCTTGATTGCTTCCTGCTACACTTGCTCTTCATCTTTGCTATTCTTTCTCCTCCATTTATTTTCACATTTACAATTGTATTTATCCAATTAAAAACAGCTCTATTTGTAATCAGGCATTAAAATGCCGTTCACAGCATTTAAATGTCGATTTACATAGGGGGTTTCTGACCATGGACCATTCAGTTCTGACAGACAGCCCCGGCTGAAAAGAATCGGCAAACCGAAACTCTGCACGCTAACCAAAGACCCACTCTTCCACATCAAACATTCAAGGCCAAAAGGCGTGTTTACGTTAAACAAGTGTAACCGCAACCTACAAGACACATCAAAAGCTGAGAAAACAACAGACCAGAGTTATTTACAAAAATAGGCTGATTCAGAGCAGAAGTCTAAGTCCTGAGTGCCAAGGCAGTGTTTTTTTTTTTTTAACTGGCTCTCACTGTTTTGCTCTGATTGACCTTCATGCCAGCGGAGATGCTGACAAATGGCTGCCAGATTCACAGACAGGATTTTGTTACTTGAAGCTGCAACCTCACATATTATGATTCGGTTAATTTTTATAAGGTGCTTCGGTCCAGTAGTTCTGCTGGCAGTCTAAACCAGTAGTGTCAGAACTCCTTCACTAAACTCTCACAACCTACAAGCATTATAAACCTTGTAAGTGTGGTACAGTGAAAGACTGGTATCACCACGGCAGCCACTCTTCACAGTAAAATGGCCAGATCGAAGCCACACTTCAGCCCATCTGCATGACACACAAATCAAATTTTACACCTGGGTCATTTGATTTTAATTCAACAAATGGTCTTTGCATAACAATTTTTGATTTTGATGAAATCTAACGTGAATTTTCCATACGTCCCAGAGCTCGGTATTGTTTGTTGTTTATTTTAGAAAAATTCCCTTGAAACATAGTGCCTTTTCTATACTGCGGCTAACAAAAAAAGACAATTCAGAGTGTTTTTATATGACCTGTAACTTTTTTACTGTTACAGCTACAGGTCATTGGAAAGCTCATCAATTAAAATTCTAATTTTGCATGAGATTCTTTTTTCAAGGTCAAAATTCATCTTGCAAACTGCATTTTTTATTACTTTGCTTTACTACTGGTTATTTAAAAAATAGTGAAGGGTTTGGAGTGAGTTTTTTATGAAATATGTACTAAGTATGAAGTACTATGTATATGTACTACTTGTGTATAAAGCATATGATGTGGTGGTGCTGTGATCGCAGGAGTTACTAATGAAACAGAAACGCTGGCTTTAGATCGTTGCTTTTCTTTTCCAGTAAACAATAAATGTTCCAGTAAACGTGTAGCCTGCATACTAGGTTAGTGTTATGCCTAGACTTCATCTTGCAAGACAAAGGAGAAATTCTCTGAAAGGTCCCCAAAACACTTAACACTTTTCAGGTACACTTTCGGTTATCTTTATGAAAAAAGATTTAAAAGAAAGTGAGATTAGTGTGTAGTTTCAGTGTTTCTTCTTTTAATTCAGAACTGCGTATCTCTTACACCCCCTTGAATAAGAACACTTTTTTTGTTTGAAACCAGGTAAAGAATAGTTTCTTCTGAATTAAGTGAAAAACATTTACCCCTCCTCCACATACCTTTTTGGGCCTCCAACATATAAAATTCTGGGGTGCTTTTCTCACGAAGAGGACAAAGTAAGCGGCCACTGTTTTATAAGCACAAACAGTACACATACATATGTATTTCAATATAAAAAACTGACTTGTTACTTCAAGACCTACACTGTTTTTTAATAACCATAAGTAGCAAAAAAATTCAGTTGGTGAGATGAACTTTGACCTTGAAAAAAGAAACTTAGATTTATACAAAAGTTGATTTTTTTTCATACCATGAAAAAGCACTCTTTTCAAGCTATAACTGAGCCATATAACTGTAATAGTAAAAAACAAGCACACAAACAAACAAATAAACAAATGAACTGCAAAAAAAAACAAGTTACACCTCATATGAAAACATTCTGAATTATTTATGAATTATACTACCTTTGGTGTATAAAAGGTGTAGAAAATGGGATTTTTTTTACAAATAAACATTTCTGAGGTCTCGGAGATGTATGTCATTCACATGCCAAATTCAATCGAGATCAAAAATTCAGTTCAATTCAGTTTATTTTTATATTGTGCCTTTCACAACAGAGTTACAGTAAGGCGCTTTACGTGATGTGCAACATCATAAAGTGAGAACAATACAAAAACAGGCAGATGGAAAGACAAAGAAATAAGCGAAAGTCAGATGACAACAGAGGAGAGGAATCAAAAACTCCAAAGTAGGGAGAAAAAAAAACTCTGGGGGTCCAAGGTCAACTAGCTGCCCAACCCCCCTGGGCATGCTAACAGTATAGGATGGTGATGCAGAATGGTGATGCAGAAACCTTTTTTGGAAATTTGTTGAATTACAATGGACTGACCCACCTTCAGAAGGAGGCTCCTGGTGAAGGACCGTGGATGATGCAGTGGTTAACTTGCTGTGGCCCAGAACCCTACACAGCTGCAGCTGCCACTGCAAAGTACAGCTCCGTAAACAAGCTTCAAAGGTTACTGGGGACAAAAGTCTTCAACTGAAGGGCTAGTTCTGGTGTGAATGGACTAGCCTGCTGAAAAAAGACAGCTTGACCAGGTTTAAGTTGGTTAAGCTGATTAACCAATTTATGATAGTTGACCAGTTTAAGATATGTTTTCACACAATGGTTTACTGGTTTAGCTGGTCACACCAGCTTATGGAGGTCATTCTAGCTGGTTTAGCTGGTCATTCCAGTATGACCAGCTTGATAGGCTGGCCCCACCAGCATGACCAACTGTTGACCCACCCAGCAAAACCATCAAAGAGTGACAAGAGCTGGGACATAACCATCTAAGACCATCTTAGACCAGTTAAACCAGCTGGTGTTTTTCAGCAGGGTACCTACCACACCAGTTAAAGGTAAGTTTATATCATGATAAAGCAATATTAAAAGGTCAAGCACAAAACTTCTTGTGCAAACAGTGAGACATGAGAAGACCCAACTGGACTGGAAAACCACAACTAAACACAAACAATGAGGAGAGAGCCCCAGTATTCATCTGCAGCCTCCCCAGGTGTGGAGGAGTTTGACGTGCTCTGAAGAGATATGATCAGGGGAATAACTGCAGAAGAAACAAAGACTATAGCATAGATTGTCTCAGCTTAGGACATCTGCTGTGTTAGACAAGCACAAGAGAAGCTACATGTTGGCCTCATTCACTCGAACCAAACTGTCGGAGACACAGGAAGTGGCTTGCGGCCCGTTTGTTTTCGTCTTTGCGTGTGCTCGTTCACGTGTGGAGAAGACGACTGGCATTGCGAGTGCTGGCCTTAGCATGTCTGCTCCTCAGTGTGGCCCAGCTTGAACACACCATGCATGCCAAACTGCAGAGGTGGGGGGTGGCAAAGAGGGATCCACACCCAATGCCCTGCATGAGCACATCCAAGATTGGAAGCAGAAACCGACTGTGCTCTATCCTAAATGTACTGCTCTAATCGGTCGGCCCCCTCAGTACATTTTGCTGAGCAGAAAGGGCCCTCAGGTGATTTTGCCGACCAGGGGGAGTCCCCAGTGGTACTAGCGGAAGACTTCATCTTTAGATTCCAGAAGTACAGACCAGTAAAAGATTTGAGACATAATATTCATTCTGAGCCTCCTCCAGTCCACTGCCCATGAAAACATCTCCTCCATGGGGCTGGTCACCAACATTGTCCAGCTTCTTGGACTTTACAAACTCAGGAAGTCTACCCAGGAAGGGACCCTCTCCCCATAGAGGCGCCTCATTGTCTATGTGACATCACCACAGCTGAACTATTGACAGAGGACTCCTAGCAAACCCCAAGGGTAGTTAAAAAGAAGCCCTTTAATAATTGAATTCAGTGTTAGTTTACTATTTTCAGTTTAAGACTTCCATGGTAAAATTCAGTTAAATTCAAAACGGATAGTAAAAGCATCTTACAGTCCAGCTTACATGAGTCATTGCATTAAAAGGTTCAAGTTTTCCTCTGAAGTACCAAGCTAGACGTCTTCATTTCCAAACAGGTCCATCTGCATTCAGATAAAAGTGAGTAAAAACAAATTCCTCAGTAATACCAAACTCAAACTTCTCTCTCAGATTTTCAGCATTGCCCCCAACTCATGGTAAAGCACCACAGAATGTTTATAACTTTTAGGTTGTGGATATTTCAATTGCTTTATGAGTCAATGTCGCAGTCATATCTATCAAACTGAGTTTTAGTTTACACCATAAACACCACCACTAACACGTCTGTATAACTTGACGGAACAATGGGGTGACAATTTACTAATATTATAAAAATACCAAATACTAAGAATTCCAAGGCAGTTCTTGTCATAAAATGAAGTGTTACCACGACCAAAATGGTTTTTAGTAGTACATGCAGTAGAGCATGTGATGACATGCCGGGTAATTTGATACTTCTTCAAAGGGGTAAAACGAACAGCCAGTTGGAGGAGAGAGGATATGAAAGCCTTCATCTTCTCGTCTGCTACAAGTTCCTGTTCCAGTGTGTGGTGAGGCACTGTTAGCCAGGAGGTTGGAGATGACAGCGGCCATGATTTGCTGAGGATGGCACCCAACTATTTCCTCCTTAGTGGCCACAAGCAGGACTAGCTAGAAACATGGGAGAACAACTGAGACATACAGGCATGGAGACAGATGAGCGCTGATAAACACTTTGCGTGGTGTGTGTGCGCCTGCGTGCCAGGGAAGCTCATACATGACATAAGCTTCCGGTGAAAAAATAGAACAGGATGACCTAGAGACCTCTGTTTACACCTTTATAACCTCCGGAAGCTAGGTGGGCCCGTATGTTTTTATCGCAAACTTTTCATATTAAATCTCGAAATATTTTTCCAAATCATCTGAGAAACAATGCCGAACGCTGGCCAGAAGAGCAGCTGGGAAAGGCGGCGGCTCCCAGGCATCTCAGCCCTGCAGGTCCTCATTCCCATCCTCGGATTCTTTTTTCTAAACCAATGTGATTGATGAAGAGAAGAACTACTTCCTGTTATTGGCAGAACCACAAACCAAAGCTGCTGATCTCCACCCCCTCGCTTCCTCTGCCCTCCCCCTCTAATCCTCTCTCATGCTTATATGGGAAGACAAGCTCTCTGAGTGCTAGGATCACCGTGTCAGACCTGCACCACTGCTACATTCTGTGCTCCGGGCAAGGGCATGGCTCAGTCGTACTGGGCAGTGTTCTTCATCTTCCCGCTTCTGGTTCGAGCCCAGAGTGGCAGCGATGATGATGGTAAGACCATTTCCATGCTCCTTCACCACTATGTTTTGCTTGTGTTGAGGTCTCACCATAGCCAGCACCCCTCCTTCTTGTTAAAGGGTTACATTGTTGCTGCCTGATTTGCTGTCTCTTCCCTCAAATTCAAAGCGAAAGCTGCTTCAAGTCTGTAATCTGCTCATTCTGATTCATGCCTCAATGGCCACAATTTCTGCTCCTTACATAATGTTAGTGCTCTGCCCCAGTAACATTATGACATATTCTTCATTCCTGCCTTTACATACTCTGAAAAACAATAGACTGAGAAATGCACCTGAACCGTTTTCTTTTGGACTTTTTTAGTGTTTCCCAACCCAGTCTTTGTGGACCCCCATATTTTTGCTTCCTCCCACCTCCCTAACAGGGGAAAAAATGTGGACCGTCTGGCAGGAATCTGAGAGGGAGCAAAAATGTTGATCTTCTGGGGGTCCCTGAGAACCAGGTTAGGAAACACTGTTGTAAGATGATTATTATGGCATTTGAACATTTCTTGATGTGGAAGCTTCATTCTGCCCGGGGCAGGTGTGTGTAGCTGCATCCTGGTTATGTTCTGGTTTCTCGCATGTGTTGCGGTGCTTTCAGTCACCTTGTTGACCCCAGATATTCCCACAACGGAGGCACGCTGACTATGAATACACTTCAGGGAAATGACACCTTTGTTTCACCCTGGGATAATTACACACCCCAGGGCGCCGCCATACCCAAAAAAAGTGACTTATCCCTAACTCAACATGTGGCACTGAATGAGGAGGGAGCAGAAATTAGACACTCAGGGCTGCCTTCGTGAGACTGGATAAGTAGAGCACTAGCAGCTACACGTTTTTCAGTATCCCCGTGCTTTGTACTTCACAGCTGCAGGACATATTATAAATTCCCTATCCTTTACACCAACCTGCCATCTATCTCAAAGTTAATTACTTAATGTCAATACTCCCTTATGAATAATCTCAAATCTAAAATGCAGAATTGTACATTAATCAAGAGGACTGTTCTGTACCATGTCAATGAATAGTATTGCTGAGCCCAACACAGAAGCAGAACTGGTCTGTTGTACATCCACAGAACCATCTGTTCTATGCTGGTCTACTGTGACTGTGGAAAACAGCCTGTTATTTTGCCAAGTGGATGAAGACCTGCTTACAGAGCTCAAAAATGCAACTCTGTGGTAAGCAGAAATACCTAAAAAGCTGTGGATTTGTGGTATAAGAGTCCAAGGAAAAGGGAATGACCACACTGCTGTGTTGTATTCATGAAGTTAACAGATAACAACAACTTCAAAAATGTAAAAGAAATGGATAAGTATTTTTCTGGGTCAAAATGACAAAGTAGTGGAACGCAAGGATTTACTGAAGAAGTGTAACGGGGTGAAAATGGAAATGTTAAGTAATAAATGAGCTAAAATGTTTTTTTCTATGTAGCACTGAACTCGACCAGGACTGTAAAACAATTATGCCAAGAGATGACAACATTACATTCCCTTATCTCTCCCCGCTCTCCAAACACCAACTCAAAATTCAGTTTGAGACAAGGAAACCATTCAGAAATACATATGACCTGAGGAAAATAGGTAAGCAAATCTTTTTAACATGCTTTTTAACGACATAGGAAGCTACATCTTAACAATGTAATTACAAATTTGCCTTCTTGCAGTAAAACCCAATACACCAACGGTCAATGCGACCTTTGTGGCCAAGGAATGGAAAGCAATAGTGTCCATTGAAACAGGTTATAAGAATGATTTCCTGGAGAATGCTCTGGTGCAGGAAGTCAAAGTTAAAAGCAGCAGCAATGTAGAGGTGAGATTCTAAACATGCTTTTATGGAGGTAATTACCAGTTATGATTTTTAAATATTTAAAAGCGTCTTTGATTGAAATATTTTTTGTGCCAGAGTTATGCTGTAAACCAAAAAGAGATACACATTGAGTCCAGAGATGTCCTCAGAGAGAACACACAGTACTGTGTACAGGCCAGATGCAAACCAAACAGTGAGTATTTTGATGGCTTCTGGAGTGAATGGAGCCAGTGCAGCAAGTTCCATACCCCAAAGGGTAAGCAGAATTAATCCTCTGAAAACAATGATGAACACTATTGAACTAATTCATTGATATACTCCAGCAACTCCAAACACTCTTCTCCCCACTTCTCTGTGTAGCACGTCATGCGCGTCTCCTGCATATCTACATAGTCATGGGTGCACTGCTCACCTTGCTAACGCTTGCTGCAGTACTGGTTCGACGATGGTACAAGGAGTAAGTCCTTATGAAAAATATTTCTTCTTAGGGGTCCTGCCCATGATCCTTTTCCTTCTCCGCCTTCTGCCACAGAGGTGTGCTATATAGCCAGCATGGTTGCCAGATCAGGTGGGACATTGTTGTCCTAACACCTGATTATATAGGAACACATATGACTTGTGTTGCATGTAAATCAGTCCTTGTGGTAAAGAGACACTATCAGTTAAATCTATAGATGAGGTAGTGCAAGGAGGAAGGCACACACACTCAGTTTACTGTTTGTGTCAGTTTGGGGTGATGTTCTAGAATGTTCTGATGGGAACTTAAGAAACTTAAGATATTGGAACTTCCCTGTTACAGTCCTATTTCTTTCTAAAAAGTATAATTGCTCTGTTCCTTTTTTTACAGGATCAAATCTATCATCTGGCCGATTATTCCAAACCCCAAACATACTCTGGTACAAGGCTACAAGCCTAATAAGGTAACGACCACAATCAAATCTTGATACCTTCTCCCAAATTTTTTTCCTAATAGTTTTATACCTTGCATTAACTAGAAACAATATTGATGATTTGACACAATCCACCCCTCAACAAGTTAGCAGCTGCCATAATACTCAATGAAGAGGAGAACTCATTCACAGAGTCTCATGCTATCCTTCAGAGAACCTTCAGCTGTGTGTGCCAGTATGACTTATGATCCCCTCTTGCTCTGGTTACAGGGTCCACCCGTTAGCTTCAACCCAGAAACTTTCAGTGACAACAGCATCCAACTGATTGACCAAGTCGAGGAGAGACATGTAACCCCTGATATCCCAGACATGGTGGGAAGCTACGAGGTCAGGGGTCACAGTGGTGGGCAAAGAAGTATGGGACCAATCTTCAGAAACTCTACTGCCAATACAGGGGAGACCCATCCCATGCTTCAGAACAAAGGCAAAGTGGAAGAAGATGGCTTAGGGACTGGCAGGCGGACATCAGCTTCTGGAATTACCAGAAATTCTGGGATGTCTGGCAGCTCTGAGGCGAACAGTGATAACAATGTGCCAGTTCCTAGAAGAGATGAGGCGTATGTCACCATGTCCAGCTTCTACAAGACCCAGTGACAGGAATACTCTCACCCCTCATCCAGACAGAGAAAGGCATTGTAGTTCAACCCCAGTGAATTCAGTCGAATGAATCAATTGTCAGCATACCAACATCATGACATCCCGTGTGCCTCGCCTGAATCGCTACCACTCCCCTAGCTTTTGTGGACTACACTCATCCTTCAGAATGACACTGTTGGCTAGACTTTAAGACAGTAGGAACGTGAACTGGGCTATAGCGCAAGTTTAGCAGGAGGAATACGTGCATCAGTGTCTTTTGTGCTTTTTGCACTGACTCATGGGAACCTATGGGCTCTGTGACCACAGTTACATGCTTTTTGAGGAATTCACCTCTGCCATAGACATTCAAGCTCCCATGGCCCCTTACAGGCTGCTATTGTACTGTCATGCTGCAATTCAACACAAGAATGTTTTTAGCCTTGATGTATTGTATTTTTACTTAAAAAATAACTGCTGTATTGTCAGTAATTATTTAACATGTGGACTGTATTGGTAAATTAAGATTGCATTATATTCATGGAAAAGTAACTAAAAGGCTGTTTCTTTCTATGGCATTAACAATAATGTTAGTCTACCTCCCTCTCATGGCATCCACATGTATGAACTGCTCGGACTGTCAGGGCATACAAGGCCCAGAACCGCTTCCTCCACTAATCCTCCAGCTGGCCCTGGCTGGATCATTTTTGTGATCAAATTTCTGACACTGTTTTAGTGTCCACCATGACATGATCACACCAGGAAGAAGCTTCAAAAGGCTGCTTGCGAGGATGAGCTCTAAACAGGTCTCCAGCATCCTCCTTAAGGAGAAATGATGGTTTAAATCTGTTTAAATCAGTCCTGAAAATTCATAAATGCAGTTTCACCTTGCCTATATGCTTGTTACTTTGTCCTCTTGTCACACAAATACTAAGAAATCTGTCAAGAGCATTTTATAACAAGACGAAATGAGTTAACCAAAGTTAAACAGAAATGTATGACCTGTATTCATGTAATAAAATCAAGGAAAAATGATGTATATAGTTCTCCCATTAAGGTATTTGGCAGCAATTGGCAGAGGGCCTCACAAGTTTTGTGTTCCTTTCTCAAAGAGCGAAAGACTTAAATACATGCTGCCATTGCCTGGTCTTACCTCCTTCCCTTCAGGAACTGCGGCTGCCGCTACAGACCCCTCCATCCACACATGTTCTCCCTATGCTGCATCAAGACATACAGCTGGGATAACTGATGTCTCTAAACTCCCCAGAGTGCATGTCTGTGTATGCCCTGTGATGGACTGGCATCCCATTCAAGTGGTCCATGTTGTCGGGGGGTAGATTCCAGGCCTCCTAATAACCCTGACCACATTTAAAAGATGGAGGGACTGTTTATAGAGCAGTGTTTCCCAATCTGGTCCTTGAGGATTGTCAGGCAGTCCACATTTTTGCACCCTGTGGGTGGGAGCAAAAATGTGAACTATCTGGGGGGAGTAAAAACGTGAACGATCTGGGGGTCCCCAAGGACCATGTTGGGAAACACTGTTATAGAGGATAAAATCACATGTTTTGATGTGGCATAATTACATTTACACAGCATCTATCTATCCATCTTCAGAATTGCTTATCCACTATAGATTTTAAGTGAGCCATGGATTCTATTCCATTAAGCACGAATACTAAAGACACCCTAAATCGTGTCAACTCACAATGTTAATCTGTCTTTTGAAAACCTGCATTTATGCAAAATGTTAACTAATCACTAACCATAATCTGATTATCACTATTATTCCCTTTTATACCATATTACAGAACTGGAAAGAATTCTGATGAATAGAATGACTCATTTATTTTATTAATGTGTATGATATTAGATATACATACAAGTGCACATACAAAAAACATCTACATGAAAGGCCCCAGGATCCAGTAAAAAGTCAAAATAATAACAACAATAATTGAAAATCAGAGTCTCCATGCGCTCCTCATCATCAAAATAAAGTATACGTCACTGTCAATGGAGGCACTGACTCCAGAGTAATAGTTTAAGAACTCCTCCTTGGTCACCTGCAGGAGACGCAGAGGAGAGATGTCAGGCACCCAAGCACACGCCTCAGCCCACAGTGTACAGCAGCCTCCAAACTCAGATCGGCCTTCTGACACACGCAGGATGAAAACACATGGAAGCTCAAACAGAGGGGGCAACTTGTGTGGAGAATAGAACATCCATTATGCACACTGGATTAGCACACTAACACCTACAGAGGACAGCGGACACTTCTGATGCAAAATGACTGATAACGCAGAAATAAGCATACTATCAACTAAATGCGGCTTTGATCAGACTCCAAGAGCGAGTGACCATGCAGGTACACTGGACAGTCGTATGGTTCAGTCTGCACAGATCAGTGGACTGTACCATAGTGTAAAACGTTATCATTTCCAGGGTGTCTAAGGATTCATTCTCAGGAATCAAGCTACAAATAGGGAAAGATAGACAAGAAAAATGATTGCTTGTTAGTACCCCAAAGAAAAGGCAGGAAGCAGACCAGACTGACTTCCTTTAGGGGAATTATAGACTCTACAAAGCCAGCATCATGGAAAAGCCTGCTCTGCAATCCACATCCCACAGGTCGGGGTCAAGCTTGTTACCCTAAGGAGTGTAGATCGAGCTGTTAGTTTAATTTCCAGGCATTCCGCATCATAACGATAAAGTAGACATCTGTGTCAATGGAAGCACTCACACCTGCGTAGTAATTCATAAACTCTTCCTGGGTCACCTATCACAGCAAAACACAGGGAATAATCAACACTGACATAAAACACACTGCATGCATGTAGTGCAAGCTACACTCCTGTGAGTCACATAAGGAAGTCCCATACAAACACTGGGAAAGTGAGAGCTTGGGTATAGTTGTTGCTTAGTGCAACATTAAATGTCTCCTGGTGATGTGCAAGTTGCCAAGGGTCACTGAAAATGAAGAAAGAGATTCTTGTGAGATTTTCAACAGATTTCTGGCTTGGTCACCCGACCAAGATAGCACCGTCATCTTGAGTGCCACAATGACGTGCCCTTTCCCTGCACCTTTCAGCAATGGTACTGTCCCCGGTACCTTGTCTGGCTGCCAGAAAGCAAAGCCTGTAATAACCGATCATTTCATTTAGTTCACATTTCTCTGTTTGTGTTGATTCCATTACAGAGGTTAGAGATAAGACAGCTCTTCCTGTGTGAACTACTGTAATGCTCTGCCCCATCACCGCAATAAGCTGACAATGCTTTGGAGTTTTTCTCTCCTGCAGGTTATTACAGTTTCACTAGTTTCACTATTACAGGCCTGAGAAGCCATGAGTTTTTTTTGGACAGGAGATGATGGTGGTGGTGGATTAGGACCAGTGAGAGACTGATTAAATGCTTAGCACATACAGTATAGCATGCACTGTACACCAGGCACGTAGACACACTGTAAAATGATGGTTTTGAACCCCCCCATCCGCCCCCCACTGCCACCCAATTAGCATCAATTGTGGGGGCCCTACCGAAATAAATTTTTGGCTACGGGTCTGCTGTGCACAATGAGCCCTGCAGTTAATTATCTTCCTTCAGATTTTGTTATGTTCCTCATGAATGCAGAACACAGCATAGACAACTGTCGTGACTGAAAGGAAGCATGTGATGTCACCTACCTTCCCATCCTTGTCATAGGGTGAGTCAAAGTTATCTAGAAACTGACGGAAGACCTGCTCCTCGGTCCATTCTCCATTCTGATATTTCGGGTGGTTCTTTGCGTTATACACTCCTTTCAAGTCTTCAATGGTGATGATCCCATCGCTGGTCTTATCCAGTTTTCTGAAAGCCTCCATGATCACTTCTTTCCTGGCATTGGACATGGGTGGCTGTAACCATAAAAAACCATGTGAACCGCGTATCAGGGTGAACTGAAAAGAAATCCACCCAATGCTTCCCCCTAGTGGGCATAAGAATAAGTGCTTTGACTGCCGCAATTGGATGTCACTTTGCTGACCCTGAGTGTCATGAGAAATTCATCAAAGTCAATGAGTCCACTGCCATCCCTGTCAAAGATCTGGAACAACTTCAGGGCCTCATCTTTTTCGATGTTCACACCATAGTCATTTAAGCCCTTTAAGAACTCCTTCATGTCCAGGGTACGGCTGTTGTCATCATCCATTATCTTGAAGGTCCTGTGGAAATTAATATTTACGTTTTATGGTCTCCAAAACAACCTACCAATGGACTTCATCAAATAATAGATAAATACCACTTGGGGAGTGTTCTCTACAAAAGTACGTCAAGCACTGCTTTAAAAAACTGCTGTATTGTCAGTATGATAAATTATTTTCAAATTGGATTAGCATGAACACAGTTAAGTAAACATCTCCAGAACCTGAAGTATAAGGCTTCACAGTAACACTGGGTCTCAATAGAGCACTAATATCACTTTTTGGATTTATCCTGAGTAGGTAAAATCCCTACCAACAGTACAAAATGTCATCATTCAAATTCATAGTGTAAGTGGACTCGCACTCACAGGCCCAACCCACTATGTGCTCAAGGCCTCAGTATTTGGAAGAGAAGTCCCACTCATTGGACACATGTACCACATGGAGAGAGCTTCACTGGCTCTGCGTATTCACCACGTTCCCAATACCTGCTCAGTCCCTTGATGCCTGCAGACCCCCGTGCCAGACACTGCAGCCTCAGGCGTTCCAAAGGGTCTGTGGTGGTAATTAGCTGTCGTTTAGCATTCATGGACATCTCCCGATCGTGCCGCGAAGTTCCAGCCATGGTCTTTACAGTGAAGCACACAGTCATGTATCAGCTATAGAACATTCACGAAAAGAAAGAGAAACTGCACATTTCGAAAATCACAACATTGCTTCTACAAACCTTCTGAGCCAAGAAATGCGAGCAATGTGGACGGCTAGTTAAACCGTCGTGTTTCAATATGCTTCCCCGAAAGGCTGTAAAGGGAAAAACCAGTTTGATGGGCGGACATCATTTAAACCGGCGTCTACATTTCATTTGCTAATTTTAAGAGAGGAACCCTACGCATATACATGTACACATATATAAATATATGTACGTGTATACATTTTTTGGCGCTTAATAACCAATTTTTTAAGAAAATGTTACGCTAATATACGGTCATAAGCACCGCAATGTCTAACTACTACGGAACCTATGTCAGCTGTTTGATCTGGCTTCCTACTAGTTAAACATCCACTAACCGTCTTCATATTGAGCTAACACCAGCGTTACATGAGCGTTGCCCTATCCCTCCGACGGTTAATAAGACGTACATCTACTTTACCCAGTACTTTCTTACCTGATGTCAAAAGCGATTAGCGACTTTTAGCCAATATGGCGCCGCCCCGACGCCTGCGTTCGTTTCCATAGGAACCCTCAGCTCTGTACTGCTATTGGTCAGATTTTGCATCGCTGAAGCGCCGCTGTGGCTGTCCTTACTAAAGGCGCACTTTAAAAGGAGCAGTTTGATTAATAACGTGACCGCTGGGTAACCTACTGCCCGCTAAACTCAGTGAGCACCTGGATTAAACTTTATGTATGCTTTTTTCTTGGGAATAGATAACTTATTAATATTTATGGAAAAAATAATTGAATACGACCTTAACGGAATAACCTAGGCCTACTACCCTATAGGTGTTCTGTCACTGTAACAAGAAAAGCAGATCCTTGCGCTGTAAATATGACAGACTTAGTCCTCCATCTACATAATACCGATCCTGGAGTTATCTGTCACAAGGCTGTTTTTTCTTTTCTTTTCATACCAGTGGAGATGGCTTTCCATCAATGTAGAAAAAGTAGGCCTACTCAATTCTCGTACTTCAGTAGAAGTACAAATACCACAAAATTTTACTAAAATAAAAGCCATTAATAACACTTTACCTGAGGGGGCACATATACTTATTAGTAACTCAGTTAATACTTAAGCGCAACTCATGATCAAATATGGTGGCTACTTAAGATAAAAGGTGCGTCATGATTCAAATAATGATGAAGAAACATGATATCAGTATTCCACATGTTATTCATGCAGATTTGTCGGCTGCATCATCATGATGCGAATCTCCCGTTCCACCACATCCTAGGTGTGCTGTAGAGGTCTTTTGAGTACAGTGAACTCATTGTCATGTTCAAGAAATAAGACTATATGAGTTTTGTGACATGACCCATTATCCTGCTGGAAGTAGCCATTAGAAGTTGATTACACTGTGGTCATAAAGGGATGAGGGTTATTCGAGAGAGCAGGTTTAGCGTGGGATCCCGAGATAAAAGCGTGAACCAGATGATTTTCCGTTCCAGAAAGACAGATTAGACTGAGCGTCAGGCAATCACCATGCCATGACAGCTCAGAACTAAACCTACTGGACAGCGGTTTAACTTCATGAAACTCGGGATTTAATTAAAGGGCGAAGCTGCGGTTGCGTGAGCAGAGTTCGGCAGTTTGATCACAAGCGAGCGTCGATAAAGGAGCGAAAATTCTTCTCCTGTTAGACATTCTGTCATTTCCTGGCTAATATCTTCGCAAACGGTATGGTTGCTCATCCAAGTCCATGATGTATTCAACAGCTTAATGTTCCCCTGGGATCAGTAAAGTTTAATAGTTCTGATTAAAGTTTATCTTGTTTATTTAAACACCCGTTTTCAGCTTCTCATTTGAGATATCATACACCGTGGCTTTGCACTCACATCGAATTTTATAAACCGTCGTCCGTTTCTTCCCCACTGGAAGCCTCTTATTTGATATAGGAAATGTCGAACACAGTGGCAAAGCACCGCCGTGTTGGGCTATCCACAAAGTATATAGCCCTATGTTTAGCACTCAAAATACTACTGCATATTTTTCTCGTTTTTCCTAGGCATAAACCTCGGAGAATAATTAGTTCCACCGTGTTGCGGTTTGTCATTTATTGCAGAAATGTTTATTAGTGACGGCACTAAACGATAAAAACAATTATCTAAATATCGTAGGATTCTGTAATACTATTGAATGCCTATATTGAACTCACATTTCCATCACTGTAATAAAGTAGTAAATAAAGGATATTATGTGAACAAGCAACCATTAAACACAGCAGCCATACCACCTGCAGTTCAGATGGGGTGGTTTATCTGAAGCTAAGCAGCTCTGGGCCCGACTAGTACTGTGATGGGAGATCGACTAGGAAAGCTGGGTTGCTGCTGGAAGAGGTATTGGTGTGGGCAACAGATTAGCCCATCCCCAGTTAGTCTATGTTTCATGTCCAGTGCTGCCCTACCAGCCTGTTCCCTCTGTTTCCCACAGGCGGGGCTGCTAATCAGCCATGCCTGTAGCTCGTTATTGTTACCTTGTGTTCCTGCCCTATTGTTAACCAGTCACAGGTGCCCCTAGTTTATCCCTAGGAGTTCCTGTATATAAGAGTTCCCCAGTCCTGTGCTCCCCTGTTGGGTCATTGATGTTATGCTGTGTGATGTTCGTTGCGGTTCCTGTAGCGTCGCCTGAGTTAATAAAACCGCCTCATGGGGTGATTCCCAGCCCAGCTCTCCCTCGACTGTTGCCTTCCTTTCTTCCTGCCTGCGTCATGCCTCGCTGTCAGCCCCGCACTCACGACAGAATGACCCGACCACACCCCAACCAGTCTTTGGACTCCCTGCCACCCTTGTCGCTGGGAGTCCTCTCCCCCGATCCCCTTACTGCCAGACCCGCAGTGGGGTCGAGGGAGCCGGACCCCGCCGTCCTGAGGTCTCTCCCGGAGGACCTACCTCAGACGGGTCCAGGTCCGTGCTGGCCGGCTGCCTGCATAACCGGTACTCCCTCCGCGAGGGTCCCTGCCGTCGTGAGGAGGGAGCCGATCTCTGAGTCCGTCTAATGTCCACAGTTGGGGCGGAAGGCGGATGAGGATGAGCGGGGCCCATTGGGTTCAGAGGGGGCCGTGGGTGACCCCCTCCGAGGTTCCACAGTCCTCCTCCGGCAATTCTTTGCCCTCCGGGGGCTGTTCTGGATGCTGAGGAACAGCCCCAAGGTTCAGGACACCCCTGACCTCCAGGCAAGGGTTCATACGCTGGCCTGGGACTTCGCGGCGGTGACTCCCGTCTCCTGCCGTGGCCAAATGCTCCGCCGAGCCGTCCCTGCCACCTGAGGGTACCGTCTGCCGCTGTCGCCTGGATGGCCCCTGCCTGCCCGTCTGCTGCCGTTGCCTGGACGGCCCCTGCCTGAACCCGTGCCCTGCCCAGGGGAACCTGCTCCCGCCATAGCCTCCGCGCCCTGCCCAGGGGAACCTGCTGCCACCATAGCCTCCGCGCCCATCTGAGCCGCTGCCAAGTCCCCAGAGCCCATCCAGGCCGCTGATCTCCTCTCCTGCCAGGGGGAGACGAGCTGGGAGGGGGACCCTCCGGAGGAGTTGGAGTGGGACGTGAGCCCCACGTTTCTGGCTCTCACAGCCGCGGTGGTCACCCGGGCTCAGCCTCCGTGTTGCCCCCTGGCTTTGAGCCCACGGCTTCCGCGTCGCCCCCTAGCTCCCATGCCTGTCCCGTGGTCTCCATGTTGCCCCTGGCTCCAGTCCCTGTCCTGCGGTCCCCTCGTCGCCCTCCGGTCCTGCGGTCCCCTCGTCGCCCTCCGGTCCTGCGATCCCCTCGTCGCCCTCCGGTCCTGAGGTCCCCTCGTCGCCCTCCAGTCCCGGTCCTCTGGTCTCCTCAGCTCACCCTAGCACCGTCCCTACCCGGCCCCTTCTACCTCGATTCCCGAGTCTGTCACCCCAGCAGGCTCATGTTGGCCCTCTGCCCTCCGGTTTCCCTCCTCTTCTCTGGTCCCTGCCCTCAGCTTGTGGCCCTTTCCCTCGGGGCCAGCTTCATGCCCTGGGGGCTCCAACTCAGGTCTCACCACCTGTCCCGGCCGCTGCTCCCTGTGTTCCACTTACGGGCCCCAATCCGTGTGTCCCAGGTCCTGTCCCTTGGTGTCCTCCAGTCCCTACCTTTGCTCTGCCTCAGGTCCCTCTGGTCCCTATCCTTTGTTCCCCGTGCTCCGTTCCAGGTCCCTCTGGTTCCTACCCGTGCTCCGCTGCAGGGCCCTCCAGTTCCTACCTTTATTCCCGGGGTTCCCCCTCAGGCTAATAACGTCTTCCTCCCTGGTCCCTCATCTCTGTCCTGGTGTCTTGTCCCTCCTCTGTGGCCCCCTGATCCCCTGAACCTGTTTCCCCAGTTGGTGTTCCTGTCCCGGTTCCTGGTGTTCGCCCTGTCTGTCGTCATTTTTCCCATGTTGGAATGTCTGGCCTTGTCCGTTGGTCTCTCCAATCTCCATTAACGGTCCCCTCCTTTGGTTCTGTGTCCTCCCCCCGTATGATCCCTGGTCCTGCCCTAGTCTCTTCCCGGCCAGTCTGTTGTCTTGGTTCATGTGTCTATGGTCCCCACGGCTGTCAGTCCCTGTCCTGGTGTTCCCCTCGGTTCCCATTGTTTTCCGTCCAGTGTCTACAGACTTGCCCTGGTGTCAGTCCCTGTCCTAGTGTCCCCTTCTGTTCCCATTGTCTCCTCAGGTCTTCCGTCCAGTGTCTGCAGTCCTGCCCTGGTCTGACATCCCTGTCATCGCCCTGTGTCCTGGCCCCCTGTGTCTGTCGTGTCCTTGGCTCCCCCTTGGTCAGGCTAGCGCTCCCGGAGTGTGCGTCTTTGGGGGGGGGTCCTGTCACGTCCAGTGCTGCCCTACCAGTCTGTTCCCTGTGTTTCCCACAGGCGGGGCTGCTAATCAGCCACGCCTGTAGCTCATTATCATTACCTTGTGTTCCTGCCCTCTTGTTAACCAGTCACAGGTGCCCCTTGTACATCCCTAGGTGTTCCTGTGTATAAGAGTTTCCTGTCGGGTCATTGATGTTACGCTGTGTGATGTTTGATGTGGTTCCTCACGACACTATGCCCCAATGCAGGGACAGGGACACTGTGCTGTAAAAGTGATGCTGCCCTTTGGGTGAGACCTATAACCAAGGTCCTGTTCTCTTAGGTCATAAAAGATCCCTGAGCATGTTTCAAAAGAGTAGAGGTGGTACCTTGATGGCCTGTATAAAACTACTCCTCTACTAATCCTCTCCTGCCCTTTAACCATACTAGCTGCTGTGTGGTGAGCATATTGGTGCAGAATGGCTGCCGTCGCATCATCTAGGTCGGTGCTACACAGTGGTGGTGGTTGAAGTGGCTTCCCAATGGTTCTGTAAAGTGCTTTGGGTGTCTTCAAAAGTGCTTTATAAGTGTAAAATTCATTCATTAATGTGCAGGTAGGGTCAGAACACTTTATTCCAATTTAAAGCTTTATTTCCAAATGTGTTGTAACTTGGGGTGGCACGGTGGTGCAGTGGTTAGCACTGTGGCCTCACACCTCTGGGACCAGGATTTGAGTCTCCACCTGGGTTCCGTGTGTGGAGTTTGCATGTGGTCCCTGTGTCATTGTGGGGTGATTGGAGTTACCAAATTGCTTGTAGGTGTGAATGGTGTGTGAGTGTGCCCCATCCTGGATTTTTCCCTGCCTTGCGCCCATAGACTCCGGACCCCTGCGACCCAATTGGGATAAGCGGTTACAGAAAATGGTGTTTTAACTTATTAGGGCCTACCTGTGTCCATTGACAAGATCACACAAATGGTATTGAACGTCCAGCCAAAATGGCCAAGCTTAGTGCATGGCTCATGGATTTATAGGAATATATAAATGCACACTGTATGACAAATTTGCATAGAGTACATAACTTTTCTATATTCATAGCTTAAATTGAGAGTCCCATCCAGCTGTACCACACATTGAGCGGTACAGAGGAAGAACAACCCTCCACCTTACAGAGATGAGAGAGTTCTCAGGGATATCAGTGCAAATAACTACTTTTCATAGTAATCACTCACAACTACCTCAGTAAATGACAGACAAATCCATTGCAGTTTCATTCATGTGCTCTTTATTGCCTGCACATAAAAAAGACACAGACTAAATTCTTGGTCATTTCACAGGAATTAAGAATCATCCATCTTTTGACAACCACAAAATTCACCTTTAACTGGCATTACAGCACTTCCATTTCTAAACTTTATTTTTAGATTAATATGCTTCATCTGGAGAACACTATTTACTCCTCCAGATGGACCACATATAGTTCCTCAAAAGGTGACAATAGGAAGAGAACATTTTGTTAATCCTGAGTCTCTAGGTCTTATACTTTCACTTTTACACAGGACATTAGGAAGAGATCAGTTGGGCTCAGCTGTGTTGTCGAGTCGTCATCATCTTCAGGTGGGTCAGCCAAACTCTGTTAGAGGACAATATGCAAGTGCATATAATCAGATATGCCTACTGACATATGACATACACATGCATGAACATATATCTCTGCAGTCCTCCCTGTGTACCTCCTCACTGCATAGTCTGATTTGGCTCCTCCTCGTCTTCTATTAATAGTGCCTTCATTTATGTAATGTATTCAGCCCTATCAGGCAAAATCTGAGCGTGGAGCACTACTCTTTTTGGCGTGTTTCTATGGTGAATCCTTTTTTTAGCGATCTGCTGATTATGGATGCTTGTTGTTCCACGACACTGCGCTTCAGTGAGCAAACACTCAGACTAGGGCTGTCCATGTCGATTTTATCAATAACACCATGTAACAAATTTTTATTTTTATTTTGTTCCTGGGTATAAAGTGTGTTTTCCTAACCCGTTATGCCTAAAACAAACAGAAAATAGCTATTGTTCCACAAAAACTTTGCTTCTGTG
>JAAGVU020000113.1:20975092-20988208 GCA_011763525.2 Mormyrus iriodes | reverse complement strand
ACAGACAGAGAGGGGGAGGGAGCGAGAGAGAGAGACAGACAGAGAGGGGGAGGGAGCGAGAGAGAGAGACAGACAGAGAGGGGGAGGGAGCGAGAGAGAGAGACAGACAGACAGAGAGGGAGGGAGCGAGAGAGAGAGACAGACAGAGAGGTGGGGGGGCATATCTCACCTTCCTTAGAATTGTGTCGATGTACTTCCTCAGGGGATGGTTGTACTTAATGGATTCACTGACCTTCCTCACCTCCTATCAGAAACATGGACACATGCAGGTAAATGCGATGATCTCCGGGAGGTAATTCTCACCTCCTGGTGATTACACCCCACCTCCATGATGTCCTCCAAGTTCTCCTCAGCATCCGCCTTCTCACTCATCAGCTTGGCTGCCTTGAAGTAGGTCTTCAGGAGCAGGTGGCCGCGGCGTGAGGCATTCCAGTAGGAGCGAGGGATCTCCACCAGGCCGTAACCCAACAGCAGCACTAGCAGGAACAGCCCCCACGTGTTGGCGGCCGTGATGCCAATCGTCTGGAGTTCGTACCTGGGAGGAGGGGAGGTCAGCATGGGAGATACTTTGGGGTAACAGGGGCAGGGTGGGAAGCGGGAACCTCACCATGACAGGCGCCATTGCGGATGTACAGCCACGTATATGAGCAGTGACCCAAAGATGAGCAGGTACGTGCCGTAGTAGATTGCGTTTTCAATGAGTGCTGTTTTGATCTTCCCGGTGATGGAGAATCCTCCAGAGCGGGCGTAAGACTGCATGAAGGGCAACAGGAGCCTGGAACATGGGCAGAAGCAGACCAGGGCACCCTCAAACATTCCCACAGGAAAGTGGGGGCGCACAGAACGTCACCAAACAAATGTCAAAAGTTAACAAGGCACTGAGCACACAGGGCATGCACACGCTTACCAGGTCAGACACTGCGAAGTCCAGTACACCACCCGCCAAAACACAGGCATGATCCCCTCTGGGATGTAGCTCCAGGGTTTATAGCACATCTTAGGGAGGCTGTAAAGGAAGACCCACACACCTGACAACTCTGAAGCTCCCCTCTGACTTGGTGTTGTCTTTAGCTCCCACTGTTGGTAATAGTTGCCTGAGTCACCACTGGCAAGTAGCAAACCATTTAATTAAATTTCCCCCAAACATGGCTAACTTAGCAGTCTACATTGTTTACAGGTACCCTCAACCTCTACAGGTACCCCTACAGACCATCTACACATGGAGGATATCAGTCTGACTTTACAATAGATGCTCTCCAACAACAATTATGCTGTATAAGGCCTCTGGTCCATCCAGGGTTAAGTTAAAGAGCATTCTGACCTTCGTGTGGGCAAGACGGAGGAGTTGGATGTTGTCTGGTTGGAAAACGCCACGGTAACCGTCACCATGGCTGCGTGTTCCTTATCATTCTTGCACTGGCGGTAAATAGTCTAGATGGGAGAAGAGATGTGTGAAAACACACTGGGAGAAAACTAACAAGCCAGCAAACACAAGCATTGCTGGGCCCACAGACAGGTAGGGAGGCCAACACACAGCTTGCATATCTGCCAGCAGCACCTTAGTGCTGGGCACCCAAAACACTTAATTTGAGTTATTACTGACTACAGGAGCCCATGGGAAAGATCCAGGACACTGTGGGAACAGGGAGGGATGGTACCCACCGTGCTGACATCCAGCGGGAGGATGAAGACAATGAGGAAGCAGAGGTACCAGGCCAGCAGCGTGCAGAACAGAACCATGCGCTGCTGCTTGCGAAAGTCACCATAGCGGTGCAGAAGGAAAAGAGCAAGGAAGAAGACCACCACGATCTCGATGGCCAGCGCCGCGCCGCTCATTCTGCCTCGCTCAGAACCCTTGACCGGAAGGAGCTACGGCAGTCAGCGGTAGAACACCGAGCTGCAAGAAGAGGGGGCAGAGTCAGCATGGAGTATAGTGATTAAGGAAGTCTTCAGCTGCTTCAACTTACCAGCCACAGAAGTGTTAGCTGGTAGTATGATAAGCTGGTAGTCTGATAAGCACCCAAAGCACAAAAATAAAAGTCAAATTAATATGACACAGTTTCACATAACTCATGCTGGCAGAGAAGCCGGACAATGCAAAAAGTTACATTATGCACGTCTCAGTCCAAGTGCCAACATGAACGCTTTACCTCTTAAGGTCTGTATTCAACACCAGTGCATAAATAAAAATCTGATCATAAAGCTTTCAAAGTTGAGTCTATTTTTGAAAATGCAGGAAGGACATCATAAACATTATTAAACATTCAGAAGAGTGATCAGGAAATACCAGGAATGACTCTGCTCGGGCTCCAGTACAAAGAAGGTGGTGGGCTGTTTACCAGAATAGTTACCTAAAGAGCCTAATTCACCAGCTGGTAAATGAAAATGTAGCTGGTTTGTCTACCAAAGGAGAAAACCTTCTCAGGACTGTAAGAGCGCACTTGCGCTTTCATGTGCACCTCTGAATGTGTCTTTATGACTGAGGTGCATTCCTAATCTGCTTCATCTTTTCAGCAAACAGGCAATTGTGGGACCCGTACCAGCTGCTGCCCTTACTGAGAAACGGTGACAGACAGTACTGAGGCATTTTGAAATATCCACCAGACAAAAGAGTATCAGGGTTACTATATCTGTGTTTAATAAATTACATACGAAGCCAGACGCCCCCCCTCCCAACCCTGCATAACCACCCAGCGTCTCCTCAGTGCGCGTCCTATGCATTTTTGAAAGGAGACTGCGCTTCCTGAAGTGTTGTGCAGGCAAGTTCACCGGGATAAGGATGGAGGCGACATTTAAAATTAAAAGCAACCTTCCCTGGTTCACCCCACCCAGACAGAGCACTTACACCGTTCTCCGTCATTAGCCCCAAAGGTGGGAAGTGGACAAGCGCCATCGAGGAAGGGCGCTTTAAATGATGTTACAACCCGCAAAACGCGATCAGAAGTGCTGCACCGGTACACAAAACAGATAAACGACAACACAAATAAGTCTAAGTATTATTTCCATCAATAATAATTATTTTTGCTCCACCTTCTTTATACGTCAGCCTTAGACAAGTTATCGAGACTTTTCGACAACAGTAGCACTCGTGTCTTACCTACGGTGTGACACAGATAATTCCGACCCTAATAAAGTTATTTTCTTAAGCTTCCCGAGAAAATCCGAGAATCAGGGTATCATTACTCCGAAACCCCGTGAAATTTGTGTAACATAGTGAACTCGCGTCATATCCGTCTCACTTCCGGTTACGCGTAAGAATGTTAACTTCCGGTGAGCATTTCGGGAAATGTAGGCACAGCGCGTGTACTTAGCTTATCTGCTAAATAAAAATGATAACATTAAAGCGTGACATTATATATTGTCGAAGAGCTCCCATAAAATACATTTGAAAACAAATAGTCATGTCTGTGCGGTATAGGAGCAGAGGTGGTGCATGCATGATACAACATACCTTTAATGATGTTTATGTTATTCATTATTATAAATGAAAGAATCAAATGGGAAAGTTCTGTCATTCTGTGACGTATGCCTGATACAGACACATGGACATTGTAGCGAATCGTCTGTTAAATGACTGCATAATACACGGCAGGACCTGTATAGGAAATCCGCTTCCGGCTTTCCCTTTACCGTGTGCAAACGTACAGAAGCATGCGGAAGTGAGCGAGGCGGGCTCAGGCTCAGTTTGCATTGTGAACCCTAGCGGGCGAACTAGCGGGAGGTTTAAACGAGCACACTTGGGCCAAGCTTAAAGAACTGTTATTATACATCGCGCCTTGTAAAACCAAGTGGAAATGTCACGGGAACGGTAAGGACTGCGACTAACTAGTTACTGATACAGATATATTGCGTGGCTGGTTTATGGACTGGTTACTCATAAAACAGTAACGTAGTTCTTATCTTATTAAACACAACAGACGATGATGTTAAATGGCATTTAACTGGAATCGCGTGGAAGGCGTGACAGAGATGGCAATGTATATGAATCAGCGACGGCGATATTTCTTCATGCAACGGATAGTACCGCACGCATGTGGCACGAATGCTTTATTTGACCGGGGCCATTTATAGGGCAGTGCAGTATAACCTGTAATCAATGAGTGATTTGTGGAATTCCCTCGATCTGTTCAGCTGCACTAATACCGTGAACCTACCAGCCTTTACTCTGCACTTCGCAATTTTGCAAACTGTCTTTGCATAGTGGCCTATTTGGCGCGTCCGCGCAGCTGCATATGGCGGCCAGCCGGATTGGGGGTAGGTCATTTCTATGGCGCGTTGGCCGACATTTAAACTCCAGAACGGACCTGATTATAACTAAGCAAACGCTATCAGTAGAAACTGTTTAAGAAAATGTGTTGGGCCTTCCCCCATGTTCATTTAAAAACTATTTTGCTATTCTTTGACATGTGCAGCTCTTAATTTTATTGCCTGAGGGTGGGGGGAATCCAAATTAAAGGCCTGCACGGAGCAGTCGCAGAAAGGTCTTCATTGCATGTGTCCCCGTTGCATTGGCAGACCCTTGCAGCAGCTCCCCTGTCTGAGTGAGCAGTTGGAAGGATCCATGCGTTCCCAAAACAAGCCAATGAAAATGCTGGACAAAGAGAATACCCCTCAGGAGCTCATCCAGTGCTGGTCACCACCCCACAAACTGCCTCGTGTCTCAGCGCGTGGAAAGGAGAACGACTTTGTGCTGGGCAGGAGGCCTCGGAGGAGGAAAGAGCCTGCTGGTGTGTGTGTGTGAGAGCATGCATGCATGCATGTGCCAGCATATTACTGCCAGTCATTTATCCATATATCATACAAATGGGAACCAGTGGGGAAATACTTTAGTCACTTGGGCAGATTAACCGAGATGGGGTGTTTGAGGTGAGCATTTGCTTGTAGGTTTTAATAACGTCATCATCATGGTAACTAAGGCTTCTCCTGCCCAATGGGCTCACGTCTTGTCCCCTCAGGGCTGTCCTGGGACCAGCTCCCCGATGAGCTCCTGCTGGGAATCTTTTACTGCCTCTCCCTGCGTGACCTCCTGGGCGTGGCTCGTGTCTGCCGTCGATGGAGCCGTTTGGCGTAAGCATCACAGCCGTTTCCTGGCTGTCTGGCAATCCGGAGATGTTTGCTGGATGTGTCAGTTAGCCAGGCTTTGTTACATTTCTGGGTTTGTGGCTGACTGGTGATACTCGTGCTTGACACCCTACGAATAAATCATTCAGCGTAGATTCATAACACAGGAAACACTCCTAAGTTGTGACTCCTTGGGGTTGTGTGTGTGTGACAGGTTTGATGAGTCCCTGTGGAGCAGTGTGGACCTGCTGGGTGTGGTCCACCTGGACGCAGCGCTGTCCCAGGTTCTGCCAGCAGGTGTCCAGACTCTGCGCTGTCCTCGCTCCTGCATCGGGGAGCCTCGCCTCTCTCAGGCACCGTGAGTCTTGCTGACAATGCTGATGCCATACAGGTGGCCCCTCCTCATGCGGCTGGACTTCACCGTGCACGTCTCCCTCTTCAGCAGCTTGCGCGTGCAGCGTATGGACTTGTCCAGCTGCATCGTCACCCCGGCTGTCCTTGGGGACATCGTGTCCCGCTGCTGCCATTTACAGGATCTCAGTCTGGAGGGCTTGGAGCTATCTGATGGCATCCTGCTGTGAGTTCCTCTCCTGGTACTGCTGTGGCGCTGCTCTGCCCTGTATAGCTGGTGACTCGAAACTCGGGCCCCCTTTATGTCTGTTACGCAGGTCCTTGGCTCAGAATCGGGACCTGGCCCGACTCAACGTGTCGGGATGCTCTGGCGTCTCCCCGCAGCCGCTAGGGGACATGCTCCGGGCCTGCATCAGGTAGGCCTGCCTGGGTTATCCTTCGCTAAGATCCCAGCCCATCGAGATCCTCTGCTAGTTATGTGTGGTTCGGTGACCGTGATTGGAGCCCCTTCCCCTCGGTGTCTAGGCTGGAGGAGCTGAATGTGTCCTGGTGTGACTTCAGCAGTGAGCATGTCAGATCCGTCATCTGTAACATTCCATCTGGTGTCACACAGCTCAACATCAGCGGCTACCGGCAGAACTTAACTATGGAAGGTGGGTGTCTACTGGATGATTTGGGAAGGGGGGCAGGGCAATCTCGCTTACCATCCCAGGCTGACCCCACCCCTTTGCTTCCCTGCCCCTGTTAGATGTGAACGTTCTTGTGGAACGATGTCCCAAGCTCACACACTTGGATCTAAGGTGAGTTTAGAATGCTGCTTTTGGTAGGGAGTGGGGGGGGTTTGACTGGTGTGACCTCTGACCCCTGCCACCTGCATCATGGCAGTGACAGTGTGCTGGTGACACCTGAAAGCTTCCAGCTCCTCCAGCGCCTGGCCCCCCTGCGCCATCTCGGACTTAGTCGCTGCTATCAGATCCACCCGGCAGCCTTGGCGTGAGTCACCGACCTACCCAACTCCCGCCGCAAGTGGCCGTCTAAAAGCTCATGCCTGCAAATGAGGCTTTGCTTTGTGCCCTCACAGGGAGCTGGAGAAACTTCCGGTGCTGCGGACGCTGGAGGTGTTTGGCCTGGTGCAGGAGAGCTATCTGCCAATCCTGAGCAAGGCACTGCCTCGACTGCTTATCAACACCCACTGCTTCTCCACCGTGGCACGGCCCACGCCAGCCGACTGCAGGGATGGCACCGTGTGGGGGGTGCGCTGCCGGCTCTCCTACAGGTCCTGACGACACTCCCGACAAGCTCACGGCATGGGGGTTGTGTAAAAAGATGGCGTGAGCTGGTAAAAGAAAAATGGAAGATCAACAGGACTGAAGAAAAAAGAATCTATTTTTGTAGAGAAGGAGATCTTCCTCTCTCCCCCTCCCCATTTGAGTTACTGAGAACCTGTGACAGGGGGCCAGTCTGCCAATGTAAAGGCACTGTTGTCCTCATAAACCCAACAGCTACAGCTTTCTCTCTGACTATCCGAAGCCAGACCCCTGCAAGTCTGTCGCAGAACATGTCATGAAGGCCTTGCCAGTTCCCTGAGCTTCCCGAGCTCTTCTGAACAGCTTTCCAGGAAGGAGTGGGCGTGGCTCGTGATCAGGCTCCTACCAGCTGAAAACCGTCCCCGTTGACAGCTACTGAAATGGCGTCAGAGGGTAGCTACTGCTGTGGGCCCACCGACATGTGGCGGGGCAGTATTACCACCCGTCTCGCTTCTTTTAGTTTCTGCTACCTGGCTGCTCACACGGGCGCGTTCCCTCCGATGTAGTTTTTAAACTGGTTTATGATCCCCCACCCCCCATGCAGTATTCTTCAGATGGCCAGTAACCTGCTCTGCCCGTGAAAGTATTACAGCGCCATTTTATCCTGTTTAGTTTTTAGGGATTGAATATTGAATTTTTTTTTTTTTTAAAAGGTATACAGTTGATTTGAGATGTTCATAATGAAGTTCAATGAAGTATTTTATTGCTTGATTTTATCAGTTTGTACCAGTAAGGGTTTTCAGAAGAGATCAGGGACATGAAGGACCCAAAGTCAAACTGACTTACATGGTCCTGTGCTAGCGCTGTTCCTCGCTCTGACTTCTATTACGGTAAACGCCAGTGTTTCAGGTCCCTTATCCTCGTCTAACTTGAGTGGGCAGCAGCTGGTATGTCAGCCCTCTTTGAGGAAGGGCTGGGCGCTTGCAGCTCGTAGTCTGATCCTTGAGTTAAGGGTTATGGCAGAGTGCCCTGCACCATGTTTATTATTCAGTATGTAGCATGAGTGAAAAGCGTTTGGCCATCATGGACCAAAGGGGGAGGTCAAATACCAGCTGACCATCAATCTCTACCTCTCCTGCTTTCAAGAGGATATATATCAAGACTTGAATTTGTGTTCCCCTCTACTGATTTGGATTTACTTATGTTACTTTAAAATGTTTTGTAAATAAACTAGGTCTTTAAAATTGAACCTGCAAGCTTTTGATCTGTTGAGTTTCCCTGCAAAATATTGTAAAATATTGTTCATGCTGTTTATTAACCAGTCACGAAATGTTTGCATACAAAGCAGGGACACCATAGTCACATCAGGAAAAAGTACACTCTGATCTTCCTGAACTACAGTGCATTTTTATGAGCCCCCCCCCACACACACACAAAAATCCCCAATCAAAACCTTTCCACTGCTCCTGAAACTAGCACCCTTTACCCTAGGGAGAGGGTAAAACTGCCAAGATGGCTGTTAAATGTTAAAGTGCATTTGAAACGCACATCACCCAGTAAATACTTTGTGCTACTGACCTGCTTTGTGACATTTTGCAGTAGCAGTTTGGCACTGCAAACTTTCAGAAGCTTCATAAATATAATATAAATGACAGGAAGGGAATGCTCCCGCCCGCCCCAAACCAAGTATTTCACTACCTACCCTCCACCCTGATGTATTTCATAAGCTCTGATACACAATTCCTACCCCCAAAATGCAAATGGCTTCACAGCTATAGCAGATTCTCCTCACTCTACAATGTTCTCCAGAATCATCTACAGCAGACCTCTGATTGGATTTCCTTATTTGCGGTGAATGGAGAAATGGTCACATGCTATACAAGACCAAACAGGTAAAGATCTTTGGAACCTGGAAAACATCCACTCTAAAGTCCTGATAGGGCATTGAGATAGAACAGTCATCCATACTTCAACAAGCTGGATCAAGGAGTGTTCACTATTGGCTGGGGTTTGACTTGGCCCAGGTTGAGGGCAGCATCTCTGATTGGCAAGGTGGGATAAAGGACAAGGCCAAGTTCACCCAAGGAGCTGGAAATGACATCTTGGTCAGGAGTGTCCAACTACTTGTGTAGGGTATGCAGGTTTTACGCTGTTCAACACAGAGACAGGAATACATTTACTCAATCTACCTGGATTGGCCACAAGACATGGATTCTGACTGTCTTAAAAGGCTAAGTGCCATTCAGCCGGATGGCCTGAACCCCAAATGATGGTTCTGGCCCCTGGGGTCACCTACAACAATAGTAAAAAAGAAAATCCACCCGAGTGGAGTCAGTGAGCTGACCAAAAAAAAGGAAGAACTGATTTTCCCCATCTAAACAAAATATAACTCAAACTAAGGCAACATAGACAGATGAACAACCCTGATACACTCTGATCATCTTTTCAGACTTGATAACTTGACCCCACCCACCCTCTCCACAGCACACAGAAGCCAGCAAACAGCGCCTCAGTCTTTCAGCAGGATCGTGCAAAGCTGGTCTTCTTCGTTCAGGCTGATGGTTGCTATGGCTCCGTCGTTAAATTCGAAAGACGTTCCACCGTCGACCACCATACAGGCATCCCAGCACCGCGACCGGACGCACACCCTGTCCAGGACAGAGGGGAGGGTGGGGTTACACAGGCTCCATATGGCATCGGCCGAGCCAGGACTCAGGGATTCGACCCACCTATTGGCAAAACCCCTTTGGCGGCTAGTAGAGTAGACCCTGTTCACGATGGGTTCTCGGATGCTGAAGAACAGCCGGTTCTCCTCTGGGCCGAACATCAAGGATTCATTGTACCCCTTCGTGACTAACACATTACAAAGATCACAATAAAAAATGTTATTAGTATTTTTAAAAAGCAATATTTCAGCCAAACTCTGACTACATCCCAGCTCCTTCAAGTACTGAAAAACCCAGTGAATAAAAAACTTACCCTTTTCTACAAACTCTTGTTTTACAGGGACGTCCAGAGCTGCTTGTATTTGGCCTGTAAACAGCAGAGGACGTTAGAGGTGTGACCTTCAGTCATTTCAGTAATGTGGACACTGGGAGCACACACCCAGTGAGAATGCACTGACATACCAATGGCCAACACGTCCTTCACCGTTTCCTCAAAGAGCTTGTTAATATTGTAGGACCTGAGTATAGGAAACAGTGATGGGCTGGTGAAAATGACCCTGGCATACACTCTAAACGTACTGCCCACATCTGAGTTTCCGCCCCCCTCCCTGAAAGCACAATGCTGGAGACATGCCATGTACCAGGCTTTGGATCCAGTGCCGGTGCAGACACTGAGGCCAGAACTCTTCTGCTTCTCCCAAGGTCCGTCATCTATGGAGATCTCATAGTACGAGGCCCTATGAAGCGAGAGGGTGAGATGAGGTTTCAACAGGTTTCCCCTGTGATGGAGAGATCTGGAAGTCAGGAAGGGAAGGAAGTGTGGGATGGGCAAGGGAGGGGATAGATTCATGACAACATGCACAAACAACATAATGGCCCCAAAAACCAAATGTGTAAGGATTCCACAACACAATGATTCCACAACACAGCAAGCTGGGCTGGTTACACCAGTACCTTGAAGAGAGAGATTCCCCAATAAAGACTTCATTGAGTCCTCGAACAGGGAGAAGGTGGGGACAGGAGACAGTGCCATCTTCTCTACCTGTCCCAAAAAAACAGCCACCTGAAGGCATCATCTATTTCTGAAACAGTATCATCTGTTTTTGTGAAGAATACATAGTAGGGCAGAATGGATGGGGTAGAAACAGGCCATACGGTGTTGGGCCTCTATGGAAATCCTGTGGGCCTGGTTGTGCTCAGCTAAGCTTAGCTGTTGCTCATGCAGGTCCACTGGGGTTGGGTTGACCCCCGTCCCTTCCAGGTGCAGACGGAGTCTCTGGCGCCATTGCCACCTGGTTAAAATGGGGTAAAAATGAACAAATCTTAGCAAGTTCTACTCCATCAGGATAGTAGAGGATGTTGGAATTTGAATGTTAGGTTAAGAGGTTCTCGCAATGCAGGTCCGGAGGCACACACACCTACCTGAACTCGCCCTTCCGCAGTTTTCTCAGTGCATCGGGGAAGGCGTGTGTGTAGCTAACTGGCAGGCAGAGATGACCCTCGGATCTTCAGACCACCGCAGCAGGAAGCAGATTGAACCTCAAATCAGGACCGGAATCCCATCGGGCGTTAAAGAAGCTGCTGTATGCTTCCTTACCTTTCAGGGTCCGTGTTGACACCCAGGACCGGTTTGTCCTTATCGAAAACCTTACTGGCCACCAGCAGCATGGTACCATCACCTGCCAATAGGGCGGTGTTAGCGTAACTGTTAGACAAGCTCACGCTGCAGCTGGTGAAGTCCACCGCGAAGCTGACCAGACTCCCTAATTCGAAGTGTGAATCTATTTCAACTAGGTGCCACCAGTAGCAGCATTATAGTGCAATAGTAGTGACACAGCGTTACATGCAGTGACAGAGTCAAATGTAAGCACAAAAGTAGCCTAGGTAGTGTTTTCCCTGGAAATCTTAAGTAACATAACTGCTTAACACTAGTTTAAAGTAACTTAGCTTTGTAACTCTTCAGAAGCCTGTGCAATATTGTCACATAAAACAACTGACCTCAAATTTTAAGTACAAATGTAAACAAACAGCAGCAATCCAAACAAACCTTCAGTCAAAATGTAAACACTCACTGCTTATGAAAATAAAATAAAAAATGCTGTCAAAACTTAACTAACAGTTGCCTTGCATCCTTTTTTGGATTTCCATCAAATGAGGTAGAATATCAGAACTGGAACTGTTGTATTGCCTCTCATTTCTTGTGTAAACATTAAACGGATATACCATGAAATGAGGCAAGTTAGAAGGTCAATTCAAGTTTGAATTGTGTTTGTTGGGACCAGTATTATCGTAAACTAAAACTGAACCAAAAAAAAAAAAACGAACTAATTAAAAATATATATCGTTAACTGAAATAAAAATGAAAACTATATTTACCTAAATAATATCGGACTTTAAACTTCCAAAAGTAATGAGACATTCGATTAGATTTTCTGAAGGAAAATTGTTTAGATTAATCAAGCAATTGGTAAAATAGTTCATAAATTAATCTATAGAAAAATAGTTATTAGTGACAGCCCTAAATGCTTCACGTCACTATATCATTGATATCGTGATATGACTATTTTTATCACTTAAAAATTTATACCAGTGTTATTGTGGACCGTATGATATGTCATAGTCATAGGATGTACCCACTGTGCCAGTTACTATGGGGTTAAATCAGGCTTCTCTTACATACACCTAAACTAGTACCAAAGTCACAGAGCAACCCAAGAGCTTAAGGACTTATACCAGCTTACACAACTGATGTATAAACCAGGTCTACCTGCCCATTAAGTGGTCTCATAAGAAAAGTTTCCATTAACTTGGAAGCTGACGGACCAGAATTATCCGCTTCCAGACTACAAGCATGAAAAACAGTTTGGCCATTACTGAGGGTTATTAATGATGGGGTGGCGGTACCTCCAGCCGACACGATGGCGTCTGCCCACCGCACGGTCTCTTCGTCATACTCCCGCCTGCGCAGGACCCGCACCTGTATGCCTTCTTTCCTGAAGAAGTGAAACAGACACGGCTGTAGACATCACAGGGGGAAGTCCTGCTCCTCCATCAGACCCCCTCCAAACAGCTCATTAAACCTTCTACCAAAATGACCTCTCGATCTTTCACAGTGAGATAAACACACAATTTCAAGAGCACATGCTTATCTGAATAATCAGGGATGCGCCGATACCATGTGCTGGTACTTATACTCGACCAAAATTTCCCAATACTTACAACCGATACCATGCGGTACATATCATATAGTTACGTTAAGTCAACACGCGGAGGTACTGCTGAAGAAATAACTGCCAAAAAAAAACATAATACTAGTAACCGAATAAAAAACTTAAGACACCAGAATTTTCTAAGGCTAACAGCAGCCGTGGATCACTGCAGCCAACATTTCAAGAGACACTACAGAAAATACTGTACAGGGTTACGTAACACTTTTCTGAATGTTACAGCTCTAGTGGTTTTCAATTAATTTCTATTTTTGGAGCTTAAAGTTTTTGATATTGGTAGAACAAAGGAGTGAAAATAATAATAAATGAAAATAAACACTTTCTCACTATTATTGTGACTATTATTAAAAACAGATCTAAAAACAGGTATCAGTACTCAGTATCAGGGAGTACTGTTAAATAAATACTTGGTACTTGTACTCAGTCTCAGAAAATTGGCATTGGTACATCCCAGACCATAACCACTATCCATCCATCCAGTTTCTATAACCACTTATTCCATATGGGTCACGGGGGGTCCAGAGCCTATCCCGGAGGCTGCGGGCACAAGGCAGGGAACAACCC
>JAAGVU020000113.1:20895939-20974992 GCA_011763525.2 Mormyrus iriodes | reverse complement strand
ACGACGACACGGGGAGAACATGCAAACTCCACACACATGGAACCCGGGCGGAGATGTGAACCCTGATCCCAGAGGTGCGAGGCAACAGCGCTAACCACTGCACCACCGTGCCACCCCCCATAACCACTATCAGCTACCAAAAAATTAAAATAACCATTTCTCGATTAAAAATAAATCCTTAACTTCTTATGTAACCTGTTCTTTTTTCCATCACCAAAAACATTAAGCATGCTGTTTGGAGTCATACTTGCATACACTGTGTCTGTTCCAGCTTACTAGTAATTTTCACCTGACATTTAGCAGAGGTGGAAGGGTGATAACACTGTTTAATCACGTGAGTGAAGGTGGTAGCCTATTCTGGTGGCTTTAATTAGTTACTTGTAGAGTTTCTCAGAATTGCACCTTGTTGACCACCCACAGGATGGTGACCAAACGATAACAGAGTCCAGCCCAGTTCAACCCAGCCCAGCCCACAACTTACTGCAGGCTGTCCACAATGTGCTCCACATGGCCAGTATGCACATTGTGCCTTTCAAGCAGCCCACTGTAGCTGGAGCCTTTCATGGCAAGCTGCAGCGAAGCAACCAAGGAAGAAGAAACAAGCATGCTTAGTGAAAGGAAACCACAGATACTGATCGGAAGAACCAGGCAACCAACAACCATGAACACATCTCAAAGCATTTAGTCCCAAAAAAGAAGTTACAACCATAAAAACAATGCGATGAGTTTAGGGATGGCTGACAGGTCAGAAATCAAGATGAACTCAGTCCTGATGAGAGGTTGCCACAAGATCTATAGGGATATGGAGGTTTTAAGGTCTAACCACAATAAATCATGGAACACAACACCTTTTTGAGTCGTGTTTGAAGTAGGCTGTCAGAGGATCTCCATTATAGTCTAGGAACAGCTCTATAATTTTCCAATAGGCCAAAAAAGTATAATGAATAACTAATTATGTGACTTAGTGTTTTAGATGGCAACCAGCTAATAAACAAACATCAACCCCAAAGTAAAAAAAAAATATGAAAATGAATAAACACTCAAATCGTATTTTAATTTTCGTCATTGCAAGTATTTATACTACTTACCAGTTGCTTTAGATCATCCTCAGAAAGTCCCGCGTATCGGTACCTCTGCAGCTCAAACTCATATCTTGTCGTTTTGGTGACTACAGCCACCTTTTCGGGCTTAAACCTGTGTTCCGAAAACGCTCTGGCCCCCGAAAGGGTCAGGCCGCGCATACCGGGGCGCAGGGGCTTCAGCAAGCCGCGGTATGCCATCTCCGGGACGGGCTGCCAGGGGCGTCCCTCCTCCGGCTTCACTTCCTACGGGTCACACCTCCGCTGATTGCAGTCACCCCACCAGGCCATGCCAGTACGCGGTACGAACAGGTGCGGTTCACGCGTGCAGAAACAAAACTAAAAGCGCATCGCGTCGCTTATCAGAGATAGAGGAGAGTGGTGAAAGCTGCAGTCTACTTCTGATTCTGAATGCGATCAATCAAAATGGGTATGCCAAACTATAACTCCTCGGAAGATGCATTAAACCACGATTTCTCATTTCAGACTATACTGGGGTTTGCCTGTCAGCTAGAAGTCCTTGGCCACTTGAACATGCCTAGATCCAGTAAAGCTGTCCTTTCCTCTAGTACGCGGTAGGTCTTATCCGGAAAAGTCCTGAGAAACCGTGTGCCGAGATGAAAACACAAACACGTCACATCCTCCCCTGCTCCCCCAGAAATCCGTCACCGCCAGCACCTGGGAGCAGCAGCGGTCAGACGCCTAATTTCAGCCGTCGGGATTGCGAGTCACCATGCAAGAGCCTTTCGCCATTTCCCAGGCGCACTGTGCGCATGCGCGGTCGGTGTGGCTCGGGGGCGGAGCTCCGAGGAGCCCTGCTGATAATCTCACCGGACCGCTAATAAACCACGTGATACTATTAGGGCCAATGAGCCACGTGACATTGTTAGCTGGCATTTGGGAGGATTTTGTGCGGATACGTTTTATATGGAAAAAATTAAGTTTCACAGTATGGAAAGACCTATTATTCGGCTGAAGCTGTGCTGCTGGTATTTACAGATTTTATTCAAGGTCATTTATGGAACCGGCACTTCAGTCCAAGACTGTAGGTTTGGTTTCAACATTGGTAGGGACCAAATCAGCCCCGAACACCACCACCACCCCCGCTCCTCTAGGAAAACCATGTATATATCAGCAGGACAATGCCAGGCCTCATTCTGCACAAATTACGAAAGTGTGGCTCCGTAGACATAGAGTCCGTGTGCTTGACTGGCCTGCCTGCAGTCCAGATCTGTCTCCTATTGAAAATGTCCGGCGCATTATGAAGAGGAGAATCAGACAACGGCGACCTGGGACTGCTGATCAGGTCAAGTCTTGCACACAGCAAGAATGGGCAAAAATTGTTTCGGAGTTGCAGGCATCAGTTTCTTAATTTGTTTATGTTTAACAAGTAGAATTAAGTTTGTCTGTGAAAACACTGTTTTCACCTTTTGCCTGTTCAATAAAGGTTCTAGTCAAATACCAAATGAAAGATTTTAGTTTTTATTGCATTTTTAGAAAGTGTCCCAACTTTTTAGGAAATGGGGTTTGTAAAATATATTTTAAATGACAACAGTTCAAGCCAGAGATAGTAATAAAATGAACGTTACATATATGGGATAAGACCAAACAAAGACATGCAAAATAAAAAATAACCATTTAATAACAGAGAAAATGATTGGGAGACGGCATTTAATACATTTTAACAAAATAAACACAGCTAGATCGAATGCAACAATATAACGACTCTGAATATGAGAAAAGTTTTTATAATTAAATTCCTTCTTATTGCAACAAACTCATAAATAAAAACAGATTTAAAAGTGTCAGGTGAAAGACAATAACAGTCCTTAATAATGAAACAGCAAACCTATTTCCAGTTACAGTAAATTTTACACAGAGGAACCCAAGGCATTCAAAATACATAAGTTATAAATAAATTCCAGTGTAGCTGTGAGCAAGACTGAACCGGAAGAATGCTGCTTATGAATATAAATCATGTAGATCGAAGGTATTAAAAGGGGAATCCAGACAATGACAATGACTTTGAACATTGAAGGCCACTGAACAGAGGATGTTCCTGAGGTCACACATTCTTGACCAACGAAAAATCAATACAAATAAATTCTACTGAGATTACTCATTCATTTTAAATATGTACAAATTAATTTGCTAATTTTATTTTAACATGTTTTTACATGCTTTGAGTTGGTATGAAAGCCATTCCTTTATTTAAAAAAGTACAAATGAGTTCAAATCACTACCATGAATAAACTCCCCAAAATTATTATTCTACAGGACAGTTTCCTATAAGCACACTGCATACAGACATGATGTCATAATGGATCATACTAGACAGGAGTAGACAGTAGAATATAAAAAAAAATCTGTATATAAAAGTACTTAAATACAAGCATCAACCATTAGCTAATGTCCGGTTAGCAGGTGATGACATCATTGGGATCACTGTTGGACCGCTGCACTTCCCGTCACACTCACATGCGGAATCCACATGGCCGGTGTGAGGTTTCTGGGTAACAGATACTAAACTGCTTCATCTAGAACGATAACCATGCTTTATTTGACTTTTGTACAATCATGGGTATGTATGTTTTTTTTGGATTTCCCTTGCTCTCCCATGGCAGCGAGGCTTGGGGTCAGGGACCCCTGGGGTACTTCTTGGGCTAAGGGCTTCACTCATGGCCCCAACAGTGATATGATTTCTCTGCCAGCCACAGGATTCGAAATGGCGACCCTCTAGAATCCTCACCCACAGTCACACACTGCTTCATTTCCTGGAATTAATGGATGGCAGGTCAGTTAATGTGGGGCGGAGATGAAGGCTCACACTTGGCGGGACTTGGGTCACATCCTCCTCCTCCTGCTCCTCTGCCTGTCATGGCCTTGTGGCATCCTCTCCATCCTCATCTTCCACATCACGGTCCTGGGAGCGCAGTGCGACAAGGCGGTGATGGATGGCCACATATAGTCGTGCAGCGTCCCTGGCGCTGGCCTGCACCAGGAAGACGCGGAGCGTGTGGCTTTCCAGGTCAGTGGCAGTCACCTGTAGGCTGCGGTGGGCGGCCCGGCGGATGTGCATGTGGGGCCACAGCCTGGAATTGAGGATAAGCTTGAGAGTGCCCTGGTGCCTCATCACTGTGGGAGTGGGGTGGGGAATGGGGGGGGGCGATACATCAAAGAAACATCTGTAAAAAGGTCAGGAAGTGTCAGGATGAGACATGAACCAAAACCAGCAGCACCGGGGGGGGCTAAGGAGGCACTGGGAGCCATGGACTGAGCCCAGTCAGACAGAGATCTGCTGGGGCTGCTACGCTGCGAAAGCAACAGTTGTGAAATTACTGATAAACCGCTATCAATGAGAACCAGCGTAATGTACCAGGCTAATGCCCAGTCAGCTCCCAGGCCATACAGGAGCCAAAACAGATTATCACGGGCAAGCTATCTCCATAAATACAGGGATAGCATTGTAGGAGGTGTCCAGTCTAATTACTGCAGTTACTGTCTTACATTTGGTAGTCAACAGGACCATTCTAGTTAATTACGTCATACAAACAGATATTTTAAAAACAATCCTGATCATATTCTCATTGATAAAAGATGACAAACGTCCATTATAAAATAATAAACAAATACATTTCTGTGGACTCATGAAAAACTTTCTGTAGACATGGACCCCTTTCCTGGGGGCAGACATATTTCCCATGAGCCTCTGGGACATGCTGTTACCTAAGCGTGACTGCAGCCGACCTTGGGAACCTGTCACCATGTCGTTCAGCCGAAGGATCCCCCTTCCTCTCTCGCTCCATGACTGTGTCCCTTTCTCCAGCACAAACAGCTTACAGGTCAGCTGGGTTGGAACAGTGGTTAAGCCATGTTCAGTACATTGACTCCACAGATATGGCTGGATTAGCCCTACTATAGACATGGGTTGTCATAATGCATTACACAGAGATAAGCCCTTTGCTGCAACAATTTACACAGGCTTTCTGATGGTCCAACAGAAATGCTCCACTTGGGATTAGGATTTTTAACATCTTCCTTTGAATGTATTTTGAAATAGCATGTGAAAGTTTGCTGGTGGTCTGTACCTGTACAACATTGCTTTCCTGCTCTTCCCCAGTGACCACCTGAATGTGCTTGAGCAGACAGCGCCCCCTACGGGCCGCAGTGTAGGCTGCAGCAGATTCCAGAAGCGTGCTCCCCTCGGGCACTGTGCAAACACCATACACCATGATGTGCTACTTACAGCCATAAGGTGGCAGTGTGCTGTGTGTGTTTTTTTTTTTTTTTAAACCATGATGGAGACTTGAGTGTTGGGCTTCTTGGTTCTGCCTCAAGCTGGAGTCTTAAAAACCAGGTGCTCTTTCACACTCTTCATTTTGCTGACTGATCTTTATCTGTGTCTGTTTTGCTGCATTCATTATATTATGCAGCTTGGGTAACCACCTAATCCATGTTTGGAGGGACAGTTTGAGCTAGTACAGGGTTTGTGAACTACCATTTTAACCATTTTAAAATGGTTACTTTAAAGGACGCAGATTTCACTTAAGCACGAAGTTCTTGCTGTGTGCTGATTGGTCAGTCTCCTATTATCATGCACGTGTCACTAATGTTAATGTGAAACAGCTGGATGAGTCTTTCAATCAAGGAATCAAACCAATAAAAGTACAAGATGAACCGAACAATGCAGCTGCACAGGAGTCTTTCAGTTTTAAAGCAGTTTGTAAAACCTAAAGTAGCTCATACTGTCCCCCCTGACATGAATTAGGTGGTCACCTTATATGCAGCCCACCTCCCAAAATTAAATAGGAGAAGATTTTCAGAATGTTAAATTTACTTGGGTACGAGGGTTTTGCATCAGATGGTTCAGAGTCTGAGCAGTCTGAGCTGGAGACAGAGGAGTCCTCGCTGCACTTGGATGGACTCTGGAAGACAGAAGTCACCTTGTCTTCACTGTGCAGCTCCAGCTAAATACTAAATCCAGGCTAACTCCTTTTAATCTGTAAGTATATTAGCCCTGTGTCCTAGAAAGATGCAGATGCTCACCAGCACTCGTTCTCTCATATTTTCCCCGAACACAAACGGGATGTTGTCAAGGAGAACTCTGCAAAGACAAAAGCCAGGGCAGGTTAGCCGCACGAAGCAACATGCATCCTGTGTTTGAATCCCGAAGGCCATTCAGATCAGTGTTCAGGATTGACGAGCCCCCATACCTTACCCCACCACTGTAATGCTCACCGTTGATCGCATGGCATCAGTGGAACAGTCCTTGCAGTTCTGTCCCAGCCTATTTCTACCACAGCCTGTTCGCTGGGCCCTAAGCCCATCTGTGGGAACAGAGAACAACGCATGGGCTTGTTCTGCAGGTGGCTCTGCGCCAGAGTGGGTGTGGCCAGCCTCTCTGCAGTGTAAACATGGAAGCTGGATAAAGACACATAAGTGAGAAAAGTACTGGCTGCAGCAAGGGTATTGACCACTGCCTGAACTGACTCAAACCAGTTCTGGAACCTGATTGGTCTGACTTTAGCCTCAACCCTTCCATTGTTTCTCCATAGACCCCGCATCTCTGCATTCAGCACTGAACTTTTGTCGTGTAGATCAAGCTTGCTTCTGGCTCAGAGGGGGCCTCACCTCCGGCAGTTGTGGTTGGTAAGAAAAGCTCCATGGCTGGGGTGCTGGGAGGCTTGTGGGTCTCAAAAGCACACGTTGCTGAACTGGGGGGAAACCCAGAGGGAGAGCTTAGAGTTCTGTGCTGAGCAAGAAGCTCATCTGAGATTGGAGCACGGAAGGAGAGGGGAGGGTGGAGAGCTCACCTGAGATAGGAGTAGAGAAGGAAATGGAACTTGTCCGAGTTCGTCTCTCATAGCCTGCCAAAGGCAAACACAGGAAAGCAGCTGTGTTCAGTACATGTGGATGTTGCATAATCAGTCAACATGGCTTCCAAGGAGCTCTTTGTGGCGAAGGCAGGACTGATCAGATCACAACAACCCCCTCCCACACCCTAAACCCCTATACAATGTAACACTGCTGAACCCCCAACTACAACACTAAACATATATCAAAGATGTGTCTAGGACCATACAAACCACACAAACCTGAAAAATATAAATCAGGAACATGAGATATTCATGTACAAATACATAACTCATGAAAACACTCCTTCATGGTTCCTGTTTTCTTTTTCCCTATCTTTCTATAATTATGGAATTACCTCACAGAAGCAGACCCAAGAAATTCTACACAAAAGTGTCTGTGTGTTGTGTTGGGTCACAAAGACGGCAGTCGTAAGCAGTTTGGGCAGGGAGACGCCTGCATGTCTGGACATGCTGCGGTTTATGAGCCTCCATGTAAAAACAGCAGGACGGAGCAGCTTGGGCTTGTCAGTGTGTGTGTTACTCAATCCTACGGGTGAGGGAACTAAAACGACCATGGAAGAAGCTGAGAACAGCAGAGAACATCCCAGAGCACCACGGATTAACTCTACAGAATATAGCAGAAGAACATTACAAAAGACCCAAGAGCAGAACAGAAGATCCCTGAAGACCACAGAAGAACGCCATGGAACACCTGAAAACAGCATAGAATGTCCAAGAATACTACAGAACATCTTGGAACATTATGGAAGAACACCACAGAAACCTGAAAAGTCGCACAGTAGAACACTCTTTCATCTGACGAGCGGAGACTGGCTGACCCATAGCCTATGACTGGCTGTGTTTGGGGGGCGTAGCCTGCAGCACTTCTCACCTGTTCTGCACCTGGATCTCACAGAGGGAAACGTTATGTATCGCCTCCTCTTGGGTGCATTGGCCCTCAAATCTGGAAACGCAAAATGAAATGGGAAGTCACTCCATATGCACTGCGTAATACCACCACAGCCCACCCACTTGGTGGTGACAGGTGGTCTTACCTGCTCCTTCTTCATTGTCTTCAGCCCACCTCTACATCAGCAGAAAGAGACCATAAACACAGGGCTGGCGAGTCGTCCGAGTCTATGCTCAGTGACATCTAATTTGCTTTACGCTATCTACAAGGGTTTTATGGCAAACTACCCCATAGTTTTGCCTTCAGATCTTTAGCACTTGGTGTTCCACCGTTTTAATCTCACACTTTATTGAAAACACAAAGCTCTGGCAGATGATGAGAGCCATTAACATTAACAGGGATTACCTTCTTGGTGGGGTGGGTCTTCTGGAAAACGAAGACCGCAGGTGCAATCACAGGTTTCTCTGGAAAGTGGAAAAAAACTATTTCAGGAAGATCACTCTGATTCTGCTGAGCAATCAGGCTGCAGGAAGCTGTATGTTCACAATGGGGGGGCAAGTTTAATTTTAGACCCTGTATCATCCCATCCTCTGTTAGCTGCCAACACCATTGTCCCCATAATAAGTACCCCCACCTGAAATAAACCACCTCTCCATTGCAGAACCCTTGTCGATGAAAGTCAGGCACTCATCTCCAGTTAGGAGGCAGTGTAATACTGGGTTGGCTCTCAGCTGAGGGGGGCACGTCTGTCTGTAGGAGGAGTGCCTTGATGCCTTTGAAGTAAGGCCCTGACCTTTCCAGGGGTCTCACATGTGCCAGTAAAGGACAGTTATATCTCCCAGTAACACGTAATGCACAGAGAGTGTGTCACAGCAGAGGGAACGTGGAAGAAAGGAACGCAAAGGGAACTGGTAAAACCTGAAGGTCCGTATTGCACATGTGACACACTGACACACAGAGAAAAGAGCGGACAGAAGATGTGTATTATGAATGTGTATTGTCTAACGCAGCATGCCATCACATGCCAGAAAGCTGGTTTCCAGTGACACTTCTGGTTGCATAAGAGCTCTGGTTGCTTGACAATTTAGCAAAATGTTTTTTTAGATTTGGTGGTTCGCTGTAAACATCCAAGCAAGGGGGGGCTATGATCAGAACTGCTCAGAACCGGAACGTACTAGCGGAGGGGCAGCTGACATTGTGTGCTTATGATGTAATGTTCCTCATGGCCCACAGACAAGGAGGTGAGCCAACACAACCGTGTTTTGCATGTGGTGCGGTGACATCACACAGATGCTTGGGAACCGGCGCAAGCTGGCCACTCCAGCCCTGGCATTCTGCCCTCAGCAAGGTACCAGTAGGTAGCACAATGCATCCAAGCATAATGAGTCTACGGTGTACACCACTTTTACTCCAGACTCACTGCTGCCATACAGCTTGCTTCTGCCTCTACAATGACTGCTATAACATGCCTAGTTCCCATTTAAACTTTAATTTTCTGTCTGTCTTGGATTCTTCTCCCTTACTCTGTAGGGTTTGAGGGCCCTGTGAGAATCTGGACTTATTTGCATTCACTCTCCTGCTTCTGACTGACAGGCCAGGCAGGATGTGACCAGGCTACACCGGGTTCGACCAAATCACTTCAGTAGAGTGTGCAGTGTTGGAGAGGTGAAGGGGCGGGGCATCCGTTCACTCCCCCTTAGGAGAGCTCCCTTTCCAAACAGACCAGTAATATACCTGTTTGAGAGATGGGAGGAGTCACACAGCCTGACAGCTCTTCACAGAAGGCCTGCCCTATATCCCGCACAACAACAAGGCAGTAAAACAGACAAAATCACATAAATGAACAATACAGATGTTCCACAGAAAAGCTCAGCCCCTTTGCCTTTACACATCTACAGGAAGGGGGGATGCTGACAGTTTACTGACCACACACCTGGTACACAGGAGTGTCTATAAGAAGTTCTCACTTACAGTCTACTGCTCCCACCAGTGTGCCCCCACCCGGTCTGTCACTCACTCTGTCTCCTGCTCAGACCGGCTGAGACCCCTCCTCAAATGTGGGTCAAATATAGTCAGTGAGGCCCCCATCCCCTCCTCCAGAGTGAAGTGGGTCAGTTACAGTTGGTGAGGCTTCACATGACTGTCACTGTCACTGCTCAGAGCCTGGTGACACTATAAGGACGGAGGAATCTATGGAATGTGACTCTGCAAGGGTTGACAAGCATGGCTCAGGTTCTGGAGAGGGAATTGTAGTAAACATTGCTATATGACAAACTTTAATGTTCCACTTAATCAAAATGCATTTTGGTGTTTCCTTTCCAGAGAATTTGGAAAGGGAAGTTAGGATTCACTCCAAGCTCTCTCCAGAAGCCCAGGCAGATGAGGGATCGGCATGGCAAATGTGCACTCCGTTGTGCACATTTATCGGGGCTAAATAAGCTTATCCTCAAGCAGACATTGAAAAGCATATTTAAACCAAATAGAGATCATTAATTAAATTGTTGAACCTCATATAGGACACATAACGCCCAGAAACAAAATGCTGCCTCACAGTCCGTCTTGATAGACGCAGAAACAGCCTGACACGTAACTCAAATCCCCAGTCTTCAAATTGCAACTAACCAGCTTCCCTTGTCCAAAGCCAGCTTGACGATCGGCTATAGCTTATCCCTTGTGTATTTAACTTCTTTCGTTCTAAATTCTAGATTCTATAGAATTTATGCTCATTTTGAAAATGGACTGGGGTAACTTCAACCCCAAAAATAACACAGGGGTTATAGTTCTTTTATAAAATTACAGCGTTTGCAAAAGTCTTTCGAAAAAAGTTTCTTATATGCACATACGTCATAAAGAACCGCATGTAAGCCAAAGATTCAACGAAATAAAAGTGCATTATGATTACAAGCAATGCAACGAAACTATTCTCTGTGAGAATAAATGCGCTTATTTCTAGCGTAACGCCGGGGTCCAAAACAAAAATCCAACAGCTAATGGTTTGTATAATTAGTCTTTATTGTCCTGTGTGTCACGTATTGCACCATTATCATTCAAGTCGTTCTGTATGGATCTCAAGTGACAGGTCAGCAAACCTGAAAAAGTCGCTCTGTAGCCCTACCTCTGGACACGGCGACGTGCCTGTCCGCATCCATGCCAGTGGCGGGGACTCCGCAGGATCTTGTCGGTACGAACTCCTTTATCGAAGTAGAAGCAGATGGATTTGTGCGCTTCGGAGCGGAGCCTGAAAGCGCAATATTAGGGCAAACTGCGCCATCGGTGCCCGAATAAAGTTCGTTATCTCTCATATTCACAAAAAAGAGTGCCTGATTAGAGAAACCGTGTTAAAACTAGCCATAAAAGTGAATGAAAATCCTGAATGATCCTTTGTGGGAGACGATGTCTGTCCGTCATCTACAGCATAAGCTGGGTTCATAATGTGATAAAATGAAACACAATCTGTAAATCCAGTATTATTTTGTAATGTTTCTGTTCGGTCCCGTTGGCAGGAGACGTAGAAATGAATGGGTAAAAACTGGACCGTGTGCCATGCTTTCCCGATTTGGAAGCACAACTCAGAGACGTGGGTGTGCGCACGGACGCCCCACACATGCTCCGAGGCACCAGTCTGTGCCTCCACAACAATTCGGGTGCGAAGGACTTGTCTTGTAAAAGCGTTTTCCATATTTCATCTGTCTGCCGTTTCAAAACTACTTTACGGTTCGAGGTGTAACTCCACCAAAGCTTTACACGAGTTCCTACTGATTAAATGAAAAATGAAGTTAACATCATATGCAAATCTGTCGTTTCACCAGGTTTTGAGCGTTGATGTGGGGGGGGGGGGGGCAGACGGCTCAAAGTTTAACCACGAATGATAACTAGTTCAGTCTATACGGTTTTTCCTACCAAAGCAATGCTGACCTGTGAGGATTATCATGAATTACACTGTGGAAGAATGCCCTGTGGGCCATTCAGTGTTTGAGTGGACAGGGAGTCTGAATGAATACCTACATGGATGGGAGAGGTACCATGAGGTGGCAAAACTAAATGTAAATAATGCAAATACAGTGCTTACAGAAAGTCTTGGGAGGTGTGCTTAATTCTGTAAAATTGTTGCCAATTTATTGGTTTCATAACAAAAGACCTTTGACAAGCAATGTGTAACATACCTGCACCTATCTTCCACAAAGACATTTTCTTTTTATTAAGTGTCATAATCTTTTTGACTGACTCATTCAGTTCTGGTCTTGCCATTTTGCTATTAATTGCAATAGTAGTCACTGGCTCTTCAAGGGATAATAAAGACAAATGTTTGGTGTTTTATGCTATTGCAAAGGTGTTACTAATTAAAACGCACCCAGAGAGATTGCTTGTCAATGAACTTTTTAATTCAAAACGGCTCTTTTAGAACTATAATTTGGGTTACGATTTGTTACTATAGTAGAGGCTGTGGAGGTGTTGCATGACCTGATGTCAGTTGCCTCAACTTGTGCCCTGCATCTAGGTTTGATATATGTACTCAGCCTAGCTTATCCAAAACCTCTTTATTTCACGTTTGAAGTGCACCAGAAAATCATCATGCAGTTTGAACTGCACAAGATGTCCTAGCACAAGTTTATCACTGTTGATTTCTACAAATGTTCCCTTCATTCTATAGGGTAGATCTCATTTCAGTTTTAATTCATTAAATAAAAAACAGTTATACAGCACAGTGGCTATACAGCAGGAGCTGTTATTGGTTAGAGCTTACATTAAAATGGGCTAGATGGTTTCTAGTTGGGCATTGGCTATGAGTGGGCCAGTATGGTGGTGTTTATTGGAGCCCATTTGGACAGCCCACATAAGAAGAAATAGGACTTAAATGGGCAGCCCAGAAAACCTATACATGAGGCCCACATGGGCCCTTAATGGATTTTATTCTGGTAAACGTAAGTTTGTATTTCTGGTGCAAAATTTATTAATTTATTATTTTTACTTTACTTTTTACTTTAATGTCAATTAAATATAATTATTTTAAGTATGTAAACAATGACTTTTATAAGGTGTATGTCATTTTGCATGCAATATGAAACATTGTGTAAAAATTTTTGTTAGTGTGTGGAATGAGTATACAGAAAGCAATATCTAAGGTCACAGTGGAAGTCCATTACTAAACCAAATTATAAAATATAAATAGAGTTATACGTTCTCTCTTTACCTCAGCGTTTCACTCCCACAGCTTAGTAATTCACACGTTTGTAAGTCCCATGACACTAAAAACTCTAATAATTATCTGATGGACTATACTATAATGGCGTTATGGCATCGCGTCGCTGGCCTAATTCTTGTCTTCCGGTTAATCCTTATTGGTGATTGGTCAAGCTGCCCGTGACGCTAAAATCCAACCAATCACAGATCACTCCACTATGAAGGGTTCTACTTACTGCTCCCGCGCCATATTCAAATTGTCTTCGACTGTTGGAAACTTGTAGTTCAGTAAGGAACATTCTCAAGGTAAGTAAAAATGAGAAGATCATTTTAAACACTTCTGTAGATTACAGACTGATTTTGTATTTAAGTTGTTTCATTAATATTACAGCGCTTGAGTGACTTTTTATTTTTAATGTGTGAAATCACAACGGTTTAAAAACTGTCCTCTCAAACGTGGTATCCCAAAATTTTACATCAGATGAATAAAGCAATGGCGTGCTAAGTTAGACACATAATAAAAATGGGAAAGTTATGTAAAAAAACAAAATTGGATGAAAAAGCAGTTAGCTTGCTGTCTGTGTCAGCTGAGATGTGCTTGGACGCAAAGCCTGAAATCGCGACTGCCCCAGCTGAACCGGGACGCCCGGTCACCCTAGTATATTTCTTTAGCGTTTTTATTAGCTGGGATTTTTGGCAGCATTATTGCACAGAAAAACTTGGCAGTTGGTATGAGATTGAAATCTATGAAGATGTGTGTTAATAGAAATTATTTAATTAAACATGTTCCTTTTAGTTGTGAAAACTTAAGAATGTCAGTGCTAGAATTATTAAAGCAATTGAAAATTATATTTCAGACTTCCTGTAAACAAATGTTCCAATAATTGTCAAAGAATTTCAGTCAAATTACAGTGACTTATGTAAAAGTTTGTTTTTGTTTATTTTAAACTGTTGTTTAAGTGTTAAAAACCAAATATGTAAAACATTAATAGTAATAAATGGTCACTTGACAGTTCTCATGTTTATAAACACAATCTCTGTCTTATTTTCATTTCAATACTTATGATTCTGCAGTTTAGTTTAAGCAACTCATGAATTCCATTCTAACCTTACAAAGTTTACCAAAAGTCTTTCTGAACTGGTCTGGTACATCAAATGCTCTACTCCATGTCCTTAATGATCCCACATAAAAACCATCTGAACTGCAACCACTTAATATATTATACCCAGGATGGCCCCAAATTGCACCCATTTCTTACCCGATAAATACCCTTTAAAACACATGTAAAACACATTGGCTATAGTTGAAGGGGCCCATGTAAATCCCATATATGCTTCCAGTTATAGCACCACACTATTCCCATATTTCACCCATCAATATCCAACTTGGCCTGCCCATCTTTGGGCTCATGTGGAGACCAAGGACAAAATGATATTACTGACATTTACTTTAGCTCAAAAATACACGTCATACAAGTCAGACTTTCAGATATGTAGCCTTAACAAAAAACAGAATCACTAAAATTAGGGATGCACCGACACCGGCATCGGGCCGATACTATTCTCATATAGTCGTACTCGTAAAAATTGTCCAATACAAGAACCGATACCACTTAATTGCAACGTTTAACGTTGCATACGTTAAAACTCAAAGCCTCATTATTTTGTCAGACTGTACGGTCTATTCTGCTAAATTGTCAAGAATTAGTTACAGCACGTCATTTAACAAAAGCAATTTATTGGGGGACAGTGTTATTCAGGGGAAACGGCGTGGTAACATAGCCTACAACTGGAGAGAATCAGCGCCGAGATTTTCCATTGGGTGAGCTTAAAAATATTAAAAATATAATGGAAAAAAATAGTGACACTAATGAGTACATACAACAGTAAAAGTATGAGCCCAGGAGGTATTTGTATTTTTATTACATTTAAATACAAGTTAAACGTAATTACACAGGTCTGCGAAATCAAAGCGGCGGTCCACCTTCTGGTCATTAGAAGGTACTACTCCCCTCCGCTGGCGCGCGCCTACTACGTAACTCACGTGACTCAACAAAAAACGAAATGCATTTCGTGACACAGAAAAAGACAGAATACATTTCGTGGTGCCTTTCATGACTCAGCAAAAGACGCAGTGCGTTTCGTGATTCCACTGAATCAATTTCAGCCACGAAATGACTGTATATCATCCGCAAAATGCATTTCATCCGCGAAATGACTTTCCTTAATTCACGAAATGCATTTCGTCCGCAAAATGACTTTCCTTAATTAACAAAATGCATCTCGTCCACGAAATGACATTCTATAATTCACATAATGCATTTCAACCACAAAATGACTTTCTTCCCTTCACAAAATGCAAAGTGGTGATATCAATTCCGTGCACAAAAGGACACATTCGTTTTGATTTCTGTGCACGAAAGAAACTGAAGTCCTTATGCTTTCATAGACAAAATGCAACAAGGCATTACTTGATTTTGTCATTAAATAATGCTTTTTGTGACACAGAATGTATTTTGTGCACGAAAATGAGAGCTTGACACTTGGCGCCCCATAGTATTATAGCGTATTTGATTTATGCAGTTCAGTAATTTAATTTGTACAGTACTGTAATTTGAAAGGCGTTTTAAACAGCTGTACTGTATTTTGAAATAGTCAATAAAATTCAGTAAATAGCGACCCTGTCTGTTTTATTGCCTTATATTAATGTAATATATATACAAATGTCAATTAGATGGTCATCTGGGTGAGACATAAAGAAAAAGGAAAACAAATGGTAATAATGATCATCCAGTTATAGTGATCAGTTTCATTCAGACAGACGTGATCACGGTAAGCGGTTTCCACTGTATATACTGTATAGGCTAAATGTACTTAATTGTTATCATATATATAAGCCTTGTTTAAGTGAAGCCTGATGTTCCCTTACAGCTTATTAATTTAACAGTGGTATCGGATCAGTACTCAGTAGCAGCCATTACCCAAAGTCCAGGTATCGGTATCAGGACAGGAAAAAGTGGGATCGGTGCATCCCTAACACACACATACACACACACACACACACAGAGCCAGGATTCTTAAAATACCAAGGGCAGAAGTGTTAGCCCTTCCTAGTTGTGCCCTGTAATGGATAGTAGTTATTGGATTTGCAGAAAAAATACTCAGGACTTCACCTCAGTGGTAGGTATGGGCATGCACACACAAATACAGTGTGATACTCGCGAAAGCAAATTCACACTGCTGTTTTGGACTAGGGGAGGAAATCTGGTTGGTTGAAACCCTCACGACACGGAGCAAAGCCACACAGGGAAGTGGGAATCAAAATGTGGGTGTGAAGCCAGTACTAACCACTAAGCCATGGAACTTGTTATTACAAAGTAGACTTATGTCATTGAGTTGTCAAATAATTGGCAACAGTATTATAACAGGCAGCCCTGTTCAAACAGACTGCACCTCCGTCACTGTTCAGTGGGTGTGCACTGCTCACTACACCATTAGTGAATAATTCCCCCCTCTCCCCCCCACCTGGGGGTCCCAGGAGGGGGGATAAGAAGAGATGCGGACTCCTATTGCCTCAAACAGCAAGAGATGTCCTGTCACTGAAATGAAGTCCCTCCCTCCACCTGGAGCCCAGGAATAAGGTAAAACTCCTCTTTACCATTACCCTCTCAGTCCAGCCATGTCTGACATGCTGCAGGTGTGCGCATTCCGTGTTGGATCACATGTAGCTTGCGTGGTTTCACTGTGTCCAACACGCTGGAGGTGCATACTCCGTGATGGATCACGGGTAGCTTTAGCTCAATAGCTCACCGTGGTGTCGGTTTTATGAGGAAAACACTGCAGTTAAAGAAAGTCCATTTGCAACTGTTTTAATAATTTGTGAATCATTTAAATACTTTCTCAAGCAAAAATGCCAAACATTTGATAACTCTAGGAACTTAAAGGTGAGAATTTTCTGCTCTTCTTAATCTTGGATTATTGCTTGGACTAAACAAGACGATGATCTCATCATGTGCTGTAGAATATAGTGAATATTGTAAAAGTAACCTGCAATAGGCCCGAATTCAAAGCAGTACATGCATACAACAAGTATTTTTTTATTGTTTTTGACAATCTTGGATCTTACAATTGAGATCTGAGTGTTGATCTGCTTTTCTACTCAGTTAATCATTTGGTCTAGCAAATGTCAAAATATATTCCAACCCAGTCAACTGTGATGTTCAAAATGGAAACATATACAGTTCAGTGTTATAGAAGACTGAAAAGACGGGCAAATACTGACATTTGGGAAAATGGAGCTGGCCAATCATTTTTTTGCATACTTGTTTCAGAAAAAGGACATGAATGGAAAAACCTTTTAATGCAGCTAATGCGTACTTGTTAGTTCAAAAGCAGTGTTGCCACCTGAAAAGTTAATAGTGTGGTTAATGTTTCTAACATGCCAGATATATGTTTTTGTTTTTTTTAGCCAACTTAATTGTCATGACATTATTATGTTTTATAAACTAAAATGATGCCTAAGTTACAACATAAAATACTTTTTGTGAAGCCATACTATTAGGCTGTAAGTGACTAGAATTTTACTATTGAGTAAAGCAAATACTTAAGTTGGAAAAAATTGGAATCTTTAAGTTGCAGCAATGCAAACTGTTCATTGGAAAGCAATCAAATGATTTAAGTACATCTGACTTAAAGCAGTGCTGTTAGCATTGTTAGTTAGGTTAATTTGGATAAACTTAATTAATTTGTGTGTTACCAGTTGAAGTATTTTTTTTAAGGTCAACAGTTCTCTTTTTTTCAGTGTACTTGAAATGAATGTTTTACTTACAATTACTGGTTTCTTTTAATGTAAAATATATTTTGTAAACAAATAAATAAATGAATGATTTTTTTTTTAAAGAATAAATTTGTTTAAATTAATTTTTAGTGAATTAACCAAGCTTCCCAAGACTTTCTGTGCGGGCTGTATGTTTGCTAAAGCAGCCTAATCAGATTCCCTGCTTCTCTTTATCCATGTACAGAACTACACAGGACCCCAGCCCTCCTCTCAGTGTTCAGCAACAGCAATGCTTCTCATGCTGATGTCCAGACCACATGGTAAGTCTGATGATATACTGTGTTCCTGTCTGGTTCCAGATAAAATTTATCATGCCATGAAAACTGTACAAAACCAATGTATAAAAATATTGTGCACTATTATGTATTAATGACACATTCTAGAATACATAGGTTTAATGTCTGAAATAGTGTTGTTTCTGGGAAATGCCTCTGTAAGCTGCACATGTGTATATCAGGTGTAGATATATCTGACTGCCTGCTCCACATGTGGCACCCTACCATGGTGTGGTCATGTAACATCACACAGCTGGAAGACTGAAAGGGGCCTGAGCTAGAATATGAGCATGCTCAGTAGAGGTGAGTCCTGAGCATGCTCAGTGAGGGTATGTGGAATTTTCCACTGTGGCCACACAGGGGCAAAGCCTCCTTACTTATAGCAAAAATGCAGGTTGTATTGGTATGTATGTGTGTGTGTGTGTGTGTGTGTGTGTGTGTGTGCGTGCAAAAGTGCATTTTTGTGTGTAAACCCTTTAGAGACAAATACATTTTCATAAAACAACATTTTTCATTTAAATGTCAATGATTTAAAATTTCCTTTTGTGGCTACAATCAGTTTACTATACGGATACATTTTTTTGCATTTTTTTACACACTTCTGGCACATTCTTCGACTCCTTCAATACTTGATGCTGTGGCGTCATTTTCATATGTAGACTTGATTCCGGTCTTAGGTGAATTTTTACTCTTCAATTGGACTTGAACTGCTGAAACACTCCCGACTCAAACAACCTTCTATACCATATGTCTATAGCTTGAATGCAGCTGTAACTGCACCCCCCCCCCCCCGCTTTCCATATATTATATAATTTTTTTAATATTTTGCAGTCACCCGCACAGTTAACTCACCTCTTCATCATGTCTGATTACAATTTTAAATGTGCACAGCAGGATACAATCATGTTACAATGAAGTTAATAATTACTACAGGATGCAGTACAGGTGTATTCCTATTACCTTTGTGTTTGAAATCATTTATATCTTGGATGAAAATTATTTCAATTTTTACCAATTTCTTAGTTGGGGATCATTTAAAATAAAAGAACTGTAAAAATTTGAGGTATTTATTTAGTTTTCCATTTTTAGCATTTAAAGTTAAATTTATGGTTAAGAATCGGGCTTGAACTTGGCTACCCAGCTCCGGTGATGGACTCGGTCTTGTCTCGGACCCCCCCCCCCTTTTGAATCGGTCTTGATTCTGACTCAGATTGTTAAAGATAAGGTCTTGCCTCAGACTAGAGTAAGGTACACTCGAACACAACACTGTTGAAAGTATCAAAATATCCAGAAACAGGTGACTCAAATACCTAAACTTCTAAATGTCCCCAGGCAGAGGTCCGTATGGGTTTTTGCTGCTTGCACTCATTCGGTGTGGACCTCTAAGTAACAAAAGATGACATTTCTGAAAGTGGGAACAGTCCCAGTTAACAATATACAGCATCTGACTCTAATGTGCTACAACCAGGTTCTCATGGCGATCGCTCTGCTTGTGACTCCTTTACAAGCACAGCACAGACATATCACTGTGAGGATGCATTACATTTTCAGTTATTAGCAGAACACTTGCGGGTTGGGATATTACCAATAAACCCACGACCTGCTAAGTCCAGAGAGGCAGTTCCAGAAAGGTAAGCTGCATCAGCTGCATGATGGGATCTAAGTCCACTCCTAGTATCTGAACAAATTAGTGTCTATTATTTGCAATGCAAATTTGCATTTTGTCATACAATCACCTAGTAGTACCAAAGCAAAATAATCGTGAGCTTAAAAACACAAGCCAATTAGACATACTGTACAGTTAAGTTTAGATGCTTTCTTGTCCATTGGCGCTTTAACAAAAAGAGCAGGGATTTTAAAACAACTAACCTGAAGCGAATCAACCCGGTGACATTCTGCCACCTACTGGTGAAAGTAAGCAGGCAGCCCACTGGTAGAAGGAAGGTTATCGGGGCACGTAAATGCAGTAAACATGGGCAATAAAACTGAGGCCAGCAACATTTGAGGTGCACGTCAGACTGCCTTTAAAAAACACTTTTGTTTATTGCTGGGTTTTAAGCTGCTCTCTAGTCTTTGTGAAGCTGCGAGCTCTAAGGATGTGGAAACTTACTTATTTGGCAACATGAAAGAGAGCCATTCAAAGGGAAACACCTGTCCGTGTGCCAAAAAAGTGTGGTGTTTTACCTCGAAAAAGGGTTTAAATTGGGGAAGGGTTGTGAATTTAATTGGATGCTCGGTGACTCTTTCGGCCTCAGTCCAACAAAATAATAAAGCCAGAAATAAAAGAAACAAAACAGCGGATGCACAGTTTCTAATGACAGGCTGCCACGCACGAAACGCTCACAATCTTAATGACTTTGACATTTTACTATTTTATGTACTTTGTGACGCCTCCATTTTAAAGAATAGAGGAAGTAAAATGTATTATAATGATCTCCAAGAAAGGAACTTGAGCTTGCAAAGACATTCCTGCTCTGTGAAGACTGAAGTCTTGTATGGGTTTGTCCTTAGGTGGTTTTCCGGTTGTTCAGCATCTTACAATGGTGCGGTGACTGTAGCTCGTTGATTATGGAGTTCCACAGGGATAAGTATTAGGACCAGGATTATTTTCCTTCTGTAGTCTTCCACTTGACAGCTCAATCGTGCCCTGCTTAGAGCGAGGTCTAGGCCTAGCCATGTATGAAGCAGACGTACTAACACTGTTCATAGACAGTGGAGGTTCTAGATCATTTCAACTGGGGTGCCAGACTGGGACCAGTTGTTCTGTTAGGGGGGCCAGATGCATTTGACCTTAATGTCCTCCAAGTATTACTTACACTAGATTGCCATGCATTAAGAAGCAAAAGACAATTTTGAAAACTGACTTGTTTAGACTGTCTTACTTCCACAAGCTTGATTTTTTTTTTTTTTCTGTCGTTAACTTCGCTTTTCAGCAACTGAAGCGGCATGACCATCCAGCACGCCCGTAATGAGTCCGTCAAGAGAATGTACTTCAGTTTGTGTTTCGCCAGTTCCGTGTGTGTGTGTAAATAATAATAATAGTACTACTCATGATAGTAATAATGATACATTTATTTCAGACCCAAGTAGCGTCCATTTATAGGGGGGCCACAGGAGGACGGGCATGTAAGTTGTCACAGGAGCAAGGCCCCCCCCACACCCACCCAGAACTGCCCCTGTCTGTAGAATATGTTATAATTAAGATAGATGAGTCAAAACCGTGACCACTGCTACCAGCTCATTACTCAGATCAGTTCTTAAATAAGGATTTTCTGCTTCTCAAAAATGTCTCAAACAATTGCGATTTAACACTAAAACGGAAGATATAAAAACAGTTAAAGGGAAAATATCAGAAGACATATAGGCTGCTTATAATGACTTAAGCGTTTTGTCTGGCGTTTCGTAAATTTGTTCTTGATGTATTTATTGAAACACAATACACGTGTTTACTACCATCATCAGGATTTTACATATTACAACATATGATACACTGAAGCAGTTTTAAACATAAATACATATATCGTCCAACTCGAATCTGTCCCAGACAATGTAGTGGAAAACGTGGGGTACACTTTAGAGAGAGAGAGAGATATTTAAGCATTTTATAAAATGTGTAGCCAGTAGCCTAATTGCCCTTAGTTTTGCTAGCTGTAATTTTATATCGCCTATATATGATGCATAGATGTATGGATGGATGGATAGATAGACAGACAGATAGATAGGTAGATAGATAAACACGGGATAAGAAGACAACTAAATGTAACCTACATTCACAGAAATGTGAGTGCATGGCTTTAAGTACGCACATTCCTGTTCTCACCACAGGGCTGTGCTACACTTACGTTGCACTGATGTTATGGCTTCGAATACGGTTTCGTTAGACATGTACAGTAATGGAGGCATTTGGATCTCTCTGTATGTGGATGCAAAGCAAATTAAATATTTTAATTGTCTTTGATTATCTAAGTAAGATCTACATCTGTTGAAATTATAGTATGCTGTCAAAGATAGTATGATTTTCTGTGGGAAATAATATAGGTAAAAATTAATACTATAGTTGCATTTTCCGTGTCACGTACAAGCCATATTTTCTGGATTTTTAAATTAATTTTTAGCCTGGGTCTGTGACCAGAAAAGACAGGAGAATAGCTGAGATATCAGGGAAGTTAGCATGTCCTGACAGCCAAGACTCCCCTAAGCCACCAGACCTGCGGCTTAGAGTGACCCCATGCCAGTGCTCCCGTTGTTTATGTATTTTAGGCTATAAATACAGGACCCCTAGTTTTGATGTCACGGGTGGCCGTTTTGTGTGATGGTGTTGGTAGAACTGTGCTTACTAGCGGGCCACTTCTCAGCCAGAGGCTGATGGCTAATGTATTTTGACTCAGGTTCAGAGGTGAAAGGGCAGGAAACAGGGGGCTGGGTGGCGGAGAGTTGACTTTGGTGTGAGAACAGGCAGCTCACCTGCTCCCTGCCCAAGGCTCCAGCCTAGTGCCCGGCCTGCTTTGAAGTCTGATCCATGGGAAACCCACAGAACAATGCAGCAGGGGGACAATGGCGTCTCAGTGTTGCGGATCCCTGGAGTGGCATCGCGGATCCCAGAGCTCCAACACACCCCTGGTCTGGCTGTGCACACCAACCAAGGAATCAGGGCAGGACAATGAAGGGTGGATTGATTTACATGAGCGTGGTGGGGTGGCGTGGGGGTGCTGCTGGAAGCCAGATGTCCATATATACTGGTGGCACTGTGAGCCGTGGACAGGGAGTGACGTCATTGCATGTTAAAGCTGCCCTGGACTTTGAATATTTCAGTATCTGAAGTCAGCATCTGATCTTGTGCCAAATAAGACCAGAAAGGTGGACCTCAGAGACAGAAGGGCATCCTTTGACTTGAGGTGGCCTTCATGAGAACAGGTAGCTGAAAAAAGCATGTTTTCTTGGAGGAAGTTCCTCTGAGATCCTGCTCTTGGTGTGACCTCACACATTTTGTGAGGAATACAGAGGTGAGACCTCACATGTCAGAACCTTCCTGGCACTGGCTATGTAATCCTGGAGGCCGTGTTCGAGCTTCTTTCATTGCCAAAGCTGTGTATATCTGGTCTGTTCTCTTCCCTGGCAAGACGCTGGGTGGCATCATCCATGCCAAGATAGATGTCGGATCATTCATGGCACAAAAACCAGCCTTTAAAGAAAATGATCTCCTGAGAGGAAATCATCTCAGGAATCACAAATGAAGAAGGACCACCACAGGCCAGCCTGCTAATGGTGGGGAGCCACCTACAGGGAGGGTGGATGCAGGCCTTTCATACAGGATATGGCGCCTTTGAAATTCTGTGAAGAATGGGATTGTGCCACATCACACCGATGGCCCCTTGTGTTCAGCTTTTGTGTTTGTAAAATGAATTCATTAATCTGTCCCTTTTCAGACACAGTGAAAAGCTTGAAAGCGACTGGTCTCTCAGACCAGTTCAGCGATCGCGTCTTCGTCAGTCCTTCTGGACACTCCGGAACTATCTGCAGCCCCGGTGGGTGGAGTTTGCTCAGGTCAACAGACAGAACAGCTGAAGTAGGAAGTGAAATGGATTTTTTAAGCCAGGTTGAAAGGTGAAGAATGTTGTCGAGTGGACCCTCCAATTACAGAATCCAAATGACAGAATCCTACCTTAAAATCCTGTCTTAATACATAATGTTTCAAAGCTGCTTATTCTGTCTGACCCTGTCATTCCATTTGGCTACACTCTAACTGTCTGGTATTTAATAACCTACTTATTAATTCATTCATTCATTCATTCATTCATTTATTTAGTTTATTGGTTCACATTTTTCCTTGATTGATTAATAACTGATTGCTACCGCGTGTCTCGTCTTTTTATTGTCTTGATATATTGCTGATTGTTTGCTATTGTGTGTTTTTTGATTTTACTGTCTTTGTAAGGCATCCCTGAAAGGCGCCTATACAATTTATTATTATTATTATTATTATTATTATTATTATTATTATTATTATTATATAGTCCTATATATACAGAGTAATGAAAATGAATTATGAATATACTGCAAATTCTAAAGACCTGTTCTACTCTTTTTAGCTAAGACATAAAGAACTTGACTGTCACCTGCCACACTTCCATGAACTTCATTTACAAAGTTTCAGTTATGTGACTTGTGTTGTCAGACACAGGGTAACAGCCTGACAAGTCTGCATCATCTGAGCCACTGGTCTTTGAGGACACCTCCCATGGTTTACCACGGTCTCAGGCACCATCGCAATGATGATTTCCACTTTCAGCTCCCACACTTTACTGTGTATACTGTATAGTCCATACTGATGTCTGCTAGTGCAAGTTCAATGTGCATTTGAGATGGGGTTTGGGGAAGAGAGAGAGAGAGAGAGAGAGAACCAACAGAGAGTGAGAGTCTTTGAGTTTTCTTTCCTTCAGATCTTTGGTCAGGACAGTGCCACAGAACGGATTACCAGGCTGGTCTGCCCCAGAGGGGCAACTGGCGCTTAGCTCATGTTGGCATTTCTGCCAGGGCGTCGCGGGTGCCCTGCATGCGAATGCCGGACCGCTCGGCCCCAGCACAGCTCTGCTTTGCATATAAACAGGACACAGGCATTCAGAAAGAAACTTGAATTTATCTGCAGGAATGAAGAAAAGAAGAAGAATCGGAAGAAAAGCGAAGTCCCTCAAAGAAAAGAGGTCCATTTTCACTGCTGGGATGCCCTTGAGATGGTTGGTACTGAGCCCACGGCATTAGCATGCCCCTGTCGTACACCCCTAACTGAGCCTCTGAAAATGGCCTGTTTGTTTAGCCAATCGCCAGGCCTGGCACCAAACCCATAGCCCATAAGTGTCCTCGTATGATATCTGTTCTTTTATTTGTCTTTCCTGGTATCCAGGAAACGTTACTGGCAGAGGACATGTGTCTTTCATAGTTTTCTCCCTTTCATTTTTAGTAAGCGGTTCTTTGTAGCTCTTAGAAATCAGATGGATGAAGTGCTTCTGCCCATAACTGCAGCTCCAAGTTCTGAGTTTGGCGTGAGTGTTTTCTGAGTTCAGGCCTTACTGCTTTGAGGACTGATATTTCTCACAAAACATTCATTCTTGCTGAAAAACATTCATGACTTTGTCAAGCTCAGCTTGGGCACAATTTAATATTTCCACCACCTTTTCTCCTTTATTTATGCAGTTTCATTAAGCCAACGTTATCTGGTTAAATTCCATTGCAATGCTTAGTTATTATTTTCAGTTATGAAACCAGAACCCCTTCAGAAATGCGCAGTGTCAAATGTGAAAGGCCAGAACAACTGGGCCGTGTCAACGATGGACTGAAGGGTGGATCTGTGGTGGCCAGCCACAGAAATTCAGATGGGTTGAATTGGATAAAAGTTAATTATGGTTTGTGTAAGAGGGAGCATGCTCTGAGACCATGGTGGACATTATCTGGCATTTTGCTCTGTGTTTGTATTAGAATAAAATGTGTTGCAGTGTTTTATTGGGTTGTTGTATCCCCCATGAGCTAATGAGCTAACATCATATTGGAGTCCTACTTCCTGTCACAGTTCTGGCTGCTCTGACCTTGACTACTTCAGAGTAGGCTGGTCCCACTCAGATGGTATTTTAAAGAGACAGCACCTGTCCCCTTGCTAAGACAACATGGCAGAGGGCCTCAAAAAAATATTGTGGTCAAAGTCCCAAAGTGCCCTGAGGCATTAATAGTTTAGCCTGAATGCTGATATGGGTTGGCCGGATCTATTCAAAAATTCACTGAAATCAAGCCTAGATGCTGTACATTCCATGGTTTGTAATGTATGTGGTTTGTAATATTCATGATAAAGAGAGGTCAAACAATGGTCAAAAAGAAAATCAAACCACCAGAAAAGAGACACAGTGGAGCCAACAGAACTCCACATGCATCAAGGAGAGAGTCAGGCAGAGGATGAGCTGAGCTGTACAGCACCAGGAGGGCAGGAGAATCTGTGCAACAGGCCACACTCATGCTCATTCATGTGAATCGCTGGGTCAGCCTGTGGGGAACATAAGCAACTGTCCCACCAACCTTACAGAGTGTATTCTGCACATAACAGAGCTCTGGAGCTTAATCTTCATGAGTCCAAAAGCAGAACATCGAAGACACTAAGGCTATGGAGGGAAAACCGTAGGCTGCAGGATTGTATAAGGACTACCACAGGCAGTGAGGAACAGTGTGTTTGGTAAATTGATCTGTGGTATGTGTCACCAGAATATTTTTTGTGCAAATTAGCAAAATAGCCACTTGCAGAGATGGATATTACCAATGGTAATAAATCTTTCCAGAAAGAGGACTCTCTGGAGTTTTGGGGTCTAACCGCAGCAACAGTGGCATATCTGTCTGTCTGGAAACTTGATGTATAAAATCACAAGCACAAGGAGCACTGTTTACTTACTAAATGAGGTGAGGCCAGTATACAAGCATTACAGGCAGGAGAACTTCAAGAGTACTCACTCAATGTTTCATATGAACTCCGAGGAAACCTATGCAGAACTTACTGGGGGCTGAAATGAACTCATAGGTTGCTCACAATGAGCTCAGGGAGAAGAGCACATTGTACCCACTGGATGAAATGCACAGTGCCCTGATGTTTTCATGTGTCGTTGTCTTGGTTTAGGTCTTTCCTATGAATGTGTATGACATAGGAAAGACTATCTACAAGGCAAACTTGATGGAAATGGTCACTGTGATAAATCTGAAGCAGGACTTGTTCATATGTAAATTATAAAAAAAACAATGAAAACAGCACAAAGCGACATCATTTTTGAAGATGAAGCTAAAGTTGGCCAAAGAAGCAAAGGGGCTAACAGCTCATCGGATGACCTCAACCCAGCGGGCTCTTGTCCAAAATAATCACTTTAAAGACCTTTTTATTTCACTTCTTCTTCTTCTTTCCGCTCTCATGCATATGGATGCCCACCCCCACCCCCTGAGGGAATTCTGTGTGACCCCCAGGAAATATTCCTTGTCCAGATTGGTTCACAGAAGTGACTCTGACAAAAAACACAATAGTTCTTTCAAAGTAAACTCTTCTTTCCACAGACTACTTCTGCCTCATGAATTGACTCGGGCGTTTTGTGGCTGAAAAGAGGTGCCCAGCGTCAGGTCAGTGTCGTTTGCTTCTGTACTGTCATGCGACTTAGGACATCTAGCCCATCTGGACTAAAGGGACACTGTCATTTTTATAGGCATAGCTAATTTCTTTCTTTGTTGCTCCGCGTACAAAGCGCCGCATGACCTCATAAGGATAGAAAAATCAGGTGAAAATCAGTCTGCATTGGCTCCCTTTTTGATTTGCAAACATTTTTGAAATTGTAAACGGGTAATAATAATGTGATAAACCATGTTTTGACACGCCGCAAGCCCATCACACAGACTTTCCTCCTCCCAACCCTCGCCGGCTGTGTGATGACGCAGTCTTCAGCCTTTTATCTCAGCTCTTCTCTGGCCTGTTTGTGAGTCATGGTGGCGTCTGCGGCTCTGCCCAAAAGAAACAACGCAATTGGGCCTTTTCTCTTTTCTCTGCTGCATCCTCAGCGCTCACAGTGCTCTCCATTCATGTCCCACAGGGCCATCCCCCAGCACCGAGACCTGTGCCACCCCCCTGACCTTGGCCTCAGACCTCCCCATTAACGGTGTGGATGAGAGAATGCAGCACAGGACATGGATTAGCCACCTCAGGGCTTAAGAACTTCCATGCACATTTGATGCTCATTGTCTGTCTGTCCAGTAATTAACTGGTAGTGAATTAGATTAGGTTTATGTGAATTAGAAAAGGCTTAAAATGGCTTTGAGAATAGAATGCAATATTCATTGTCCAAGTCTGGTATTACTGAAGGCAGAGGGTCTAGTTGGATTTTGTACGAAACCCTACCAATGGAGCGAGAACCGGTGTGATCCTGCATACTGAAATTGAGTCTACTGATGATGTTGTTCATAGATTGTAGGGATGCCATCGGTATTTCTTTCGTCATTCTTCATGTTACGCTGTGCTGCATCGGTTGCTTGGTGGTTGGAGGCCCGAGAAAGCAGGAATAACGTACATGAGACAGCAGCCATTCACATCATCGACGCAGCGAGTGTTATCTCAATCCTCTAGACGAACTGTGTCATGATCAAGTTCAGAATGCCGCTCTGCCTCCAGGGCGCACAGGGAGGGCCGGAGAAGTACGCGTTTACGGCCGTGTGCTCTCCGCTGCTCAGCCCCGTTCCTGCCGTTCTGCATGCCCTGACAACATACTCTGCTGCCTGTTTCCACCAGCACTCTCTCACTGTCACGATTTGATGGCTTTTCAATGCTAGCTCCCACATCAAGGCTTCAATGAGAGAAAGCAGCCGATACAAGCTGCAACTCATTCAGGCCTAGTGGCAGGGAAAGAAAGGGCAGAGTGATTAATTCCTATCGTATCACTGAAAGGCGTGTCTGTGCTGCTCGGGGTGGGGTGGGGTGGAGGCGGTGTATGGGGGAAGGGTTTATGTGTGGGGGGCTCCTGACTTGGCCCATGTTCTTCCTCCACATTGAGAATCCACAGGAGACAGAGCCTCAGGGATGTGGTCCAGAGAGTTTCTCAGGCCGGGCTCATCCAGCTCCTCGGCCGCCTGCCACAACATTGTGAAACTCTCACTAACATTATTGTTTCATTTACTTCTCTCTGTGCTGAATGCTTTAATCCAAAGCCAAGCCAAACACCTATTTGGGCTGGCAGGGGAATGCTACCAGTATAAGCCCTTGACCTTTGTGTTATTGGTTGATAACAATGATTATTCCAACACCCAACCAATCAGTACCCATACACAGTCAAGGCACTTCAAGGGTAAAAAGAGCAATAAAGGGGAATAAAGGTCTCTGAATGGACATACAATAAGTGAAATTCATAAGGTTTCCCTGGTTGACACCTGAAACCTGATTTTAGCATCATAAATGGTATAGTGGATGGTGCTCCTTAATATCCAGCAGCATCCATCTGCACAGTCACACCCCCCCACTTCAAGAACAGCTTTCACTAGAGGGATGTTTCAAACGAAGTTTATGTGCTTAGTTGCCATGATGCCTTAACAGAGCTTTGAAGACTGAGTGGAAGCATTTACCCACCTAGCTCTCCCCAAAGCCTCACCTGTCCTCCCGTGTCCCACCATGTCCAGCGTGTGCTCAGGCCCGACGTAAGTGGATGCTGTCTTCAGGTGGCCGTTTGTTTATTTTGCAAGAAGATTAGCCTCATCACGTAAAGTAGGATGCTGCTGTGGGGCCGGTGAATGGATGGTTAAAGTCCGAAATCGTGGCTAATGGGCTGAATGGTTGCCGGGAGATGTGCCATTGATGCAGCCAGATCCACAGATTCCCTTTACTGGGCCCCCAAGAGTCTCTTGAATCACTGAACCCCCAATGGCCTATTCTGATTTAACGGCTCTTTGGGTGGAAACCTTGACCAGCTACAATAAGAAATTAGAGTTAACTAATTCAACATAGCCACAAAGGAAAGGGAAGCAATCTAATCCAGAGGCCCATAAGAGGCGGCTGTGAATCATCCATGCTTGAAGAGGAATGTTTCAAAAGCAAGCACAATACCTACAATGCCATACCATCCAATGTGAGTCTGATGACCTGACACTGACCCTACAACACCCTCCTTATCTCTGGAGAACAATGAGGACCTCATCATTTCAACATCAGTCCCTGGCTTGTATTGCCACAAGCTGCAGTGTTAAACTTTGCTCAGAGTCCGCCATGAGTCTTCCGAGCCAAACTCATCAGGGTGGCGCCACCCCTCACACTGCTTGTGCGAACTGCGCTGCACAGCTTCACACGTTCCTTCGAGAGTAACTTGCTGCCATTTTAGGACATCTGCATGCAAGATGGCTCCTTCCTAAAATGTGATTTTTGCTGGTCTTGACTGAGGACAAACAGTGGTCTGTGGTATGTGACCCCTTAATTCGACCAGTCATGATAAGGGGGGGGGGGGACTCGGACCTCCAGCTTACCCCTTCCGCCAGGAAATGAAGAACAGTGCTTCTACCACTGAGGTCACATAAAATAGCTGCAGATCATGGAGGACAAAATCCCTGAAGCGATGTGGACAGAGCCCAACAGGAGCCTGACCTTGTCCCATTGGGACATCCTCCTTCTCAAAGGTAATTACACATCTTGTGACCTGGTGCTCTGTGCACAGTAATCAGAAGCTGACGTCCTCATATCAAAAGCGGTGACTTTTTCTGAAACATGACGGCATCCTGCTTGTGTCTCCTGACATTCCACTTCAATTCCACTCTTCACTCATATCATGACATCATCACAGCTAATTGACCCAAACCAAAACTCTCTTCTGTAGACCCAAAGTCTCTTCACTAATCTATCCAAAGATCAACACTAACAACAATGCAACAAAAAGCAACATAAACACAACAGAGGACAAGTTCAGCAGGACAGGCAGGAGTGACGAGACCAGTAAAGGACTAGTTAGCCACGTTTTCATGATTTTGTAATGAAAGAGAACAGTCACCTTCTGAGATTCTGCTAGCGGGCCTACACCAAACTCTAAATCAATGGTCTCAAGCTCAAATTACTGGGAGGCCACTGGCTATGTGGTTTTCCCTTAAGGGGGTCACATGAGAAATCACACAACAAAAAATTTCCCATCTTTTTGAACTTTAAATTTCAAATTTTAAATTCACCTTAAATTCAAAACAGGCCTCTGATCAATTAAAGGAAGAATATAATAGTATAATGTAGAGATGAAACAGTATGAAAATTTAATATCACGTTAATAACATAGCCAATACCTATGTAAACATATAATCTCCTAAGAGTTCAACTATTTACTGAACTTCAGACAAATGCAAATAATGCTGTCACATTGTAGTGTATGGAAAATCCACAGAGGAAGGAAACAAACTGGTCTAAACTGTTCTGTTTCAGGAATATATAAATACAAACGTAAACACAATTCATTCTTACCAAATGGACATTCAACTAGCTCTTGAGACTTTTTTGAGGCAAATAAAGTGCCGTCTCCACTACACCGCAATGTGTAGTGTTTTTACAAGAGGCGGTATCATTGATAGCTTGTTTACATTAGTGACAAACTATTAGCAAGATAGACAAACAAACCATGACATTTTACCCCCATTCTGAAGTTCCAGCATTGAACTAAAATTTAATTTACCTGGCATTTTCTATAAAGTAGTGGGTGGTGGTCACAAAGATTAAAAATCAAAATACGAGCACACCAGACTTAGTTCTCTTAGAAGGCTGAAAAATCTCCAGAGCAGTGTAACTGCCTTCCGCCATGATTTTACCAACGCAAAACAAACCATGTTGCATGCTGCACCTGCACACTTGTGTCTGGGAGTCTGTTGCTACTGTTGATGCTGGACAGTATTTAATGTGAGTTTTTCAAAGTGCAGTAATCAACCACGGTTTTAATGATGATTAAAATTTGAAATATTTATCCTAACTGCCGGGAATTTCACCATGAAACCTGTAACTATTTCATCCCTAGTACAAAGTAAAAATTGAATTGAGGGCCAGATTAAATAGTAAAATAAAAACATCTTATGGGCCACATGAAACTGTCTTGTGGGCCAGTAGTTTGAGAACCCTTCCCTAAATGTTGGGCCACTCTCAGGCAGGCCATCCCAGGAAACTGATGGATATCTTTCTGTGTCTCTTTGCCTTCTCTTCTTCAGGCCTCTCAGTGTGTTAGTCCAGCATGTTTTCTGGGGTGTATGATGGAAATCCATAGCACATGTGTGGAGATGGGTGTGTAGAAACAGGAGTGCTTAGGGATGGGTGCAGCCCAGATAGTCCCTGCAAATGCTTGAGAGTAAGTGCTCATAAGAAGATCAGTGCATGCTAATGTTTAGCCTGCAGTTTTGCGCTCGAAGGCTCTTCTGAAACAGAAGCAGCTGGGTGTCCTGTGAAGTGCCTCTTTCTGAGCAGACCTCTTACATTATACATGCTTCTCTAACCATCACATCTGGTCATTAAAGCCCTTTAGGTCTGCTCCCCTTCTGTTCTCCCCATTCCCCTGCTCTGGATGGCAGTGGGGCTTCCCTTCCCCCCATTTTTCTGAAGGGCTCACAGCACCCCAGCCAATGCCTGAGACTGCTTCGAAGAACATAGCGTGTCTCTCGTATACGCCCCCCTGCGTTTGTAGCAGTTGTAACCCGCTCTGGATTTCACGTCGGACTCGGTCCTGCTTCGTTCAGTGTGCCACAGTGTTTTAATGTGGAAGGTCCTACAGACGAGATGGAGAAGGCTAACAGCAGGAAATCACAGAACATATGAGAAAAATGTTACCATAGGCAACATTTCCCTGGCATCTGTTTTCAACCTTTCATCCAATAAATGTGAAAGTTTACTTTATACTTATTATGCCAGGTCCTGCCAAGTCTTAACTCTTGAATGCAGAAATTGTTGTATTAACTCTAGGCTTTTTAAACAGTGTCAGTTATTTGAAATTTGTTAGCTTTAAAATGTTAGTAGAAACTGAGCTATTCATGGAGGGCTGGTAGATTTGTTTTTCCATTTGTGAAAGTTTGGAAAATTATTTGAAGATTATGGTCCAAATAGGAGGTTCAGTGAATGTCTGGATCAAACCTGCGTTTATAGAATCCTGGCAGAAAGAAAAAACGGTCAATCTCGGTACTGACAGTCTTCCTCAGGTTAACGGAGCCCATGATGTCATTTTTACAGCCGGACAGTGGTGCATGGCTTACATGTGTAGGATGGTATAGAAACAATTTGGGTTTTTATGTTCCTCTGGGGGGGCGGTATGGTGGTGCGGTGGTTAGCACTGTTGCCTCACACCTCTGGGATCAGGGCTCACGTCTCCACCCGGGTTCCATGTGTGTGGAGTTTACATGTTCTCCCCGTGTCATTGTGGGGTTTCCTCCGGGTACTCCAGTTTCCCCCCACAGTCCAAAGACATGCTGAGGCTGATTGGAGTTGCCAAATTGCCCGTAGGTGTGCATGGTGTGGGAGTGTGCCCAGCGATGGGTTGGCGCCCCATCCTGGGTTGTTCCCTACCTTGTGCCCGCAACCTCCGGGATAGGCTCCGGACCCCCCGTGACCCATATGGAATAAGCAGTTACAGACAATGGATGGATGTTCCTCTGAGCCACACCTGGTACCTAGGGCATAAAAAATGAGACAGCAGTTACACAGAAATAAAACCATCAATAAAAAAAACTCTTGAATTATCCAAAGACAAAGATACAATCTTTACATGTAAGATTTAAAAGCAGAAGTTTTTTTTGATATAACTTGGAATAATCTCTTGTGACAGTATTTACCGAGATGTTTTCTGAGAGAACGGGGGTCTTTAAATGGCCCTGCTTTTGTGTGTCTTCGCCCTCACGCTCTCTGTCTAGCTGGCTGAATAGGTGCTGAAAGTAATCCACACTTTCTCAGGCTGAAGCTGGGAGCTGCTGCACTCGGCTTATTCTCACAGCAAATTAGTACTCAGGAGCTGTTTGTCTGCCACAAACTATCTTCTGCTCACATGTAAAGTAACGAGAGCAAAGCTTAAAAGCTCTTTTGTGCTGGTCCTCCTCGTGTTTGCTGGAGAGTAAGAGTGGCCTGGGATGCTAGGGGAGGGAATTATAAGAAAATTCTATAGCACAAATTAGTCATTCAAGCCTGGCAATGTCTGTGATTTTACTTGGTTGGGAAAATCCAGGCACATTCCATGGGCCTAAGAATGGCACATCCTAGCTGGGAATAGGAGCCAGGGAACGGGGATGGGGAAGTTCTCAAAACAGTTCCCCAGGTCTACAACCCTACTGAAGTATCAGCATCCTTCAGCCAGGATCCAGGCAACAACAGGCTAAAATGATGGGTATGGAGTGCTATTGGGCTTGGGGAGAAAAATGAGCATCTGTGTCGTGCATCCAGTTCCCAGATATTCTGTTCATCTCGAGTCTTCTGCTCAAAGGAAGCCCCCATTTAAAAGTCATTCTTTGGTATTAAATAGTCCACTACCTTCATGCACTACAAAACATATGGAGACCAACCAGACAAGACATGGACAGTATGTTATATTTAGTAGATGCATTTATCCAAAACAATATACATTTTGTGAGAAAGCAGGGTTAGGAGCAATTGGGAATTAGGGGCCTTGCTCAAGGGCCCAATGGCGAAATCACGCTGCCAACTCTGGGATACAAGCCAGTGATCTTCTGAGCTTCCTAACCTGCTGAGCTAGACATCACCCTGTTGAGTGCAGTAGGTTTCTGCATTTTTATGAACATGTAGATGAGAGAGCAGAATGGGTGATATCTAGGTGCAGTTTTTCAAATGAGATTTGGGCTATAACTCATACCCTCAGTTAATGTTCCCCTTTCCCAAACCCGTTCACTGTCCCACAGTGTACCGGTGTGACGGGTTAGAAATTCACTTTATCTAATGGAAGAATTAAGGTAGCAGTGCCTATTAACACCTGTGTCTCAATGGCATAATCCTGGAACCTGTTAACTCAGCAGATCTACACAGCTGGCTCTACATTATCTATGGAAATTTTTCTCAACCAGCCAGCCAGGCATCATTCGTTTGCAGAGTGTAACAGCAAGCGGATCTTGCGCTTGAAGACCTAGGCTTTAGCTGGAAGCATTTTCTTTTCCTTACATGCTTTCTCCAGTACATTGTAGCAAGTGATGGGTGTTGATTGCATCTTTTTGAGGGATACAGACCCAGGGTCTTACTTTTATTTTCAGCTTTCCCTTCATCCATGTGCAGGTCCCAAGTTCTCAAATGTAAACAGGCATGCAAACTGAAAGATGTCAGTAAATTTAGCACATTAGGGGTCGCTACTTCTGAAAAAGTCTTTCTGTCACCATAAGATGAAGTCTCTATTTGATGTTTGAGAAGTGTCCTTTTATAGGGTTTATTTGAAGCCGTTTGACCACATTTCCCAAGCCGAGCAACACTTATTAGACTTTTTCTCACTGGTGTATTTTTTTCCTTTTTCCAACAAAGACTCTTTCATTACTGCTTCAGACCCCCCTACCCCACCCCAAATTACACTTTACTTGTGTTAGAAGAGTGTTGATCACAATGTGCTGGAAAAAAGGGAGACAGAGGCAAAAACATACAAAAAACGGTAAACCTTTTGTCCTGCTTGTTCATTTTCACAATTTTTCCTTTAGCCTGGTGTCTAGCTTACATTTCCCATCAAGTTGATCTGCCAGCAAGTATCTGCCCAGAATCATTTTAATTCTTCATCATCATGATCAAAGTGGTGCCGATATGCTGCACTTTCAGCTCCCTTTGCCCAGTTTAAATGTATTTCTGCATGTATTTCTATCTTAGTGCATCCCAGTACACACCAGTATGAACCAGCCCCGGTCTTGGACATCCCGGAAGCCTGGATTTGCATTTCTGATGAAGCCAAATTGACATTGTGAAAGCAGGTTGAGACAAACTGAGGAGAGAACAAGTCCACATTTTCCCCAGCTGGGCTCCCTCATTATTTCCCGGGTCCTTCTGTCCAAGGGGGCGGACTTCTCCTTTCTTCCCTCCCCACAGCTGAGCTGGCAGTCTCCTCCCACTTCTCTGAGGGTCTGCACCATGAGCGGCGTCCTCAGTCTTCCTGAGGCTCACCCCGCCTACTGGTCTGTCCTTGGTTGCTTTGCTCCCTCCTATTATCCACTGGGCTAGTTAACTCTGTAACTCTGTGACGGGACTTTTCCTCTGTGGAGAGAAGAGCCTTCAGTATTGACAGGAAAGGGAGACGTCTGGGAGAAGCACCCCTTTAAGCGCTAAAGGTCTGTTAGCACCTTCTCTCACTTTCCAGCTCATGTCGCACGTTCTGGTCGCACTGCTGTGGTCTCTCTCTCTCACGCGTGCGTGTGCGTGTGGCTTTCTGAGCGCCTGTCTCCGTGGCGGAGAACCCCTGACTGCGAGGTCTCTGTTTTGTGCACTGCTGGGAAGTTTTTCTGGATTTGCCGTATTGCTCAGACCTTTGCGACATGTTATTAAAGGCAGTTTGCTGTTGGACTTTTGAGAGGGAAAGGACTTCTTATGCATGCTGATCTTCTACTGGTCTTGCTCAAGACATGTCATGTTTCTTTGGGTTTAAGGTTTTGGGAATGTGTCTTCATGGTCATTTTCAAGAATGTCTTCCGTGACCTAACCTCAGCTTGGTATCCACACCTGAGGCTGGGAGAGTGAAGAATGTAAAAGGCTTTAGCAAGAGTTCACAAAGTTGCCTTGATTGGCGAGAAATCAGGCAGAGTTACCAGATTGACAGGTAGAGCACCCTAATTAATTCCTTAATTATCACAACCTGCATCTTTAAATGCAGTATGTGATGCAAATAGAGGTATGAACCATGTCAGTAATCATCACTGACTCACATCTATAGTATTTATTTTGCTCTGAACCTGAAGCATATGAACAAAACATCTGAGCTTCCTCTAGATGCAGAGGTGGATGGAGGTCATGGCCCTGCTGCCTGCCATTTTTGACATATGTTCAGATGTATTCTGGCTTTTCTCAAACGCATCCTCAGTCTGTTTTTACAACCTGAATACTGGATTTGTATTTGTTTCTGACTTGATTTCTTGGGTTATTCCACTAGGAAATGATGATTGGGTTCTACCAGGATTCTGTCTTCCTTATCAGAGGTGGAAAGTTCAGGTCCAGAAAGTAAAAATCCAGACCAAGATTTTGTTTCAAACAGCCAGTTGAGTATAAAGAGTCACAATTACAGAGAACTCAACTGCTCCTTGTGCAGAACTTCTCTGGTTCTATAGCTGCCCTGACTCTCGAAATCCCTCTAGGGTGGCATGTGTGACTCCTGTTCCTGCTTCTATTCTCCCCAGTGAGGTCCCCTTGTTCGAAACTGGGAGGGGTGAACTAGGCCGGCAGGCAGTTCAGGCGGAGTGAGCAGCACCAGCAGCAGCCATGACCCAGAGTAACGGGGAGAACCCGCGCTCTCGGAGCAGGGTCCAGCAGATCCGGGAGGGCATTCACCTCCGCTCACTGAAGGCGAAGAAGAAGGTGGAGGACATCACCAAGGATGATGTCAAGAGCTTCCTCAGAAGGAATGCTTTTGTCATCTTCACCGTTGCCGCTGTCATTGTCGGTAGGTGCAAACCTATAGAAATTACTGAGACACTTACACAGAATGTACCGTATGACTTATGGGATACCGTGCAATTTGTCATACAAAGCAAGAGGCAATAAGGTTTAAAGAAGAGCTTGCAAAAATAACAAATTAGTGAAAACTTGAATAGTAATTACTATTAAGACATGACTGTATTCCTTGAAGTTTGCTAGGCTGGGTCTCATGGGAGGCCTGGTGTTGGGCCAGTAATGTGAACGGCTGCAAAAATGGGGAAGTTCAAGCAAGACTGGAAGGAAGGATCAGCCAATCAGCTAAAGCAATGTATAGTAGAGAGGGACACAGATGGCTTGATGCCAACATTTCACTGCTCAAACAAACAGATGAAAATGATTCTGTTCGTAATAGCTGCATATGCAGTGTTTGTGACAGTATTAATTACATTCTTATTTACTTATATTTGAGTTACTTACATGAGCTGCATGTTCACACCAAGAGTAAACTCTAGACCAGAGCTGAATGTTTTGAAAGCTTATTTTTGAATTAGGCCCAGCTTTAATACTGGCTAACAGTCAGGTGTCTCCTGACAACTATGCGAAAAACACTGGACTTTAAACAGCTGTAAACTCACAAGGAGACAGGATCAGGGGTGCTGTAATGGAGGGAAACGTTACGATGATTCCAAGGGCCCCTGAGTGACAGGGCCCCTAAAAAAATTGGAACATAATATGATGTGATGTAATATGATATGATGAGTTGGGGGCCTAATATGATATGATGTCATGGGGCCATCTCTAGTGGCACCCCTGGACAGGAGATGTAAGTGCAATTCTATTCATTTCAAGCACTTTATTGCCATTGTGTAACACACTGAAATTACTTTTATGACAACCCCAAGGTGCATTAATAAATACAAAAATTATTCAGACACTTTCTGAGAAGTGTGGTCAAACAAAGGGCATCTGGAGCCTCACAGGCTGGCAGCTGCTTCTACAAAGTGCATCTGGATTTGAGCTGTGTGTCATTTGTAGCACAGGACAGTCATGTCTGCACAGGCATGTAGCGCTGAATGGTAATGCACTGAGGCATTCTTTACTGAGCTGCATAAAGGAAGTAGCCAGAGGGCCCGTGTAGGGATAGGTGGAGAGACCGCTGATTTTTTAAATGTGTCTATAAGTCTTACCAGCCACATAAACACACTGTTCTTTCCCAGAAGGCTGAACCATAACTGAAATTCTATAGTTCACAGTTCATAGAAGTTCTGTAGTTCACAGTTAATATAAGAGAATGGAGAAATGTTTAATGTGTCATGTATCTGGTGGAAACCAAGCATTAAATTGTACATGCTGGACTGGTGTATTTTTCAGGCATAATGCTGGGTTTTGCGCTGCGACCATACAAGATGACATACCGTGAAGTGAAGTACTTTGCCTTCCCTGGTGAGCTGCTTATGCGGATGCTGCAGATGCTTGTGCTCCCCCTGCTGGTCTCCAGCCTCATTACAGGTATGCTTATTGGCTAGTTCTCCCTCTACTGGTCTAGCTGTAAAGTTGCCTGTACCATGGATTTCAGGATTACTGCAGATGGTCTCACCTTCCAGGCTCAAAGACTGTCGTGCTGTCCTGTGACTAGATGAGAGAATTGCTCAGGAAGCAGTGGTTCAACATCCGACCACTGAGTGTAGTTGTGTAATGGGACTTATGATGAGACTTCTAAGGACTTATGCAAGATGCTCTGGCTAAGGGTGCCTGTCAAATGCTGTAAATGTAAATGTAATGGTTTTAAGGTCTCGCTGAAACACTGATGCCTCTATAACCAGGATGAACTGGGAGAGAGCTCACTGAACTCTCTGTGATTGACTTGGCTTAAGAAAACAAGTCATCGGGAGATAAAAATCACCTCAGACAAAAGACATGGAATCTCTCAGGAATATCAAATTATAGAACACAATGAAGACATAATCACATCACCAGTTCTTCCTTTTATGAAAAAAAAAATCGGTTCACGCAATCAGCTCTCATGTGCAATTGTCAAGCAAGTTTCATCCCGTTTGACTGGGTTAAATTTCCACAAACACCCCGGAGATTTGCCCCCATTCAAGGAGTCTTCCACAAAAAGTCACTGTTTTCTCAAGTGTACTCGGTTACATCCCGGGAGTAACACTGCAGGCTGCTTTTAAGGCTGCAGATGGGAGCGCTTCAGGGCCATGCCGTGACCTCTCATGAATGTCTTTCATTTGTTTACTTTGGCACAAGCACAGCATGCTGGTGACATGCACCTGTATGGATAACCGAGTGTTTGATCTGGCTCAGACAGCCATGTTTGCCATTCCGTGTGTCTTTGACTCCGCGTGGACTGATTGGAGAGGCTGACTACTTTTAGGGTACTGAGGAATTTCCCTCTTCTGAGAGGACTGCAGCATATTACAGATCCCAGGTTCTTTGAAGCAGGCCTTCACTAGTGTCTCAGTGATTAGCCATTTGTCAATGGGTTTATCCTGAACTTTTAGGAAATCCAAATGGTTGTGCCTCGTTGTTGGCATTCTTGTTCCATTTGCCCTTCTTTTTTAAGGGAGGCATGATTGTTAAGTCCACCTGAGATCCAGGAATGGTTTAGGTAACTTCTAGGAGTCCTCCAAAATCTGGTTCATGCTTTTAGAAGCAGCTGTGAACTTTCAATAGATTATCATGTTGTAAAATGGAACATAAAATAGCCCCTGGCATCACAAAAGAACCTTTGGAGAAACGTGTCAGATTTGAAAAAGTAAAGAGAGGAAGGGCTATGATGTGGAGAGTAGGTAAGAGTGAAGGCGCTGAGCAATTCCCAGGTGGTGCTGGCATGATGAAAAGGGGCACTATCCAACAACCCATTGTTTAAGTCCTGTGCTGTCCAGCGGGAGGGGATGACGTCACCGTTAGGGCCTGGTTAGGGTCACAATGGAGACCTGTCACATGCTGTCTCCCACTGATCCAGTGCTCCTCACGCCCATTGCCTGCTGCTGCATGCCACAACAATGGTCTCGTTGTTTGTGTAAATATATATATATTCTCTGAATGAACAAACTGCATGAATGGTGTTGACAGGAAACGTGCATTTGTGTCTCAATCAGCTGCCACCTGGTTATCCTCACATTTGCTTGTTTTGTTTTTGCTGTTATCAAGTGACAATCAGCAAATATCCCATCGATTGAAATAGCTGATTGCTTCAGAGGCAGTGTGGGTTCTCTGGCTGTTGTAAGACACATTTACTCCTCACTGACGAAAAAACAGATGTGTATACTATTTAGAGATCAGTTTTTAGTTTTTATCTCAGATCAGCCATTTAGTTGTGGATAAGTGAGGACTGAGAATGAGGTGCGGGGGCGGTTCCATTTTAAGCCACTCCCGTAACCCTCCTCTATGACAGGTCTGCTCGGTCTGAGCAGCAGATGAACCGGCCAATAGGAAAAGGGGGTAAAATTCAGCACCCATAACTGACCTCGGGCTGCACAGGTTACATGGACTCTTTTGAACTCTGTCGCCTAAGAGGTTCTATACCTATTCCTCAGTGCAGCTTCATGGCCTATACTGGCAGGGGGACAGTCAGCTCTTTGTGCTATATACTGAGAGTGCCGGCAAGTGGGGAAGCTTGAGCAGAAAAGATAGCTTCTGCTATGCTGGTCTGGGATTGTTAGCTGTTGCTAATCAGCAATGTGGGACTTGTGATGAGTTTCCATCCTGCTCTGCTTCACACACATAAAGGGCAGAAATTAACCTCCGTCTCCTCCTTCAAAGCCATATTGTTTCCCGGAATTCCATGGGGGGCACACAATGGCCGATTGATAGAGCGGGTGGGGTGATGGGGAGAAGCCCGTTGGCAGAGCCAGTTTACCAGGCTCGTTGGCATATGGCTGACCCCAGTCCAGTTCCCATTACATCATTAAGGCTTATCACAGAGCGACCAGTACATCTGTTTACATGTACAGGAGTTCTCATTGATCACATGGGTTTGCAGTTGGCGTACATGTTGGATTACGAAATAACCAATGATTAAATATTTCATAAAAAAATGAATGTCTATCAAAAATATGGAAACTAATCAGTTTGTGGAGGTCTTTAGTATATATATTTTTCAGTGACGTTTCCTAAGAGAAGGAATCTTTCGTACAAATATCATGTGTTTGCCTGCTAAGATGAGAATTGGTGGTTAGCGTCATTGCTAACATGTTGGTAGCACGTTATACACATCGCTCAGCCTTGGTGCCTTACACTTTTCCTTCATCAAAAAAATAAGAAAGAGACACACAAAGTAGCCCAGAGTGAGGGGCCATTTTATTTATTCTTTTGTCTGTATAGTTGCCCCCTCAACGTTTCCATTTGGCGAGAATGTGCCATTTCTTTGGTCCTGGGGATGCGATTGTAGAGGCTGTGTTTGCTGTTGCCGGGACAACGGCGTTGTGGGAGCATGGCAAGTGGACAATTTTCCCAGGCCTGTCAGAGAGGGGAGAGAGGGGGATTTAGGGGTGAGCTGGGGCCCAAGTTTGGGGGTGAGACAGTGTGACAGTGTCACTAAGAGAGAGAGGGAGAGAGGAGGAGAAAAGATAAGAACTGAAGACTGGGCTTGAGACAGTGTGGGGGTGGGACACTTGAGCCCGAATTTGGGGCCAAAAGAGAGTAAAAGGAAGAGAGAGAGGTTGGGTAGACCGGGGTGGGAGAAAACTGTGGGGGTATTGTTTTTGCCTGTGGGAGGGCAGGATTCTCTGTGTGTGAAACTGAGGTATGTGTTTTGAAAGGGGATACCAGTAGAAACAAAAGTGCAGGTTCTGCCCAGCGAGACGTTCCAGGATTAAAGAAACACACACATGTGAGCCATAGAGAAGGACTTTCCCCAGTTCCTTCAGAATGCCAGCCGCCAGCCCTGCGCTGGCACCGCTGATCTCCTGCTCATCATCTTCTGCTTTTCCAAGCTCGTTTTCTCAGGTGCTCAGACCCTGCACCAGCAATTCAAGATCCTCTGCTTTCAGTTTGGCTGTTTTAGCAGGTGCTTGAGTCCAAAGTATCTGCTTGACAAAAACTAGGGTGCAGAGAGCAGTGGATAATTCTGGGGTTGCCCAGATGGAATATTTGACAAAGTGACTGGGGACAGTGGTCTGTCTAATGAAGATGGTTGTGCTCATGCTGGTTGAGAAGGATAGTGGTGTCTGTGAAGATGGATGTGCACATAACGTTCCTGAGGGACATTCCACATTGGGCAACCCTTTTGAACTGCAGAATTCCAAAATATGACTGCTAAAATAACCAACTGCCTTTAGCCAACTAATCTTCTGAATTGTAATCACCCCACCAACCAATCACACTGTAAGGTTGCAGGTGACATAGCATATAGAGAATAGAGTATTAGGAATCATGCTTGAGTCATGATCTCAATGAGCAAGATACATACATGAATTTGAAAATATGCTGCATTGATGAGTTTTTGTGTTGCAAATCTGTTTCATGTTTTCAAATCTGTTTCACAGTTGTGTTTGGAACGAAATAAATATATTTATTTAATGCCGCTACACAGCTTTTTTATGCAATCGGTCATCCATGGGAGCGTTTTCATTTCTTCTTATTTAGGGTCTAATTTAAGGCTGTTACATATAACTTGTAACTTCATGCAGAAAGCATCACAGCAGCACCAGAACTGAGACTCAGAGCCAGTCTTTCATCCCGAGTTTTGGGGTGGGGGGTTAGGGTCAGGGTGATCCAAGAGAGAGCCTGACACAGGTCATCCCCATCCAAACAGGCATGGCGGCGTTGGACAGCAAGGCATCAGGCAAGATGGGCATGCGAGCTGTAGTGTACTACATGACCACAACCATCATAGCCGTCTTCATCGGGATCATCATGGTTCTCATCATCCACCCGGGGAAAGGCTCCAAAGACGAGTTTACCAGGCAACAGAAGATCGAGCAAGTCAGCGCCGCTGATGCCTTCCTGGACCTCATTAGGTACCTACCTGCGAAGGGACTGCCAGCTTGGGGCAAGTGGGGGCGTTGAGTTACAACACTTCCCTGTAAAGAGACACCTCTATCACGGATTACCCATGGAGACACAAGGCGGGTGTCTACTGATGTAATGAAATCCAGACGCATCACTGCTCACAGAGCAAATGGATTATTGCTAATTGGTGTGTATCACAATGCAGCCCTACCAAGCTTAAGATGGCCTTCCTGACCCCCTGGTGGGCCGGGGAGGGGGAATGGGCAGAAGGTGTGGGAATGGAATCTGGGGTCACCTGGGGGGCATTGCAAACTGCTGGGTGTGGGGTTTATTCAGCTGAGGACTGAAATATTATCAAATGCCATTTGTTCCTTTGTTCGTTTCTGCAACAATGACTATGACCATTGTCCTTTAATTCCAGAAACATGTTCCCTCCCAACCTGGTACAGGCTTGCACCCAGCAGGTAAACACATCTCCTTCCAAGTCATTTTAGAAAAATCCCAATGTCTCCCCCCCCTTCCCCCCCCCCAGGACGAGGGTCCATCACTACTTCCAGATGACTGGCAGGACTGACCCCCCTCCCACCAGCGTCCTGTGGGGCACTCAGGCTTCCGGGACTGAGCTGGGCTTCGGACCTCCCTGGCCCGTGTTTTAAGCATGTAAACCCCCCGCTGCCCATGAGTGGCGCTGGGACATAGTAGCAGAGCCCTCGTTCCCTCGCTGAGAAGCAGACAGGCGCTTTGTGGTCCTCTCTCACTCACTCAGCCTTTCAGGCTGCGGCCCGGGGGACGGTATTGAGAAGCATTTCTGCTAGAGAGAGGCAGGGCCTGGCAGCAGATATAACACAAGGCCGGGTCTGGGGGACAGCGCCTGTACGCTGGGCCGGGGAAGGCTTTGAGTCTGGTCCACAAAGGACATCAATTAACGTCAAGGGAGGGATCTGTGGGAGGAAGCAGCCACATAAAGGAGAAATGGTGAACCCAGAGTGAATCAGCAGGGGTGGGACAGTCCAGTGTGCATTGTGGGGCAGGAAAGAGGCCCGTGTCCACTGGAGGGCTGCTGAGGCCGTTCAGCACAGAGCTATGGAAGGCAGGACGCGGTTGGCGGGGGCGGCAGGGGGGATCTTTGAGATCCAGACCGATTACTGGAGCCAGCTGGATGCAGAGGAGGAAGTTTGAGATATTCAGATATTCAGAAAAGAAGGAGCACAGTCTGTGTGGGTTCGCGTGGAGGGTGGCTAGAGGAGCACATGGCAGCCTGGAGCTGAAACAAGTTATAGTAATGTCATTAGGGTGCCACCTTGCTGTACAGTGTGATAAAGCCTTTAAAACTTTTCACTGTACAGTGTCATAATGCTACTAAAACATCCTGTAACTGTAAAAATGTATTAATGCCATTGAAACATCGTGTCACTGTACAGTGTAATAATGCCATTAAAGTACAGCTACACTGTAGACTGTGATAATGCCAGTAAAACACAATCTCATTGTACAGTGTGATAACGCCATTAAAACATCCTGTCACTGTACAGTGTGATACTGCCAGTAAAACACAGTCTCACTGTACAGTATGATAACGCCATTAAAACATCCTGTCGCTGTATAGTGTGATAAGGCCAGTAAAACCAAGTCTCACTGAGCAGTATAATAATACCAGTAAAACACAGTCTCACTGTACAGTGTGATAATGCCATTAAAATACATCTCACTAAAAGGTGTGATAGTGCCATTAAAACAATGTCGCATTTATTATTTTCTCTTGCACCTATTGTTCCTTATTTTTAATTTACCCTTGAATACCAACCTGTGTCTTTAACCTCCTCCTTTCAGTTTAAGACCCAGTACGGCAAGCGGGTGGTGCATGTGAAGGTGACAGTGAACGACACCATCTTCAACCTGACCAACAACACCCAGGAGATCACGCGAGAGGAGATCATTCCTGTTCCAGGCAGCGTCAATGGTGTCAACGCCCTGGGCTTGGTGGTCTTCTCCATGTGTTTTGGCCTGATCATCGGGAACATGAAACAGCAGGGCAGGGCCCTCCGAGACTTCTTTGACTGCCTGAACGAGGCCATCATGAGGCTGGTCGCCATCATCATGTGGTGAGTGTGTCTATGTGTAAGTGAGCACCCTCAAAATGGTCAAACTGAAACTGAAACTCACTCAGTAAGTGTGTGATGTTTGTAAACAGATATGTTTTGCTGTAATTGCTTTGCACGAATAATATAAATGATGAGTATTCGGAATCTATGGAGTGACACAGAGAGTGGGCCAAATGTCATCAACAAAAACATTATTGATTGTATTTTAAAAGTGGAATTTTGGTTCACTCTACCACTGAAGTTTTACTGTAAAGGTGAGCCCTTGTACTGGGTAAATAGCTACGAAAGATGGGTAATGGATGGATGGATTTGAGAACAATCTATCAACAAACTTTCTGCCCTTCCCTGCTTCACCAGGTATGCCCCCCTTGGTATCATGTTCCTGATCGCAGGCAAGATCGTAGAGATGGAAGACATCACACAGATGGGCGGGCAGCTGGGAATGTACACGATCACAGTCATCATCGGGCTACTCATTCATGCTGTCTTCGTGCTGCCCACCCTCTACTTTGTCATAACACGCAAGAACCCCTTTGTTTTCATTGCTGGGCTCCTGCAGGCCCTCATTACAGCTTTGGGTACATCCTCCAGGTAGGTGTCCATCACTGAGATCTTATGGCTTATGTTTGTGTGTGAGAAGGCTGTTTGTGTGTAGTACCTAGATGTTAAGAAGAGATGATGTTAAGGTGTTTATGTGGAGATGAGAGTGGACTCTATGTTAAGGTGACTGTGTACAGACCAGGGGAGATGGTGTTAAAGTAGCTGTGTAGATACTGAGCGAGATTGTGTTAAGGTGGCTGTGTAGGGACCAGGGGAGATTGCCTTAAGGTGGCTGTGTAGGGACCTGGGAGATGGCGTTAAGGTAGCTGAGTAAGAACCAGAGGAGATAGTGTTAAGGGGGTTATGTAGGAATCAGGGGAGACTGTGTTAATGGGACTGTGTAGTAACCAGGGGAGATGATGTTAAGGGGGCTGTATAGGGACCAGGGGAGATGATGTTTAGGAGGCTGTGCAGGGACTAGGCAAGATGATGTTAAGGTATCTGTCTAGAGAGGGGGGGAAATTGTGTTAAGGGGGCTGTGTAGGGACCAGGGGATATGTTGTTAAAGGGATTGTGTAGCGACCAGGGAAGATGATATTAAGGGGACCGTGTAGGGACTGGGGAGATGATGTTAAGGTAGCTGTGTAGGGACTGGGGGAAATGATATTAAGGGGACTGTGTAGGGACTGGGGGAGATGATGTTAAGGTAGCCGTGTAGCAACCAGGGGAGATGATATTAAGGGGACTGTTTTAGGGTCAGGGGAGATGGTATTAAGGTGGCTGTGTAGGGACCAGGGGAGATGGTGTTCAGACTGAGTCATCCTGGTGTCCCCCAATCTCATGCAGCTCAGCCACCCTGCCCATCACCTTTAAGTGTCTGGAGGAGATCAACAAGGTGGACAAGCGTGTGACGCGCTTTGTGCTGCCAGTGGGTGCCACCATCAACATGGATGGCACCGCGCTCTATGAGGCTCTGGCTGCCATCTTCATCGCCCAAGTCAACAACATGGACATGAACTTTGGGCAGATCATCACCATCAGGTAGGACATGGTGTCATTTCTCCGACAGTCAGTTTTGGCTGTCAGAGTCACTGTGATTCACCGTGACCCTGTACTAATGAAATGTCTACTGTGTGTGTCACCAAACAGTATCACAGCCACAGCTGCCAGCATCGGTGCCGCCGGCATCCCCCAGGCTGGCCTGGTCACCATGGTGATTGTGCTGACCTCAGTGGGATTGCCCACCGACGACATCACACTCATCATTGCAGTGGATTGGTTCTTGTGAGTATAACAAATACTTTTAAAATACAGTGCCGTGCAAAAGTCTTAGACAGTCAAAGAAAATGTTTAAATGATCTCCGTGTTCATGTAAAACTATGATGTCTGTCAAAGTGTGTCAGCTTAGCCATTTCAAAACCTCTCCTAAAGTCACCCCAGTGTTTGCAGCAATGATCCAATATACCCATGTGTTTTTTAACCACTAGCACATCTCATATGGCTAACCAATACTTCATTGAGTTATTTAGCTAATTAAGTTAATTAATTAATTGAGCTGGTGGTGAAATATAACAAATACATGTAAAGGCTGAGGTGCCCCTGAGGAGAGGGTGGGAACCGAAGGGTTATGATGGTCTATATCTATCCAATTAACTGTAACTTTTTATAGAGAGCAGAAGAAAGATTCTTGTTTATTTTTATTGTGTCATTAATTAGCATATGTTCTAATGTTAAATCGTGCCTTAACCATTTTCCTTGACAGTCTAAAACTGTTGCACATTATTGTATGTGTATATGCCATGTAACAATTACACATATAGCAATGGACTTGTGTTCTGCAGTTCTCTGTGGTTGATAATGCTACCTATCTGGTTTGGATTAGTGATTTCTGTTAAAAACCTATTTCTGAGGAGTGTAATACTGACTGGGAGCTCCTAGTCAGGTATTAGCCCACAAGTTGAGTTCTGTGGCCAGTCCTTCATCATGAATAATCAAAGCTGGGAGTCTTTGAGGCCTGACATGTTCTGTCACACATTAAGCTATCGTTTATGGTTGGCCCTTCTGCAGAAACGCCGTTGGTTGGCCATCAGCTTCACTAAAACATGCCGCCTCTGCTTCCCCACTCTCCCGTGAATTCTGCCCCCCTACAGGGACCGCTTGCGTACCACCACCAATGTGCTGGGAGACTCAATTGGGGCGGGCATTGTGGAACACTTGTCCCGGCACGAGCTGCAGACCAAGGATGCGGAGATGGGGAACTCCGTGGTGGAGGAGAATGAGATGAAGAAGCCCTACCAGCTCATCTCCCAGGAGAACGAGTACGAGAACGAGAAGCCATCGGACAGCGAGACCAAGATGTAGCTCCTCCTCCAGGCTTTCTGCTGACATCACCACATCTGTCCTGCGCCTTCCTGTCCATGGAAGGGCCAACGTTTTTGTTGGGGGAGTTTCGTTTATTTCCTCTGTGTTCTTGTTGATTCTTTTCCATCGGTATCGATTTCAGAAAGGCTTCAGGTGTCAGCTGTCTGTTGTTTTTTATTTTTTGTTCCCAGAATTTACAATGTGTGCTGTTTGTCTGACTATTTGAATGTTTGTTCTTGTATCCTTAACATGAATGACATACTTCCCTCAGCACCATAAGCTCCCCCAGGCACAATCTTGATCTGTGACCTTTTCTCAGCTTGACAGTCGCTCATTACACAGGGTTTGACAGTCACATATCCGCTGTAAAACAAATTGCTTATAAATGTATGTTTTGTTCATTAAGTGTCATGTTTTCTAGAATAACTGAAAAAATGAGTATTAGTGGGAATAAGGTTGTATATGGATTCTCCCACATTGAACTGCTCATTTTACTGTTTTTTTGTTCGTTTTTTTTTTGTACAAGCTCTTGCTGGACCATGTAGTGTTTTTACCGGAAGTGGAATATGTTATCAGATGTCTGTCAGACATGTCTCCTTTCTGTACATTTTCCAGGGAAGATTTGGTCAATTCTAAAAGTCCTTGAAAAGCTATCAGGGAAAGAAAAAAACACAAAGAATATAATGATATTGAATATTTTGCCCTCATTGCATTTATGAAAAGGTCTTAGGTTTAGGGTCAGGGACTCAGGGGCTGATAAGGCATGTTGTGACTGTAAATGCTGGATTGGTTGGAAGCAGCCGCAAGGGTGTAGTCTCATCCGAGGCGGGGGCCAGTGCCGGAGCTGGATGGTGGTAGAGGGGGTTAAAGGGGGTTAGAGGGGGCTAGAGCAGGCAGGGCAGGACTTAGGCAATAGGAATAGATTTTACAAATCCTGGACAGTTGAGTGGAGCGTCAGCCTGAAAGGAAAGCCATGTGATTATTTGAGAATTCAGTGTAACACAGAAATACAGACAGCAGTGAAGCGTGAGAGCTTCGTAGGCCATGGATTGGGCAGAGATTAACACGGCCTCCTCAGGACCAAACAGGTCCTTCCTGCTAAAGGACAAACCAACGTGTTCCTGGGTTTCGTTGTGGGCTCCATGCTCAGGTGGCAGGGAATAAAGCGTGTGTCGTATCGCAGGCAGCACACTGGAGGCTGTGTAAGGTCCTGCACCCTTTGACGTGTCACCATCCTATGAATGTAAAGCAGATCCACGCAATAATAAACCTATATCTTCTCACAGTTGCAGCACGTTTCGAAAGCCGAGGGCAGCTGATGTGGAAGGAGAGCCGGGTGTGATGCAGGGAGCAGGAATGCCCCTCCCCAACTATAATTGCGTTTTGGGGGGGGGGGAATCTTTGCCCCTGCTTTTTGTCCCTGGAAGACCCGTAGATCCCAAAATGGCATTTTTCTACTTAGCTTTGAGGGGTCCAATTTCTGTGTCTATGATCTTAGGGAAACAAAAGTTTATGTTTATGTTATTTTTATGATCTTTTTTTTTGTCGAAAATGCGTTTTCATGCATCGTCGTGGAATAAGAGGTCCCCTTCACAGTGACTGAAGGAGACCTGAAGGAGCACACAGCGGGAGGAGCAGTGTAGAAATTTCACATGGATATACTGCTAAAAGGAACATCAGATTTCCTAACTGCATTCTCTTCTTATTGTATTTCTTCACTGATAGTCTATTTAAATTTCCTTTTGTATTGTATTGTGTAGGTAAACTGAGCCTTCTAACAAATGCGACTACACAATGTTGTAATGTTTTGTTTTTTTTATTCATTGTTTTCTAACAGATGTTGTAGAGCATGGGAATATATTTTTAGAGTTTTTTATAGAGAGAATATTTAGGTATCCGTGTAAATTAACTGTAGATTATAAAGGTTTACTTGAGGAAGTCTACTGTAAGTTTGCTGTGCTTTATCCAGAAAGCTGGACAAACTGGCCACATAGATGAACAGCAGGGGGCTTGCTGGTCGCACACAGAGTAACGGGATCTGAAACCCAGACTTGACCTTGTTTCTTGTTTACTTGAGTTTGGCAGAGCTGCTTCTGCATTTCCCGCTGATGGCTCTTTACTTGATGTAACAGCTGGCTTTCATGTACAAATGGAAAACACACACAGCAAAGTAGATTTGTCTCTGGTAAATATAGTTTTCAATAAAATAAAGATTGGAAAAAAACACTCTCTGGGTTGACACATTCCCGTTTTGTGACACTCGCTCATTCTGCCCTTTCTGAAGGCCACCCTGCTCTTTCCTCTTCTCCGTAGGATGTCCAGATTCTGCCACACAGCCTTTGTCACACCCAACAAAAGTAGGAGCCACCCCTCCCACAGCCGCCTGCCCCCCAGGGCCACATTCTCACTTCCAATCCATGCTTTCTCTTACCTGTGTCCCTCAGGGGGTGGGGGCTTCCAGGGGTTCCCTTATGTTTACTAGGGCAGTGTTTCTCAATCTGGTCCTTGAGAACCCCCAGACAGTCCACGTTTTTGCTACAGGGAGCTGGGAGGGAGCAAAAATGTGGATCCCCAAGGACCAGGTTCGGAAACAGCGTACTAGGGGCATTGCTGCCCAGACTGCCTTGTAGGCCAAATATGACAGCATCTACTTTTCAGCTAACATTACTAGCATTCAGTGGAAAGAATTTAGGACCATCTCAGGGCAGGAATCTGCCCCGTTGCCCTCTTACCCAGAGGGAAGTGTCTTTACTATGGTTTTACCACAAATCACATTTTTTATCCCCCACGTGTCCTGCTGGCCAGTCACAAGTGAAATAATTTCTCTCTAGAAGGTGTTCATGAGTCAGACAAGACCACAACTGGGGCCCAGATCAGCTCTCTTACCCTCTGGCCCGGTGCTTTACCCACTCCAGCTGTTGTTCCCCTCCCACTGCTACACCTGCCAGAAAGTGCATGGATGGTGACAGACCCACCTAGCAACACAGATATCTCAGTCTCATTTTTCTGCAGGAATGTCCTAACTCAAAAGCCTTTAAATTCTCCTTTTACTTCTGCTTTCATGTTTGTCCCTTATTCTCACCATCTCTTTGTCTGTGATCCTCTCCATCCAGACAATCTAATCAGCGTGATGGAGGATCACACACTAGGTGGAGGGGGGTTCTAATCCCATTAACACACAGGTCGTCACATTCTGCATAGTGGACGTTTTCACTTTTGGAGCTTAGCACTCCAAACTTTGTCTGAAAGGATGCTGATGGAAAGAACAGGCACCTGTAAAAAAAAACACACTGTCCATTAGATACCTTCTATGAGTGAATCCCTTTCTTCTGGCTCTTCTAATACATAATACACTCCTGGTATAAACTTCTCAGTTTGTGAGCAGAAGTTCCTTCTGACCATAAAACGTGAACAAAATCGGTCCCTTATCCAGGTCCCTAAAAAGACCCTGAAGTGACTTTAACATGCAGATGCCAGAATTGTAGGACTTTGCTGCCATCTTATGGACAAAAGATGCATATTCATGTATTGAATTGGTTCGGGAATTACCAAAATCTTTATGGGAAACGTTCAAACGTTCATTGTGAAGGGTTAAGACAGAACTACTGCTAATCTGAACAGTTAATCATACATGATCAATATATATTACATATTTAACACAAGTAATTAATGTCATAGCAAGCATGATTATGACACTTTACTGGGTAAGCAGGTTTCGTTGGGAAAACCCACATCTGATCATCTTACCATCAGTACCTGTCCCCAGGGCTGTTTTGTCACCCCTTCCATTCAGTGTGTGTGCCAACAACTGCACCTCAAATGACTCTTCAGTACGAATCCTGAAGTTTGCCGGTGACACTGCTGTGGTCCGTCTCATAATTAATGCTGATGAATCTGGCTATAGAAATCAAGTTAGCGTCATGGTGCAGTCAAAATCATATGGTGCTCATCACCCAGAAGACTGAAGAGAGGGTCAGGGATTTCAGATGCCCAGCTTTACACTGTGATTATTGAACATGTCCTGACCTCCTCTATGACAATCTACTTTAGCTGTTCCGCTTCACCTAAAAGAGCGAGACTGCAAAAGGTGATTAGAACTGCGGAAAAAAATCACTGGCTACAATCGGTACTCCCTACAGGACAGCTGCCACAGCAGGGCTCTAAAGTGTGACAGCAAGATAATGTGGGACATTGCTCACCCTGGTCATCACCTCTTCTAACCCTTCATTTCTGGCAAACGCCTTAGAGCCCTGAAAACAAGGACAGACTGGCCAACAACTTCTTCCCTAAAACAGCATCGCTTCTGAATTAACACAGCTACCTGCATTAGCACTGCTGGTATCCTAGTGCCGACAGTGCACCTTCATGTCTTCTCCATTTTTCCACATCCCTCGTAACATTAATGTACTGGTAATGTTCTATGGAACTGCACCTCAGATGTGTATTTTACGTATGTTTTGTGCTATCTGCCTGATGTCATATGTCTGTGCTCTGTGCCACACACACTGTAACACCCAGAAAAAATTCCTAGTATTGTTAAAAAGTGCTGAAAATGTTCAAAAAGCACTGATACACAAATAGAAATGATTTAACCAAATTTTATATTAGAAAACCACAAATATAAGTAGCAGCACTATGCATAAATATTAAAATAATACCGTAGGCAATAGCTTATGTAAACGTATGAACACCATATCAAATGTGCATTAACATTAAAAATATCCAGAGCGCTGTCACTGCCATCCGCCACATAACAAACCCATGTTGCATGCTGCACCTACGTTTGGGAGACTGTTGCTAACTTTGGTTGATGCTGGGCAGTATTTAATGTGAGTTTTCGAAAGTGCGGTAATCAAACAGTTTTAATAATAATTAAAATCTGAAGTAGTAACACTAAACATCGGGAGTTTTATCGTGGTTTACTGTGAAACCGGTAACCATTTCATCCTTAGTCAGCTCCAACACCAATACTGACCACATGATGGATTATGTCACCTGGCACTTCAGAATACTGGTAAAATTTTAAAAGGCGTCACCTCGGATTCAAAGATGCAGTACAACTATTAAGTGTCAAAGACATTAAGTATTAAATTTGGTAGACTTTCTTTCAAAATTCATTCATTTAGCAGCGTGTGTCACATGGTTACCATAGTAAGACATGGTGGCTGAAAGCAAATCCTAGTTGTTTTGGAGTGTCACATGAATCTGAAAAAAACAGCAGCTTATGTCAGCAAAGTAATTAACAAAACCAACATTTATGCACTGACATTTTATGCCAGTTCATATTATATAATATTATAAAATATATTATAAAAGCTGCTTCTATTCATATTTGGAAATGGGGTAGGTTGGTAATTAATAAAACCTTTTATTTGGTACTTTAGAATATTGCCAGTCGCTACAAAAAGGCAAGGCATGTTTTTACTGGCAGATTCACTAAACAGGAGCTGCTGTACAACACAGTCTCTCCCATTATTTTGATAAGTTTAGAATTAAAATTAGAATTGGAATTAGAATTGGAATTGGAATTAGAATTAGAATTAGAATCAGAAGCCTTTATTGTCATCATACCCTGTAGAACGAAATTGCAGAGCAGCTACCCCTTCAGATTACAGTGAAGAACAACATTCAGATACAATGAAGCAGAAATATCCAATCATTTACACAGTGACTATAAAAAGTACTACAAATAAATGTTACTGAATAAAAGGTATATGAATATGTGTACGTAGTATGTATATTGCACAGGGAGCAAATATTGCACTTGGCTGTAGTTTTTACACGAGAATTATTGCATGTCCAAAGAAAAGGTTGAGGGGTGGGGATAGACCAGAGATAGAGAGAGAGAGATGGTCAGGGCATGTTAAGGTTTAAAATTACTGTAAGATTTTTAAGCATACATTCAGCAGAAGGCAGGAGGCAAAATTGTTAAAGCGAAAAGCCTGTGGGTTACGTTTCAGGAGGGGAACTACCACTATGTGCTTGGTAACAGGCGCGCCACTAGAGATTAATCAAAGAGAGGACTAAGCCTTTAATAGGGGGGTCTGTTCGAAATGGCACATATTATTAAACTAATTAGTGTACATTTATTTGGGGAGGCTAAAATACATTTTAGGGAGGCTAAAGCCCTCCTAAAATAGGCCTGATAATGCCTCTACCTGTGAACAAGGTATTCCACTGAATTACTCTGGTAAAACACTGAGCTAAATAAAATGGGAAGTAAATTTGGACAAAATAAATGACTTGGAAAAACTTATTTGACAAAACAAATAAAACAACTGGAGGACTTCAGGCTGGAGCAGGTGGTGTGAAATATGGATGCCAACGGGCCAGTCTGCACCCTCTGATCCCTCCTAGGCTGTTTTCAGTAGACGGCCGGGCCGTGGAAGATAGAAGGGCCTAAAATGTTATGTACAGAAGCCCGCCACAAGAGGGCGCCATCATCCCAAAACCATAGCACCTCATCTCCTTACCGTTCACTGTGAAGCAGTGTAGTAGTTGTGTGGGGTAGTTAATGAGACCAGTTATTTCTGGTTATTACAGAAACCTTCGGTAAAACCGAATTGTTTTAAATGAGGCAATTTAGATTGATAATCTGTACAGAAAGCCATAATTTTCATAATCATTCAACCCAGCATTGGATAAGCAATTTGATTAAGCAGTTCTGAGATTGACATTGGATATTATGTCAGTGTAAAAGACACAATACTGTAACTTTCAAAGTGCATCAAATAACAAAATTCCAGGCTCTGTTTCCTAAATTATAATATGAATAATAATATATACACTAAATGGACAATATATACACTATATAGACAAAATTATTTGGAGGCACCTCTTAATCAATGAATTCAAGTGTTTCATTCAGACCCATTGCCACAGGTGTATAAAACCGAGGACCTCGCCATGCAGTCAGGTTTACAAATGGTTGTGAATGTGTTGTTTTGTAGAGCTCAGTGAATTCAAGCATGGTACTGTCATAGGAGGTCACCTTTGCAATAAGTCAGTTTGTGAAATTTCACCCCTGCTAGATATTCCACAGTCTACTGTAAGTGATATTATTGTAAAGTGGAAGCGTTTAGGAACAACAGAAACTCAACATCCACGAAGTGGCAGACCATGTAAAGTAACAGTGCTGAGGTGCATAGTGCGTAAAAGTTGCCAAACCTCTGTTGACTCAGTAACTGCAGAGTTCCAAACTTCCTCTGGAATTAAAATTGATCAAAATGGGCACCAGGAGCTTTATGGAATGGGCCTTCATGACGGAGCAGCTACATGCAAGCCTCACATTATCAAGTGCAATGCCAAGCATCAAATGGAGTGGTGTAAAGCACACCGCCACTGGAAACTGGAGTAGTGGAGACATGTTCTGTGGAGTGAGAAATCACTCTTCTCTCTCTGACAATCCAATGCACAAGTCAGGGTTTGGCAGTTGCCAGGAGAACGTTGCCTGCCTGACCGCATTGTGCCAACTATAAAGTTTGGTGGGAGAGGGATAATGATATGGGATTGTTTTTCAGGGGTTGGGCTAGGCCCCTTAGTTCCAGTGAAGAGAACTCTTAATGGTTCAGCATAACTAGACATTTTGGACAATTCTATGCTTCCAACTTCGTGGGAACAGTTTGGGGAAGGCCCTTTTCTGTTCTAGCATGACTGTGCCCCAGTGCACAAAGCAAGGTCCATAAAGACATGATTAGGTGAGTATGGAAGAAATTCTCTAGGCCACACAGAGCCCTGACCTCAACCCCATCAAAAACCTTTGGGATGAACTAGAATGGAGATTGTGAGCCAGGCGTTCATGTCCAACATCAGGGTCTGACCTCACAAATGCTCTTTCTGGATAAATGGGCAAAAATTCCCACAAACACACTCCATAAGAGTGGCAGATGTTATAGCTGCAAAGGGGGGACCAACTCAGTATTGATACCTATGGATTTAGAATGGGATGTCATAAAAGTTCCTGTAGGTGTAATGGGCCGGTGTTCCAATACTTTTGTTCATATAGTATATCTTTTATGCAATGATATATATGTTGTTAGCATGAATATTAAAATGTAAGCCTAACTTTAGGTATAATAAGTTCTAATTTTCAAACAAAACAATACTTTGAATTTGAAGAATGAGAAATGTTTACTTCCTGTGTGTTCATTTAGTCATTTGTCTACTGAAAACTCATAAATTGTATTCTTCATTTATTTTCTGGCAATTACTATTTAAAGACCTCCATAAGTGGCATCGCTGGACTGACCACCTGGTGTACTGGGCAATTTCCTGGTGGGCCAATGTGTATGTGGGCCAGCAATATTAACCAAGGGAGACCCCCCCCCCACAATTGGAAAAAATTAACTCCACCCTGTAAGCAAATGTTGTGATCCCATGTTCGGCAAAATATTACCCATGAAGAGCATTTGGGTCCAACCCCAAAGTCCAGGGCCCAAGTAGGATGTCAGAGGGTTCAGAGGTACATATAAATCAGTAAGGGTCGCTTGTAAATCATCCATCCATTTTCTGTAACCACGTATCCTATACAGGGTCGTGGGGGGGCTGGAGCCTATCCTGGAGGCCACGGGCAGAAGGCAGGGAACAACCCGAGATGGGGTGCCAACCCATTGCAGGGCACACGCACACACCTATGGGCAATTTGGCAACTCCCATTAGCCTAAGCATGTTTTAGGACTTGTGGGGGGTGGGGACCAGAGGAAACCCCATGACAACATGGGGAGAACATGCAAACTCCATACACATAGAACCCAGGCAGAGATTAGAACCCAGATCCCAGAGGAGTGAGGTGACAGTACTAACCACCGCACCACCATGGCTTACAAATCATTCAAACATAAATGATATTTTCAAGTGTCAACAGCATCATAATTGCAACTGCATTTACATGGATCAATAACACAGTGTAGGCTACTGCACCCATACTGTCACACAAAGGCAAAACACTGGAAGTGTTTATTGTATCAAAAGTGAGTGATGACCGAAATCCAGGTCCTTGTGTTCTGTGTTAAGGATTAAGAATGACTTTATTGATCCCAACCTGGATTCCCAGGTGGAAATTCTGGTGCATATAGTAGCAAGAACGTAATGCCTAACAGACAAAGTGCAAATGCAGTAGGCCTACACATATTGCAAACAAGTAAACGCTACGCAAACAAATTTAAGAAAAATTATTGTAATATTGTAGAAATAGAATATTGTAATATTATAGAAATATTTGTTTAGATATAAGAATAATAAATTAGTGATGGTAATACAGATAGACAGGGGTGGAGAGTTGTACGTTGGGAGGAAGCATTGTAGTGCCTGATGGCAACATGCAGGAATAATTCACAGTGTTTTTCAGCACACTATGGTGGAATGAACCAGTGGCTTAATGTGCTCCAGAATAGCGCCCCCTTGAAGCAGTGGGAAGAATTTCTCATAATATTGTCCAATTTTGCCAGCACCCTCTTCTCTGGTCCTACTTCCATTGGGGCCAGGGCAGCCCTATGGTGGACTTGCCCTTCCTCAAGTTTGCAGATGCCATTTCCCCTGCAGGTAACAACACAGAAAAGCACTTCGGCCACCACAGACTGATAAGACATACTCAGCAGCTTGCTACACATATCAAAAGACCTGAACATCCTCAGAAAGTAGGGGCTTGAACACAACCCCCTATCCCCCCCTGAAATTTGCTTGCTCCCAAACAAACATAACCAGGTAGTAAATTTGAACCCCCCTCAAAATTTGCCACCCTCCTCCCATTCCCAGAACACTGAATACACAACCTCTCCAAACAGACTGAGAGGAAGTTTCAGGACTGTGCTAAGATGAGGAGGACAGTATAGGCTGAGGAGCACGGTTCTACTACTGGTGACACATTTCTTCTCTCTCTGGCCCCAGAAGGCACTGCTCCAACTGTCCTGAGGATCCAACCCCGTGAGTCCACTTGTGGTGTTGTTGCTAGTGTCACTGCAATTTAAATTAGTGTCACGTTTCTGAAATGTTCAGCTACTGGGGTGAGAAGTGTGAGGATCTCACAATTAATGGTCACTAATTGTATTAATTATACCCAATATATTAACAATCCAGGCAGTAGGGATTTAAAATGAAGGAATGCACTGAGCCGGAGGTGAGAACCAGACAGACAGACAGACAGACTGGCATTTCATTTTCACCCTGAGCTGGCTTTCTGTCCAGAGTTTGACCAGCCCGGTACTTGCTGCACTGGGTTCCAGAACACTGCAGACTTAATAGTTAAGTGGATAAGGAAACAGAATGAACAGGATACATATTCCAGTAGACAATGTTTCTGTCTGTATACTGAGGTTTGAACACTGAGGAAAGATGATGCTCCCTGTATTACATACACTATGACAATCCCAAACAAAAGCCAAACATACAGCAACTGACCAGCCAAATGCAGTACGAGGTAATTAAATAAAGGCAATCGATTTAAACAAAGTTACGTCTATGCAATTATCCAGGTATTAAGTATAACGTATTTTGGCTGCAGCGATGTATGCAGATCACAATTACTGAACAATGGGGTCCACGACGAAGGGAAAAAAACGACCCGAAGAAGCACAGTGGAGGCAAACATGACCCGTCGGTTCTGGAGGACACTGGCCGAGCCCAGCGCACTGCCCGGGCCGGATCCACTGTGCATACACGGCGGTGCCAGGGCAGCAGGGCGGCGGAAGTTAGCGAGCTGGCGCCGGCGGAGGGAGTCGCTCCCACAGCAGCACTTCCGGTCGGCATTTTGTTCCGACAGAGGGAGTCCGTCTGAGTGGCTCCTTTGATCGCCGCGTCGGTCGCCCTCCGTGGCTTCTGCCCCTCTCCTCTCCCGAATTGTTCTCGTAGCCCAGCCGGATTTTAACCGCCGTTTCCAGCAGTGTCGGTGTGGAGCCGCCCGAAGGCGCGGCCCGGGGGATGCTCTCGCCGTCGAAGCAGTCGCGTTTGCAGTGAGTCGGAGGAGCGGAGCCGCGGCCCGAATCGCTGTCGTGTTTCTCCGCGGAGCGGCGAGGGACGGACGGGGCGCCGCCACCGACCGCCCGCTTCTCCTCGCTAACAAACACAGGCAGGTAAACCGCTCGCCTTTTTATTACGGTTCCCCTAAACGGTTCTCCTTCGCCAGCGGGATTCCTGTGTAAACCCTCAAAGCCAGTTGAGCGCCGCTGAACCGGCGAGGGCCCCGCCAGCGATTCGGCCCAGCTCGGTTCGGTTCGGTTCTTCACATCGGTTCGGGTCACCGTTACGTGCCCGCCGAGATGCGCGGGGGCGCCGTGTAGTCATATACGGCGAGCCCGAGGATTGGAGCTGCGGGAGGCCATAGCAGGCCGCTGGGGGGGGGCAGCCTTTCACATGATGGAGGAGGAAAATAAAGAGTCCCGGGAATGGCGTTCTGGTTCGGCGGCGCTGGCTAATCGGAACCTGGCGTTTCAGGCACTTTAGTACCGTCACTGAGGGCCAGCCGAGACGGGCCGAGTGCTCGGCGGGGGCGGTAGTGGGCTCGCTAGCGGCCGGCTAACCCGCTCGGCTTCGAAACAATGAGCTGGATGACTGGCTAGGCTAACCCGCTAACGGGCCGGGCGCCCCGTCGGCGAGGAGCGGGGAAGCCGCAGCTCGGCTTCGGCGCCCGTCGTTGGACGGGGCGCCGGACTCTTGGCGGGCTGGGGGAAGCCAGTGCTCCAATCTTTCGTGTCCGAGTATGGCAGACTTTGAGAGGCAAGTCGAGGGCGTCCTGTTGTGGGTGTCATTGGCCGGCCTCCACTGTCCCTCTTGTCCCGCTCGAGGTCCCAGCGGCTGTTGACACGGCGAGACCTCTTCACGGTGACCTGGGGTTGAAAGTCATGACCTGATGGATATAGGTGACCGTGGTTCTGTTGCGCGCTGAGGGGTCCTTGTCAGGCCGGTCCACATGAAGGGGGCTCCCGGTTCGGGGGGCTCCCTGATGTCCATGTTTACCCTGCACGCACCCTGACTTCTGTCCCCTAGTTTGGACTTCTGCGGAATTCCGTGTATATTGCGGAAGTAACGTGTATAAGTGATCATCCTCTTGCAGCAATGTAATAATAATTATTATTTTAGTTTCTTTTACTGGGAATAATGCTAGATTAGCGTTTGGCGTGCAAATACCAGGCTGTGCATGGACCACACCAGTAGGGACCATGCGAGCAGTACTTGCCTGGTTCACACTGTCCACCCGCCACCCCCCACAGGAGGCTGCTGGACATGTGAAGTGACTGACTGTCCGAAAAGAGGCCAATCGGCCACTGTACATGTAATATTGGGCTGATATAGCAGAGCTCCCGGGAGCTGGGGTTCTAAGTCCAGTGGCATTAGTTTGAAAGAGTGCATGGATCCTATCTCACTTCAGGAATGGCCAGCAGCCACCCATCTACCTCTGTCTGCCTATGCCCCCCCACCCCCTGCATTCTTGTCTTTGTTTTGCTGGTCATATCCTTTCACTCACCTGGCTGTGGGTGAAGTGGGAACCAAGCCCCTTGTCATGAAATCTGTCTGTCTGGAGCTCTGTAATGTCCATTGTTTTGGTTGTATGATCTTTTATTTGCACGTGTAGAGGTTTTTTTTTTTTCCTCTCCTTATGACAGACTGGAAATCAATGATGGGATAAGTGTTTAGGTAGTAATAAGCTCAGTTCTTATTGTTATTTTCTTTGTAGCAGCTGTATTAAGGGAGTTTTGTTCCCTCTTATTTTAAGCGAGCACTTAAATATACTTCATTTGTGCATAGAAAGAACTTTAGGCATTCTTAAGAGCCTTTTCTAGCTTTTATGGTAACCATAGCTAAAAGTTTGCATGGAGGACCACTTTCCTGAACCCTAAACCATTTGCAGCCCCCTATGTGTACTTTTGATATGCAGGTAGTTATTTAACGTCAAGCTAACTGGCCGTTAATGTTTATCATACCTACCATGCATCAAATGGGGAATCTAGGTGTCTTGCCAAATTATTTGCATTTATATGTTAATTAAAACATGAAAGCTGTCACATGACCACCTCCTGCTTCCTCATTGTCATTGTCGGTCTTCCCTTTCAATATGTTTAAGAGCCCGAGAAACACTTTCTTTTAGATTACATGAATTCACCTCCCAGCTGACTTCTGATAGTTAATGAGCTGCAATCTTGATCTATCATAGATTTCCATACAGTGCAGAGAAGTGGACTTAGTTGCTTCTTGGTCTGTTTTTTTCTCTCGCGTCTGTAAATGTTTGGAATGCGCCATTAGGCTGACTAAATTGGCAGCAGAGGGTATACTTAGTGTAAGGTCCATCACTCCTGATTGTTCTGAAGCTGGTTAGCTAGATCCAAGCAGGCACGCCTCACTTGAAAGGTGCCCCAGAACTGCTTGATGGCTGGAATGTAACTTAAGACCATTAAAAGCCTGGGAGGGTCCACCATTTCCACTGCCCTGTACGTTTTGTTTTAGTTTTTCCCATTTATTTCAGCTGTAATCAAGCAAGTGTTTTGAACGTGGAAAACATCTGAAGTGTCACTTAAATTATTAGTATTGCATGAATATAAAAACTAGGAAATATTTAGACTGTCTCGAGTATTTTACACTGTGAACAGCTGTTAGTTTGCATATATAAGTGTGAAAAAATGAGACTGTCAGGCAGGCAGTGGTTGTGCTACTAGCGAACATGCGAAAGGTGCTGTGGACTCAGATACACTGCACTTCTGTGTGCTTTTCCCTAACTAGTCTTTTAAATGGGAACCAAAGCGAATTAGTTGGCTAGTAGCTAGTAGGTCAGCAGTTTTTCTTTTCAGAAAATAAAAACAGAAAGATGAAAAGTGCTTGTACAACAAGCCTTAAAATGAAGAGTTGGTTGTCTTTTTAATACCTTGGCGTCCATTGGACTTGAGCCTTGCTCTCCAAAAGCATGGCTGAATGCTGTGCTGCTTCCTGACTGTAGGCTTGGATTCAGAACTGCTGCAGTGTTATAGTAGTATAACCCCAGAAATAGGAAGCAGGGGGAGATGGAGTGCAGTTTCTCTGTCAGCCATTTTGCCGGGATGTTTGAATTCCCCGTGGAGAAAATTGTATCCTTCAGAGTCCACATGTAATACCCCAGAAGGCATGAACTGGGGCCCCACAGCATGGGATGCCTCCTGCAGGGAGCTGCCTCGCTCTTAGAAATGCTGTTGGAAATAGACACAGACAGCTTCATCTGTGTTTTTAAGTCTGTGAACTCAGTGACGCTTTGGGCCTGGTCTAAAGCAATATCCGTAAACACTGGAAGGTAAAACTTCATAGAATTACTTGCTAATCTCTGTTTTGTGTTTTGTAACAATGAGACATTTTAGTGGTCATGACATGCAGCTGCTAGCAGCCAGTGTGCCCGGCGTTTGCGCCCTGGCTGAGCCGCGTGAGCCAGAGCAGTGGTAGAAGCCGCCCACTAATTGGCATCGCAAACAGGAAGCCGCACGGAGAATGATGGCTGCTGTGGTGGGGAGCACAGTGCGACATTGGGCATACCCTGTCACATAAAACGCACCTGTAAAGCCAGTGTCAGTGTGTGCGGGTTACTCGTGGTGATGCTGATCAGTCAAGTACTGATACCCCACACCCGAGGCGATGGCCTTACTGCAAAGGGCTGGGGTGGAAATGTGAGCATGGAACAGCGCTTCAGTGAATTATAATGAATCACTGGGTCCTAGCTGCACATCTGAGTTGCACATTAAACAGTCTGTACCGTGATAATTATCTTCCTAAGTAGTGTTTGTGCTGCAGTTTTAGTAATATTTCTTTGTTGTCTGTGTTCAACTGCCGGCCTGTCCAGTGTGTCCCCCAACTTGTGCCCTGTGCTTCCCGTGTTGTGGATAAGCGATACGGGAGATGGATTGATTTGTGGTTCTTTGTTTGTAATTGTAATTCTGCATAATCCTTGACCCTGTCTGCCGGAGCAACTCGTTGGCTCTGGTGTCTTGCCTGTCCTGCTGCTTTTATGCATTCCTGGTGGTTCCACTGCCTGTCGCTGGCAGTCTCCGTTCTTCCCCCAGCCCACCCAGCTGTAGGTGGCGCTATGCGAATGCCACTGTGCTCGGCGAGAGTGTGTTCACCAGCCGGACAGATCCCCTGCCAGTTTGACGGTCTTTGTGACAGTGGTCTAACGAACGATTGATCCGTGAACAAATGCAAATGATGTTGGATGTTCAGCTCAGTGCATTGTGCATGTGTGTGTGCCTCCCTTTGTTTGTGCAGTGCTGTTTGACCATGGAGAGCTGTCTGAGCTGACGGTACCTCTTTGTTTCTGCGGGAGTGGTGCCCCTCTGCCGTGCCTGACAGATTTCCTTTAGAACAGTGTTTCCCAATCCGATCCTCGGGGTCCCACAGCAGTCCACGTTTTTGCTTCCTCCCAGCTCCATGGACGGTCACGCAGGGAGCTTGGCGGGAGCAAAAACATGGACTGACTGTGGATCCCCGACGACTGGATTGGGAAACACCACTTTAGAAAGTCTCACAGTGGGCTTCGGTGCCTGTGTGTAGGCCCTGGTCTTCTGATTAATCATCAGCATTAGTGTTCTGATGCTGTCAGCCATGTCCTTCATCAAAAGGATCAGCAACCTGTCTGCCAGTTTAATGTACTTTTAACAGCCGACATACATTTTGAATGCAAAGGAGCTTCCTTGGACAGCATAATTGGGCAGAACTTAGGTTATCAAGTATTTAGCATTTCCCCTCGTCTTTTACAGTCATTCATGTTAGTGTCCTAGTCATGTTGTTTATTAACTTTGAGATGTGCTCTTTTTGCAGATCCAATATGAATTTATCCATACCAGGGCAGATTGTGGTTGATATTTTAAAACTATGAAAATGCTGGATTACAGTGTGTTTTTACGAGAAGCGTGAACCCCCCCCCACATTGCCACACCAAGCCGTTTGATTGCTGGTATGAATCCTAAGTCATACTGTTTAAAGTAATCCTTTGTCTTTTACAGCTGATGGGTGTGACTATAAGGGGTAAAGTGTGCCTGTAGGGTACCTGCTACAATGTAGATTGTGAGTAATGCACGCCTTGTGGCCATGCAATAGGGAGTAGGGTTTGAGCTAGGGTTATTTTCTATTAAAGCCTGGTCCGGTAGCAGGAAGGTGCACCGCAACGGGTTTGTTGTTTGTCTAGCTAATGGTCAGAAACATGCCTTTTTATATGTGCTTCACAGCTGGCTACAGATGTCTGGCCTAGCTCAATGAAACCTGGAACGTCCATGAGTCAGACCCCTTAAACACTGCCGGGTATGGCGGGGGTTGAAATGGGAGCCGTCGCCGCTGTCAAAAATCAACCGAAACCACAAGCAGTGTATATGAAACAGTGGTCTGTGTGCGTGGCGCTGTAAGCCCAGCTGGCTTCCCTTGGATGCCCTCGCTGAGTGGTCCGGGTCTCTCAGTTTCCTGTGTTCGTTTGTGGCCATTTTAAATGCATTTTGGGGGGTGTTCCGTGAAGCAGGGTTTCTCAGTTAGCTCGGTTAACTTAAGTCAGAAGTCATAATTGTCCAATATGAGTTTAGATAAGGAACATTCCTATTGGACAATTATGACTTCTGGCTTAAGGTATCCAGCTAACTGGGAAATTCTGCTTTGTGGAATACCTTCTTGGTCTTTGCTAGCAGTGCAGGGCTCAGTGAAGAACACAGATGGTTCAGTTATGTCTTGCTTAATCCCTTGTGATATTTAGTGAGCTCGTCTCGAGGAAAGTGACTGGGCATCAGAGTGGCCCCTCTGCACACCTGTGCTTACCTCAGGGCTCATGCTGCCACCCCAGCTGGCTTGCAGAGCTGCGGGACACTGCTGCAGTGAGGGTTTGGGGGAACATGCAGCAGGTAAGCTGCTCAAGCCCCTCAGTTGGCCCAGGATTCATTGGAGCTAAGGGCCTGCTCCGTGGGCTCCTTCAGGATGTCTCGGGCTGCTTTACTTGGTCATTATATAAATGCCTGCATGGTTTCCTATATGCTATGTTCCCACCCACTTTATGAAGATGGTCTTGGGTCATTTAGGTGTTGAGGGGGGTGTCTGTCCTGGATGGCCCTGATGGACAACAAGGCCTACTTTTCCTCGGCTTTGTGTGCCCCACCCTGCTATCAGGCCGACTAGATGCACTAGAACACTTCTGAGCTGTGGGTTTCCGGAAGGACATTATGATGGGGCTTTGCCACTCAGTCTGTAACGTTGTGACGAGACGCTGGGCCTGCTGACTCTGACCGTGGTCAGGGCTTGAGTGATTAACTTCTCAGGCTCCGCCACAGCAAGTGTTTTGGCTAAAGAGATGCAAATATTTTGGTTCATTACGCTTCCTGAGACGCAGGCTGGCAGATTGAGCTGTCAGGGTGCCAGGCCTGGTGTAGCGCATCTCATACGCAGAGTCATGTGACCTTGCCGCTTCCTGTGGAGAAGAGCATGTCATTACTTCACCATTAAACGCGAAATGTGTACCCCATCAGGGTTATGTCACTCCAGGCATTCTCAGTATATGAATATAGTAGCTCTACTATGAAATGTGTTTTTAATTTGTGGTTTGTGAAATTTCATAGTATTTTTCTGGTATCCAGGGACTGAAACCACACAAGAAATTCGTTAGCCTTGCTAAATGAAATTACCCCGTGCTGTTAATGTGGTTAAGGTATTTTAAATTGCCAGAAGGTTTCATGTTGCCAGTGATTGAATGGAGTTGGGATTTGAAGTAGTAGCGGATTGATTGAGGGGGAAAACAAACTGATTGGCACCCAGGGGCCGGAGGGGGGACAGACAGGAGCAGAGAGCAGGGGGAATGGAGCTGTGCCTCAGCATTTGGTCAAACTGACATGGGACTCTCGATGCTAACCATCTGTCTCGCTGTGCATATCCAGCTTGGCAGCAGTTCTTTCACATAATTCTGTGCTTCATCTGAAGGCCAGATTTGGTTGGATGAGGCTGTGGCGCTAAGCGCCGGAGAGCTTCTTGTGGTGAACGTGCAGATGTGGGAGGCCTCATGCTGTCCTTTCATAACCAGCCAAGCGGCTCGCTCTGTAGGACGAGAAGGAGCCTTAAACACATGTACCTGTTTAGTGCTGTTGTGTGGAGATCCTCCCTGAGATGAGGCTAATGGGATCCTGGAGCTGGCCAGGTCCTTGTGCAATGATATGGAGGGTGCGGGGGATCAAGAATGTTATATGGGATAGTGAGGCAATGGCTTTTGTCCCCATAAATAGGAAATGTGGTCTGAAGGTGGGCTACATTAGTCCAGGACCCTCTTCACAACATGCTGTAGAATTAATACACCAAAGTAGGACATATAAATTTAATGGTATATTAAAAAATAGTGTCAGACCATTTGTATTATGGGTACTGTTGGAGTTGGGCAATTAATCGAATTTATGATTTTGGCTTCCAACGATTAGCAAGACACAATAATCGAGAGAAAACGATTAATCGTGCTGCATTTCATTTTGCAGTGATGCTCCTGCTTTGTCTGGCATTATAAATAGAGCACACCCCCTTTCCAGTTCCACCGGCACCGTAAATCAACATAGAAATAGCCCGGATTTTAGCCATAACATTTTCACAATTGTTTATTCAGTGATGGTTTGAATGTAGCAGGCAGACAACTTTATAGCTTTTTATAATGAGTGTATTTAGCAGCTACAAGGTCAAAATATATTAAAAAGCTCTAGGTCCTAATGCTAATTAATAAGCATGAATAGATAGCACTTAGGGTGGTTTTGCCTGCTCTGGTGGTCCATCTTCCAGAACAGCTCCTGCATAGCACTAGTGGCGCTATGGTATGTATCGTGTAAAACCCCCTCTGTTTTGTTATACTTTGAACTACTCCAATAATTATGTAGTGATGTTAAATGTGATGTTATAATGAATTGAAGAATTTTAGAAATCATAAAAGTAAATTTATTAAAATAAAAAAAAGTGATCATCGATTTTAAACTATTAAGATCAATGATGTTGACGCTGAAAATTTGTCGAATGTCGACCAATCATGGCGGTTGAATTATATTTAGCGTTCAAGGAAATCTGCTGTTAAAAACACTTTTCTTAAAGATTTTAAGATTTTCTTAAAAGTTCAAAAAATGCGTGATATCTCCAAAGTCAGTGAGTAATTGTGTTAAATAATTGTGATCTCAGTATTGACCAAAATTATTATTGATTTTTGCCATAGTCGAGCTGCCCTAGGTACCATGACAGGTGGTTTCTGCCATTGGTCCTAACACGCTTCAACCACCAGATTTTACTGCCTATAGCTAGTGGAGCACCGATGTGGAAGTCTTGACTGATATGATATACAACATATTTTTGCCGATACCAATAACCTAAGGCGCTTGGCTCAGTGCAGATTAGTGGAATAACGTCACGTTGTTTTTTTATTCTGTGGAAAACCAAAGATCCCTGGGTTGCATTAGATAATGACTTATAAACGTTGCTGCGGTACAAATCAGTCTCTTGGGTATCATTAAGAATCTGTTAGCAAATTTTGTCATCGTGGAGCACCTCCCCCTCCATGTCCCAAATGGCAGAATTTATCATATCTAAAGGTGTTGGGACACTTGACCAATGTTTTTTGGTGGGACACACTGTTGTAAGTGGTGAATGAGCCAACAAAATCCTGTCCACTGCTACAAAAATGGCTGATCGTCCAATGCAATCATCTCCATTTTTGTACTAATTGAGTGCTTAGCTCAGGTGCAGTTTAAATATCAGCTAAGATTGACACATCAGACCGATGCCAGAATCTTATACTTTTCATGAATATTGGCCAGTATATTGTGTGTCTGTACCTGCAGCTAAGCTTGTTACAAAAATCCCTTTTCTGCCATAGATTTAGAAGAATACCTCACCTTTTTCTTCTTTTTCAATTTCTACTAATCTTAAGAGTTCTGCCAGTCATCTATTGGAAACTGCTTCTGTCCATGTATCTGCTTGTCCTGGTCAGGGTCCTGTGACCTCATAATTCACATGTCTGTAGGCTTAAGTCACGCGCTGAATGTTTCAGCGTTCTCGTTGGGAGATACGAGCTGGTCACTGGTAGCAGGGAGCCGGGGTCTGGGGTGAAGGTCTCCAGGTGACACCTGATCCCGCACTGATCCTTGGCTGCAGCTCACGTGCTGGGTGATAGTGCTCACGGTGCAGCTCCTTTGTGACTGACAGCTTAAATCCCCTAAGCCGCGGTTTACTGTGGTGCTTTATTGTACCGGGGCGTGCCGGGACGCTAACGCCGTTCCTGGCGGGTACTGTGATGAGCTCATCATGCAGATATGTGTTATACTGGGCCAATGGCCGTTACCTAGAGAACAGTGCTGCTGTGGTTCTGCTGTTGCAGGATCCTCCTGGCGGAATTGGGGTCTGTGAGGGCAATGCCTGCTTCATCTACTGAGCTTTGGAATTCAGCTGCTTGCCGCCCAGTTGCTTGGTGTTCTTTACCTGTGGTTGTAGTGACAGTGGACATCATTGGGCCATTCCCTTGGCATTTCCGGGGTCACGTGGAAGTGCAGTTCAAGCTCAGCCCTCAGTTAAAGCGGTGAACATCAATGTCTGCTTTCTCCCGGGGGTGGCGGAGTGTTTTGGGCTCGTGACTTAGCACAATGCAGTATTGGAGGCTGCTAGCTCAGTGCACCATACTGTGACTTACACTGTTTTTGATTTAACAAGATATGTGTTTTTGGCATTAAGTTAGTTTCCTGCTTGGGTGCATGTTTTGGTAGATGGAGAGCAGCTTTGAAGAATTGCTTGGCTCCTTATTTCGGTTTTCTGGCAGCTGTCTATGGGTGATGTGCATCTCTGTGGGGCTGTGTGGAGAGCACCCCCTTTCGAGAGCCCTCCATACTCTCTCATTACATTGTTGTCCAATGAAAACTGTGCATGTCGTTTTTTGTCAGTTGTGAATTTTAACTATAGACAGAATACACCTCCTATCTACTGATAGTATTTGATATAAGGCTGGGTGATTTCACGTCGATATAATATGGCACATGCGCAGTAATCACCAGGGCTTCAGATGACGGGTGAAATATTTGGCCGGACGCCAGATTTTCGGTACTATATAGATATTTGTTTGCTCCCACAATTTTATTAAACAGATTTGCAGTACAGCTAAAATGTTAATAAGATGTTTCATGACACCCAAAAGTTAGTAAACTGTATAGACTTGGCATATCTTTGTTCATTAAATTCGATTAGTGGAGCACACTACATAATACTGTTTTGGGATACTACAGTGTGGTATACTTCAGTGCAATATGCACTGAAGTGGCAGTGAAGAACGGAACAGCTCAGCAGCCACAACATCTTGTAAAAGAAGAGATTTTGTGGATAAACAAGGTAAAATGATATTGGTGGTGTGGCAGTACTTTTTGCAGTTTCAAATAAACATGTTTATTAAATATAAGGATATGCCAAATGTATACTGGTTACTAACTTTTGGGCGTTACAATCTCATTAATAATTTAGGCGCACTACTAATATGCTTACCAAATTGTTGCCATAAGTAAATGTCCATATAGTACTGAAAAGCTGGCATCCGGCCAAATGTTTCGCCCATCATCTGAAGCCCTGGTGATTATTGGGCATTCGCGATATATCGATGTGATATCACCCAGTCCTAATTTGACATGTAATTGACTAATGGAGAGATGTTTTATGAAGTTATCTAATTAACTAGTATTTGTTTGTAATGGTTAACATTCGTATTCACAATGGTCGTAGGTATAGGTCACTTTTATATCACTATTTTTAACAACTTAATGTTGATAACTAGATATCTAGCTAAATAACATTGCGTACTGTGATCACCATGTGAAATTGCATGTTTGCCTTATTAACAACAATCAGTTTAAAGTAAGTCCATTTAAAACATTAAACCTTTCACTGATGGCTGTGTAAGGATAGGTTTCTATTTGTTGTGCTGTTTTGGGTCTATTTTGCAAAGTAGTTTCTCAGAAAATGTCGGTTTTTTCATGCTTCTGAAATAATGGATTTTTGGAGATTCATGTTTTTGTTGGACAGCGACAGTAATCAGCCTTTTGAGGACCTGGCCCCCCACTTCCACTGATGTCTAGGTGTGAAATACTTTGTGCCTCCCCCTCAGGTTTGAGGGGCAAATAACGGGGCAGGTTTCTCCTGCACCGCTGTGGATCGGACATCTTTGTGGTCAGACAATCTTCCAGCCAAAGAACGATGAACGGTGTTGGATCTGTGTGTCTGAAAGCCACTGGCATGGAGCTGCCCACTGTTTCAGAGAATTCATATGGCTTCTCTTGCCAGGCCCTTTCTTCAGTAGTTCTCTGATTAAAGTGATTTTGTTCACACAGTGCACCGATCAACTCGGCCGGCCACTGGAGGGTGCAAAATGATCCGATTCGGTAGCTGGCACTCACTTGTCCTATCAGATTACCTCCTGCACCTTGGGCTCTGTTTGGCCTTGTTTATCATTTGTTTCTGGTTCAAAACTCCCCACTGTTGGAATGTAACTTGGTGGTTTTGTTTCAGGATGTTGATGTAGCTTTATGAAAACGATTGAAATGTGGTGTGTATGTGTGCATGTGCACATGCTCGCCTGCTTGCAGGGGTTCATGTATGTGCTGGAGGAGTCTATCAACTATAACTCACTGAATTCAGGTTCTTGTTCTTGGAATCTGCCACATTATACTTGTCAGTTGTCTCATGGATGGACAATGTCAGAATCTGTTTTACTGTAATTTGCTGTGGTTTACAATACCGCAGATGCCATTCTCCATAGCAGTCTTCTATTTACTGGTGGCCCTTAAGGCACTAACCGATCAGCTGTTTGTACCTACAGCAAAATGCTCATTCAACATACAAGTGTGGTCTCACCCCCCTAATGGATGGTCCATTCTGTTCATCAGCCTTGGTGTTGCTGAGGCTTCAGACTTTTTGGGTATATACAAATGGGTGCTCATTCACATATTTTAAATAATTTACCATTGAATTATCCAATCTTATCTGCACTCACAACTCCAGATTAATCTGTATTAGTGCTAAGAGTTGTCAAGGTACTTTTACTTAACTGCCTGTAATTATCAAATGTTATGAATGATTGATGATTTCATGTAATGTTGGCCCAAAGTGCTTTTACCAATTCTGTTCTCTTAAGTCACATCTTGTTTGCCTGCTCAGTCTGTCTCTCTGATTTTGTAAGGCTGAGTTTTGATGCTTCTGACGTCAGTGTCATGTCGCATTCTGTTTGTGTTTGGGGCCACTGCACACTCTGATGCACGTCATGCTGGCCACATCTGACTGAGAAGCACTACGGCGTACCCATACAATCTCTGGCTGCTCTTTGTCCAGCGTGTAGCATGGAAGCTTGCAGTCTCGCATGAATTGCATGTTTTCCTCGTCCCCTTCAGTCTTTGCGCTGCAACGGTGACCTAATGTGGTATGTGCAGCAAGCAGTGCTGGCTAAGCCGGCCTCGCTGCAGAGGCGTGCTCCTCAGCTCGCCGGCAGGTGCATCTGCCAGTGGGTCAGGTAGAGGAAGCATCTGATCGCAGGGCTCCGCTCGGCGGCTTCCTGTGGGCGGGAACCAGGTGTGAGTGAGCCCCTCATCTCCAGACGGTATGCAAGGTCAGCCTTGCAGTGGGACTGGGATGGGATGCACTGACGGGCATTTCTGTCTTGCAGCGCTTGGGAGATGTGAGGTTCGGACAGACGCCGCCGACACCGAGCGACCTGTGCACTGACGCGAGCCTCAGCCCATCTTCAGCATGAATGGGGACATGCCTCATGTTCCCATCACCACTCTCGCTGGGATCGCTAGCCTCACTGACCGTAAGTACAGCTGCGTCTGCCGGCACAGGCATGAATGGAGCGGGTGCTGGCTGCTGTCCTGTGCTGGATTTGTTCTGGATGTGGTGTATGTCCTTGGATACATTACTGTGGATTACACTCTTTTGGGAACTAAGGATTTTTTTTATGGATTGCCTTTTTCTGCTGAAGAATTTTGAATCCTGTGGGACCTTTGGATTACCTGTTACCTTGGACTCGGATCCCCCTGGAATTCTGCAAGATTAGCCATCGGGAATGATCGTTGATGTTCACGGCTGCACAGCCAGCCTCCTGCGCCAGATGCCCCGCTCTGCGCTCTGTGTAGCCAGGCATTTTTCTGCCCCGATGTGCCTCTAAATAGCCAGAGTCACCCCATGTGTTCATCTAGCATAGTGTGGCTAAATATCCGGGGATAGGAAGCAGGCCGACACTAGGAGAAAGCAGGAGGATTTTACAGCGTGTGTGAATGCATCTGTCTCGGGGATGGGGTGATGTATGCACTGGGCCGGCTCGTCCTGCTGCCAACATAGCACATCAGAAAACACCCGGAGCTGCTCTGTGGATAGCAAAATACCCGTCCTGTTGGTGTTCTGTTGGCTCGGTGCCAGACGGACCCAAGTGGAATACAGAAAAGGGACTTAGAATCCGTTTGATAAATAGTTAAACACAATGAGATTTAACTGCAGGGATGCTGAGGGGGGCGGACTTGCTGTGAGGTTCAGTGACATGTAGTGTTAGGGTGACTGTACTGACTGCTGCGTGCTCAACATCCATGCTGCGTACCACTTTAACTGTAGGAAAGGCTTTGGCGATGGCTGCAGGGGCCCACTGGTTGGCCTCCACTGGTTTGGATGACCGGGTCACAGTGATGTACTAGTGTGGGTCTGTTGGGGGTGAGAAGATAACAAGTTGTACTTCCATGGTAGCCTTCAATTTGACCTGTACCAGATTAAAGTTAGACACAATATATTGATTAACATGTTGGTATCAGGTGTTAAAAATCAAGAAATCTGCATCAATCTGGTGTGTCAGCCTTGGCCGATTATCAATATTTGAAGTTAGCAGCACCGATTCTAAAGACACAAGTGATGGAAATGCTTGCATTGAACGATCAGAAATTTTCCGTAGTGGGGGACAAGGTATTTCGTTGCTGTTTAACTGCTTAGAATTTGGGCTTCCACTTTCAGTGTGAAGAATTGGTTCAAGACACAACGCAGCATTTAATTTCACAATACAGGATCGATGTTTGGTTCGATGTTTCCACAGAATAAACAAACAATGTGACACCGTTCTGTTAAGTTTCATCACTGGCACCCACTCCGCTCAGCAAGTGGCTCAGAGGTTAGCTGGCGATTAGACAAAAATATACTGGTTTTCGGTATTGATCAAAATTCCCATATCGAGGCACCATGAGTTACAGGCACTAAAAATTGGTGGTTCAAGAGTGGGTTACCACTAGCCAGCTAATGGCAGAAATGTTAAATTTTAAATGTTAGTTTTATGGTGGCTTATTAGTTCTTCACAGGAGCCAATTTTAGTGGTGTCATCATTATCATAATTTCCACCAAGGATTTGCTGCTTACAGTTCTAGCTAAGGCAGGTTTAGATACTTTGTTATAAATGTTGCTCAACTGGACAAGTAAACCTTAGATTTATGCATGATGCTAATTTGTAGATAACGTACAATAATTGCATAAATGGGCAGCAAGCGGCTCTGTGGGTTAGTGGAAGTTTGCATGTAGGGCTGCACGATATCACATTGTGATTATATGGCACATGCGCAATAATCACCAGGGCTCTAGGTAAAATATTTGTGAAGGTGAAACATTTGTCCAGATGCCGGCTTTTTGGTAATATATGGATGTTCACTTATGCCCACAGTTTGGTAAGCAGATTAGTAGTACACCAAAAATTTGTCACCTCTATAAATTCAACATATCCTTATGTTTGATAAGCATGTGGAACTTTAAACTGCAAAAAATACCGCCACAGCACCATCATCTTTTTTACTTTATCCCCAATATCTCCTCTTTTAGCAGATGCTATGGTTGCTGAGCCGAACCTTTCTTCACCGCCACTTCAGTGCTTATCGCTTCTATGATTTACCAAAAGAACAGCATGTGGTGTGCTCCGCTACTCTAATTTAATAAACATAAGGATACGCCGAATTTATACAGATTACTGCCTTTTGAGCATCACAATACACTCACATCATCTCATATTTTAGGTGCACTACTAATCTGCTTACCAAATTGTGGGCGTAAGTAAATGTCCGTGCAGCCCTATCTGCAGGTTCAAATCCAGTGGATGGTACAGTGATTTCACCGCTGGGTCTTTGAGCAAGACCCTTAGCTCCAAATGCCCCAGGGACTGGTTGACCCTGCCTTCTCAATTATGGCGCTTTTCCACTGCCACCAAGAACTGAGCCGTACTCAAGCCGTAACTGTGCTGACATGGCCCTGCTTACTGTCAGGGCCGAAAGTGTGACCAAACCGATCAGGCTGCAGTACCACCATCTGAATGTTCGAAATGCACAGCGATACTGTTCTGTGCGTGGATTATTTGAAGTGAATAAGCGTATCTCTGGTTTTACGCAACTGTCGCTTCCAACCCTGGTAACGCCTTTACCGAGCCGACCCTTCTGCAGTAGAACACCAAAGCCACCTGTAACTAGTATGGCTGTAATTAGTGCTTCGCAGTACGGCTCGGTTCCTGTATGCTGGAGGAAAAGTGCCATAACGCGTTGCTTTGGATAAAAGCGTTTTGCCAAATGTAAATGTTTAGATGCAGCACAGGTGAAAAATACGATCACATCCCTTGCTTGTTGTGTAGTGTTTGGCTTTCAGGCCTGAAGTCTCTCATTCTGCTACTATTTCCACTTTTGAGAGACCAAGCAAACTTAACAGCAAGCATTCCTGCTTCTAAAATGTAAGAACCTTATATGGAGTTTGAGTTAGTCTGAAGTGGTTTGATGTAAAGAGGAAAAGGCCTGTTGAGCGAGCTGCCTGTTTTGGCCAATCAGTGGGTGAGTGTCTGACTGGTGTATTAACCCCTGTGAGCGAGTTAGTCAGCACGCCGTTAAGCCCTGAGGGCCTGCTCTGCTCCCTCACCTGCTGTCTGCAGTGACAGCCTCGGGGTTGGAGGCATGGGAGTGGCCTTCTCTGTTTGCAGACTTTATTTACCTTTGGAAAGTTGATTGGTTGATGTACAATAAAGTGAGTCATCAAGCAGACATCAAATGAAGTGAGAATGTTCAATAAGAACTATAACTGAAAATCAACCTTTGCCTCATTATAGATCCTCAGGGGTCTCCAGGGGCCATAGACACCAGTAGGTAATTTGATCCATCCCGGGATTGGCGACGCGATCTGCAATAAGCTCCACAGGCACCTCTGGTGCCGTTCCATGTACCAGAATGGGGTCGGCCAACTTACTGGTTTTACTCTGAGTGTTTACTGGGATGGTACCTGTGATCAGCACTGAATCTTATTACTTGTTATGTTGGGGAAGGTGTGTAACTCAGCCGGTTGGGGGTCTGTGGGTTTGAATCCTGTGGTTGGCAGAGTAATCATGACTGTTGGGGATGGCCTTCAATCCTGAGCTCTGACCTCAAAACTTCTCAGCTGTACATGCAGGTGTTTTTGTGTGTGTGTGTGGGTTTTGTGAAAACTACTATATTGTTATGTTTATGAGAGAAGCCATATTCCTGCTCATTTTATATTTGCTCATAACATATACAGTTGCTCCTCTGTTCACAATGGTTCGACTTCCGATATTTCGACTTTACAATGGTGTGTTAACAATGCACATTCAGTAGTCCACTTTGTAGTTTCAATTGTTCCTGCGCTAGTGATTTTATTCCCTTCAGTAACTTTTACTAATGTCAGCCGATGATGGCATCCACGCCGCCATGCTTCCGGTCTCTAGCGATCGCGAGTGTAAACATCTCATACAATGTTTAACATTATTTTTTTGTGACAGTAGTCATTTATTTACTTAGAATTTTCATATTGGATCTGATATTTTCCACTTACAGTGGGTTCGACTGAACATAGCCCCGTCGTAAGTTGAGGAGCACCTGCAGTTTAGACATTAAAGTGCAGCAGAGGTCCTCTAATCTGCATCTCCTGTCTGTGAGGCCTGAGCCATATGCTGTCTTTTGTACTCTAATAGCGTTATGCTGGGGAACTGCACTGTATGTTTCTTTACTTTCACGTGATCTTTAACTACGCAAAACGTCACTTGGCCGTGATAAACAGAAGTTGCGAAAAGTTCCCAGTCTAGCCATCCTCTTCAGAACTCTGTCGGCTTCTGTCTCTGTCTGCAGTGTTGAACCAGCTGCCTTTGCCCTCTCCCCTTCCTGCCACCACCACGAAGAGCCTGCTGTACAATGGGAGGATCGCGGAGGATGTCACCTGCCTGCTGGGCTGCAGGGACGAGAGCCTTGTGGCCCAGCTGGCCCAGAGCCTCAGCCAGGTGTCCACTGAGCACATGTGGGTACCGTGCTAAAGACACCAGAAACACTGAAAGACATCCAGCTGATGTGCCCAGTGATTTGAATGAATGGTAGCTTTTCTGTAAGTGGCCCTTACAGAGTGTGTGGAAGTGAGCACAGCCACACAGGCTAGCCTCATATTGTCCAGCTTGGTTTTTGCCCACCTGAGATGCTCACCGTACCTCTGTGCCTTCCCACAGAGAACTGAAGGACAACCTGGGCAGCGATGACCCCGAGGGTGACGTCCCTGTGCTGCTGCAGACGGTGCTGTCCAGAAACCCCAACATCTTCAGGGAGAAAAGTAAGGCCATGCCCTTTGCTGCCACAGTGGGGTGCCGGAGAGCCAACTGTCCGGCCTTCCGGCCCACACTCCAACAGCCTTCTAAAGCTCTGCTCACCATTAGGGTGCTCTCGCTCCATGAGCTTATGGTCTGAGTCTGACATAGGGCACAGCAAAACCTGAGAAACCCTATTTCTGGTCTGCCCAGTCTGATCCAAGTCTGGGACTTTTGTTATTGCTGATTCTCCTGACGGCTCTTCCCTCCATGCTGAGGTCGCTTCCTGTTTTAGGGTGGCTGGCTGGCTGCTTGGCGGCCTCCTGCAGTGTGCTTTTCACACAAGTTTCCTTCTGTGCTGCTTCTCCAGGTATCATGCAGCAGCCAATGATGCCACAATACAAGATGTCCCAAAATTCCATGCATGGCAGCTCGGCATCCACAAACTACCAGCAAACCACTATCTCGCATAGCCCTTCCAGGTGGGTGTTGACACCATGCTAATGCTATTCCAGCGCCACTCTACTCTCCTTTCCCTGGATCGAGGTGCTTGCTGCAGTATTTATGATGTTCAACGCAGCACCTTCTTTTCCCGGCAGTCGCTTTGTTCCACCCCAGACGAGTTCAGGCAGCAGGTTCCTGCCCCAGCAGAACAGTCCGGTTCCAAGCCCCTATGCCCCCCAGAGTCCCGCTGGCTACATGCAGTACCCCCACTTGCACGGCTACAGCCAGCACCAGCCGATACAGCAAGGTGAGCTAACCATGTGCCCGGCCTCCGTCCTCTGTCTCTCCCCTCTAATGCCATTATGGTCCCGAGACAATAATAGGCACCTCATCAATGGAAACCGGCAAAATCTGCTCCCCCCATGCAACGCACATGTAGCCCCGATCACACATCAGTCCACCCCACAGCCTGCTTGGGGTCTCAGCACGACCAGCTTGTCCTTCTGATCCATCCGCAGAGAGCTTCTCTGAGCAGTTTGCGGTTGATGGACGTTCACGATGACCATGTTGTGTCTTCCCGTGTCAGTAGCCAGTCCCATGGTGCCTGGCGGTATGAGGAATATCCACGACGGCAAGGTGTCAGGGCAACTGTCAAGTAATTCAGCCAATCACCACGCAGATGGAGGCAGGCATGGATCCAATGAAGACTATATGAGCATTGTTCACAGGCTGGGAGCGGAGGTACGTCCATGCGTTGCGCTGCGAAGGTGCTTGCCCTTCCTGGGCAGGTACAGCTACTTCCTGCTTCTCACTCAAGGTTTGAGAATAACCATCAGGTGACCATGTCCGTTGTGATCTTTTCAGGAGGGCGACCCCTCCATGAGGAATCCCTCCTTCCCCCTTCGCTCACCACAGTCTGTGTGCTCCCCTGCAGGCAGTGACGGGACACCTAAAGGTAACTGCACGACCCCAGCTCTAAAAGGCCATTGGCTTTTCCCCTGTTCACAGGAATTGTAGTAGTTCTCCAGACCATGCTGGGAAAGTCTAAAATTATAAGCACTGGAATGTTATAGGCCGTAGGGGGCAAATATTGCTGATGTATTGAAGTTTTTAAAACGTACACATGCTGTCTCTGCAGCTGGGTCCCGCCCCCCACTCATCCTACAGTCTCCGCCCCCCTATGCCTCCCCCCGTGATGCGGCCCCTGACCTCTTGCTAGACTCCCCCGAGCGCAAGAAGAGGCAGAAGAAGTTGAGCAAAGAAGAGAAGGAGCAGGCGGACAAGGCAGCCATGTATGACATCGTCAGCTCCCCCTCCAAGGACTCCACAAAGCTGACCCTGCGGCTGTCCCGTGTCAAGTCCTCTGAGATGGACCCATCGGGCGAGCTGCCAGCCGGCATCGAGCCGGGCTTCGACCCTGAGGGGGATGTGCCTGTCAACAGCCTACCATATGGTGGGGCCCAGCTACTGCACGCGCCCCAGGAGCCTGCGGGCCGAGCTGGGTCGGGTCAGTACCTGGCAGCAGGCGAGCCAGCCAGCTACCTGCAGGCCCCGCAGGTCCCTGCACTGTCTAATGCTGGCGTGCTCTCGGCTAAGGAGCCCACGCACGGGGTTGCCAGCAACACGCCCTATGACGAAGTGGAGATGGATGCACTGGCAGAAATTGAGAGGATAGAGCGTGAGTCGGCTATGGAGCGGGAGCGCTGCTCCAAGGAGGTGCAGGACAAAGGTGTGTGTTTCTCTCAGGACCTTGTCTCCGTTTCCTTGTCTCTGTCCCCTCCTTTATCTATGTCCCCAGTAGGGGCGTCAAAATTAATCGCATAATCGATGCATCACGATGCAGACGTAGACGATTCTGCATCGATGCAGTGGCAG
>JAAGVU020000113.1:20875630-20895839 GCA_011763525.2 Mormyrus iriodes | reverse complement strand
AAGGGAAGAGAATAACCCAGGCTGTGGCAGCCTTCATAGCGAAAGATTTACGCCCATATTCCGTCGTGGACAACGCCAGCTTTCAACACCCGTTAAAGATGCTGCAGCTGCGATACAAGATCCTGTCGCGCTGCCACTTTACAGAAAAGGTTATTCCAGCTCTTTACCATGAAACTAAAGCCCAGATAATGGCATTAATGAACAAAGTTGGTCGGGTAGCAATATTGTATTTTGCATGTCATTCTGCTGGTGTTCTTATTCACAAGTCCCAAATGCTGAACACTGAGTAATCTTAGTAAGTTTTGCACTTTCAGGAAGTGCCCTGTGTCCTGGGCTGTTGTTTTATTTTTTTTGTATATTATAGAACTGCAGAATGTTTTGTTGAAGACTAGGCGTATACTATTTATTTCTGTTAAGTGTAATGGTCATAATTTCTGTTTACATTCTGATAGGTTATGCGTATAATATTTCTGTTTACAATTTTATGTGAAGGTCAAAGTTTGTTTACATTTTCACGTTTTGGTAAATAAAAAACGGGACCTTATATTTCATCTGCTTCTATTTATATTTGAAAACATAATGTCAAGTAATGTAGAAAACCTGATGGGCATGAATCGTGATGCTTCGAGATATGGAATCGAATCGAATCGTTGACCTAATAATCGTAATCGAATTGAATCGTGAGTCCAGTCAAGGTTCACACCTCTAGTCCCCAGTCCCATGTCTAAGTCTGTGCTGAGGGACTAAGAGCCATGATGTTGATGGAGGTTCTCTTGTTGCAGACAAACCTCTGAAGAAGCGGAAGCAGGATTCATACCCTCAGGAACCCGGGGCAGGTGGCACAGCTGGATCCACGGGCGGCCCTGGAGTGGGGGGCGGGGGAAGCGCCGGGAACAAAGTGGCCCCGCAGGAGGCCTGCGCTGCCGGCAATGGGGCCAGTCGGCCCGCCCTGATGGTGAGCATCGACCTGCTGCAGGCCAGGCGGGGCGAGGCCCAGCTGGATATGTGCTTGGCAGCACCCACTCCTGCTTTTGATGCCCAGAGGCTGCCTGAGGAACCCCGGGGGGGCCCTGCTGCCGACGGGGCTGACCCTGGTGCTATGCTCCAGCTGAAATCTAGCCGGGATTCTGGAAAGAGGAGGCCGGACGGGGAGATGCCGAAGGCTGCGGACGGGCGGCCTGAAATCATCAAGCAGCGGACAGAGACGCCGAAGAAGGGGGGCGCGGAGACGCAACGGCCGAAAGACCAAGGTGATGCCCCTAAACACAGACAGGACAGCCGGCGGGACACTCCTGGAAAGCTGCTGAACGCCGACAAGCGGACAGAGTCATCCAAGCACAGACATGACGGCAGGCTGGACACTCCCAAGGCCCGACCTGAGGGCAGGGGGCCGGAAGCCCCTCGGCACAGGCCAGAGGAGCGCTCCGCGACCTCCGAATCCATGCGGCGGGATGGCACCGAAGGCCACCGGGGCAGCGCAATCGGGGATCCGACCCGGATCCGGCGACCTGACACCCCCAAATCGAGCAGGGGGGAACCAGACTCTAGGCACGGGCGTGATCGAGACAGGGAGAGGAAACATGGAGATGCTCGGGATCGGCGGTCCCCAGAGCAGCGGTCCCGGCCAGACAGCCCACGTGTGAAAAGTGATCCATCTGGCTGGCCACAGCAGAGCTTCAAGTCTGCAGTCCGGAAGGAGGAGAGGAGGGGCAGTGACAGTAGCAGAAGTCGCTCCGAGGGACACAGGCAACCGGACAGCAAGCCCGGGGAGTTCCCCTCCTATCTCCTGGGAGGCAAGTCAAAGACTCTGGGTAACTTCGTTATCCCAAAGATCAAGCGAGACAAGGACGGCAATGTGGTGTCAGAGCGGCGGCCCGGCGAGGGCTTGGGTGAATGCCAGGCCAGGGTGGAGCGCACGGAGCTGGTGCAGGACCTGCAGAAGGGCGCCAAGCCTGTGGTGGTGCTGCAGAAGCTCACACTGGACGAGGTACAGCGCTTCATCAGGGAGAAAGAGGACTGCAACGCTAGGAGCTCCAAGTCCGGCAAGAGCAGGCACTTCCTGGACAAGACCGGCAAGGGTAGGTGGTGACCAGCCTTAGCCTGAAACAAGGTACATTTTGTAATCGACAACATGTTCGCTTCTCTTCTGAAGGGTTAGTGCGTAACATCTGCCTGTTACCACCCCTAGGCGGCATGGACCCATCAATCCTGCAGGAGCTGCCCCCACATCTGCTGGCTGAGATCGAGTCCACCATGCCACTGTGCGAGAGGGTCAAAATGAACAAGCGTAAGCGAAGCACAGCCAACGACCGGCCCAAGTACGCTGAGGTCAGCTCCGAGGACGACAGCGACGGCGCCATCGAGTGTGAGTAGCCAGCATGGCGGATGAGGGATCCGTGATTATTGTGCTGCCCCGGGGCATCGGAACATAACCCCAGGCTGTCTCCCCTGTGGCGTCCAGCTGCTCGGAAACGGCACAAAAAGGACCGTGACCGAACGTGGGAGTACGAGGAGCGGGAATCCCGGCGGAACAGTTGGGGCCACGAGGGCCGCAGGGGGTCTGGTAGCCGCCAGCGGGATCGCAGTCCAGAGGACTCGGACATTGAGTCGCCCCCACCCAGCCTGAGTGACTGTGAGTGCCCCCCGTAAGCTCTGAAGAAGCTTCAGTGTTGTTTTGGTGATCCAGGGCTGGAACAGGAATCTGGGGTTGATGTTTTAGTGGTGTGCTTGTACATGCTTGTGTGTTTGGGGGGGACAGGCACAAGTTTGCCCATTTGACACTTATGTGACAGTTGAGCTATGTGATGGAGCACATGAACAGGACTCCTCTGTCTGTCCTGCAGTGGCCAGAAAGATGAAGAAGAAAGAGAAGCAGAAGAAGCGCAAGGCATATGAACCGAAGCTCACTCCAGAAGGTACCTGCAGAACCTCCCTCTGTAGTGACACTGGGCCTGTAAGTGCTGCTGTCACATGTGGCGTGAACTGTGTTTTTCTTCTTGTCCCTCAGAAATGATGGATTCCTCGACATTCAAACGTTTTGCAGCGAGTGTGGATAACATCCTGGAGAACCTGGAGGATGTGGACTTCACTGCTTTGGGTACGGGACCAGTGAACTCTGTGGAACAATTTGCATTGCTTGGCATCAGTTACTCTAGTTATGAGGCTTCTGGCTTCCATCTTAACTGAGCCAGGAAACCCCATCTATCATCTATGGTGGTTCAGCAGTAATTGTGAGATGTGGCGAGCGACTTGCAGTAATGATGCCTCTACTCCACAGCTGACGATGACGAGATCCCTCAGGAATTGCTGCTGGGGAAGCACCAACTGAGTGAGCTAGGCAGTGAATCGGCCAAGATCAAAGCCATGAGCATCACCTGCAGGGTATGGCCACGCCGGGGGCACTGTCACGGGGCTGTGTTAGGCTGTTAAGTGGCTGATCGCATTGTGTGGGGTCCTGATTTTCTGTGTAAATTCAGCTGCCTCTGTCTCCCTCAGCTCTCATCAGATAAACTGGTGAAGGTCTTGAATATTCTGGAGAAGAACATCCAGGATGGTGCCATGCTGTCCACTATGATGAATCACGTAAGTGTTCTGAGCCGCCCTCCTGGCTGCCTCGCGACAGACAGCAAGGTCGCTTGGTGTCTGACTCGTGCCCCCCACCGGTTATCGCTCAGGACAACGACAGCGAGGATGAGGAGCGCCTGTGGCGAGACCTCATCATGGAGCGAGTGACCAAGTCCGCCGACGCCTGCCTCACGGCTCTCAACATCATGACGTCCTCTCATATGCCCAAGGCAGTCTACATCGAGGATGTCATCGAGAGGGTGCTTCAGTACACCAAGTTCCACCTTCAGAACACCTTGTACCCCCAGTACGACCCCGTGTACCGCGTGGACCCCCATGGAGGTTAGGAGGGCGTGACTCGATGTTACTGGTTTCTCACGGCCCTGTGAAGGCCCTCCCTGTTCACCCTGTCTCTCACTGAATGCCTCTCTTTTCTGTGTTGTAAATGGCTCCCTGATCCACCTGTTGATCCGCCAAGCTTGACTTTGATCCGTTGCCTAAACCCAGGCTGTACACAACTTCACCTTCTGCTGGTTGGGAGTTTGTCTTCCACCATAGAGTAGTGTAGCTTTAGGCCAATGGAGCCTGCACTGGGTCTGAATCAAGCTTCACCTCTTGGTACCCCTTCCTCCCACTCCAGGTGGCATGCTAAGCTCCAAGGCCAAGCGAGCCAAGTGCTCTACACACAAGCAGAGGGTCATCGTAATGTTGTACAACAAGGTGTGCGACATAGTGAGCAACATCTCTGAGCTGCTGGAGATCCAGCTGCTGACAGACACCACCATCCTGCAGGTGAGGTGCAGCTCACACACACACACACACACGCACCCACACACACACACACACACACACACACACACACACATACACACGTGTACACACGCGCACACACGCGCACACACACACAAACACACACACACACACACACAAACACGGGAGCTGTGCCTTTCGCAGACAGCACTTGGTGTCATTCTCTCTGTCAATGTCTCCCCTGAACCCAGGTATCATCTTTGGGAATTACTCCATTCTTTGTGGAGAACGTCAGTGAGCTGCAGCTGTGTGCCATCAAGCTGGTGACCGCGGTGAGCTTTCGGACACGCGTGCTGTGTCTTTTGAGTGTGGTTTACAAAAGCTGATCTGTCAACACAAGCGCAGCACACCCTGGAAGCCCTCCACGTTTCTGTGACCACATCCTCATCTGTCCTAGGTGTTTTCTCGCTACGAGAAGCACAGACAGCTGATCCTAGAAGAGATCTTCACATCTCTGGCCAGGCTGCCGACCAGCAAACGCAGTCTCAGGAACTTCCGGTATGTGCCACCTGCCAGGTGACATCATTCACTGAGTAGCAGATTCACACAGCCTGACGGCGGGTGTGTCCCTGTGTTCCCCAGGCTGAACAGCAGCGACGTAGACGGGGAGCCCATGTATATCCAGATGGTGACCGCTCTGGTGCTGCAGCTCATCCAGTGTGTTGTCCACCTGCCTTGTGACAAAGACAATGGCATGGAAGATGAGCTTGACAAGAAGGTGAGAGCCTATCCCCCAGACCCACCCTCTGCTGTGATCACCTTCTCAGGGGTCACGTGACATGGATGGAAGGTTGGGCTTCATGTTAGGTTTCTCACGTTTTTATGAAAGCCATCAAGGGATTTTGAGTTGGGTTTTGCCCACCTTGAATCATTGGCTGGTCTTTCCTCCAGGTGGATCATGACGTCCTAATCACAAACTCCTATGAGACTGCCATGAGGACTGCGCAGAACTTCCTGTCTGTCTTTCTTAAGAAGTAAGTGTCGCTCGTCTCCAGTGGACAATCTCTTGTTTCGTTCTGGTCGTGACTCATCCTCCTTCGTCCCTCACCCATGTCGCGTTCAGGTGTGGGAGTAAACAAGGAGAAGAGGACTACCGGCCGCTCTTTGAGAACTTTGTGCAGGATCTCCTGTCCACGGTGAACAAGCCCGAGTGGCCGGCGGCAGAGCTACTGCTGAGTCTCCTGGGCCGGCTGCTGGTGAGCCCTGCCTGGCCAGGCCCTCAATGTGAGCTCCCATCCCGTCTCGCCGCATGACTCGTCACATAAACCCTTGCTGCCCTTGCCTCTCCAGGTGCACCAGTTCAGCAACAAGCAGACAGAGATGGCTCTGAGGGTGGCCTCGCTGGACTACCTCGGTACTGTGGCTGCCCGGCTCCGCAAGGATGCCGTCACCAGCAAAATGGACCAGCGATCGATCAACCGCATCCTTCAGGAGGTGGGCAAGCACACATAGCCACGGGGGGGGGGGGGGACACAGCACAGCACATAGCATTACACTCATCACCACTAAGTGCAGTAGTGGCCCATCTGTGTCACCATGATGCTCACCTCTCTCTTGTTCCCCAGACTTCTGGGACTGATGAGACCCAGCAGCTACAGAAGAGCCTGTTGGAGTACCTGCAGGAGAACATGGGGACTGACCCGTCGCTCATGGTGAGTGCCAACCCATGTGGGTCTGGCTGGACATAGCTGAGGGGGCTTTACTGACCCGGATCTGTGGACTCTTTCATGTAGTTCTCCCGGAAGTTCTACATCGCGCAGTGGTTCCGGGACACCACCACTGAGACCGAGAAGGCCATGAAGACGCAGAACCAGAAGGAGGATGACTCGTCTGAGGGGCCACACCACGCCAAGGAGGTGGAGACCACGGGGGAGATCATGCAGAAGGCAGAGGCACGCAAGAAGTTCCTGCGCTCAGTCATCAAGACCACACCCTCGCAGTTTAGCGCGCTCAGGTGGGCCTGCCCGTCTGCATGTGGCTCTGGTGTCCATGCCAGGCTGGACCACTGCCATAAAAGGCTGTATGAGTGTGCCACCCTCAATAGGCTGCCCCATTTGGGATGGGTGAGGGGTGCCGTAATTCTGATGACCAACTGCCCGCACCATGGGCCTCTCCTCCTGCAGGATAAATTCGGACACGGTGGACTACGACGACGCCTGCCTCATCGTCCGCTATCTGGCCTCCATGAGGCCGTTTGCTCAGAGCTTCGATATTTATTTGACGCAGGTGAGTGTTGTTTCTGGCTGCCAATTAGCCAGCTGCTGCTGCGTCAGGCCCTTGTTCAGGTGGCTAAGGAGGGGCCTGTCATCTCTCTCCATGCAGATCCTTCGTGTCCTGGGGGAGAGTGCCATTGCTGTAAGGACCAAGGCTATGAAATGTTTATCCGAAGTGGTAGCAGTGGACCCCAGCATTTTGGCTCGAGTCAGTACCCCAGCCTGTCTCTTTGACTAAATGTGCTCATCTGCAGGGCCCTAGAGGGTAAGGAGGGCTCTACTAATGTCTGTCGGCATGTGCATGATCTCTCCCCTCTAGCTGGACATGCAACGAGGCGTCCACGGCCGGCTGATGGACAACTCTACCAGTGTGCGCGAGGCCGCCGTGGAGCTGCTGGGCCGCTTTGTGCTGAGCCGGCCCCAGCTCACTGAGCAGTACTATGATATGCTCATCGAGAGAATCCTGGTATGTCATGCCCCCTCTTGCCTTTACGCTAAGGTTTGGAGCCGTGGCCTAGCCCAGCCAGGAGGTGTGGGTCGGTTGGAGAAGTACTGCCTGCGTAACAGGCTGCTCTCAGCTGAATGTTTGTCTGGAGAAGCAAAAGACCCTCCATGCTGACAGAAAATGGCCTGCTCAAAGTGTCACACAGTAGATGATGTTCCATCTGATTACCATGTCTTCTGGCTCTCTCTAGGACACCGGCATCAGCGTGAGGAAGAGGGTGATCAAGATCCTGAGGGATATCTGCCTGGAACAGCCCACCTTCAGCAAGATCACCGAGATGTGTGTGAAGATGATCCGCAGGGTCAACGATGAGGAAGGCATTAAGGTTTGCCATGTTCACTGTGCCTGTGCTATGCTGCATGCATGGTGCTCTTCTCTCTGGAGTTAAATGAGAATGGGTTGAACTAGACTTGATGTTTGTGCAGGTCATCAGGTTTCATTTCAGCTTAAATTTTTTCCCACAGAAACTGGTGAACGAAACTTTTCAGAAGTTGTGGTTCACTCCAACGCCCAACCACGACAAGGAGGCCATGACCAGGAAGATCCTCAACATTACAGATGTGGTGAGTGTTAATCTGAGCTACAGCGCTGTTATGCTGCTTCAGGAGAGCATAGTTATGTTATAATTCTAGAATCTTCCCTTTACCAGGAGTGTGGATGGAAACATTGGGAGATAATTAAGTTAGGTTCACTAAGTTTTGGACAAATTCTTTCCCAGGTATCAGCTTGCAAAGACACGGGTTATGACTGGTTTGAACAACTTCTCCAAAATGTAAGTATTATGTATTGGTTCTTTGTGGAGATCTTGTTGGTTGGTGCTTAGCCTTTTCTGAGTGGGTTCTTCTGGGGCCAGGGTCTGCTGTCTACTGGGAACAGGATTTGTCATCTACTTGGGACAACATTTACCTGTGTGTCGATTAGGAGGCATGTGATAGGCTGCTTAGATGCTCCCCTGTGTCTCCATGCCACAGCTCCTGAAGTCGGAGGAAGAGGCGTCCTACAAACCGACCATGAAGGCTTGCGTGCAGCTGGTGGACAACTTGGTACAGCACATCCTCAAGTATGAGGAGTCGCTAGCAGGTATGCCACAGCTGGCCCCTGGAGGGTAGAGGCTGCATATGGGGATGCCCCTTTCAAAGTCTCCTCTTTGACTGACCATGTTTCTCTAAACCCAGATTCAGAAAACAAGGGTGTGAATTCCAACCGCCTGGTGGCATGTATCACCACTCTGTACCTGTTCAGTAAGATCCGTGCCCAGCTGATGGTGAAGCATGCCATGACCATGCAGCCCTACCTCACCACCAAGTGCAATGTAAGCCCCACCCACCTACCACTAATCATCAAAACCGATTTGGCTGTCTTCTGTGTGCTATTAATTTGTGTATATAGTCATATCTATCACTGGTGTACTGAGAAATCTTGTGGAACATTAACAGTGGTATTATGGCGCCCTCTTGTGGTTGTCAAGTGAAGGTACTGGTTGAAGCAGCATAAAGGGACAATGGTGCCTAGGCATTCTCCTCATGTCTGTGTGAAGTCACTGCCGGTCCTTTGGTCTAAGCAGTGGTGCCTCTTCCTCAGACTCAGAGCGACTTCATGGTGATCTGTAATGTGGCCAAGATCCTGGAGCTGGTTGTTCCATTGATGGAGCACCCTAGCGAGACCTTCCTGGCCACCATTGAGGAGGACTTGATGAAGCTTACCATCAAGTATGGCATGACGGTGAGTGTCTTCCTGCTCTCGTGTGTGTGTGTGTGTCTGTGTCTGTGTGTCTGTGTGTGTCTGTGTCTCTCAGACGGGTGATCACTTCTTGTTTCACTCTCCCAGGTTGTACAGCACTGTGTGAGCTGTCTTGGGGCTGTGGTGAACAAGGTCACTCACAACTACAAGTTTGTGTGGGCCTGCTTCAACCGTTACTACGGTAAGATTTGTATGGAAGCCAGTCCGATGGGACATTAACACAGATATCTTTACCAGGATCCATGGTCAAGTGTGACTTTTAAAATAATTTTTTAATGTCCTAGTGGTCTGGAGACTCTGTGGTCAGCACCGAGTCCCCGTCGTTCAGTCAGTAGTCCCCATCTTTCCCCCACCATCTGCAGGTGTACTGACGAAGCTGAAGACCCAGCACCATGAGGACCCAAACAGCACGGTCCTGGTGTCCAACAAGCCAGCGCTGCTACGCTCTCTCTTCACAGTGGGGGCGCTGTGCCGTCACTTTGACTTCGACCAGGAGGAATTCAAGGGCGGCACCAAGGTGCAGCAGCACGACCAGGGCAGAATGTTGGCCTCTTTGTCCTGCCCTGTGTTTTCTCATTTTGTGCGTCCCGCCTCTGTCACCTGTGTTCACCTGTGTTCACCTGCTCCTTCCAGGTGGTGATCAAGGATAAGGTGCTGGAGTTGCTGTTGTACTTCACCAGGCACGAGGATGAGGAGGTGCAGACCAAGGCCATCATTGGCTTGGGTAAGCAGTGGGCGCTGTGGGTCCCTCCTCATACCCAGCTTCCCCAGGCAACCTGGGGGGGTGTGTCTGTCTCCCTGAACATGTCCACCTCCCATGTCCCTGGCTCCAGGCTTCCTGTTCATCCAGCACCCAGACCTAATGTTCGCTCAAGATGTGAAGAGCCTATACAACAGCATCCTGTCTGAGAGCAGCTCCATCAACCTGAAGATCCAGGTGCTGAAGAACCTGCAGACGTACCTGCAGGAAGAGGACACGCGGATGCAGGAGGCCGACCGCGAGTGTGAGCGAGCTGACAGACACACACAGGCGTGCACTCACTCACATGTTCGCTTTGTATAACTGGCATTTATGGGACAATTCACCCCTCAGGGAAAAAGCTGTCCAAGCAGGAGGACCTGAAGGAGATGGGCGACATCTCATCGGGCATGAGTAGCTCCATCATGCAGCTGTACCTGAAGCAGGTGCTAGAGGCTTTCTTCCACACGCAGTCTAGCGTGCGCCATTTTGCCCTCAACGTCATCGCGCTCACGCTGAACCAGGGCCTCATCCACCCTGTGCAGGTGTGTCTCCATCCCCGCCTGTCCCCTGCCTGTCCCCCCCAGCCTCCCCACCCCCCCACTGACCACCTGCCCTCTCGTCACCCAGTGTGTGCCCTACCTAATCGCCATGGGAACGGACCCAGAGCCCACCATGAGGAATAAGGCTGACCAACAGCTTGTGGAAATTGATAAGAAGTACACAGGCTTCATCCATGTGAGTATGCAGCCTCCCTTGGGAATGCTGCCCCTCGCCCCCCCTCGACGGAGGCACCCCCTGACATGTGTGCCGTCCTGCAGATGAAGGCTGTGGCGGGAATGAAGATGAGCTACCAGGTCCAACGGGCCATCTGGCCATCCCGGGACACGGTGATCCGCGGCTTCCGGCCAGACGAGATGCACACGGCGCTGTGCTCACACCTTTTCAGCATGGTGCGGGGGAACCGGCAGCACCGCCGTGCCTTCCTCATCTCGCTGCTCAACCTGTTCGACGACAGCGCCGTAAGTCTGCCTCTGAGCGTCGGGACCGCCCGCACCATTAGGCCCTGCCTGAGGCTAACACGCCCCTCTCCCCCTTGCAGAAGACTGAGGTCAACATGCTGCTGTTCATCGCAGACAACCTGGCCTGCTTCCCCTACCAGAGCCAGGAGGAGCCGCTCTTCATCATGCACCACATCGACATCACGCTGTCCGTGTCGGGGAGCAACCTGCTGCAGTCTTTCAAGGAGGTGGGCATCCCCGCCTGGCAGTGTTGTCTGGGTGTCCCGCACTCAGCTATATCACTCATGTCTCTCCTCACTCCTCTCTCTGCCACCAGTCCCTGCTGAAGGAGACAAAGAGCAGGGAGAAACCGCGACAGATAGACCCAAAGGATGGCTCCGAGGAGGAGGAGGATGAGGACGATGGGCCGAGCAGTGGAAACAACAGCAGCGACGAAGATGTGGTGGTGCGACGCTCCAAGAAGCCCAAGCAGGCAGTGGTGGCCGTGGTCTCTGACTCGGACCTGGATTCGGACCTGGAGGCAGAGGACGTGGACAGAGTGATGCAGCGCCTGCCCAGCAACTCCGGGCCCCTGATGGACTTTGCCAATGCCTCTCAGGGCATCCTTCTGCTCCTGGTCCTGAAACAGCACCTGAAGAGCCTCTATGGCTTCTCGGACAGGTGCGTGCTTATGCCACCAGGGGGCGCTGGTGGAGGGGCATTGATTCCTGAATGGCTGTATCGACCCTCTAAATGTATATTATATTCCTTTTGGCACATTCGTTGAGCTTTCTCATCATTCCATCCTCATACTGCATAATTCTTTGTTTTGCCCAATGCCCCCCCCCCCCACAGTAAAATCCAGAAGTATTCCCCGACGGAGTCAGCCAAGGTGTATGACAAGGCGGTGAACAGGAAGACCAACGTGCACTTCAGTCCCCGGCAGACGCTGGAATTCTTGTCCAACATGTCCAAATCAGACCTCACCTATGAAACCAAGAGGAAGATCGTCAGGCAGTACCTGGATGTGAGTACTTTTGGTCTGCAGGTGCATTGTGGGTATCCGTGGGTGTTTGATCAGCAGACTAACTCAGCCCCTGCCCATCTAACTCCGGTGTCTCAGTTCAAGCTGCTGATGGAGCACCTGGACCCAGATGAGGAGGACGAAGAGGGCGAGGCGTCGGCCAGCGCTAACGCCCGCAACAAAGCCATCTCAGCATTACTGGGAGGCTCCAGTCCCAAGAACAACACCGCCATCGGCGACACAGAGGATGATGAAAGCGAGGGAGAGGACAGGACACCAGGGGTGAGGAGCCGCACGGGGTAGATGGGGAAGGTGGATCTGTCTGTGGAACCAGGGAGGCGATGTCGGCAGATAACAGCCCATTCCTCTCTTTCCACAGTCTTCCCGAAAAGCCAGACGGGGAGTAGACTCTGCCGAAGCGTCCGGTCACATGAACGAGACAGTAGAGGCCATGGACGTCATCGCCATCTGCTGCCCCAAGTACAAGGACCGGCCACAGATCGCGCGGGTCATCCAGAAGACCAGCAATGGCTATAGCGTGCACTGGATGGCCGGGTCTTACTCAGGCGCCTGGGCCGAGGCCAAGAAACGGGACGGACGCAAACTGGTGCCTTGGGTGGACACCATCAAGGAGTCGGACATCATTTACAAGAAGATCTCCTTGACGAGCTCGCACAAGCTGACTAACAAGGTGGTGCAGATTTTACGATCGCTGTATGCAGCCAAGGAGGGGACTTCCAGCTAATGAACCCAAAACGTCAGACCCCCCCCTCCCCCCGCAGGCTGACTTCACTGGGATCCAGCGTTTTCTAAGAATACTACAGACACACAAAACTTGAAATGCAGCATTCTGATGGACCTGAGGGAGTAAGAGGAAGAGTCTGTGCCGAGCTTCAGGTGGAGATCTGGTTCAAGCTGGAGTTCAGCAGGAAAATCAGGAGGGGGCAGATGTTTGGGGAATGTGTGTGTGGGGGGGGAGGGGCTCCTTCGCTGTTGTGCAGCAGAAATCCTGGTCTTTTGATTTCTACTCCCACTGTATCATAGTTTAACAAAAAAGAAAAATGTTTATATCTCTGAAATTCTGTTTAAAAAAATAAACTTAAAGTGAATGTTGGAAATTAGTGTGTCGATGTTATTAAAAAAGTGTTCTTGGAGTTAACCTAGCGCCAGGCGGCTCTCATTAGCATAGCTCAGTTTGCAGGGAAGCAGCTTTTACGTTGCCTTTTGTCGTTCATGCTGTACAATGGCAGTCTCCTGGATATTATTTATTCTGTTTTAAAGGAAGCATGCAGTATCTGTGGCCTACCTGCAGGGGGAGTTTTTGTAAATGTAGATTTTGATGTATTAGGTCACCCTAGTGATGAGGGAAAGGGGTCCCCAGCACTTCTGGCGGAACAAATACTGCAATAAATTTTTTTACTTCTCTTTGTTACTTGTCTTGTTTGCATCTCACTTTTTGGGTTTTCATTTTATTTTCTGTTGTCGATATCATTAGGCAGCTTAAATGTCAGTTTGTATAACCTGTCTTTAGTGTTTCTTTCTTCCATTTGAAAGTTTTTGTTTGTTTTTAAATGAAGTAACTACATCTGGAGGATGAGGAGGTGGGTGCAGGTCATTCAGATATGAACAGACCTGCTGTATTTTCATGCTGCTTCAAATCCTGCTGAGGCTCTGGGCCAGGCTCCGGCTGTCCCAGCCTTCCCACTGAGCTGTCTGGGAACACCCACAGTTATTTTGGAGAGTGGAAGCAATGCTTTCTTCTCTGGAGGAGGAATTTCATTTCTGTAGAGGAACATCTGGGCTTCTGTTCCAGCACTTAAAGAAACCGTAAGCTGGGTGTTTGCTGTGGTTTTGGCCTCCATAGACATCTCCTGTCTGTTCCTCAGCCCAGCCCACTGAGTGGAAATGGGTATCACACTGTTGTCAAAAGCCAGTAAATTAGTTTTAATGCCCCATATGTTGTCTCTGCCAATGTCTAATTTTCTATATTCTATAAAATTTTGCTAATCATTTTTTATAAAAATGTGACAAGACTAAAGGTGGGTTTTAGATTAAATTTAGCATTTAGGTACATTTACCACCTTTGAATATTTAAAAAAAATCTTATTCCTTCGTCTCATTTTAACAATTGAGACGTTCATCATATTAACCACTTCTCAGATGCACAACGTTTGATGTCGAGTGCGGTGTAGTGACGCACGTTCGCCGCAGACTCCGGCGGTGCTGCAGTGCACTGGCTCAGTGTCCCGCGTCGAGTCACCGGAAGCGCTCAGCTCTGACTTTTGACCTTTCACTCCACGGCATGAGGCTGGCGGGATACGGTGGAGGTGGTTGTGCCTTTGGAATCTGAGAAGACCTGTTAATTTGAGGGAAAGCGTAACTAAAACAAATCCACAGCACTTTATTTTCTGATAAAACGGAGAATTTAGATTAAGGTAAGTATGCGGTTTCTTCAAATATGTCAGTTTAAGTGTGGGGTATAAGCCGTTAGGTTTTTGCAGATCCCGCGTTTTGCCGGTTCTGTGGCTGTACTGACCGGCGATACCATAGTTACCACCATAGCTCTTACACATTCACTCAGCGATACTGTGCGGGTTTGCCCAGTTATTTGTAAAAAAGAGGACACCGGCGACAGGACGCATAGAGAGGCGTCAGAGCAACGCAAATATTCGCACAGAAAGTATTTTAACTGTACAAAGCAAATGTCAGCATGAAACAAAGCGAAACCCCGGATATTTCAGGCATTTCTTTTTAGATCCCAATAAAGAGGACGTATGGTCACTTAAGTTTATTTCGGGATGGTATGTGAGGTAGCTGGCATATCGCGCATTTCTGAGCGGGGTTCCTGTAAGTCACGCTGGTAGCTGTTTACTCGCATGTTACAGCATCACACCGATTGTGATCTGTGCCGGCTCCGCTTCTGCTCCAGGCGTTTTCCGTTTCCCCGGCGATGCCGTCCAACTTGGGCCCCAGCAGCCCCGCCGCTGCCCTGCACGAAGCGCTGGATAACGCTGGCCGGCTAATTGATCGTCACTTGCAGGAGGACCGTTGCTTCCCCGACCTTTCGGAGCTCCTCAATGTTCCCGCACACAGTGAGTGCCCTCTGGCAGCTGCCATGTTTGTGCTCTGATTTAATAACTTTTCTACTGTTCACTGCTTACATTCCCGTCTGCCATGGTCTGCTCCCCTCCATCTCCGATACAGACATGCCTTCCCTGTCGGGAGTGTCGGACATGGATTACCCTCTACAGGGCCCGGGGCTGATCAGCGTGCCGAGCCTCCCCGAGCTGAGCGCCGTCCGCAGGGTTCCCCTTCCCCCCGAGCTGGTGGAGCAGTTTGGTCGTATCCTTCAATATGTTATTGTCAGAATGTATAAATGAGAGCTACTCCTTTCCGCAGGTGCAGCAGGCTTCTGCCGAGATGTGGTGTATTTTAGTATCTAAGTAAAATGCGAAATTCTGCAGTAAAAGTTGAGAGCCTTAACCGCGATGACCCACAGACATGCAGTGCAACTGCATGATGGGAGTTTTTCCTGAGATCAGCCGGGCCTGGCTCACTGTGGACAACGACATCTTCATGTGGAACTATGAGGACGGGTGGGTGCTGTGATGTAACTTACCGAGTTCCAGTGGGCGGGTGTTACCGGTGATGCTAATGTGGGTTCGTCTGCCCAGGGGGGACGTGGCGTACTTTGACGGTCTGAGTGAAACCATCCTGTCAGTGGGGCTGGTCAGACCAAAGGAAGGTGAGCAAGTTCACAGCTGCACGTTTCCCTGTTTGTCTGTATGGGCTGTTTGTCTCACTGTTTATGGCTGTCTCCCTCTTAGGTATCTTCCAGCCCCATATCCACTTTCTACTGGTGCTGGCTACCCCTGTGGATGTTGTCATCCTTGGCCTCAGCTTCCCCAGAGCCCAGGCAGGTGAGTCTCTTCCCCCAATGACCTTGGTCTCCCTGCCTTTAGCCAAGCCACAGTCACTATTTGCTACGTTTCCCAGTTACCAATCCCCTCATGCCCCTTCCACAGGTCTGAATGACAGCATGTCGAGCGGCATGCAGCTGCTGCCGGACCCCCTGTACTCCATCCCGACAGACAACACGTACCTGCTGGCGGTGGCCTCCACCGACCTGGGCCGTATCTTCCTGGCGGGCAAGGATGGCTGCCTGTATGAGATCGCCTATCAGGCAGAGGCTGGCTGGTTCAGCCAACGCTGCCGGAAGATCAACCACTCCAAGAGCAGCCTGTCCTTTCTCGTGCCCTCCCTGCTGCAGTTCTCGTTTTCTGAGGATGGTCAGTGCATTTAACCACTTACCCAGTTATTCTATCCATACAAGAAATGCTTGTAGCATTATAATAGGTACTCGTAGCCAAACATTTTGTGTGTTATTTGCAGTGTTTGCATTTCAGATGGTTAGAAATTGTTTGTGTTGCCTCCTTTTGTATGAACGGTATCTCTGCAATGTTTGTAAGCTACAGTAGATTTGTCCATGTTGGATTTTGCAAATCCAAACCACACAGCTGAAGTAAAATCTTGTTTTGGAACCACTTCTTCCTCATAAGCCTGATAACATCGTTTATTCCACACCCTAGCCAACCTATGGGCTGTGTGTTTACCATGTAACACAAATGCAGTCTGATGGTATACACAGTTTTATTTGTTACTTTTATCTTCTTTTACCAAGTTACGTAACCTGGTTAGAAAAGATCAGTTAAGTTCAAGATCTACTCATTAAGTTGTGATCCACTGAAAGAGATAATTGACAAAGAAGAGATATATACAGACAGTGCTTAGATGTTACGCAGGGTGAATGTACTTTGTTTCACATCAGTCTGTTTTGTTGTAGTGCTGTTGCAGCCTGTGAACATGCAGGCGTTGCGTGACGGGCACGTACCGGTTTGTTCTATCGTTATAATAATAGTGTTAAATAGTGCTGTATCACAATTCTTGTGATAACTCTGAAACGCTTATCGTGGATACAATTTCAGCTGGTCACAGTAAATGATTGTCCTGTCGCCGCCACAGCCTTACACCCACCGGTGGGAAAATAGCAATGCAGTGCATTTAATCAGGGTGCATTTCATAGGATTCCTCGAAAGGCCATCTCATTCTCAGTGTCATCTCTCCGCACAGATCCTGTGGTTCAGATCGCTGTTGACAACTCTCGCAACATCCTCTACACACGCTCTGAGAAGGGGGTTCTACAGGTAGGCTGCCCAATAGGTTAAGGGTCCTGACCTGCATCCGGAAGGTAATGGATTGTAACCCTTGCAAGGGTCCCAGCTGTAATGCTGTCAGGGGTCGTGTGTGTTGAAAAAGGCAAAATATGAAACTCCTCATGTTTGTTCATCATTAATGAATTATCATGCAGCTTTTATCCAAAGTAGAAAATGTATTTTTTCCTGATCTATTCATAATTTGTACTTCAGTAGTAACCAAGTTGTTACTAAGTATTTGTGCCCCGTCAGCTAAAGCAATACCAAAAAATTTTTAACTCATGTTTCTGGACAGAGAAATAAGTTTAATCTGAAGTGCTTTGGGACAGCCTTTACACTTTCCTCCAGTCAGTGCTCGCACCTGCCGGTACCCACTAAGAGTCGGCCAGACCTTTCAGGTAAAACACGATGACGAACTTCCCTGGTTTTATGCAGATGTATGACCTGGGTGCCGACGGCCAGGGCATGAGTAGAGTGGCCGCCATGTCCCAGAGCTCCATCGTTGCAGCAGCGGGGAACATCGCCAGGTGCGCTCAGTCAGGAGCTGGACTACTCGGGGGGGCTCATATTGACTTCCTGGCAAGCTAGCTAACTCGTGTGTGTCCCCAGGACAATCGACCGCTCGGTCTTCAAACCCATTGTTCAGATCGCTGTGATTGACCGATCGGAGTCCCTGGACTGCCAGCTACTGGCCATTACACACGCGGGTAAGATACATTGCCTGACGCTCTCTGCTCTCTGCCTCCTGGGCTGTCCCGCCTTCAGCTGCCTCTGTATGCCCACAGGGGTGCGGCTGTATTTCAGTGCCGCGCCGTTCGCCCCGCCCAGTGCCAGGCACACCCCTGCCCGGCCCAGCCTCCTGGTGCTTGTCCACGTGCGTCTTCCGCCAGGCTTTTCTGCCTCTTCTACACTGCAGAAGCCTGCCAAGGTTCACAAGGCACTCTACACCAAAGGTAACCCCGCCATCTTGTGTTTTGGCCCCGCCTCCCATCACACTTATTCCGAGCATGACGCATGAGCTGAACCCGTCCCTGCTGTTTTCCCAGGGGTCCTGCTGATGGCTGCGTCAGAGACTGAGGACAGCGACATTCTCTGGTGCATGAACCATGATTCCTTCCCTTTCAAGAAGCCACTCATGGAGGCTCAGGTTGGCAGCGTTGCCGCACAGCCTCGGTGTTAAGGGGTTTCGCCCTGGCCGGCATAACACAGGTGCGCTAGGTTCTCACTCTGTACCATATCTCTGCAGATGACCACCAATGTGGATGGTCACTCGTGGGCGCTGTCCACCATTGAGGAGGGCAGGGCAGACAGGGTCTCCACACCCATCAACAAAGACCTGGTTCCTCTCACGGACTCCCCCGTTGTGGTGCAGCAGCACAATGTGCCTCCCAAGAAGTTTGTGCTCCTCTCTGCCAAGGTGGGTAATCAGGGAAGGAGATGTTTACGGCTGCCACTGTGCTCTGTCTGTCTCCTATCTTTTGTCATCTGTCTGTCTGTCTCAACACTTTTTCGCTTCTTGACTTGTGCTGACTCGGTGAAAACTCCTGAAAGATGTATATACAAACATGTGTTTTAATGCCCTTCTCAGGGGAGTCACATCTTCCACAAGCTGCGGCCTGTGGACCAGTTGCGCCACCTGCTGGTGAGCAGCGGTGGTGGCGAGGGAGAGGAGATCGACCGCTTCTTCAAGCTGCACAGGGTGGGTGTGCAACTTGTGCCCCCCTAGCATTGTGTCACTTGCCCCTGCTGCTGTGCTGTGTCTGATGTGCGTCTCCACACAGGAGGAGCAGGCTTGTGCCACGGCACTCATCTTGGCGTGTTCCAGCTCTGCATGTGACCGTGAAGTGTCAGCGTGGGCCACACGAGCGTTCTTCAGGTCAGCTCTATGTACATTTGAGTGTGGGCTGCTCATAAAGGCATTTCTCCGTCACCACTGACGTCTCCAGTTCGTTTGCAGGTACGGCGGTGAGGCCCAGATGCGCTTTGCCTCTGCCCTCGCCACGCCCAGTAACCTGGGGCCCCTCTTTGGCTCACCTGTCCCAGGTGAGCCTGTCAACTCTACATGTCAGCAATTGAGGTCAGATATGTAAAGCCACATGACACAGTTCAAAGGTCCCATGCTGGTGTGTCTCCACCCACAGGGTCCCCGGTATCTGTGGGCAGTCCCCTCCCCAACCCCAGCTTCCTAGTCACACCTGCTCCAGGTATGGTTCCTCATCCTGGGTGGGATGTCTCTCAGTTATTGTGTGTGTCCGGTAAACGTGGCATGTGGATAATGCCAGCCAGTGTTGGGGACAGGAGCCAGAGGTGCTTTATTGAGCTTCGCTCAAAGCTGCCACCCTCCCCCAGGTCTGGTGCCTGCCAGCATGTCAACACCCATATTCCCTGCCGGTCCAGGGGCGCCCCCTCTAACCGGGGGCTCTGCAGGCCCCGAGGTGGTCTTCTCCGGGAAGCACAATGGCATCTGCCTATACTTCAGCCGCATCTTGGGGTGAGTGTCCACAGGCCATGCCTGGGGTGGGTTTAAAGTGGACATACTCCTGCTTGCTTACTTCTGCCTGTCCTCAGGAGCATCTGGGATGGCAGCCTGGGCGTGGAGAAGTCAGTCGGCAGAGGGGGCCAGATACTGAGTGTGGTAAGTCACAGCGTGTGGCAGCGGCTGCAGGTTCGAGGCGAGTCCTGAGTCTCCCAGCTGTGTGTCTTAACTGTCCAATGTCACTCATCATGGGGTGGTGGTGCATGGTGGTGATGTCAGTGCTGAACTGTCAGAGTGAGTAATGAGAGTGCTTTCATGTGATAAGTGGGGAGTGGTGCGCTAGGTCACGTGCTCTGTTACTGTCTATCGGGAGCTCAGCGGTGACTCGCAAACCACTGTCTCGCATAGCCCTTCCAGGTGGGAGTCATTATCATGCTAATGCTAATCTGGTTCCACTCTAGTCTCCTTTTTCTAGATCCAGGCTTTTGCTGCAGTATTTGCGATGTTTAAGCAGAACGCCATAACGACGCTTTTCGCTCAGATTTTCTTTTTTACACTGTGCTCAGAGTGCAACCAAATTCATCTTTGACCTGCCCAATCAAACTTCGTGGGCTGGTACTTTTAGACACCTTAAGTTATGAATGAAATGTTGGCTGATTGTCCTGTGCAACCTTTTTCATCATTTCAGTACTTGTCTTTAGCTCTGGTGCTGCAAACTTTGAATAGGCCTATTGATAACTTTTAAGCATCGGCTGGCAACATCAATATGTTAACCAATATATTGTGTATCTACATATTGTTTGTTTCATCTAAGGCATGGGCCAGTATGATTCTGATGGTATGAACCTTAACCCTCTGGAGTCGGCTATCCCGCCCGCGGGATAAAACAGAAATCGCGTCTATCCGTTTAAAAAACTCCGCGAG
>JAAGVU020000113.1:20860569-20873035 GCA_011763525.2 Mormyrus iriodes | reverse complement strand
GCAGCAGCTCTCAGCAGGTTCAGCAGGAGCTCCAGAGGAAGTATCACAGTGAGTCCCTGTCCTTTTCTGTCCCTGTCGCCATTATGGTCCCCTCACTCTGTACCACAGTAAGTCCCTTTCTGTCCCTGTTACTGTCCCCTCAGTATGTACCATAATGAGTCCCTTTCTGTCCCTGTCCCCATTATGGTCCCCTCACTCTGTACCACAGTAAGTCCCTTTCTGTCCCTGTTACTGTCCCCTCAGTATGTACCATAATGAGTCCCTTTCTGTCCCTGTCCCCATTATGGTCCCCTCACTCTGTACCACAGTAAGTCCCTTTCTGTCCCTGTTACTGTCCCCTCAGTATGTACCATAATGAGTCCCTTTCTGTCCCTGTCCCCATCACTATCCCTTCACTCTGTACCACAGTGCATCCCTGTCACTGTCCCCTCAGTCTGTACCACATAGGTGCTGTCCCACCTAATTTTCAGAACCTGGTCCTTGTTTACAAGTCCCTGGGCAATCTCGACCGGGAAATTTTGTAGCTCCTGGTCACTTGTCTGTCTCTTTCACACCGCACAACAAGGAACTGGAGACTTTATGCTAAATAGGCATGGGAGATGCAAAAGGCTTGTAGGTTAATCTTCACACGTAATTTCATATGAAACTACACAACCACCCCAATCAATGGGGGATCAACAAGTCATTTTGTTAGTTATTTGGGGGATTGATCATGATCAAAACGGGATACCGCCTTTTATTTATACTACCCATGACATGTTTATAATTATTATTAAATCTGGCCAGCAGATTGATCTTTCAATTTCCACAGAATAAGAAAAGGTGTAACGATTTTCCACTAATAGGCACTTGCAAGTTTCACTGCCGGCACTGGTGATATTAGACAAAAGTATGTCGGTTATCAATTGAATTTTCTGATGCAGAAATATAGAGACCCAAGCAAAAAATGTATTAATTGATGCATTAAATGTAACTGAGGTACAAAAATGATTCCATCTGCTCAGTTTATGTTCTGCTACATCTCTTTTCCTAGTGCCGGTACTTGTGGGTAACCAATCAGCAAGTTTATCACTGTAAGCGCCTCCCTAGTAGGTTGTGTTTGAAGGAAAAGTACCAAGTCGGTACTACTGTAGGTACTAAAAAGGGTTCTGGAACTCCCTCTGAGGAACTATAATCAGGCCCAAGTTCCTGCGCCTAGTGTGTTTGTCCCCTCGCACTGACCCTCCTCCCCATCTGCTTGACAGCGGAGGCGCAAGCCTATGAGAAGACCTCCTTGCAGGGCATCCAGCAATTGGTGCATCGTTCCTGCCAGACGTTGGCGCTGTGGAAGTTACTGTGTGAGCATCAGTTCAGCCTGATCTTGGCTGAGTTGCCCAAGGTACACGTGTGCTTCTGTGTGTGCGTGCGCCCACCTTTTCGGGTGCGATGCTCCCTGCTTCCCCTGACGTGATGGCTGTACCCCTCTGTGCATCAGGAGTTCCAGGAACAGGTGAAGAGCAGCAGCTTTAAGGACGTGGTCATCCGGGGCAGCGAGCTAACCGGTGCTCTCATCACCGCCCTCATCAATGTCTACATCAAGGACAGCGCCTCGGTGGACGCCATCAGCCTGCACCTGCGCGACATTTGCCCCCTACTCTACAGCTGTGATGACAGCGTCTGCTCCAAGGTGCCCCCCTTTCCCAGCACACAGCCCAGCACCCCACCCCGTTGGTATAGCCCTCTGACCTTTGATCTCTCTACTACAGGCAAATGAGCTGCTCCAGGGTTCCCGGCAGCTGCAGAGCAAGGTGGAGCGGGAACGAGCGCTGAGGGAGTCCCTGCGGCTCTACCAGCAGATCAGCCACCACACGGACCTGCAGTTGGTGTGCGCGCAGTACCGCAGCGGTGAGTGCTGGGTACTGCGGGCCGAGTACCAGTTACTGGACAGTGGGTACCGGCCATTGATTACCTCCTGGCCACACCTGTGTGATGCCCCCTCTCCCCTCCCTGCACAGTGCGTTTCTACGAGGGTGTCCTGGAGCTTTGTCTCACAGCAGCCGATAAAAAGGACCCCCAAGGGCTAGGCCTCCACTTTTACAGAAACGGGGAGCCGGAGGGAGACTCAGCCGGACAGCTTGCCTTTCAGGAGAGGTAGGGGGACACCGTGCTGGGCCATAGTAGACTGGTATGCTGGCTGGTTATAAAGCATCCATCCCCCTCTCCACCCTGCAGGCTGTCCTGCTACAAGTGCGTGACTGACACCATGCAGGAGCTGGTGGCCCACAGCACAGTGGCCCCCCAGTCACCCAGCGTGCCCAAACAGCCCGGCCCCCCCGTCTTGACCTCTGACCCCAACATGCTGAGCAACGAGGATGCCGCCGCCCACGTGAGTCACCCCACCATCATGGACTAGCCCAGCCTGCTGGGACAGACGTGACCCACCTCTCGTTCCCACTCTCCCCTCCTCTGCAGTTTGAGCAGGCCCTCCAGCTGGCCCAAAAGTCTCAGGATGAACTTTTCCACATCGCCCTCTACAACTGGCTGATTCAGGCAGACCTGACTGAGAAGCTTCTGGAGGTACGTGGAGGGAGCATATGATGGGTGTGATCAGCCCATATGGACCCGCCTGGTGTGAGCAGGTTACTTCTGCTCCAGGTGAACTCGCCCTACCTGGAGGAGCACCTCATGCGGATGATCAAGCAGGACCAGAACAAGGTGCACAGCATGGACCTGCTGTGGAGGTACTACGAGAAAAACCGCAGCTTCAGCAAGGCAGCACATGTCCTGGCCAGGCTCGCAGACATGCACAGGTAAGGACGTGTCACATAGGATGGGGGCTGCTGACCCCGACGCTCCCCTGACGCCCCCCTCCACCCCTCCGCAGCACGGAGATCTCCCTAAGGCAGAGGCTAGAGTACATCTCCAGGGCCATCCTGTCAGCCAAGAGCTTCTCTGGGACCTCCTCACAGGGGACCGATGGCGAGTTCCTCAACGAGCTGGAGGAGAAAATGGAGGTACGTTGGAAAGGGCACTGGTGAGAGCCATTGGGGGGAGGGGCCCCACTGTCCCCCGCTCATAGCCTTCACGCCTCAATAGGTGGTGCGGATCCAGGTGCAGATCCAGGAGACTCTCAGCCGGCAGTATTCCCAGCATCCCTCAGTGCAGGCAGCTGTGTCACAGCTGGACTCCGAACTGATGGACATCACCAAGGTATGGCCCTCGGTCGAGGAAGCCAGCTTCAACCCCCCACCCCCTGGTGTACTGAGCCCCCTGTCCCCCCCCACCAGCTCTACGGTGAGTTTGCAGACCACTTCCGGCTGTCGGAGTGCAAGCTGGCCATCATCCACTGTGCCGGCCACTCAGACCCCATCCTGGTGCACTCTCTGTGGCAGGAGATCCTGGAGAAAGGTCAGTGTCCTGGGGGTGTGGTCTGGCCTGCCCCAACCTCCTCTCCCCCCTTTTTTATTTCACCCTTTTCTCCCCTAGAGCTGAGTGACAGCGTGACCATGACCGCAGATGACCGTATGCGAGCTCTGAGCCTGAAGCTGGTGTCCCTGGGCAGGATCTACGCGGGCACGCCCCGCTACTTCCCCCTGGGTGAGAAGCTCCTTGCGTGCGTCTATGCACCCGCCTTCCATCCTCTGTTGGTGTCTGTAATTGCCCCATTCTTACCCCTTAGTGGACGTGCCTGGGCTTGCCCATCCAGGCTCGACCCATGGGGCTGTCCCAGGGGTTTAGGGGAGGTTGTGCTGCTGGGCTAAGGCTCATGTTCCCACTGCAGAGTTCCTGGTGAAGTTCCTGGAGCAGGAGGTGTGCCGCCTGCACTGGGACGTGGGGTTCACAACGTCCACCATGCTGGAGATGGGCGTGCAGCTGCCCAGGTTGCTGGAAGTGTACGACCAGCTCTTTAAGACACGGGTAGGAGGCAGGGCCGCGGGCAGGGAGCCGAGCTGCGCGTTAGAGCCCGATGGCGAGACTGATCCGCAGCCTCTGTGCCCACAGGACCCCTACTGGCAGCGCATGAAGAAGCCGCTGCACTTGCTGGAGTGCATCCACGCACTGCTCTTGGGCTACGTGGAGGACCCGAGCCGTGTGCCTGCGTATGACAGGTGCTGTCTCGGCGGGCCGCTAGCCCCCCTCCCCCACCCCATCCCCGCTGACCACATGTGCACTTGCTTACAGGAGGAGGTTCACCAATGTGTGCCTGGACAACATCTGTGGCTATCTGGTGGAGCTTCAGTCATTGAGCCCCAGCGCCGCCCTGCAGCATGTCATCGGCAACTTCAAGGCCCTGCAAGCCAAGCTGGAGAAGGTGCACTAAGAGCCTGGGGAGGTCATACCCATGCAGGGTGGCTCACCACTGAGGCCCCCCTCCTACCACAACCACCCGAACACAAGCAGATCTCACTACCATTTTTTTTTTCATCCCTTTAATTGTTTTGCATGTTATCACCAGCTGGAGGTCTGAGTATGAACAACGAAGCTTGATGGTGGGTCAGACTGCCAATGGTGTGTCTCCGCCCCTTCCCCCCGGCTGTAGATACCACTGCTCATTCCCCCCTGAAAACAGGCCTGGTGCTCTCAATGTAACCTTCGTATGATGCTCTGGTGGCTGGTGTTCTGCAGTAACCCCGGTCCCCCCAAGGGTGCCACTGTGCTTCGCTGTGGTACGTGCACTTCAGTAATTCCCAGGGGTGGGTATTAACAGCATTGCATTCACATCTGGCGCCCCCCTTGAGGAGGGCCTGGGGAGTGGGGGGGTCCCAGTGTGCTATACGGAGCCCTGCTTTCGCTAAGGGGCCCCGGCTCCTGGATTGTTAGTCGACTCACTTGCCCTGGGATTTCCATTCTCCTGTTGGCACCTTCAGTGGTGCCCTAACCAAGCACTGGGTATGAATGGACAGTGTCCCAGTACCTCTGGCAGGCGGAACACCGACATTTTCTTCTTTTGTTTAGTGTGCAACCCACTCCTCCCCACCGAAGAGGAGTTCCTTACTTTAAAACCTGACACTGATATTTTATAATAAACTTTTTATGTAAATCAACCATTTAGGTTTGTTTTGTATGTTTTTGATAGAGGCTTTGCTGACTGATTTGTATTGTAATAAAAACTGAAAGCACTGAGAAATTTGTCTTGGATTTAATATAATAAAAACGCCAAAAATAAATCTTTATAGCGTAGAGTGGTGTAGTACTCGAGGCAACCTTTTCTGGGTTTCCTCTCGGCATCGACTTTGTTTTGACTCGGGCTCCAACAGGACTCGAAGTTTTTTTTTTCAGGACCAGTCAATATTTATCGCAACGGCTTCATATTCACCTGTTAACCCTGAGAATCCAACAAACGTAAAATGCGTTGATTTTCGCACCCCTAAGTCTCAGGCTCGGAACTCTGGATAGGTATGATAAGACATGAATCGCATATCTTTGTAATCGAGCAAACTTGCGCGATCCGGTTGTCCAAAATTTTCCAGAGTAATCCTGTGCGCAATGAGGCATCTGGTTTAAATATTTTCCACGAAAAACCACCCCTAATAATCCATAAAACATCGACATTATTCACATTAGACGGTTTTAACAAAGCGCATATCCGCTTCCACGCTGATTCACGTTGTACCCTTTTAGGAAAAAATACTTATTTTTTAATTTATTTATTAGCCTATAAATAAATGGACTGCAGTTCTACTAGAAATAAACGCAGCATCCAATTTATTAGGAAGACAATTGCATGATATTTTCGCAATGTTATGTCGAGCTCCGTCAAATCAGTTAAAATAGAACCTTCCCATCGTTGGTTTGTTTGAGGCTAAAATGACGAGTTTCTTTCTCAAATTTCACTTTACCAGTCCTAGCATATAGGCGGAAAAGCGATTGCGATTGACATTCAGCATTAGACTCTAAAACCGTCTGTCTGCGTTTATCCAGTGGATCATAAACTAAACAATGGTTTCTATTTCAATTTCTTTCAGCTGTTATAAAGTAAAAAATATTAAATTATAAATTTTTTAAATATATAAAAGCATGCATTGCTGTCTATCAGATAAGTTGCCAAATGGGTGCAAAATCAAAGATATTCATTTCCGCCTGGCACTAACCATGTATTCCTTCACAGTACCAGAAACGATAAAAAGGTCCCCAATGAAACTCCTGCATTCCCACATCATAGAGACGAATCTCAGCTTTTATAAGAGCATATCTGTAATGCCTGCAATTTTTTATATTAGATGAGACTAAAAATTTAGAAATTTCAATAGGTGCAAGTATTTAAGCATTAAATTATGACATGTCTGAGCAGCCCAGAATGTCCCGAAAACAAAAACATACAGCATATGTGGGTACCTCGTGTACATACCATGTAATCAGCCTAAAATCAAAGGGAGAGAAAAATACTCAAAAATTGATAAGGTTCAAAGGGTTAACACAGTACTGTGATTGGGTGTAAAACGTCCTGCTTCAAAGTTCAAATGCAACCAATAAGATGTGTCTTACTTGAAAAAATGCTAAATTTGTACAAAAGCATTTATATTGAAATTTTAAGAAAAAACGTCCATGGTTCAAATTATATCATGACACAAATTTTAGGCCATACTGCCTAGCCCCAAGATGGTGCCTATGCTCCACACTTTATAGTGTGTTGTGTTATGTAGACTCAAACATTTGGTCTGTTTCTGATCTTGACTTGGTCTTGCCCTGCCTTTGTCTTGGTCTTGTCTCAGTCGTGATACTCTCTGGTCTTGGTAATGACTTGGTCTCGGTTTAGGTGGTCTTGATTACATCACTAACGTAGAGTGTGATGTTCAACTGGTGTCAGCACTAATGTGTTTAACCTCCATGCAGAGACCCAAAACGGTTATCATCCTCTTTATGGTGTTCCCAAGAGGCTTATGGCATCGCAGGTGTATGAGTTTACCTAATTAATGAAATTGTCCTCTTCCTTGTTGACTTGTGCATGTTGACACAGTGGCCTCTAATGAGCTGTAATTATACATTTGGTCACAGTGGACACCCAGCTCTCACTGATTGTGTGCATACATGACGGATGGTGCCTTTCATCACCCTCCATGTAGCCTGACATTACTTATTTTGAAATCTTTTTAATCAATCATTTTCGATCACCCTTTAATTTCTTTTGCCTGTATGCGATGGCAGGCCTGTTTGGCCTGACCTGCAGGAACTTGACTGGAGTCAATAGCAGAAAATAGTGCCACACACCGCTGGCGTACAAAGTTATTCTTTATAAATGAATCCCTGTACCTCTGCTAGATCATTAACTCACACATAGAAAACTAGGTTAACCATACATACAGGAACATGCCTCCTTGGATTGTTTTCAATGCTTTCACCCTCGGCATGAGCAGGTCAGTTTTCTGATGCCATAGAGGAAGATGTAGGGGATGATGCTGGTGTAGGAGGCACCCATGTACAAGGTTACATTCAGCACCATGGACGACTCGTTGACATTGTTGTATATACGCAGTAGCAGATGGGTCAGCCAGCAGACCAGGAAAATGCTGGCCACAGCCACCACACTCTTGGCAGCCCTTACTTGGGTGCCAGCGTTTGGTGTGGGCTTGCTGGGTCGTGGGGGTAGAATATTCTTAGCCCCTTCTGCCACTGTCCCTCCTGGCAGGCTGGATCCTTCTGCCCCAAGTGTTTGGGGAACAGGGGGTGGGTCGGCACCCATCCCCTGGATACGTTTCTGGTGTCGGAGTAAGGTGACCACAATCTGGGTGCTAGTGAATAAGATTCCACAAATGGGCACAACATTAGCCAAGGTCAAGTATGTGATGTCGTAGATTTCCTTGGCTTTCTGAGAAGGAAACTCTACTGTGCATTCAGCTGCCGTCTGGTTCTTGGTCTCCAAGAAACTGTAGATGAGGTTGGGGAAGCTGAAGACCATAGCAACAGCCCAGCCCCCAGCTATCAGTGGCGCGATCAGTCGGAGGCTGTCCAGTGCCACTGGGGCTCCACCACGTTTCAGGGAGCCCACCAGCTTCTGGTACCAGAACAGACTGATCAGCAAAGTGGAGAAGATGCTGTTGGTTTCAGAGAGGTCTGAGAAGAAAAAAAACATCTTGCAGTATATATTGCCCAGGAACCATCCGCCAGCGAAATCTGACATGGTGTCAGGCAAGTCCACTAGGGCATTGGTGATGAGGTTGGAGATGGCCAGGTTGAGGAATAGGGCTTCGTTGGTTCGAAGGTGAGATTTTGTGCTGGGTAGCGAGCGAATTGCCAGCCAGTTATTTCCCAGAATCCCTAGCAGGCACAAGAGAGCTCGGATGCAAGACTGAATCAACTTTACTATATCCATCTGGAAGAAATGCTTTGGCTCCTTAGCAATGTGAACCGATAGGTACGTTTCCCTCTGTGCTGGGAGCTGGGAGTGGTGATTGCCCTGCAAGTGTCTCCCTATGCTGTGAGTGCAGATTAGACCGGTTTTCGTCACACATTGCCCCTCCTCTGTTTCGTGTGACATGAACTCTTAGGGTACTTTGGAAATGGGTTGGGTTTGCCCTGTTGGCTGTCCAAAAGGGAAATGAGGAGCACATTCTGTCTCAGACTCATCTCCCTCAAATGCAAAACTAAAAGCTACAGATGCTCTTCCTTACCTACTACGATACGCACCTATATTATGAACGCACTTTGAATGTATACATTTGACAATAGCCTGTTTGCGCTATATTCACCATAGTGGCACACAGTTTTGTGCAGTTTTCTTATTTATTCTCTAATTTTTTACATTTGTTTATTTTATTACTGATATTCCCTTGCCAACTTTAGCAGGGCTCACTTTCATTATCACCCACGTAACGGACCGGGAATGCGTTGAGTACAGCGTCTAATAAGACTGACGTCTAGTTTAACCAGCGACCTCGCTGCAATGCCGTCTGTGTCCGTTGGGGGTCGCTGTGCCAGAACACGAAGTCAGATGTCCATGCCTTGCTGAGGGCGGGGGAGGCGTCTCTTGGTCCGGAAGCGGAGGGAGATTCGAAAGTTTTCATGATGAGGTTGTGAAAGTAGCCTAAAAGGCGAACCGGGCTAGAATAGCCGGAGAATTACCTCGGGTAGCAGTCAGACTGGTGCCGTGAATGTAGCGCATAATGTCTGGTTACTCAGTTAGCATTGCTAGCCCGGGTTAGCCCGTGTTAGCCTGCGTTAGCTGTTAGCAACCGCGGCGTCGCTTGGTTGCTGTGGACGCCAGTTAACCACCCGCAGGCGGAAGCCGACTAGTTCACTGTACCAGACCTACTAACGAGCATTGTCTTCGGTCTAGCTTCGGTGCTGATGTTAAAATGGCAAGTTCACCATGATAATTCAGTCGGCTTATTTGATTTTAAAACGCCGTAAACGTGAAAAGCACGAGCAGGTGCCTGTTTATTTAGCTTAGCCAGATAGCTGCGTGGATGTCAGGACCACTGGTAACCGAGAGGGAAGATGGAGCTGCATCTGGAGGTGATGCTGGTGACCAGCATCAAGCGCAGGAAGCCGTGGCCACGATTCTGTTGGCTTGGACAGGTGAGGAAGTCCACTGCCGATTTACAGATGAGATCATCACCTCCTGTTAACCTCTTTTCGCGATCCCCTCTTTTAACTTGTGAACAGGGGTCGTCCCCTGTTGACTGTGAGTAGCATCACCCCTGTTCATCTATAATGAGTGTTGTCACTCCACCTGACTCCTGATCCTGTGGGCTGGACCTCTGGCATACACATGTTCCCTTTTGTCCTCCAGGAGAAGGAGGCTGTGTTTGTGATGGATGACACAAGGATCAGCGAGATTGACATGGTGTCAGGGCGCACCAAGAGAAGAACCCCCAAACTTCAGCCATTTCTCCCCAGGGTGGTTGCCATGGGAGCGTCTCACAACGGTGCTGAACGCCCCTGGGCTTGAGATGTGGTGTCGCTGGTGGTTGTGGAGTCTTCATGGTCATGATCTGGTTTCTCTAGGTGCCTGGCTGGCCGGTTTTCTGCTCTCTGGGGAGGTGTTTTTGTGGAATAAGGACAGGGATTTTATAAAGACTGTGGCCCCAGTGCCAGCTGTGTGTGAGATGGCCACCGTGGCTAAGGGTAGGTCTGTGTGCGTGAGTGTGTCACAATGTGGTGAACTGTAATGACACCTAACCATAGCATGTGACCCCCTCCCCCCATGTGTGCTGTGTTGTGTGCAGAACAATCTGTGAGCCCATACTTGCTGGTTTCGGGGGATGGTCGTCGGCTGCTGTTGGCTGCTCTGTCGACGCGGATCTTCCTGTGGGAGTGTGTGGACGCATGGGGGCTGGGGGGGCTGCGGGACGGTGAGGCGAGGGGCCGCTGGGCTGAGATCCTGCCCCCCGAATGCCCTTCCCTGCCTTCGCTCGCAGACAGAGAGGCATGTCTGCACGGTGTCTTTGTGCAGGGGGAGGTGAGGAGCCTTGGAAACCAGAGACGGTACGTTTCTGGTGTGGGAGAGCCAGCCCAGTGCTGACCTTGTCCCTGCTTCTCCTAGGCCCTGGGTGACTGCTGCCTATGTGCGTTCACTTTCATCTCGGGGAACCAGCTGGGTGTCACGTTCCTGAAGATTCACTGGGAAGAGGGCCCCGAGCGTTGGGTCAGGTGAGGGGCCCGGCGGGGGCCAGCGTGGGGGGCCGACATGGAGGACTGGTGTGGGGGGCCGGTGCAGCCACGGAGAGGACCTTTCTGACGCCTTACTGTGTTTTCAGTCCAATGGGGTACAGCGTGCGCTGGGCCACCCAGCTGTACCCATTGGCCAGCCTGTCACCCCCCTGCCGCCCTGTGAAGTCCCGAGGGGCCCTGCTGTGTGCCCTGTCCCCAGACGGGCTGCTTTTGGCTGTGACCCTGAACCAGAGGGACCCCAGAGTAGGTGGAACACTGGGTGGACAGCCAGCATTGTCTGTTCACTACTAACTTAAGTTTACCTATCCCTATATTGCACTGTCTTGTCTTTGATTTCCCTACTGTCCTGTATTGCAAAGACAATGAAACTTGAAACTTGACGTGTATATTTGATAGACGCTGGCCCTGCATCAGCATCTGACCATGTTCTGGTCTGTCTGTAGGCCACTCAGGTTTTGTTCATAAGCACCCAGAACCTCATCTCTGTACCCAGCTGGTTGGGGGGCTGTGGAAGCAGGGACCTAGCCATCCCTGCCAAGTATGTCAGGTTAGTGTGTGCTTTTTCTTTGTCAGGGAAGTGGTGGGGGTGGGGCATATTGTTTGGCTCTTGGTGCTCATAGGACGGAATGTCTGCCCCCTGCAGGTCGTACTGGGTGGGGGATGTGAGCTGGAGTGTGGGGGGGCTCTACCTGGCCTGTGTGCTGAAGCGGGGGTCCCTGCTGCTACTGGCCCGACTGGGGGGGCTCCTGTCTCTCTCCACCTCGGGCTGCAGCGTGGAGCTTGGTCCCGCCCACTTCCTGCCCCTCCATCCACTGGTCACCTACAGGTGGGTCCCCCATGTGCACACACACAGTCGTGTTCCCAGGACCCGCAGATTGGCATGCCAACACGGCTTATCCCAACCCCTCCCACCCCACAGACCCTCCCAGGCCCAGCCGCGGGATGCCTCCCCATCCAGCTCCTGTGCCTCCGCGCAGGATGCCCTACGGCAGCGGTATTCAGTGTCCTGGCACCCGCACCTGGCCTGCCTCATTGTGTCCGACGGCTACACGGCGACTGTCCTGCGTGTCCCACGGCAGCCCTCTGCTACAGCACTCGTTGGTGCCCTCCTGCTGGACGCCACAGAGGCCCTGGAGGCGTTCCGCCAGGGTATTACCGGCTCCCAGGGGGTAAGCAAGTCCTCTTTCGATGAAGCGTCCTGCTCCTAAATGCTGTCTCTGTATTGGCCTCCATTCTTACTTTTCCTTGGCTCTAGCAGGAGGCCCTGTCGACGCTGAAGCTGACGAGCAGCCTGCAGGAGCTCCACAGGGACAATGCGCTCAGCACGGACCTGCCCCGCTTCCTCCTGGGGGGCAACTCAGGTGCACAGGCCCAGGTCAGTGGGCTCTTTGGTCTGCTTTGACCAGCTTGCTCTCCATTCTGGTTCTGAAGAAGCTCTCCAGTAAAGTAGATTGAGCCCAAGGCCTTACCTAACACCCTCTGCAGGTGGCCGCTGAGGAAGACTCTGATGATGAAGGCAGTCAGCTTCCGGGTTCATGTGCAGATATGGAAGGGAGACTGGAGTTCGCCTCCATGTTTGACACCCTTCATGCGTATCCTGACCAATCCCATGACCTCATGGAGGCGGAGCCCAGAGCCCCGCCCCTACTGGTTAAGCTGTCACATGCACGGAGGAGCCTGCTGACAGCCTGGGGGCTGGGGGTGTCACTGGGGCGCACCATGGAGCAACGGGCTCGTCTGCTGCGATACGCGGTGCGCTGTGCGTTGCGGTATGCTGCTCTCCTGCGTGTCGCTCCTTTCCCAGCATCCTGTGGGGGAGAGATGGCACAGAACACCTGGCTGTCTCGTGTTCTGAACCTGCTGCAGACTCTTCTCT
>JAAGVU020000113.1:20830775-20855603 GCA_011763525.2 Mormyrus iriodes | reverse complement strand
CAACTCCTGGGCCCCAAAGTAACAACAGTGGGTCAGGAGGGTTGAAAGCAGAGGGGGGCACACCTGGGACGCCAGGCATTGCTGATGAGCCCTCTGGAGGTGTAGTGGGCCTATCAACGAAACACCAGTGAAGGAGGGCGCCCCCCCCTGATGACCCTAATGAAGCTTACACCATCCCCCCCATCCCTCTATACTCTGACATCACTATGAATGATACCTCGTGCCGCAAATCTCAGGTAATCAAGGGATTGTTTCAGCTAGTCCTATAATAGAACTATTATTAATATTGAACATGTATAGATGAGAAGTTGTTTTCAGAGCAATTGATATTTACTGTTTTGAGCTGAACAAATTGAAGGGACAAAGTTTACATACACGCCCCCTACTGGATATACCTAGTCAATTATCTTGTACATGCGCAAATCGACACGCAAGGTTTCCGCTAGACATAAAAATCTGGGCTACACGCTGACCGACTGCAGCCTTCCTCAGCCCGCCCCTGATGACGAGATTTACACTTTCCCTCGTCTGCAATTCAAAGCGCATGTAGAAAAGTGAAGTATGAATTGGCCTTTAGGCTCCCTGTCTCTCTGATTAGGGAGCACAGCCATCACTGTGTATCTGCCTCCCATAGGCGTCCAGGAGGAGGACAACGATCAGCTCCAGGCCTCGGTGCAGGACCTCCTCAGGGCGGCAGCCATGGCTGGGCTGGATGTGCTCTCACAGCCACTGCGTCACCTGGTGGACCGTGCTAAGGAGCTGGCATCCTGCCTGCCTGCACTGGTGCCCAGTGGGCTGTACCTACCTGCCCCACCGCTCTATTGTCCCCAGCCTGCCTCAGACCCAGATGTGTGTGCTGTGGTAAAGTAGCATGATAGTAGTAGTATGAGTTTAACTATAGGTGTGGCTCAGTGGTTTGGGGATTTGTGCCTTGGTTAGGAAGCTTGTGGGTTTGACCTTTGTTACTTTGTTCCAGGACCCCACTGGAGAAGGGCCACTGGCTTTGGAACGGCTGTCCCGTCTCCAGGTGTCTGCCATCCTGCAGAGGGTGCTGTTGCTTCTGAGAGCCGCTCGCTGCTGCCTCCCTGCTGCCCGGTGGTACATGGCACGGCTGCGCCACTCTTGCCGGGTGATACGAAAGGTGCAATAGCAGGAAACATTATTATGATAACTTTATTATCAACAGTAATGTTGATTGACAATGCAATAATTAAAAACTGATTAGGATTAGGGTTGACCCTGTGACTGTGTCTGATTAGGGTCAGAGGTTAAGTTTAGGGCAGGGGTAGGAAGTCTTATCCTCAAAGGGCCGGTGTGTAAGCAGGTTTTTGGGATAACCTTTAGGTCAGCTGTTCAAACCCAGGTGTGAGGACTCTTCATCCAATCAGTTCTCTAATTAGTAATCTATTAGGGAGTTTGAGTGAAAACCCACATACCCAACAGCCCTTTCTGGGTAAGGAAGCCTACCCCTGGTTTTGGGTTAAGGTTAGGGTTTGGCTTTAGGGGTTGGGGTTAGGATTATTATTGCTATTATGGTTCAAAAAGTCAGCTTGTAGATAAATAATATAATTTACTTTTCAACCAATTAACTCGTCTGTTTCCAGATCCGTAAGGATTGCTCCGTGTCTGCAGTCAAGTCTTTTCCTGATGGACTTATGAAGTTCATCTCCCCCACTGGCTTTGTTGTGCCTGGGTCTCCCCAGGATGGGATTCAGGACTCAGTCACTGTGGAGATGATCAGTAAGACTCTAGTGAATTCGGTCAGTATGGAGGGCGCCTTTGTCGCTATGGAAACAGCATCACGGTGGTCTCTGTCCTTCCCAGCATGCTTCAGGGAGCTGTGCAGTCTCTGCTGGATGCTCCACGTTCGGGACCAGCTGTCAGTTTCCTGCAGGAAGTACCAGGCTGCACGGAATTGTGGGATGGGCACACAGGTGTGATGCGATTGGGAGGTCTGAGACACATCAGCTGTGAGTGCGCACCTCGCAGGAGAGGTCATGCTGTCTTTTTCTTGCAGCTGGAAGCATGTTGTGAGGACGCCCTACGCTGGGGCTGCCGTCTCCTCCCCTTCGCTCGGTTCCTGAATGCCGAAGAGGTTCTGCAGGATATGCTGCTCAGCCTGGCGTCTGCGCTGCCCCCCATTCCCATGGTAACTGCCTCCTCCGGGACAGCTCTGTGTACTTGGCCCACTGACGGTACCCCTCTGACTGTGCCCCTGTCTTAGGTGGCACAGGTGCTGTCCCAGGCTTTCCCAGACCAGGAGGACTCGGTGCGAGTCTCCCTAAGGGAGAAGTACAGCTCCCTGCTGCAGAGGCTTGGTAGGCTACTCCACTCCCCGGTGGCCTGTGACCTTTGGCCTTTCCGTGCCCTGCCGTTTATAGTCCATCTTTACAGTTATTATGATCCTGTATGTCTTTGAGCAATCGCTTCAAAGGCTGTCATCGCTTTCCCTTCTGTGAGTTTGGTTGGTCATGTTGCTCCCCCTCTCCATGACCTACACCTCCCCCGCACCGATCCCAGGAGAGGACCAGGCGATGATCTCTCAGATCCAGGACCAGCTGAAAAAGAGCCGACAGGATCGCCGTCGTGTGGCTAAGTACCTTGGCTCCCCACAGCGCCACTTGTGGGAGAGGGAGGAGGACACGGGAGACTCCCTGGGGGACAGCCTGAGTTGCAGTACACTGACAGACTGCGGGGACACAGCCGACACCGGCTCGGAACCCGCATCACTGCCCCGCGGCGGAAGCCCACTTCGGTAAGGGTCTGGTTCTGCAGAGTGCTGCTTTTCACAGGATCATGCTATGTGACCTGATGCTGTCTTCTATGTCTGGTCAGGAGCGGCGCTGGACGGACTGGGGGCAGGGGGGACCCCGGCCCACGGGAGAGGGAACCCTGGCCAGGGTCACCCAGCAGCCTACACCTGCCTCCAGTTGGGACCTGGGAGTTTGAGTTGGATGATGATGAGTACCTGAGTTTTCTTGAGCTCTTCCTGAGCTACGTGCTGGAGAAGGATGGTGTAGAGGGTGCACACTTGGAGCTCCCCTTCCTGAGTAGCTACACCCTCCAGCTGTGGGAGACTGAATTGCACTCCCTGACGTTTGATATGATGACCACGCTTCGGCGCCGTTGTGCCCGTGACAAGAAAGGGACTGCTGTGTTCCGGGCCGGTCGCTGCTATCGGCTCGCCCCATATGGCTTAGCTGTGGGCCACAGCCAGTTCCAGGCACCTGGTACCGGTGTGGCCGGCTCAGTGCCCTTCTTCCCTGGTCTTGGGGCAGGAAAGTCCCCAGGCTTGTTTGGCCTCCATCGTCTTGCCAGAAATAGTTCAGAGTGCAGCATCCAAGGGTCATGGGTCAATTCCTCGGCCTCCCCTTGGCTGTTTGAGGTCCAGCCTCATGCTAATTTAGACCCTTGCCAGGAGCCCGACCCCAAACTGGAAGCCCAGTTCCAAGGTCTGAGTCGGCTGCTGGAATGGATGATGCGCTGGTCTGACAGGAAAGTGTCGCATATCCATCCTTCCCCCAAGAGGGCGGCTGCAGCCATCGGAGACACCGGGGTGGTGTTTATCAGGGCCAAGATATCTGCCCCAGCTGTCCTCAGCGCCATGAAGCTTCTGGCAAGCAGATACACCGCTGGCCTACTGGGCACAAACTTCCAGGTCCGTGAGTTGTCCTTCTCCTTCAGTGTGCAGGCTTTTAAATGAAGACATGCTTTTCATCTCAGCTGGTTCAGTGGTTTATTTTTCCCTGGTGGGCTCTGCCCCTCTCTCTACCCCAGACCCCACTAATGGAGGCAACAGTCACCCCAGTGCTACTGCCAGAGAAGGGTTGGCGCAGTAAGGACACAGAGTGCAGCACCTCCTCTGGGAGCCCCCCCACGCCTTCTGCCCCAGATCCTCAGCGAGGGCGCCCCTCAGGGTGAGCAGAACATGGTCAGCAAGCAGGCAGACAGCAAATGCAGGATTGTGTTGTGGCACATTCTCTCTCTGGGTAGGATTTTGGGGGTAAATCTGTGTTCTGCTCTGCAGCGTGTCTCTGAGGAAAGCGGAGGGGCCTGGGGCAGGCTCTGAGGAACAGGACCCCTCATGCCAGTACCGTGAGGACAGCGTGACCTCTAACCTTAGCACGGTCGAAGAAGGTGAGGAACACATAATGATCGGGCGAAAAATGAGGGTTATTTCCTCATTGCGTGCTGAAGTGGGTGCTATAAACAACTGGTACCTTAATGGCTCAGATGACAGGAGTACGGAGGAGCCCTCTGAGTCGCTGCAGACCCATCCTCAGCCCGACATCTCTGTCCATATCAGGACTGTCCCCAGGACGCCATCCCCTGAAGATCAGGTGAGTGTGGTTAGGAAGCAGTGCTGTATGGTGAGAGATGAGGGCGTGTGGCTGCTCGGCGGGGACTGGTCCTCAGTCTCTCACCTATTTTTGGATCAAGTAATCTCTGCCAAATGTAATCTCTGGGCAAAAATGCCCAGTGTCTCACATCATGTAGTGTGTCTGTCTTACCTGCACAGACACTGATGCTGGCTGATCTGGGCTTTGACACCCCCCCGAAGGAGGCAGCTTGCAGGTCGCCCGGAACATTCTCTCAGTAAGTGCGGGATTAACGCTTCTTCTGCTTGTTACTCATGGTAACGAGCTCCTTCATCATTAGTACCTGCTGAGCTGTGTGTCACATGCTGTTTTGGGCTGTGCTAGGACTCACGCCAGTGTGCCTATGTGCCTCAGGGCTGACGAACCAGAGGGGTCAGGGTGTCCAGGGGCATGGGGAGGAGCATCAAGGCCTAAGAGGACCAGGAGTGCAACAGAGGCGTGAGTGATGGCGACCTCGTGCGTGGGGGTGCATTATGAGCAGTGACTACAGCAGCACTGATACCTGCCTCCCCCCCATCCCTGCAGAGACTCACGGACAGGTCTCGAATCCTGCATGCCAGCAGATCCCAAGCCCCTCCCCCTGATGAGTCCACAGCCAGGGTCTCGCTCAGAAAGTGCAGCCGGGGGGGGCCCTGTCACAGAGCCCCGGCACTCTGATGGCATCAATCGGCTCCTGCAGGATGAGCTCTTCAGGCTAGTACAGGTGAATGTGGGAAAGACGTGGTCACGGACTGGGGATGACGCCACCGTCATGGAGTGGGAACAATGTGGCAGTAGTAGGAAAGACGTGGTTACGGAGCGGGAAAAACACGGTCGCAAAGCGGTAAAAAGGCAGTTACGATGCATTAAAATCACGGTTACAGAGTGGTAAGAATGTGATTACCCCGCCACTGTGCCCAATGCTCAGGATGCCTCCAGACCCCTTAAATGCGCTGACTGTCTCTCTGGGTGGATTCTTCACACCCGCATGTCTGTTCACACGTTTCTTTTTTCTTTCTGTCTCCAGTTACAGCAGATCAACTTCATGGGTCTCATGCAAATAGTGGGAATGTCATTTACCAACCTGCTCCTCCCTCAGCCCAATCTGCCCCATCTTCAACCATCTCTGCCTGACCCTCAGCCCAACCTGCCCCACCCTCAGCCCAATCTGTCCCTCCCTCAGCCCAATCTGCCCCATCCTCAACCCACTCTGCCTGACCCTCAGCCCAATCTGCCCCTCCCTCAGCCCAATCTGCCCCTCCCTCAGCCCAATCTGCCCCATCCTCAGCCCAACCTGCCCCATCCCCTGCTCAATCTGCCCAACCCTCAACCCAAACTACCCCATCCTCAACCCACTCTGCCCGACCCTCAACCTAAACTGCCCCACCCTCAGCCCAACCGGCCCCACTTACAGCTCAACCTGCCCCAGTCTCATTTCACCCTTCCCCTTTTGCCCCAGCCTGCTTTGCCTGACTACAACCCATCCAAGTTGCCCCAGCCCAGCCATTATGTTTTACCCCAGTTGCCTACCCCTGTCCTCCATCACAGTATATCCCCCACCCAGCCCGGAACTGAGTTTCTGGCTAATGATGAAGGCCTTTTAGGCACGGCAGCCCTTCCCAGCGACCCTCAGCGAGGTGTGCAGGTGGGGAGTCACTCTGTGCGTGTGTGTGTGGGTGGGTGGCATGCTGGGGGCTGCTCAGGGCAGCCTCTGTAGGAAGTTGGGGGTGTGTAATGGTCAGTCAGCTGATCTCCTCCTTCTTGTTTCTCTCCAGGACTCGCCCGCGCGGGCTGTAGATGCTGACTGGTCCCAGAACAGTCAGAAGGGCCAGGATGATTTACTCCTTGCATCCTCCGGGCTGCTCCGCTCCGTGACCAGCCACGACCCCGCAGGCATTCCGTTGCTGCTGTCCCGGGATACGCCTGAGCACACCGTGCCTACAGCGCCCCCAGCTGGGCTCCCGCTGTTACAGCTGCACTCCCATAAGTGGCCTTTGCTGCAGCCACAGGCCCCAGTGGCTTCCTCTTCTAGCCAGCCACCCCCTCCCTCGGTGAGAGAGGCATGGGGACCAGCTCCAAGCGGTCGCCTCCCGATAGACCGGCTGCCCCCAAGCCAGGTGTCCTGGAGTTCTCCGCCTAGGCTCCGACGCTTGGAACCTCAGAGGCACGCCCAGTCCCCCGTGCTCCCCTTACTGCACTTCCACACTGACGCTGCCCCCAAACTCACCTGCTCCCCCACCTTGCCCCCGCCCCTCCCTGGGCCGGGGATTCGGCTGCTGTGGACAGAATCCGAGCTATCTGTTAGAGCAGAGCGCCCCCCGCCTCCACCTCTGCCGACCCCTCGTCTCATTCCCTTGGAGGAGCTAGCAGGAGGGCATTTGTGGGGCGGTGGCCAGCTCCACCTTCTGTCTGTGGATAGGCGGCCTCTCACTGCTAACACGGCCCGCGACACAGCTCCGAGCTCTGCAAAGAGGTGAGGCAGCCTTGGGCTTGACCACCTGAGCGTATCTCAGGGGTGTCGTTCCTGGAGATGTACATCTTGCCTTGGAAGCTGACACTCTGTAGCTGCCCATCACTGTTGTGGAATCTTCCAGAAGAATCCAGGGTTATTATGTAAAGAAAACTAAAATTCAGGCTATTTTTGAAAACAATAAAATATAAAAATAAAATTAAAAACTGCAACTAAACAAAAACTAAAGTATTGCTTCCAAAATGAAATAGTACGTCCTACGTTCTGTTACTGATTTTAATTCTATATAGTTTACTTGCTATTTTTTTTATTTGGTCTCTCACAATGTTTCTTGTAAACCATTAATAATACCTGGCACATGTTTTTCCCATTTTGAGGACATTAGTACATAATGTGAACTGTGTATCCATGTAGGATTCTCTAAAGATCAAATATATAAAATTCTACAACTTTCAGCCCATCCCTAGAAATAAAATTCCTTAACTTAAACTGACACTAAAATATATGTAAACATGTCTTTAAAATGAATATGAATAAGACTAAAAAAGACTCAACTATTTCAGATGAATATTTAAAATAATATGAACTAAATTTGATAAAGTAACAAGGATCCTGACCCCTAAGCTGGGTAAAAAACGCTCTCAAAAGTAGCCCTGCCTTAGGTTCATAGGCTTTAGAAGACTCAAGGACAGGAAAGGAATGCTGAGCGTTATCTACACTGTACTTTGCAGGCAGCGGAGGAGGGAGGAGAAGTGGAGAGAGAGAGGGCATATGGGTGTCACCTTCAAGCCCGACGAATCCGTCTCAGTCACTCCAACGGAGGTACAGGAGCCCTCCGCACAGTGCTGTCTGTCTGACCCCCACATGTGCATTTCTGCAGAGCTGTGGCCTAATCGGCTGGGGTATTTGCCTTCACAGGTGTTTTCAGAGGAGGCCAAGCCCAGGGTGTTGAGGGAGCAGCGTTCTGAACCTCTTCTCGGTAAACTGGCCTTCATCTGGCTGCTCGTTCTGCGTTGGGTGCCAGTTGAGCTCATTAATGCAAGTGACCTTTGACCTCTGTTGCCACAGGGACATGTGATCCTGTGCTGACGGGCCAGGAGCTTGTGGCAAAGGCTTGGTCCACTGCAGCCGAGCTGCATGCCTTTGCCTGCACACAGAAGGCAGCCCCGGAAGTCCTCGATGCATGCGTCAGCACCGACCCAGGTGCATCTCCTTTGCCCCCTCACCTGTGTCTCTGGGGCATGGTCCCACCCTACTGTGTTTCAAAGGCTCTCTGCTGATTGGTCAGCATAAGATTGTAGTCTTCACAAACGCTTGTGTCTGCAGGCCTGTCACTCATCCTATAACAACAGAACTCACCTGTAGCCTCTAGTCATGTGGAATAAGTCAGAAGCTTTGATTTGCTGTCTCTAGTCCTTGTAGCTTCTCCCATCTCACTTGCTGACAAAGCCGTTTCTGCTGAGCTTCCTGCATCTCTGACTGCTAGCCCGGAAAGTAAGTCGTGCCGTTTTCCACAGAATTATTCACACGTGTCCAGGGTTGCCTACTCTGTTCAGCTGGCTGGTGTGAGATTTTCAGTTTGAGACAAGTCTGCACACACATGCACACGCATTTACATGGATGTAACAGTTTTATTACCGTGTAAATAGTCTGTAGGGTTTGCAAAATACCTCAATGCTTTTAATGTAGCTAACTTTAGGTTTATAATAGAATAATATAGATTTGCCGTAAGATTTTTTGTGAGCATGAGAGTCTGAAAGCATGTCATGCCAGATGAGTGAGAGATAGCAACCCTGCGTGTCTTGTTCTGCCACCATGTTCTACCATGCAGGACTAATCTTCTATTTAAATGCCATCTGGGTTATTGGCATGCTAACTGTCAGAGCGTGAATACCTACAGCTCAGCATCGGGGTTATTAGCATGCTAACTGTCAGAGCGTGAATGCCTAGAGCTCAGCATTGGGGTTACTAGGGTGCTAACTGTCAGAGCGTGAATGCCTAGGGCTCGGCATCTGGGTTACTAGCCTGCTAACTGCCAGAGTGTGAATGCCTAGAGCTTAGCATCTGGGTTACTAGCATGCTAACTGTCAGAGCGTGAATGCCTAGAGCTTAGCATCTGAGTTACTGGCATGCTAACTGGCAGAGCGTGAATGCCTAGGGCTTAGCATCGGGGTTACTGGCATGCTAACTGTCAGAGCGTGAATGCCTAGGGCTTAGCATCGGGGTTACTAGCATGCTAACTGTCAGAGCGTGAATGCCTAGAGCTCAGCATTGGGGTTACTAGGGTGCTAACTGTCAGCGTACATGCCTAGGGCTCAGCATCTGTGTTACTAGCATGCTAACTGTCAGAGCGTGAATGCCTAGAGCTCAGCATCTGGGTTACTAGCCTGCTAACTGCCAGAGTGTGAATGTCTAGGGCTTAGCATCGGGGTTACTGGCATGCTAACTGTCAGAACGTGAATGCCTAGGGCTTAGCATCTGGGTTACCCTGACATTGTCAGTGTGGTGTCTATCCAGCGGGTAAACAACAGCGTGAAGCTGCAGTTGTGCCTCCTGATATCTTCTTGGACCTGAGGTTCCCCCAGGACCCACCTCCTCATGGGCCTGAGACCCAGAAGACCCCAGTGCAGGCGGAGAAGAAGGTAAGAAGGTGCCCACTTAGAGAAGCTTTAGAGGCGGTGGTGTTACACAGCCGTGGCCGTGACAGGAGTGACAGGGACGGAAACTGCTTCTGGCCTTCTGTCATTGCTCAGGTGGGCCGTGGATTCATCAATGTCATCGACCTGGAGGACGTGGCCTTGCTGCGGGAGCTGCCACCCCGCCCGTCCCTTCACACCCAGGACCACCCTCGTTCACCCTCACCCTCCAGCCAGCTCCACCTCCTTGCTGCCTCTGTCACAAACTCTAACCCAGCAGAACTGCCCATTACAAACTCCCAAGTGGAGGCCCCACCTGCTGAAGGTGAGCTCAGCTCGAATTCCTCACCTCTTCGTCCCAGTAATTTGAGCTGTGAGCCCCTAGAGGTAGTGCAGTCTTATTTGGAACTGACTCGGCCAATCAGCTCATTTCCCCCACCTCTCAGTGGTGCGAGCCTGTTGTATCCTTGGATATGAAGTCACCCGTTTTGACTGTTGATGTTGGACACGGGCAGCCTATCCTCGAGACACATAGCCTGGCCACTAGGGGGCAGACTCACTAACCCTGGCCTTGTGCCTCACACCCCTGCTGCCTTTCCCTGATCTCCAGGACCTCCTGTGGGGCTGGATCCTCCAGGCGCAGCCTTTCAGCTTAGGGACGAGGCCGTGCCGCTCAAGCCACCCGCAGGGAAGGACGCTCAAGGGCGGGGTCAGCCGGACCGGTGGGCGATGTCCAGGAGGCAGGTGTGGAGCCGCCTGTCTGAGATGGACGTCCAGCTGAGAACCTTGCAGAGTATGGCCGACCACATGGAGCGGGAGTTTGCCAGCAGCAGGATGGTACCCTGCCCCCCCCACCTGTCCCCTATGACTCTGGGTGGTGACACCCTCACATCCCAGCCACCTCTGTGTTCCGAGTGTTTGCCCTGTCTCTCGTGTCACTGACAGATGTCTTGCTTGCTCAGCTGGTGAGGACCATAGACACGCTGCGGCCACTCAGCTGTGAGCCCCCCAGCTTGGAGCCCCACGGCGAGGTCAATGTGAAGGTGGCAGAGGAAGGTAAGGGGAGGATACGCTCCTAGTTTCACTGATCAGAAAGAGGGTCCAGCACTGACCAGAATCCCCTGGCCCCCTGTGGCAGCCTCCGATGAGAGTCAGACTCCGAGGCACATAGACCCAGAGGATGAAGAGGAGGTGGTGGAGGGTCATGGTAGACACAGAGCCGAATCTGATGTCCCTGCAGTGGTCACTAGTCCCCCAGACCCAAGGACACGGTTTTGCAGCTCTCCGCTATCTGCTGCTGTGGATGGTGCCTCCTTCTTGTCACTGCCCTCCCTGCACGGTAAGCCCAGCCTGTGTGCCTTTCTTGAACTTTTTGTTGAAATGCCTGTCAGAACAAACTGACACCTTTGATATGGGAAATACAAAAGAAAATGCAGGCTCTGCGGTGTTGAGTGTCCTGCAGCGTGACACGGCTCATTGGAGCGCCTGACACCTCCCTGCTGAGCTCGTAGCTGAATGTGTACCTGACACGTGTAAGGTGACGCCCCATGCTGGCAGTGCCGTGTCACAGGGAGTGCGCTCAGTGGGCTCGTGCAGCCAGCCGCGTCACACTCACCAGGCGTCTGCATTTTGTGCCTATGCTCTCCTACTTACCTCCTGCCATTTCCTCCCTCAGACTTGGGCGCCATGGCGACCGGCCCTGGATGGTAAGTGGTAGCATGACGTAGAGACCGAACTTGGCGGCACTGGGGCTCATTACCTTGACCAACTCACTGTGCTGCCTACTCTTGCTCCCTGCCCCCCCAGGCGGCCAGAAGAGTCCCTGGAGCTGTCGGGGCTCAGCGACGTGGCGGACATCCTTGGGGAGCTGCTGCGGGACGGGGCCATGTCGGCGACAAGCCTGGGTCTATCGCACACACAGGCCACCAAGCTGAGAATGTGTGTCCCAGGAGCTCCCACTCAGACCACAGAACACGCCAGGCCCACCTGTCTGTGCCAATACTGCGTTGTACCTCGTTCAGACATTATGGTTCCTCTCACAGGCAGGGGGCGCTGCAGACAAGTCGGGCAGAGGAGGACCGGCAGGAGGTACAGGCATGGATGAGGAGCAGACAGAGGGAGCGGCTGGCGGAGTACCGAAGACAAAGGGAGGAACGAATGGAGCAGGAGCGCAAACCCTTCAGAGGCACCACAACTCTGGTGAGAGTTGGGCTTAGAGAGCACGGTTGGTTTGGGGAGACATGCTGAGCGTGGGGCCTCGCCGGCGCCCTGTAGCAGCACACCCAGCCTCTCGATGTCTCTGGCTAATTAAACATTCATCGCATCTTCTGTTGCATCTTTTATTCTCAGAAGCCAACATCCAGGGATATCACACTCAGCAGGAAGGTCAAGGAGGAGAAGGACAGGTAAGATCGGATTAGCGTGCGTAAAGCTCCTCAGACATGGCTGACCGGTACTGGGTAACTCAGACATGGCTGACCGGTACTGGGTAAACGTGTCCATGTGTGCGAGCCTTGCTCTCTAGGTGGTCATGTGATCCGCGTCCCCACAGGGTAGCTCTGCTGCAGCATCACAGTCAGAGAGCTCAAGAGGCGTGCAGCTTAATGGCAGAGCTGCTCACTGCATCGCAGGCCCTGCCCGTATCCTCTGTGGCTCCATCCCCAACTCGGAACAGCACCCGTAGCGACACCAGGTCTGGTGTAGCCTAGGTTCCTGATTGGCTGCTTAGCCAGTGTAGGCGGAGCTGTGGTGTAATTTGCACTGATGTGTTATAGGGTGGGGCTGCGAAGTAGGAGTAAGTCTTCAGGGAGAACAGGGAGGAGCCAGAAGTCCCCGGCAGGGCCCCGCTCTCTGTCTTCCCCAGGCAGGGTGACTGGCGCTCAGGTCTCACGGGCCAGCAGGCTGGGCCTGCACAGACCTGGTGGGTTTCTGGGATAGACACATCCACACAGGAATATTCCAGAAACACACACTCCCCCACATGGTTTGAGAAATTAACTAACTAGCCCTTGCTTTGGTCTTTCCGGTATGTTCGTGTTCCTGGGGGTGACAGCCAAAGCCCTCCCTAGCGACCGTCTCTCCCAGGTTACGCGGCGGGGCATGCTGACACGCACGCGAGAATGCACAGGCAGGGTGCAGGCTGTTGTCCGGGGAAGGACGCGGCAGGCACGGCCACCCCTCAGTGTGCCGGCAGCCCGAGGCAAAGACCAGGGCAGCGGCAGCCCGGAGGACACGGAGGACTGGGATGTGGTGAGCCCCTGGGAGCCTCCCCTGGAGATCCGGAGGCTTCTGGGGCAGGAGAGCCTGGACTGGGAACAGGTACTGGCTTACAGAGCAGCACAGATCCTCCTGTTTCTGTGTTATTTGTATTATGTATTATATTTGTCCTGTGAGGTGCCACACATGTTTCCCTTGAGCATTGACCCATTTATTTTATGCCACATTGAGTCTATTAAATACAGCAGCGTATGGACCCCCCTGTGTTCTCTTGGCCCAGATGGCTGGGGTGGAAGCTGGATTCGAGCTGGACAGCGTGTCGGAGAGTACAGGAAGCATCCTGAGCAAGTTGGACTGGGCTGCTGTGGAGAGTTTGCTGGCAGGAGAGGGGTCGGGCTGATGACCTCTCAGGCTCAAACTACCATGATGAGGCCATATTATACATGCTGTGAGCCAGCCTGTGCTCTGCGTACTCAGTGGGTTTATTTTGATTTATATGTGCACTAACTATTTAATAAACTTAATTTTTAAGCCATACTTGTATCAGATTATTTAATTCATTTGTCGGTTTGGCAGGGCATCTTGTGGCTCAGTGGACTAAACCTGTGTGTCTGTGGTTGGAAATTCACTGGTTCAAGCCCAGATTTCAGTTTAGTTTATTTTAATACAGCGACAGGGTGTGTTGTAGTACATTACAACATCATTAAGACAGGATAATACAAAAACAGAAAAGGAAGGACAAAGAAATAAAGCCAGATGACAATAGAGAAGAGGAAGCAAGCAACACCCCGGGCATGCTAACGTTCCAGAATACAGAAAGAGTGGTCTTGGTGGCTGTTAAGAGCAAGGTGTAAACTGTGGTCAAGATCAAAGCCAAAATCCATCAATGAGTCAGTTCTCCATACTGGCTGTGTGAGGTGGCAGATTTGAAGGCTGTACCCATGATGTTACAGTTCATAAGTCACATCCATGATGTCACCCGTCCACGGGGCATTGGCTGAAAAGTCACATTTGTGGGTCCTTGAGCAAGGCCCTTAACCCCCAGCTTCTTGGGTGCCGCTGCAGGTGGCTGCCCTTCACTGCCAAGCTCACTCTCACTTACATACAGCTCTGGAAAAAATTAAGAGACCATATTTTTTTAGAATCTACATTGTAAAATCCTAGTTTAACCCTGGTTCTTTGCAAAAAAAAAAATGTATATTTTACACAGAAGCATACCCATAAATTGAGAAATGAGTGAAACAAAATTTTTGGCTGATGTCTCAATTTTTTTCCAGAGCTGTATGCGTGCATGGAGAGCAAGATGGGGTAGGGGAACAGAATTTCCCAATCGGGGTTGATAACACTACACAACAAAGTTTTTGCTTCTTGAACACTGTTGGGTGTTCGTTATAGATTTTTGGCTGCTGATAATGAAAATCACATCCAAATTAGCCCATCACATACCATTTCAACGAAATCTTCAGTTCTGTCATGTTTTTTTCTTATATTTGTGTCCAAAATGTTTGTTTTTGGAAGGGACCTATCAACAATGTTTTGCACAGTCTGGGCATGTCCAGGCATGGAATCAGGCCAGGTTGGAAGCTTCTCTGTGGAAGTTTGTAGCCTGGGCATGACACTGCCTCAGCAAGTGGCTTGCATACACAGGTGCTGCTCATTAGGTTAATATAGACCCGATAGTGTGTTTGTATTATTTCAGAATATAGCAGTGCTCCAGTAGCAATGTAACAAGTAAGCTAGAAGCTATAGATGTTAGCAGGACGATTGGTGCTGGTCAATATGTCTCGTCAATATCGTAACAGCTGTGATACATTCTACTATATTTGTGGCGAATATACGCTTGCACCTCAGAGACGCTCAATGACTACTCTTGTGAAGAAAGCATATCATCTGTACTTCGGCTGTAAAATCGGTGATCAAAACAAGAAATGGGTGCCTCACATTTGTTGTGCAACATGTGCTGCCCAGGTACGAAAATTTCTTTCTTTCCAAGCTGCCAAGATGATTTAACCAAATTTTTTTGCACAAGTTGACAATCTTTGTTTCTTTGGTGACATGGAAGGATTGTTCTCTGCTTTGGGTTGTGACCATGACTCGGTAGAGTGGCATCTCTTTATTGATTCGTCAATGTTAAGCCTCACAGCTGGTCTCCTACACAATGGCAACATTCACCCGTCAATACCTGTTGGCCATGCAGCACACATTAAAGAAACCTACGAGAACATGGAAATGTTGCTGAAGCACATCCAGTATAGCAAGTACAATTGGAATATCTGTGGAGACCTGAAAGTCGTTGCTCTGCAACTAGATTTCACCAGGACATTGCTACAATGGAAAAACGATATCAGGACAACTGGAATCCATCAATGCTGGCTGAATACTGTTGGGCACTGCAACGTGATGCACCTGATATTGAATACAAACGAAAATCAAGAGCAAAACACTTCTAATTATGTTGAACTTAATAGCGTATGAGAAACATAAATGCGATTAAATACGTCATTGCCAGTAAACAGTTAACTGTCTATTTCTCAGAATTCCTACGTGATGCAGCAAAACCAAAACTATATTTGTGCATACCCACCAGGTACCTGTGACAATCAGCAAAAACTTTTCAGGAAGGAGACCTTTTCAAAAAAATTGTTGTCCAGTGTAATTATTGTTTTGTGAGACACTTGATTGGAGCATATCTCCAGTAATATTATTCCATAATGTTTTGTAAATGGGTTTTGAAAACATCCTTTCATATCAGCAACTTTCCACAAAAAATTCCTATCAGCTGCACTTAGCGGTGAAGAGAAGGGTGTTCTGCTATCTGCAGCTTGGGGACTGATGTGCTCTAGGATTTAACTTAAATCCCAGGAGAGGACTTGTGAAAGTTGTTAGACTTGAACTACTCAAATAAATACAAACAAACTGATCGTTATGTATTTCGATCCAATCAGCGGAGGAATGAACAGATGGATGGCTGGTACATGAATAGCCTTCAGTTCACCTCCCGAACACTGGGGGCAGCAGCTGCTTTCTGTCTGCCTGATTCCCTCTTTGCAGCAGCTCAATTCACAAACATCCTGGTTGGGCGCCGTGGGTTTAGAAACATGGAAATACGCGAAGGTGGGACTCTTTCTTTAACTTGTTTTCATTGTGCTCGTACATTAGCTGGTCAGAAATATTACCGGGAGGCTGCTGTAGTTTCTAAATTATATTTAACTTTATTGAGCTACTGAGCGTCCCTGAAGCTGGGTGGTGTTTGTGTCTAATTCTTTCACAGTCTGTCCGTAGACTGCATCTGCACACCTGCCGGGAGTTTAGGCGCAGACCGATTTACTCCATTACGTACTGCAGGGTCTGTCACATTACCTGGTTTCGTCTCGCTCTTGGTTCTGCTTAATGCGTCTTTACATACTTTCTCACTGCAGTCAGCCATGGTTGAAGTAGTAATTCCTAATTTAAAGAACAGGGATGTTGTTATATGGCTGTAAGTTTGTCTGTTTACCTCGTTCTGTTCCTTCAGCCTCCCAGGATACCAGCAATGACGGCGACATCGCGGCTGTTATGGGATTCTCCGGCTTCGGTATGTCATGGATGTTTTTCTAAATTTGAAAAACATGAAATGGGATTTTTCCATCGCGTTACGGATTTATTTTTCTGTCCATCCAGGAAAGAAGGCTCGCACGTTTGACCTGGATGCCATCTTCGAGCAGACCCGGCGGACGGCTATAGAAAGGAGTCAGCGAGTTCTGGGTGAGCGGCTCCGGTGGGCTTAGAGCTTGGTGGACATCAGAAGTCAGAAGTTCTTTTTTTTTTTTTTTTTTAAATACAAACCAGCAGTATTCCCTCTCTACACATTACTGACCCTCGGAGAACGGTTTGCTGGGATCACTTTTCTCTTACCAAACACAGTCTCTGTTTGTGACCCGTATGTATTACTGTACGCGCGCGCGAGTTTATCTGACATAGGTTTGAGTATGTGTATGTGTGTGTGGGGGTGCACAGATGAAAGGCACCAGCAGGGGGTTGAGCGGGAAAACGCAGCTTGCTCCGGGCCCAGTAGAAGTACACCTCCCAGTTCAGACCCCAGGTGAGGTTCTGCCCCCCCTCCTTGTTATGTTTTTAATTATGTTTACAGTCCTGTACAGTCTGTGCAAGGGTTAACTTTATCAGAAGGATCCCTCGACTGCCATCCTGTGGCTCTTTGGAGTAACGCCTCTGTCTCTCAGCAGGCAGAAACCAAAGGACAGCAGCAGCAGCAGCAGCTCTGACTCTGAGTCTGACTCCGATTCAGACTCCAAGCTCGTAGGGCCCCCTGTCCCACCTGGGGCAGGTGTGGATCGAGGTGGAGGAGAGGGTGACGATGAGGATGGGGATGCTCCTGTGGGGCCTCCGCTGCCCCCAGGATATAGAGGCAGTGCAGCAGATGATGACGAGGATGATGATGAGGATATGAAGGATGAAGAAGATGATGTGAGTTAAACAGGAAGAGGATTGTGGGATACCTTTCCGTCAAGCAGATCACCCTCTCGTTCATGCCTGCTTGCTGTTCTGTTGCTGTTGTGCACTGGTGCTATAGATTACCGTAGATTACCATAGCACCTGATTTCTGACATGCCCTGGCTGTTCTGAAGACTTAATATGTTCCTCCACACGGGGGCAGCACAACGCCAAAGGCTGAATCTTCAGTAATCCCCAGGAGTTATTCCATATCAGATCACCTAGTTTGAGGAAAAATTTCTCAGATCACCCCCTGAAAATGCAAAATGACGCCCCCTTTGAGAGCTTCTCACTCAACAGTATGGTAGATAAAGCACTCAGTTTTTTTTCCGACATTTGTGACATATTAGGTCACATCTGCAGAAACCACATGTATTACTGTTATAGGAGTGTCAGAATAAGTTTTTGAAATGTGCTCCATTTTCAGAATTGCTTATTTAGGATATTTTCATGTCCTTATTTCACCATATGAGCAGTTAACCATCATTCTCACATTTTTACCATGTATTCTTTTTGAAGTAAGTCTGTGGTAATTCTGAAACTGAACTATGTAATATTTGTGTTTTGGTTGAATTGGTATGGCTAGAAAAGCTTGACAGCTCAGTCAGAAGCGACTTTCTCATGTCAGAGATGACCATTAACTTATCCGACAGTGCCTCATGAAATACCATTTTTTCAGGGTAATCTGATAGGGTGACCTAGGACCCTCTGGGTGATTTGGTATGGAATGACCCCCATCCATCTTTTGGCTCTTGTCGCTTGGATGCTTCGGTTTCTGGTGGTGTTATGCTCCAGAGGGCTGCCTGTGAGAGACCGCCATGGCACACGGCTCATGGGGTGCTAACTGTGATTGCACACTCCGTCAGAATTATTGGGCGAGTGTGTATTTTACTTGTATCTTCTCTTCAGACCAATATTTTCACTCCTGATGAATCTCCAGTGAAGAACAGACTGTTGAGCGTGCTCAGAATGATGTATTAGTTCTTTCTGTTTGGAGTAAAACAAGAAACCCTGAATTATTAATAGAAGCAAACTTATTGCTATTAAAATTGACCAAAAAAGGACCTTACAAAGAGCAAAAATAAACAGATAGAAAAGTGCCTGTTAGAGGGACAGAAAGCAATCAAATCTGAAAACTTTTAAATCGTGATTGCCGTACAATGGAGTGTTTTGTGGCCAACAGCTGAAGAAGCATGTAGAGAGAAGATACAAACTGCCAAAGATTTGTGCCAAATTAAAGGGGAGACTTCCAGAAATTCTTTAGCATCAAATGCCACCATTTCCAATCTGGGGGGGTGGATTGTACAGCCTTCTGTCAAAGTTAGGGGCCTATGAATTCTGTTCTTTTCAGCTGAACCCATAACTTGGTTAATGATTTGTTTACCCCACTATTCACAGAACCCAGTGAAGAAGATTCCAGACACCCATGAGATCACCTTGCAGCATGGCAGCAAGACGGTAGGTCTTGGCCCCTCCCCTAGCGTTGGTCAAGCCAGCCTCCAGCAGGTGGCGCTCTCTTCGCCCCGCCGGCCCTGTTAAGCCCGGCAGTAAGTGGCGCCATGGTTTGCTCTCGCAGTCGGACTGTGTGTTGTTCGTGAGCTCTTCACACTTATTAACAGCTCTGTTTGTGTGCTATGTGTAAACGTGGCCTCCATTCTCAGCTGAGTCTTCTGTCCTGACCCAGGTTTCAGCCCTCGCTCTGGATCCTTCAGGGGCCCGGCTAGTAACCGGAGGGTACGACTACGAGGTGAAGTTTTGGGACTTTGCTGGCATGGATGCATCCCTGCAAGCTTTCCGCTCGCTGCAGCCCTGTGAGTGGTAAGTTTGTGCCTTTTCACCCTGCTCTCCATTCCACAACTAGCAGAAACTGTCCTCTCCCTCCCCATCACAGTGGTGAAAAACAAGACCGGAAGGGGAACGGTGGGTGGCTTGGCTAAGTGCGGCCGCCATGTGGATGTTAATGGGCCGGGCAATGCCGGTACTCCCGGGTCGCACAAGCAGAACTGCATGGCACATTAGCAGGGGAGAGGGGCTCCTGGGAGGCAAATGGAGCGTACTGTACTTACCAGGACCCCACGCTTGGCTGGGAACTGGGGCTCCCCTGCCTCACAGTCGGGACTCCCCTGAACCAGCAGGGGGGGGGGGGGTTGTTCCCCAGGAGTCACGCTGAACCGGAGAGTATCAGGACCTCACACTGTGGGTGCGTTGCTATATCGTGCAGAGGGACCATTGGTGATAGTGGTGATGATTGTGATGGTGGTGATTGTGATGATTGTGATGGTGGGGATTGTGATGGTGGTGATGACTCTCCTCCCCTGTCAGTCACCAGATCAAGGCCCTGCAGTACAGCATCACTGGTGATGTCATCCTGGTGGTGGCTGGCAATGCCCAGGCCAAGGTGCTGGACCGAGATGGCTTCCAGGTTATGGAGTGTATAAAGGGGGACCAGTACATCGTGGACATGGCCAACACCAAGGTAAGCAGCTCTGAACCGCCCTGCTCTGAAGATATCCAAGTTTTTGCTTGTATTTCCATTGGTGTACTCAGTGGCTGTCAGTGACCCATCCTGCCACTGCGTGCGGCTCTGGGAGGTGGGCCTCTTCTCGCAAGACTGTGCTGCTGCTCATTCCCGGGCCTCGATCCTCACAGAAGATGATGCCACCCCACGTCCCCCTGGCAGATACTGAGGGGACCCTAACTCAGCTTCCCACACACTGGGATGCCCAGGCTAGCACACTCTGATTGTAGCAGAAAGTTAGTTTAAAGCAGCTGTCAGCTATAGCAGCAACTTACCCTACGATGGCTACCAGTACTAGCGGTTAGTTTAGTGCTGGTGTAGCGCATGCCAGCGAACTCACACTGGGTGATGTACACCAGTCTTTGATGATGACTCACACCCCCCTGCGAGCTTCAGTGGCAGGCCATTTTATGTGAAAAGCAGCAGGCTAGTGCCCCCTACAGGCTCTGGCAGACCATGTCACATAAACAGCAGCACACAGCAATGCCACTGGCAGTGTAGCTAGGTTGGCTGACTGACGGTGGGGACTGTTTGCAGGGACAGTGACGGGGCCCTGGGTTTGAAAGCCCCCTCCCAGAATGCTCTGCTCCCTCCAACTTCCCAGTCATCTGGGAGTTAGTCTGGTTTTGTTTAGTCATCGCCAATTAACTGTCCTGTTCTGTGCAGTGAATCGGTGTCTGTTGAAGCGACTCTAATTAGAGTGATGGATACGGGTAGGGTCCCCTCGCGCTTGGTGAGGATCTACACTATTCCACCCGTCTGTATTCAGCCTGTTTGTTGCTCTCCAGGGAGGTATTGGACTTGCTGGCTGCTTCTCTTAGATCCGACTTGTTTTCCCTGCAGCTGAACCCTGAACAAACAGCCGGTTTCTGGCCGCTGCTCTTCCTGCTTGTTCGTGAGGGTGCGGCATGGGGGGGGCGGGCCCCCGTGGTCCCCTTATGCTGCTAGCACCTTCTCCATCCTCCTTATTGAAGTTATTTGTTTTGACTGACACTCTCTCTAGCTTCCTTTGCAGTGCTGTCCTGGGCTGGACTAGTGTTGGCTGTGGGTCAGATTGGGGGTCGGGGGCAGGCCTATCTTTTGGCCTGCCTATCATTCAGATGCTAGCTGCTGATTGGTCCTGTCCTCCATAGGGTCACACAGCCATGCTCAACGGTGGCTGCTGGCATCCCAAGATCAAGGAGGAGTTCCTCACCTGCTCTAATGATGGGTAAGTCGGGTGAGGCATGCCTTCCTCCCGAGGGAGAGCCTGTGCATGTGTGTTTGTATCTCTGATTTTAAAACTATAGTGACTTTGGTGCTTTCGTCTGTAACATAAAATGCTAGTTTAGCATATGGCACCCGACTGACCTCTTCACCTCTTTATGGAGTTTGATAGATTGACTCAATGTATCTCCTTTCAGTATCTGTAACATAACATTACCACCTCTGAATTTGCAGTGTTATTAATGTACCTGCCTGCAGAGGGCAGCAGTGCATAGCTGATGGGGGCAGAACTCTGTTACAGTAGAGAGCCCTCACTCCCTCCCTTATGGAGCTAAGCTCCCTATAGAGGGCAGGGGTAGTTTTGTTGTGAAGCCTCACACAAGCCTGGGGGCTCTTCTTCCGCCGGGGCCCCCCATTCACAATGCGGACACTGCTGTTGCCAGGTGAATGCGAGCTGGCGGTGGCCCGACAGAGCTGGAAATAGGGGCTCGTCTGTCTGCTCTGGTTTTGTCTGCTTTCTTCCTGAATCACCCATTTACCATTTAAGCCAATTAAGTGAGCGGTTTCCCAGGGGGGTGGCACTATGGAAACGGTGTAGCCATGGAGGGGGAACAAGGGCACCTTTCAGGCCGGCCACAGTGCCTGGACACGTCCCTGCTGCGTGCCTTTCTCCTGCAGCAGACGCAGAGGGACCCCGGGGAAGTGCGTCGGAGCGTGTGGGCATGCTCTTAGGGTGGTCTTACTCAGGCGGAGGGGGCGGCTTGTTTCTGGGTTTGCGACTTGGGCTCTGTCTGATGGGAGTCTTTGTGGGATGTGGAGGGGCTTTGTATGCTATTTTTAACAAAGTTAAATTAAGCATGATTCACTTCCCTGGGGAGACTGATGGCCCCTGAGGAAACTGCCCTCCCCCCGAGGTGGCCTGGGGTCGGTGGGCCTTCTGGTGACTTGGCCCCTCCCCGCACGTTGACAAACAAGCCACTTTTTCCTGGACACTTATTGTATGTTGATGAGCTCCTGCTCCTCCCCGATGTCCCCCCAGGTCCCGGAACTTGTCTGATGACCACAGTAACTTCATTTTGCGCACATTCCATGTGCATGATTATCACCAAAAGCTTGCATTTGTATGTCAAAGACAAATTGGCAAAGCTAAAAATGAAATGTCACTGAACGGTCAAGCAACAGTCTGAGGGACTATCAACTCACTACCCCCCTCAAGTTATCTCCACATTCAGATACAAAATTGCAGAGCTGGAAGGCCTAATTTGGGATGTTTAGGGGTGGGAGTGCTGGAAGCTGTGAGCTCATGGGACGTCGCCATAACGATATAGACTAGACCTCCCGTGCTCCGATACTGAGGGCTCTGGGCAGAATGAGTGATCCATCCAGCTAGACTGCGGGACAATGCTACTCTAAACAGAAAGTGGTGGTCCAAAACACAAGTGGTTGCCTGCGGAAACCCTGCTCGGCTAGCTTGCCTGGGGGGACAGCCGTCTTGCAGCTGCCTGCTGCTGGGATGTGGGGGCGATGGGTGATTTGGTGTGGCACCAGCTTGGTGTCTGTTTGAGAGAGGTGGGCCACATTTTGAAAAGTGATCCTGTATTTTGAAAAGAAAGGAGAACCTGACTTGAATGGGAGGTCATAGGGTAAGCACGCGTGTTGCCAGAACAGGTGTAGGGACAGCCGGGCCCCGTGTGGGCAGCAGGGGGCCGCTCCGAGCACACGGGGCGGGCGAGGCCTGTGATGCTGCAGGGTCACACCCTGCCTGTTCCTCTGTCCGTGCTCCCCAGCCCTGTCTGCAGTTACCTCTGATGGGCCGTCACTATTGGTGACCAGAGAGGGCACAGAGCGTTAACTTGGAATGAAGAGTACACTGGCAGAGGTGTTAAGGGACTGTTAACTTCCTTTAAAGGTTCCATCTGGACAGAGTGACTGAAGTTGGTCAGATTCTGGACCCCTGACCTCTCACCTCCGTGGCCTTGGCTCTGTGCTTACATGTGCACATCTCTGTGCCCGTGGAGCTTCTCAGCCCTGATGTGTTCAGCAGGTGGAGAGGTGAAGAGTGGAATTTCACAAAATTTCACCGAACTGAAAATAAAGAAAAGCATAGAAATACGTCAGCTTTACACCTGCCTACAGAAGGGCATGCTGTAGTACTTTCTACTGACATCACCCCGTTGTTAGAATAGCAGTACAATAATTTGTGTCTGTAAAAGGATTAAATGTAAGAAATGTATTGCTGTTTGTATGTCTGATGGCTGCGCCCTGTATATGCAAGATGCATATGCAGCCTGCTTTGTGTATGCCAGTGCTGGGCTGGGTTACCATCTGTCTGTGTCTCTCTCTCTCTGCCTCCCTACAGTTGTAAAAAACTGACACATTTCTTACCTTGAGGGGACATTTCTCCGGTCCTCACAAGGGTTCATAGTAGTGCTGGGCGATAAAACAATCCTTTTTTTTTTTTTATCGATAAAAAAGGAGGACGATGATAAACGTAGGCTATAAAGTTCGATCAAACCTGTTTGCTCCGTTTTAGACCACTTGCTGAGACCGACGGCGCCGTGACCTATCGTGCAGTACGTAGGCTTGGCTGAACACCAGCGCAAAATCCAGTCACTGACGACCTTGCAAATTTACCCGTCCCCATTAAAAAGGCGATGTTGTAAACAAGAGCAACGTGGTCGTGTGTTTGGAAAAAAAGATTTTGGGGAGCGCGAATGCACGGCAAAGTGGAGCGGAGGAGGAGAATGTGTTAATTGCACAGCAGGAGATAATACCAAAAAAAGGGCATATGTCGTCCAAAGTATGTTTGTGCTTCGGCTATCTCCGAACGGGCAAAACACAGATAAAGCCAGTTTGCAAAATATGCCGCCGACAGATTCCAACAAACTCTGGTAATACGACAAATCTGTTTCACCACCTCCAAAAATACCATCCAGTCGAGCACGCTGCTTGCCAAAAAGAACCCTATCATTATAGATACTGTGTTACGTTGTGGACTGTGTTTAGCTGTGGTACCTGTTATTTTGAGTACTTGATGATAACCTTTTATAATTTAAGGAAATTTTGTATTTATATAGTTTGTGCCATTCGTTAAAATTGTTTTATTAACAAATAAGATTTAGTCTGTTTATTTTAACTTGTTCATTCAGGTTATATTAGAATACATACTCTTTGGAAACTGGAACAGCATTAAAAACCTATAATATCGATAATTATCAATATCGATCAACACAGGTGAAATTATCGTGATGGTTTTTTTTGTCATATCGCCCAGCTCTAGTTCATAGAAACCAAAAAACGAAAGTAACCAAACGTCTTGTATTTTGTTTGATTACTTATGGTTAAGGTTATGGCTAAGTGCGTGCGTGCGTGCGTGCGTGCGTGCGTGCGCCTGTGCAGTTCTGATCGGTGTGTTCTCTCGCACAGGACGGTCCGCACCTGGGACCTGAACTCGGAGAAGAAGCACAAGGCCGTGTTCAAGCCGCGCTCGCTGCAGGGCAAGCGTGTCACGCCCACCTGCTGCACCTACAGCCGTGACGGCAAGCTCATCGCAGCTGGCTGCCAGGATGGCACCATCCAGATCTGGGACCGCAACCTCAGCGTGAGTCTTCCCGTCCTGCAGGGGTCAGGCATGAGTAGGACTGCCGGGCTCGCCGGGCTGGTGGGAGGAATCTGTACATAAATAGGTGTGATGGGGGTATGAATAGGTGTGAATAGCGTGATTTCAGCTGTGTGTTCTGTATTGGAGGGCCTTGTGCCCTGTACCCTGTTCTTATTCTGCTCGTTGCCACTAGGGGCACTGCTGCTAATGCTCCTGCTCCATCAGTCAGATGAGGTTCTCAAACGCCCACCCCTCCATCCCAGAGTGTGGCTCAGTAGTTCTGCCCCCCCCCCCCCCCCCCCCCCCCCCGCCCCTTTTTTCTTAAACACCTT
>JAAGVU020000113.1:20818086-20830765 GCA_011763525.2 Mormyrus iriodes | reverse complement strand
TTTGCCACAGGGGGCGTGTGTGCCACGGCCCCCGCCCCCCCCGGCGTGTGGGGTTGCACACCCCCCCCCCCCCCCCCCCAGGGTGGGGCCCGGTGGTTTTGCCCCCCCCCCCCCCCCCCGCCCCCGACAGCAGCTTTATCCTTAAAGACCTTACTGTGTGTTTATTTTAAGTGGGGGGGGCTGGGGGTGCTGAAGTTTGACAAAACACACACTGGACCTTTGACCTTCGCCTTTACATTTTTATATGTGACTCTGGTCTCTGTGCTTGTGCGTGTCCGTCTCAAGGTTCAGTGTGAGTAATTGTGATCTGCCCCCCCCCCACACAGAGAGGTCCAGCTGCCTCTCTCTAGCAAAGGGCAGGAATGATAGAACAACCTGCAATTTATTACTTGGCTGCCCCCCAAGACTAAATATTTACCCAGAATTCCTCAGCAGCTTAGAAAAACAGTGTGTGAAGGTGACAGGGGCCTCATCTGGGGTTACAAGCAGGTGTGTGGGGGGGTAAGTTTGGGAAATTTCAGAAAGGTTGGACAACCGCCGACATTTCGGAGCATCAGTCCTGCCTCGGCAGTCAGGGAGACGGTCTGTCTCTGTCTGTGGGGTCCCCTACTGGCCGACTTCCCAGTGCTATGCTGACAATGGGGGCGCAGTCTTCTGCTGTGCAGTCGCTTGCGTGAGTGCTCCACCTGTCACCTCAGCTTAACCTGGCTGTCTAGTAGATAAAGGGTTTGTCGGGGCTGCTCATCTAGTCTGACGGGTCCTGGTCTGAAGCTTCTGGCCTCAGTGTTGTGATTGGAGATGACGGGGACTGATGAATCCCAGGAAAGAGATCCCAGGGCACCCTGCATTGTCTCGTCCTGGACTTTGATTACACTGTACCGGCAGTCCAGCTGTTTCGCAGGTTGCTAGGCAACATGGCCACACTGATGATGGGAAAGTGGTTTTGACTTGGACCCGTATAGGGTGTGCTGCAGGACGGCTGGTGAAACGGACTTCCAGATGTGATGCTGTGAACTTTGTGCTGATGGGCAAGCTTTATGTGTGTACGTGCGTGTGCGTGTCATTGCAGAATCACATACATTATTGCCATAGAGACTGTGGAATGTTATACAATAGATACTGAATCAGATCACATGGTACCATGACCAATGAGCCTGTGGTTCCCTTAAAATGAATGTGGTGTAAAATACCCCCAGGAAGCCAGAACTGCACAGAGAACATTATCCCGCTATTACAAGAACTACTACAAATAATTACTATTACAAGAACTACTACAAATAAGACTACTAATGTAGAAACAAAAGGGCATGGTAATGCAGTGCGTAATACCGTTGCTTTACACATCAAAGATCATAGGTTCCAGGCTGCATGATGTGTTTGTAATACACACACATAGCAGATTTATAAAATATTCCGTCCATCCATCCATTTTCTGAAACCGCTTGTCCTAGGCAGGGTTGCGGGGGATCCAGAGCCTATCCCAGAGGCTATGGGTACAAGGCAGGGAACAACCCATCGTAGGGCACACTCGCACACACCAACCTATGGGTAATTTGGCAACTCCGATTCATCTCAGCATGTTTTTGGACTGGGGGGGAAACCGGAGTACCCGGAGGAAATCCCATGACACCACAAGGAGAACATGCAAACTCCACATATATGGAACTCTGGTGGAGACTTGAACCCAGGTCCCAGAGGGGTAAGGCGATAGTGCTAACCACTGCACCACCTGCCCCTATAAAATATTATTTTTCAATATTAATTGCATTAAAAGGATGTTAAAGTTATTACCTGATCTTACTGATATTAGCAGAACCTTTGTTAAAATGTAAAACACAGAAATAACGTTCCTTTAACGTTATAGAAAGAATGTTCTCTGCCAATTTTGAAAAGACTTTCATACATTGGCTAAAGTTTTGGGAACGTTCCTTGTTAGCTGGGACCCCACTTTTCCCCCTCCAAAACACTTCTGTAGGTAATTCACCCTCTGGATGTTTTGCAGTCTCTCAGTCCTGCTGCTTCCGAGGATCAGGTGGCCCGAGTCCTGTCCGATACAGCTGTCCGGATCCCTCACTGCTGACAGTTGTGTGTTTTTGTTTTCCTTCACATCTCTTGATCTTCCTCACACTCTGTTTTTGTTCTGGAACCAGTGAAGCTACTACATAAAAGTTCCCTAACAACATGTTTGTGTGTGTTTTGAGGGTCCCAAGTCGTTACTTTTACATACATACATACATACAGACATGCCCCTCCCTTTTACTTTCAAGAGTCCTCTGGAACCAGGTAACAGTGAACTTTTGGCCTGTTCCACTGCCTGAGAAACAGTGAATGTCTTGTGCAGTTGTAATGGAGCAGTTGGTATTGCTGTCTCCACCTGTTGCCGGTTTAGCTGATCAGGGTTTGCACTCCTACACATCCCTGAAGGTCGGCTTTCAGAGCGGTGCCTTATCAGCTTCGTGGTCTGCGGCCATGCTTGTAAATATCTCCCACATCACATGCTCACATCTCCCCTACTCATGCCCCTCGGATGACCGGCCTGTGTTTGCAGTAACAAGGCGGTGTAGTATGGAAACCTTTATGTTAATCTGAAGTCTGTTTTTCTCTTGAGAGAGGGCAGCTTTCCAGGGCATACCTTCTGTAACCCATTAGCTCTAAGCAGGTACTCCGCTGCTGCATGAATGAAATCACTTTGGGAGGGTTCAATGTGCCTTCAGATGGTGACCTCTCCCTCCAAGCCTGGGAGGGCATCCTCCTCTGTCATCCCCTCCCCCCCAAATCTACCCATTTTTGAGCTGAGATTCCACAAAGATAAGGCTGGCAGGCTTCCCTCTTCAGAATATGGCTGAAGCGTGAAATCCACTCTGTCCATTCCCTGTCACGGGCATAGCCAGCAGGAGCAGAGTTTGGGGCCCAGGGTCCGGTGATGGGGCCTAGATGGCAGGCTTTTGAGATGAGCCAGGCAGGAATGTGTGATACCACCACCAAGTTATGTTTGGCCTTTTTTAACAGATGAGGTGGGAGCAGCTTACATCAGGCCTGACATGGAATTGGAGCAAAATCAGTCTCGTATTTCAGGAACTTGTCCATAAGTGGTATATGGCCCGCTCACTCGTGCTTCAGTCGTTCATGTTCACTTGATTCTGTATTGGTCTAACTGGACCCCAAGACCAGAGTTGGGCTATGCAGCTGCAGTTCTGCACTGTTGCTCGTTAAGTGTATCTCTGACAATTCATGTGTTGCTTGTTGCATGACAAAAATATGCGATCTTGACAGCTTATCTAGGACAGTTATGCGCCACTTTTATAGATGCTTGGAAATTGTATCTTTCTCTTCAGCTATGCCTTATACCCCTTGATATCAAATGGCGCTTTTCTGCTGCACTAGGTACTGTTCTTTGGGCACTTTGAGAAAGTACCAAAAGTACGGTATTTCCAGGTGTGGGTTTCCTCTGGTGTAAGAACTGGTACCGGTGTTGAGTGGCATCACAACGCTAGGCGGGTATTTTGTACTGAATTTGAGAAGTGGCTGTAGTATATTATAGGGCTGGGTGATGTGTGATATTAATACCAACATCGCATGTTACGCATATGCAGTTCTTACACTGGTAGTAAGCCAATTGAGATCAGGCTTTTTCTTATCGTCAATTCTTTATGGACATTAAAGCGCAGGGAGTTTGTTTCGCTAAATCATTTTTACTGTCATAGGAAAAAAAAAAACTTAGCTAGCTTTGCAATTTTAAATTATTATTCCGTTAATAGATTATCTAACACATGTTTAAAAATCAGTTTAAAGTCTACCTCCGCTGCTTTTGCATAAGCACTGCATGTGTTTTCTGGGACAATCATAATCATAAATTTTTCACAAACCCATCTTGGATTCATTTAAACAGCAAGGATGAAAATGAACTCCTTTTTGCTTTATAAGCGCCCCAAAATTTTTTTTACAACAAAATCACATTGTTAGGACAAGAGGCTATATGCTGTCATGCTGTCCTAGTTTATTAAACAAAATACTTTAATTTCTTGTCATGCCATCCTGATCTTTTTGTTGTATCTGTTCTTCCAACCAGATCGCAATTAATTTTTTTTACTTACTTACGTAGTTTACCAGTGTTTTCTGAGTTCATAAATTTTTTCAAGACAGCGGTTGTATTGTGTTAGGTAGGCAGGCTATTTGCATAACCAGTCGACAAAGAATGTCCCACCCCAAATTACCGAAGTACCCCAGCTGGTTTGGCACTTTTGATACTGGAACTTTTGGCACTGGCACTTGACCGGAAGTCAGTGGAAGAGGGGAAGTGCGAAAAGTACCGTACCCAAAGTACAGTACTTGGTGCGGTGGAAAAGCGCCCAATGAGATCAGAATCACAGGAGTGACACATCACCAAAAGAAACTGTGCATTAGTGTCTGGAGGGAAATGGACACGAATGAAGGGTTACTCCAGATTTGTGGTGTGACTGTTCGGTCTGAATGGGCTTTGGTGTAACGAGGCCGCTGAGAGGTCCGTGGTCTGGCCCTGATTGGATTACCTTAGTAGCTACTCATGAAGGAAAAGACGGAACTAAAACCGTGTAGGATTAATTCATCTTCAGAGAAAATTCCCTTAAAATTCACTAGGGAATGTAAAGTGATTGTCGACAGGCTATTAAAAAGGTTTATTTTTCCAGGCCTGCGAAATCTGATATTCAGCAGTTTTTCCCATTCTATTGGCTTCTTAGTACATTTAGATCCAGAAGGATACAGATATGTCCAGCTGTAAAGTGAACTGAGTTGTGTTCAGAGCACCTAAGTTGACAAAACTCCTTCCAAGTGTGGAGTGATGTAGGAATTGCTTGTGAGAACTGTTGTCGTTGTTGGCAAAATAATGTTTTGTTTGGCAAAAGATGTCGCTCCTCTGGTGGCATAGGTTGTAGGTGACTGACCTGTTCAAGGTTTACAGGGCTGGGGTTCATTGAGCTCACATGATCTGTCTCATGTCCTGTTGTAGGTACACACCAAGTTTCACTGTCGCCAAGCTCACACCCCGGGCTCTGACACATCATGCCTCACCTTCTCCTATGATGGGACGACATTGGCCTCACGAGGAGGTGAGATTGCCCCCTAGAACCACACTTGGGTACTGCAGCATTTTTGAGAAGCTCACCACAGTGAGCTTTTCAAGGTATGGGACAGCAATGGGCACGCTCTGGGCACCTGCACATGGCCTAACCCCCCCCCCCAGTTGTGACTCCTGCTCAGTCCTGTCCTGTCCTGTCAGTGGCTTGGGTACCCCTCCTGGTCCTAACTGGCAGGGGGGGTCTCCCTGTGACGTTATTTGCAGCACAGGTCCCCCCCCCGGTCTCTGGAATGCCGGGTGGGACTACAGTCATTTCCATTTATCTCCTTTTAAATATAAACTCTGTTCCTTGAGGAAGTTCAACAAAACAGATCTGCAGTAAAAGTACGAGCCACAAATAAAGTTAATTTCTCAACCTCTCCACCCCCTAAAACAGTCTTCATTATTTACTAAATTTAGCATTATTTACTTAGCTGTTACCAATTAAACAGATTCCTTTATAAGAGCCTGGCTTTAGGTAACGGGGACTCCGTTCCTGCCCATGTATGGTACTGCTGTGTACTTTACCTGTTTGCATGTGGTCTGAGCAGAGACTGCAAGGCTGCCTGTCCCAGCACCGTCCTGATCCACTCCTCTCTTTGCTTCCCCAGGAGACGACACTTTGAAGACCTGGGACATCCGAAACTTCAAGAAGCCTCTTAACTCAGCTTCAGACCTGCCCAGCTACTTCGCCATGTGAGTGGTGGCACGTTGGGTACTGTACCTTCGGTGGAGGTGACTGCTGGAGAAAGCCAAAGACCCCCCTCCCCCCACCACATAACCTTCACCCCCTTCCACTCACAGGACTGACTGCAGCTTCAGCCCAGATGATCAGCTGCTGGTCACGGGCACCTCGGTCAGGAGGGGCGAGGGAAACGGCAAGCTGGTGTTCTTCCACCGAGCCTCTTTCCAGAAGGTGTATGAGATCGAGGTGTTTGACTCGGTGAGTGTGATTGAACATGGCTGCACACAGAACAAGCCTCCTGATAGAAGAATCAGTCTGAGGACCATCCATGACACGCTGATTTTGTTAATGGACCTTCAACACCTTGACAGAGGATGCCCAGCCTGGTAGATTTAGTGTCGTGGCTCCTCAGTGCGTCTGCCTGGTGTGAGCGTGCGTCTCGCTATGTTTGGTGCGGTTGATGTTTGCCAACCTCCCCCCCTGCTCAGCACACTAGAACAAATCAGGAGTGTGGAGCATTTCTGCAGCCTGTCACAGTCATGTCTGATTTGTGTGTCTGCTGATTCCACGGTCGCTAGTCATTCCCTGCTCCTCGCCATCATGCCCAGGGCCCCCCTGGGTGTTACTACATTGTTCTCCAGAGGTGTGACTTCTCTGGAGGGACGTGGCCTGAAGGTGCTCAGCTGGCGGGCTTCTTCACAGTTCTGTGAAGCTCCATCCTGGGTGGGTGTTAGGGTTTGCTGGGAGCCATCCTTCACAATGAGCTGTATACAGTGTTCGCACTGCTCACCCCGCAGCAGCCTGAGATGTGAAGGGACTTTATAAGTTGGAACACCAGCCAAACGTCTGAAGGCAGAGCTGCCAGTGTGTCTGAACCCTATCCTGGGTCATGCTGTGCATTGTAGGTAGTTAGAGAAACGGTTATGTAACTGCCCCACCACATAAATGCCTCACATGCCACCAGGGTGCCCCCTGTAGGTTGGGAGGAGCAGCTCTGTTAAGTCTCCTGTGGCCTCAGGTCTGGTTCATGACGTCTTGAGGCAGGATAGTTTGGGGGGGGGGCCTGGTGTTCTTGCTGGGGTTTGGGTTAGGGCCATGTAAACCCTCACCGCACAGTACTTCTGGACCTCAGCAGTACAATGTGACCAGTTGGTGCACTCTGGGAAACGTCCCCCTGCCTTGTCTTTTGTTGGGTGTGACATTAAAAGCTCATGCTTGCTTACCTTATACATGTTGACCTGTGCCACTGCTCACCTCTCATGCCATTCAGTCGAGGGGTTTCGAACAAAACCATGCCCGTGCCGTGACGTGACGCCAGTGTGGCCAGTTGGGGTCCTGCCATTGGGGTGCCTTGATACAGTCATATCAGGGTCCTGCAGACATACCCTTAGATGTGCTGTTTTGGGGAAGCTTCTCCCTGAGGATGCTGGGAATGTTGGGCTGTGAGCAGTAAACAGGGGCTTCTGGCAATGTGGGGTCCCTGCCGCAGCTACTGGGCACATCCAGACTCGTGTTCCCCTTACGCATGGATTCTTTCCCCGAGTCTGCTTCAGCTCCACGGGGTGGAACGGAATTTCGCGACCGTCTGGGTAACTGACTGCCGGTCAATGGCATGTTGGCATTCTTTGTGAGATGTTTGGTGTGCTGAGTATTTGGAGCTGGAGAAGCCGCCCGTGAGGCCAACTGCACACAGCTACATGCAGTGTTGTGTGGATACGCATGGACTGTGGCTTATGGCCGCTCGCTCGAAGAAGTATGGATGACAGTCATCACGCCTCTCTGAGCTGGCCCATGCTAGTGTGGCTGTAGTTCCCTTGCCCTCTAGGTGGTGCTGTCTCTGCGATTTTTAACCATCAAGTGGAAGTTGTAGTGTTCTCATGAGGGCCACAAAAGTGAGCAGATGAGCCTTAAATCTTGAGTGTGTTACTGAGAGCACACTGCTGACCATCACCGCGCCTCCAAAGCTGGGTTCCCACACCTCCTGCTAAAGGTGCTGTTGTCTGACGACTCCTTTATGTGGCCCACCTTCTTCTCAACACCTTCTGTTCCTCAGAGTGCTGTTCGCTGTCTCTGGCACCCCAAGCTGAACCAGATCATGGTTGGAACCAGCAATGGCCTGGCCAAGGTCTACTATGACCCTGTCAAGAGCCAGAGGTAGGCTGTAGATCGATGTCTATGTCTGTATGTGTGTGCGGCTGCACACTTCTGTGTTGATCTGGGTCTCCCCTAACCTTAAGGACATTGTCCTGCTTGATCACAGCTTTTTCTGTACAGAGGAATTTTTTACTTTTAAGTAAAAAGGACATTTTAAGCTTTTGCTGCAGTACCGATAGTCAGTAATAAAGACCACTTCCTCTTCCCCCAACCTCCTTATTATAGAGGAGCCAAACTATGTGTGGTGAAGAACAAAAGGAAGGAGAAACACGCAGAGACCCTGACCCAGGATTACATCATCACGCGTAAGTATGACATGACTACTGCTATGAATGTCTATCCTCACACTGGTCATGTGATGCAGGCAGGGCCCTGTGTTACTTGGAGGTCCCCCATCCTGCTTGTGTGGCTGTGTCACCTCCCCCTCTCTTTCCCCACCCGTCCAGCCCACGCCCTCCCCATGTTCCGAGAGGCCCGGCAGCGTAGCACCAGGAAACAGCTGGAGAAGGACCGCCTGGACCCGGTCAAGTCCCACAAACCAGAGCCCCCTGTGTCTGGACCAGGTACTGCATTATGTAGCACATGTGAATTGTGTGAGGGGCCATGCGGTAACCAGCTGCCTGTGACTGACAGGTCGGGGGGGCCGCGTGGCGGCACATGGCGGCACGCTTTCCTCCTACATTGTGAAGAACATCGCTCTGGACAAGACAGATGACAGTAACCCGAGGGAGGCCATCCTGCGGCACGCCAAGGAGGCTGCTGATGACCCCTACTGGATCGCCCCAGCATATGCCAGGTATGGCGCGCATGGGGGGTGACATCACACACGGCTGTCTCAGGCCAGCTCCACTTCTCTGTATGCTTGGCCAAATGTTTCACTCCTCACTATGTGTATGACTGGAGCCCCCCCCCCCCCCCGCCATGCCTGGCTGCAGACTGCCCTTACTGGGGGGGGGGGGTAAGGGGGATGTGCTCTGAGCCACTGTAAACAGAATTCCTGTGGGAGCACAGCACAAGTGCCCCGCTGACTGTAAGCCAATGAGGAAGCCAGAGCCTCAGGGGTCCAGACCTGTCCCTGTGGGCAGGGACATGGGGTGGGGCTAGAATGGGCCCTCTCAATCTCAGAGCAGGCAGGATGGTGAGATGGCTCCTTAGTGTAAGCTCCCCTTCCTGTTTTCTGTCTCCTCCTTGGGGCTCAGTGTGTGGGGGGGTCCGGGGTCCTGTGTCTCCCCCCCCATGTCTGCAGTGTTCTCTGGACCTCCCCATTCAGACATACGGTATCTGTCTGGCTGGCTGCACACGATCCATTTGCACAGTGTTTATAAGCTCCGCGTTCATTAATCTCCAGCCTTTCACTGCAGCTATTTCCAGTGTTTTGGACGATAATGTATGCATGCGTGTGCGTGTGCATGTGTGCGTGTGCAGCGCTCGTGAACCAGCACACGTGAGCTCGAATCACATGACCAGCATTCCTCCTGCGTTTTCGTTTGGTTTTTGAAGGTTTTGCTGTATGAGATGCTGATGTAGGACACCAAACAGTCCCTGTGTTTCCCTGCATGCACTATGATAGTGATAAAAGGACAGTTTGTGTTTGAAATGCAATGTTTTGACATGTTTGACAAAAGGTGAGAGCCCTTCTGAGACCCCTAGGGGGCGCTTCCTCACCCCCCAGTGTCCGGCATACCTTCCTCTTCCTCAGCGTCACTTCCTCCTCCTCCTCCTCCTCCTCCTTGTCTTCTGCCTGCCTCCCTTCCCAGTCCCTTACCTCGCTTGTCCCACCGTCAGCTCCTCTCATGATTAACCCCACTGGTGTCATCCAGATGATGGTGATGAGATCGGTGCTGTTCCCATCCCTCTGCTCTCCCAGGACGCAGCCTAAAACTGTCTTCGCTGACATGGAGGACGAGGATGAGGAGGTTGACGATGAACCCGAATGGAAGAAACGCAAGATCTGAGTGGTGACCCCCTTTTCCAACTGTCAGTAGCCGTGTGGAGGACCGTGTGGCACCAGATGGCTTCTGACTGCTGTGTGTGTGTCTGTGTGTGTCTGTGTGTGTCTGTGTGTGTGGTGTCACTCCCAGCATGTTAAATCCTCCCTCCTGACTCCTTTATTCTTCCGTAACCCAATTGTGTCTCAGCTGTACGGCTAAGTGTTTTAAAAATGTCAAGTAAGTCATTAAAACTTTGCTGCCTTTGATCAGACCTGCTTATGTCCTCTCCAGCACTCAGTAAGTCACTCATTTACTCATTCCTTCATTCATAAACAACAGCTAATTTCTGGTCACTTTGCAGTCGATACTCGGGCATCTGACTAACTTTCTGTGACGCTCTAAAGCACCTGACCTCTTGTGCTGTACAATGAGCACATGGCCTGTGCGGTACACTCGCCGTTCGATTCCTGAAGACCGTCAGAAGCTTCTGGAAGGTTCCGTCTCCATTCCAAACATGTACACGTACCTGCTTCCTCCTGGGAATCCTGTTCGCGGCCAGCTGCTCTGTGCCTGCTTTCTCCTGCGCAGACCTCAGTGCACCACTGTTGTGCAGGGTAATTGTGTACTCTTTCACCATTTAACAAGACCCTCGGGCTCACTAGGAGAACACTCTGCTATCTCGACATTAAATTGACAGACTGTGGCTTCAGACTGCTTGGCAAGAAATGATCCTTTTAAAAAAAAAAAAAACTTTTTCAAAGATGGATCTCATATTGAGCAAGGACTGTCTGAAATGGTCAATCAGTGAGCAGGGACCGCAGTGCGCCCTACTGCATCACGTCCAAAATAACAGTGCTGTCTTCCCTGTGGCATCCTTGTTGCAGCCATCACCTGATACAGCCTCTCTGACTTACTCACATGGGGTATAGTACACTCAGCACGACCATCCACCCAGGTAAATGAAGCCTAAAATAGGTTAAAAAAAAGCAGGCTGTAATGTTGGGTAACTTAAGCCTATGTCTCCAGCCTCGTCGTAATCCAGCGGCTCCTATTCTGAGTGATGATGTCACACGCAATGCAGGAGTTCTGGGCGGGTGATGTCATGAGCCCTGTGCACGCACTGCTGTCATCCTCTGGGTTTAGCAGTGGGTACGGCCCGTGTAAGCCGACACGGAGCTGGAGGGCGAGCAGCCACCCTGGGCCCAGCCCGGTCCGACCGCCTTGCATGGCCTGGTGCCCCCCGAGTCTGCTGAAGCTGTCCACGGGTACCAACATCTGTGCTCTGTGTGTGACTGCAGTCTTGGACAAGCCAGCAGCGCTCAAAAATAGTATCTTTTTTGTGAAAGATGGAGAATAAGACAGTGGTTTTGGTTGGAGGGACAGCAACACGTGAGACTCGACCTAGTGAGAGGTGGAGTGGCGGTTTTGGTAGTGGGAGCAGAAGGGGAATGGGAGATCGACACGCCCTGTCAAACATGCCCTTCACAAAGGCAGCTGGCAGGGCCCCGAAACACTTTATCAACGCTTTATCAACGCTTCACTAATGTATTTCAGCTATTCACCCCTGGTGCCCAGATTTACTGCTGCTAGCCGTGCGTTTACAGTCAGCCTGTGTTTATTGTAGGGATCTGGAGTAGGGAGCAAGAATGTAGCCAGCTAGGCAGAGTGCTGTGGAGCTAGCTGATGCTCCCTGCTCCTGGTAACCCTGACTCTCCTGCTTGGGTGCAAATTAGGGATATGCTTTGCAGATGATCTTGGGGTAAAGGTTGGTGGTCAGCATCCAGCACGAGGTGCATTCAGACAGCAGGTGGAAACTGGTACCACTGGGAGTTATTGGAACAAATTTAATTCAATTAAAAAAATACAAAATATATATTGTACAAAAATTGCGTGGAGAGCTTTGGTTCAGCCTGTTACACATGTGTGATCATAAGTGCCAGTGGTGCTATCTGCAGCACGCCTCGTGGTCACGGCCCTGGCGTGTGTGCAGAAGAGGGACGTGACACACTGAGTCGCACGCTGCAGTTACATAACCACACAGCATCTGGAAGCAGCGGTGGTGGTGGTGGGGGTCCGGACATGGCGGTTTGAGGCTTGACAAGCCTGCAGCCCCATCTGCCATCCATCACATCCCTGTCCTTTGGAAATATTTTCAAACTGTCCAAATAAAAAAAAAAAGACAGCGCATCAAAAAATTGCCTGTGGAAACAGCGATTTCTGCTGGTGGGCATGTCGGGAGGGTCCTGAGGGGCTCTCGGCATGTCTCTGATGGGTTTGGGGATGAACATCTCTGGCTCATCTGTGTGTGAGTGATACCTGCTCTGACTGGAATGTTAAAGATCACAGAGGGAGAGGAACCACATTAAAGGGCATTTGAGAGTGGGGGGGTAGGGTCTGCCACGGGTGTGGTAATGTGCACCTGTCCGCGGAACCGTATCCTAGGGGGACGGGGGGGTCGATGTGGTGTCGAGTGCCACTCTGTGCTCTCTGTCACCTTCAAGACGCTGGGGGACACTGTATTTCACGTTACACTACAGAGAGAAACTGACTGACCGGTTACTGTGGGTTGGTCTATTACTGAAGAGTTGCACCGTTCTGACTGGCCTGTTGGGGGCACGCTGTATGATTCTAGCTGGCTGATAGACAATGGGCCATGTCGTTCATGTGGTAACCTATCGGCTATGGGCCGCACAGTTCTGACTGGCCTATCGGTGATAGCCCGTACGGTTCTGACTGGCCTATCGGCTATGGGCCGCACAGTTCTGACTGGCCTATCGGTGATAGCCCGTACGGTTCTGACTGGCCTATCGGCTA
>JAAGVU020000113.1:20791656-20815875 GCA_011763525.2 Mormyrus iriodes | reverse complement strand
GCGCCCGCAGTTTCCGGGATAGGCTCCGGACCCCCCGCGACCCATATGGAATAAGCGGTTGTAGAAAATGGATGGATGGATGGATGGATGGTTCAGGCTGTTTTTCAGAAGTAACCCTTGACAGTTAAAGAGGGGTTATTTAATCTCGGTATCTACCGCCAGTAGTGTGACAGACATAATGACTGTAGCCACAGCCCCTGTATATCAGGACACTGGGGGGAGGGGCAGGGGTCACCTTGCTGGCTTTACTGGCCATTGACTCACTTAACTGCATAATACCAAAGATGAGTGGGTGACAGTATTGTCTGCTCAGCCAAGGTGTGAGAATTTGAGCCCTCTGTGGGTCATGTCACCTGCCCAAACAACGCAATCCACCAGGAAGTGGAAGGTCTCGCACCCGCCTGTGGGCTGTGCTGGGCTGTGTCAGCCAAGGGTGGGGCGGGGGGTTGGACGGGGCCTCTGGCAGGCAAACAGAGACCCTGTCCATGGCAGCCGGAGCTGCGGCGACCCAACATACTTCTGGGTGTGTGTCCAGCTGTCCACCAAGAAACGGTTTGCTTGCAGTCATCTCTTAGCAAACACTCAGGGCTACAGCCACCCCTAACTACCCAAACTAAGCTCTCCTTCAGCTGAACGTTTCTTCAAGATCCTGCTCCCTGAACACTGATGGTCTAATAATGCTTTATAAAATCTTCCCTCACTCGTAAAGAACCTTACAAGCCAATGGCTGGGTTGGAACAGGACAGCACCAGGTTCCTCTAAACAAATGAAATTCCTCTCCCTCATGGCTGCTAAAATGAACATAAACACAAGCGGGCCTCCGTCTTTACCGGGCAAAGAACCTTTCAAGCCCTGAGTGGCGTATCCTTCAGATCCACATCTGTTTCCAGTTCTTTGCAATGGCTTGGCTCCCTGACAGATATGCAGAGCTTTGCTGGGACAACCCAGAGCCCACAGTCCCAGTGAAGGCTAGTGCGGGTCGTCTGTAAGATGTACGGCTACAACCTCAGCACTCCAGTGATGTAATGGCTGCCTGTGATGCTGGACCCGGCCGCTCTGTCTCTGGCTGTGTAAGAGGTGACAAGTTCTCCCTGAAGGCTCACTGATTTCCTAATAAATTACCCTCAGGCCTGCTTTGGGTGGCTCGCCGATGGCGACACCGCAGGTCCTGTTGATTGGGATTTTGTGGGCTCTGTTGAACTGGAGAACTCCCAAAGTACTACGATTTTAAGACCTGGCTGCTTAGAGAACCAGACCCAATTCTGACATTGGTCACCTGAGTTACACAGGAATGCATGGTGTCTTTCGTAATGGATTCCTATACATTTCTTCTGTGATTATGTATCTGTACATCGTTACAACTCATTATTAGCAGACACACTTACTCAGTTTGGAGGAGGGCAGCTCTTGCAGGTTCTCCTGACCTCCCTGCTGGGACCTGGACCAGCTGCCCTCCATCGCCAGACGCCCTGTCTCAGGCATCTGCTCCAGGACGTGAAGGTGTTTTTCTGTTGGCAAGCGATGCCTGGCGGGACTGGCGGACACGGCGCTCAGCGACACACACAGGGCCAGAACGTCCCATAACTTCATTTTAGATGCCGTTCCAGTCAGGGCTCCTGCAGACAGGCCACGGTGAGTTACACCTCCGAGCTCCACAGTAAGTCACACGTGTAAATTCAGGGTTATGCATTTTTACTTTGAAGATGTGCTGATAACAGCCAGCAGAACAAAATGCAAACCACTGAGGCAGCATGTCAGTGCTGAACACTGGGGCTGACAGCATAGTGTGGTTTACTGGAGCCTGGAACCGTTCCTTGACATGCTGGGAGAGTGACAGGGTGCAACGGCAGAGCAGGACTGTGTGAGGAAGGGACTCGCTTAATTAGGAGCCAGGATACCGGCGTGCTGCAGGAAAGTGACACCTTTGTTCTTCTTCCTTTACACACCTCTGCTAGCTGTTTTTTTTGGGGGGGGGGAGGGGGACTTGACGTTATAAATGGCAGGGGGAGAGAAAATGTCCTAATGAGGGACCCAGAGCCCAATGCAAGTAGGGAACACAGTTGAAAATCCAGGTACCAGTCATCCATTTTGCAAAGTCTGAACAGGACACTTGTTCAAATTTATGATGTTATCACTGTATGAAGCCAACCATATTTTTTTTAAAAAAGTTTTATAGTTCCATAGTGAGCCTTTCTTAAAATTCAAGTAAACATAAGTAATCAGTTCCTGGGCTGGCATTTATTTAACTTGGACTTAGCAAACAGCAAACTTTCCCCTGGCTACTCCTTTTAATAGATGCAGAATTGCCACACTGTAATTTGTAATGAACTCCAGTTAATTAAGCCCGTTTGTGTCCTGGTATGCGCCCAGTCACGGCACACGGGCTGTTCGTGGGCTTGGAGCGCCAGTCAGACTAATAAATTGTTTGTCCCAGAAACCAATGCACTTCACAGTTTAAGCATAATATTCATTATTAGTCTCACAGGTGCTGTTTAAGTTGCAGCACGGTGAAAATTAAGGCCCTGCGTTTTTATTCTCCTGTTGACAACTAAAAAAAAATAAAGAAACGGCGGAATTTAAAACCCCCTTCTTTTCTTTAAATGTCACGTTTCCTGTAGAAATGCAGGAAATGCTGCTTACATTTCTGTCCAGAATTTTTGACGGTAATTTAAAAATCCGAAACCTTGTAATTGCATCCTTCTGCGTTACATTACCACCAATACGTCTCATTATTGGGCATAATATAGCGTTTACAGTTCACTTTTTAATTCGCCTAACGAACGAAGTTTCAGATCTCTGGATTAATGATTCCACTAATCAAACGATTGCGATAAAACACATCAGTGTGCACTTCTTTGGCCACTGGAGACGAAAAACAGAGGACGTGCCCAACTCGCACGCTCGAAGCCGGGGGCGCGCTGGGAGGCGTTCGACCCGCACAGCCAAAGCCGGGGGCGCGCTGGGAAGCGTTCGACCCGCACGACCGGGGGCGCTGCGGAAGGCATTCAACCTGTGCTGCGAAGGCATGGATGGAAGCGCACCGAAAAGGATAAATGCTTTTTGTCCTCATGCCCGCCGGTACACAGCTCGTTGCGGATACGTGTTAAAGGAAGCCAGCGCTATCCTGGCTATGGTTACACTGGGTCATTTAACTCCTTTAAGAAATTACACTTACTTAGGAACACAAGTAATGAGGCATTCCCGTCATTTTTCAATTCAGGGCTGTTTCTTTAGATGATCCAAGTAACCTTAACTTAAAAACGACCAGAAGCGGTACTTTCAGCGAAAGTGATTAGATAAAAAATAATAGTTGTGAATATGGCGCAGAGTAAAGACAAGCAGACTATTACCGACCCATGGCGGAACTGTAAACCCGTTAAATGCTCCTACGGACTTCAAACTCACCTTAAATTGGTCCCATTCAGACCAGCTGTCCCCCCAGAAAACTGGTCAGCATGCATTTAATCATCCGTCATATGCCCCAGATGCTGGCGATGTGCTTCAAAGTACGTTTCGTTATCCAAATTACGGCGTGCGTATTGACCCGATACTCTGTGTCCAAAGACGCATGGGAGAACAAAATCCTCCGGTGTGTAATGTCGTGCGGTGCGTATCTGTTTCCCACTCAGCCGAGGGACCCCAGGGTCTCCTGAACCTGAAGCTCACTTGCACTGTAAATGGATGCTGCGTCCCACGCTGGGAAAGGGGATAAGCAAAAGCGCCTGTCAAAAGAAGGCATCGGTGCTCCGGTCAGCAGCATCTGGCAGCCAAGCCTCGGGCGGAGAGCTTAACATCTGACGGCTTCAACAAGAAAGGCAAATCCAGCAAACTGCCGCCAAGCAGGATATTAACAATCCGATCCGTCCGGGCGAGATGCGAAACTCCCAGCACGGCATACAGCCCGGGCTGCTTGGTAACTCCAGACTGTGATCTTTTACCAGAGTCCGCTGGTGAGCGTGTGTCTGCCTAAACGCCACATCTTCTCTGGAGATACACAGACCCCGAAGGATTTATAGTGTCCAGCCTGCTGACGTCCCCTAAGTCCGTCCTCCCATATTATCCCACTCTTTAAACCACCATCAGAAGTCGGTAATGACCAAACCTAAGCTTATATGTTCAAAGCAGGGCTTCTCTGGTTTCGGACGGCGAATTTGGAATGTCTTGGAGATTATGTCAGCTGCATTATGTTCTTGTATAGGATGTCAGGCGCACTGCCTCGGATCCACGGAGCCCTTCATACGAGGAGGTGTGTACTGGAAACAAACATTTTGGAAAACGTCGGTCTCCAGCATAAAGACAGCGAAATACGTCATACAAAAAAGGACTTTTGTTGTGTTACACTGAATGAGATCATTTTTATATGAGGCATGTTGTGCTGTCATGTGGTGATTATCAGCAAGTTCTTGCCATGAGTTTTGCAAAATTAATAAGAACGCGGGAGAATGCAAATGTTTCTTCTCTCATACCGACTTACTGTGTTTGTGTGTAATTGTGTACGATGGTAGAGTAAATATTATTTAGGTGGCACAAAGGGTAAACTGGGATACGTTTTATCTGTGGTCTGTTAACTTAAGCTCAGTTCTTGAGTTTTCAATAATACTTTTAATTCGGATCATATTTTTAAAGTGAGAGAGAAAGTAAACTAAAAAAGATTCAGTTTACCAATGTCCACCCTACACATTTTTTGATTTGTAATATATTTGTAAAAACATTTATTTTCCAGTTGTAGTACATATATTTTATTTTTAAACATATTTTTATAACGAAGCGAACGGCAAAACACGCATTCCAATTGTTTAGTTACCACGAATCAGCACTCCTTATGAGTGTAATAGTTTTTGTCTGCTTTAATTTGCTTGTAATGCTTTTTGAGCGAAAATCCCGCATGGTGAGATAGTATCATGCCTTGCCTGGAAATTTGGACAGTTGAAGCTGAGACGGGGTGATGCATGACCATCCTCCATGGTGTCAGCAGACCAAAAGTTCTGCGGATTTCTTATGACTAGCTGGCAGACTTCACCCCCCAAACCTGACCAAGCCTGTTTATTTGTGAAGTGCACCGCCTGTCAAAAAAAACTCCATGCATGTTGGGTGGGAACCACAGGAAAGACTGTATTTGTAAAGACTGTGAGACTAGGACACATTTAATGAAATTTTGATTTGCCTTTTCTGGCTGCACATAAACAGGTGAATTTTATGGTGTATCCTGGACTTATAAAACATGAATTAATTTTTTTGTTGCATGCCCTAAACTTTCAATCCATTGTGGATTAATGTAAGAGTTTCCCTGATAACATTTGCTATGAATTTTCCATCTGGGCTAACAGGTGACCAGTCTTCTGCTTCCCGTTTATGGGAAAACAGTAAGCACATCTGGCTCTATTTTGCAGCATTGCATTCAGGCCAGTTATGACCTGTATCTGCACCCTGGACCATGCGTGCAGCCGCTCTGGGTCACCCTGAAACTTCTCTGCAGGCTTTGCACATGGCTCCTTTGCAGGCCAGCTGGACTTTTGCACTGGGCACTTCCATACTGCCCCGTGCTCGCTGTCAATTTCACTTTAAAAGGCACTCCTTGAAACTCTGATCATGCAAGATTTATGCTGTGCACAGGACGTTTGTGATCCTCACAGGAATGAGGCAGTCAGGCATGCACTCCCATATATAGGGCTTACATAATCTTTCTCCAGCTAAATATGAGTGGCAGAACAGTGACATGGAGTGGAGAAACAATGTCATGTGACCACTGGTAATTCTGATGACATTTAATGACACTCATTCCGTAGTGAATTCCAGCTTCCTGCCTCTTCATCGACATGCATGTGTGGTTAAATATAATCCCCAGGATCATAGCTGGCAGTCAGTGCAGTCGGCCTTATTTAGACACCCTTGCGAGGCGTTAACTTTAAGTTCTCCATCTGTGCGCCGACCTCACCTTTGCAGCTTCAAGTTGCATGGGTCCCTGATTGCTGAGGATGAGCTTCAGCCCAGAGTATGACTGAGGATGAGCCTCAGTCCAGAGTATGAAAGAGGATAAGCATCAGGCCAGAGTATGACTGAGGATGAGCTTCAGCCCAGAGTATGACTGAGGATGAGCCTCAGTCCAGAGTATGAATGAGGATGAGCATCAGCCTAGAGTCTGAACGAGGATGAGCATCAGCCCAGAGTATGAACGAGGATGAGCTTCGGTTGAGAGTATGAAAGAAGATGAGTGTCAGGCCAGTGTATGACTGAGGATGAGCTTCAACCCAGAGTATGACTGATGATGAGCTTCAGCCCAAAGTATGAATGAGGATGAGCTCCTCTCCAGAGTATGAATGAGGATGAGCTTCAGGCCAGAGTATGAAGGAAGATGAGTTTCAGGCCAGAGTATGACTGAGGATGAGCTTCAGGCCAGAGTATGAATGAGGATGAGCTCCTCTCCAGAGTATAAATGAGGATATGCTCCTCTCCAGATTATGAATGAGGATGGGCTTCAGTCCAGAGTATGAAGGAGGATGAGATTCCTGCCAGAGTATGAATGAGGATGAGCTCCTCTCCAGAGTATGAATGAGGATGAGCTTCTCTCCAGAGTATGAATGAGGATGAGCTTCAGGCCAGAATATGAATGAGGATGAGTTCCTCTCCATAATATGAATGAGGATAAGCTTCTCTCCAGAGTATGAATGAGGATGAGCTTCTTTCTGGAGTATTACTGAGGTTGAGCTTTTGCCCAAAGTATCCCTGAGGACCAGCTTCTGTCCAGAGTACTGCTGATCATGAACTTCTGTCTGTTGTATGGATGAAGACAAGTTTCCTTCTGGAGTATCGATGAGGATGAGCTACTGGGGGGTACAAGTGTCCTGGAGGCAGTGAGTAAGTTTAAAGACCTAAAACGGGTCTAAAAAGGAGAGAGAGTAGGGTACAGGGAAAACAAGAAAGAGAAGGAATGGATGCTCAAAATTTGGTTTTAGAGGAAGGAGAGGCAGAATGGGGGAGATTCTATAGTGTACAGGTGGCTCCCGTGCTGTCGATCTGCTGTCCTCCAACCACTTGTCGAGGGCAAAAGTCAGCTCGCCACGGCAGGTTGGGTTACATTTGGGACTTGGCACGTGTGTCAGGACAGCCCCTCCCTGTCCCACGCGACCTGCAGCTGCTCTCTCCCCAGCTGTAATAACAAGTACAGGGGAAAATGGAGGACGTTTGCTGGGCTTAATGTTTTCGTCACAGGTCACAAACCGCCCTGAACCAAAAGATGATACCTCACATTGGGTATTTTGTCTTCTTACTGTTATCCTTTGGTAACCAGCAATAACAATCAATTATTCGAGTTGGAATTAAAATGAGTAAAAATAAATCGACCTCTACTCAGTGTGTTGAGGTCTGGTGTCTAATGTTACATTTAAGTATGTAGATACAGATGCTCCTCGCTTTGTGGTGGTTCGACTTACGATATTTTGACTTTATGGCGGTGCAATAGTGATGCACATTCAGTAGTCATCAAACTTTGAATTTTAATTTGTTACTGGGGGTAGTGGTATGCAGTATGACACTTTCTACTGATGCCGGGTGATGACAGCGTCCATGTTTCTATAACGATTGCGAGCATACAACAACTTTAGCATTTAACAACGTATCGTACAGCGGGGTTTTTTGTATTTAACCAAATAAACTTGTATTCATTCATTTACTTTTCAATTACTGTTATTTAAAGTATCTATCTAATCATATTCGATTTATGATATTTTCCACTTATGCTGGGTTCATCAGAATGTAATCCCATCGTAAATTGAGGAGTATCTGTACAAATAACTAGTTATCAAAGTCAACTGAGGATATGTAACCAATAAGTATTAATTAGTGAAATTCTGAACACTGAAACCATCCATCCATTTTCTATAACCACTTATTCCATATGGGTCGCAGGGGGTCTGGAGCCTATCCCAGTGGCTGCGGGCACAAGGCAGGGAACAACCCAGGATGGGGCGCCAACCCATCACTGGACACACTCACACACATGCATACCTATGGGCAATTTGGCAACTCCAATCAGCCTCAGCATGTTTTTGGACTGTGGAGGGAAACCAGAGTACCCAGAGGAAACCCCACGACAACACAGGGAGAACATGCAAACTCCACACATATGGAACCTAGGCAGAGACGTGAACCCTGATCCCAAAGGTGTGAGGCAATACTGCTAACCACTGCACCACCGTGCCGCCCATAACACTGAAACCTTTTTTATAAATAACCATGAACTGTGTGATGTGACCAGTTCTGTTTAAAGCAGTTTGGTGTCAGTCAAATAAATAAATGAGCATAAAATCCTTTGAATGAAGTGAAGGACGCCGGGACTCAGATATAATCCGGACAATCAAGGACAGTATCTGCAGAGTAGCCGAAACAAGGAGACATGGTGCAGGTCTTTGTCTTGGCTGAGATCTGATTTCAGTCTGAGCCTGGCCTCGGCCCTGGGTGGTTCCGGTACTGTGGTCCCGCCGATAGAAGTCGCCCATAACTTTTTCCACATTTGTGGATTTCATGGACCTATGGGAGATTTTCTACAATGGTTTCTGAAAGTGCAACAGAGTGAGTAAGTATTATGTCCAGTGGCGATGATTTAAAATGCGATGAGTGATGGTGGTGTGATGTCACAGCACTGCCAGACAAGAGAGATAACAGCTCCTCTGTTCCCTGGGGTTGAACTAAAGTAACTCTTCACATTTCATGACATCCTGCTTTTTTCCACGCCAGACTGAAACAATCCCCTGGTATCAACAGACTAAAAATACGTGAATCGGCTGGGGGCTCCACCTCAGACGCTCCCTTTTATTGCTGGCCCTGAAAGCGCAGAAGGGTACAGAGCTGTGAGGAGACTGCCTTGGTGACAGGGCTGTGAGTCACGGCTCAGTGCAGGGGGGCGGGGGGCACTACTAGGCATGTGACCCCCTCAGACCCACCCCTCTATGTATCTCAGACAGCATGGAATTCCCTAAACAAGCCTTTGTTACGAAAGCCCTAGTTGTCCAGTCACTACTTTTCGGGTTTATCCCTGACTCTTCGATGCTAATGTGGAAAATGGTACCATTCTAACATCACTGACCTCGTTCTCCTTCTGAAAAACAACATTTATTCATTTCTTCTCATTAAGGCCTCATCCAGCACACAGGCGAACATTGAGGAACACCCCAGGGAAGTACTGCCCTACACCAAAGCTAGGGGGGGTGTGTCTAAACCTTAGGCCTTGGAGATGTAAGGTGAACCAATAAGCTTCCATGCTGCCCCATAGTGTTTATTGCCCCTTAGAGATTAACTCTGGTAGTACTCTAAGTAAGGGGGTGGGGGTAGAGGTTAATCATTCAGAGGGCTTACCAGTTAACCCTTGGAATTCGCACACAGTATGCTGAGTCTGGCAGCTGCCACTGGAAGAATGCTTTGAGGAGGATGGGCTATGGATCTGAGCCTGTGAATGTTAAGGAATGGGGGGGCAGTTCGACGGAGCCTTAGGCAGCAGGATCTGAGGGGAGCAGGGTTTTGGGGGTTAGGGTCCCAAAGAGGGGGCATTACATGGCTTCAGTAATCAGCTCTACTGCTTCCTATGTCATGGGGACATTAGAACTGAATTTAATGGCTGTTTCTTGTTAGGTTAAAATTGATTGATAAGATGAATTTTAACACTGAAATTAATACTGTTTAGTGGGAGGTAAAACTGGGTGTATTAATATGAGATTATCATAACAACACATCCATGGTAGTGTAGGATCCTTAATACAGTTAGCTTTGTGTACATTTTACAGATCTCTGAATTGGATATGTATAAATATTAGCAGCAGTGGCCAGTTTTAGCTTTGCTCTGTTAAAGACATTTGCAGGACTTCATTTCTCTTTGAATCTTTGCAAAGCATGCCTGTACGGTGTTCTTATGTGGGTGATGACAGATTCTTCAGCAAAGCTTTTTCACTTGCCAATAAAGATCGACAACTTGTTTGTTTGTTTGGTAGCTGTCCATGGTACTGACCGTTTACAAACGTGTCCTGGTCAAACTCCTTTTAACTCATGACACAGGTTTCTTAGGAATGTGTCACCCAGCATTTCTGTAATTATTTCTTCTTCCTTGATAATCCTCCTGTCCCGCTGTTCAGGGTTTGGATTTCAGTTCCCAGCCCTAAATGTCCTGTGTTTCCAACCTGAGGTGCACAGCCCCTGCCGGCCCGGGCGGGGCACGGAATGCAGCCTCCAGGTACCAGCTGGGGTGTCAACAAGCAGTCGCCAGACTCGATGGAGACGAGCCGCCACCCGGCAGAGTGGCTGGCACTTGCGGTCACGACACACTGCGCCTGGTGGTGCGTCTAAATCCTAGGTTGGACACACGGCCACTGCGTGCTCCGCCTGGATCCCAGCCGCAGCTGTCGCTGGGCTGCGTGCTGTCCCACCAAGTGGCTGGGATTCCTGTGGTCGCCCGCCCCTGCATGTGTGAGGTGCACCAGTGCGGTGCGTTGTGTCCAGATAAAGGGTCCCATGACCCTCCGGAAGGAACGTCAGACACGCTGAGGTGATCAGTGATTGCAGACCGATCACCCAGAACAATTTCACTCCACAAATGTCTGCGAGTGCAAAACTATATCCCACAAAACATTAAGCATGAAGAATCCTTTACTTTACTTTAGTACTCAAACATAATCATAGTCAAACTAAACATACTCACTCCTCCATAAATCTGATGCTGTCAGCTCTGCTTAAAATTCAGAAGTTTGCCAGACTGATAAAAGCATGAGAGCTCTGCTAGTCGAGGACTGTCCAAAGTGCAATTCTACAGCGTTAAATCGGACAGCCTTTTCAGGGATTCACAGTCTCCTCTCAGGTCCAGAGGACGCATCTAGAAGGCAGGTAGGCAGGTGACACAGCAGCTGTGCGGGATGACCCTGCAAAGGGCCCCGCGGGTGCTAACTGGCATAGGAAGTGGGGGGCGGGGGCCCATGTGGTGTGTGAGGATCTGGTTTCTGTGGTTCTGTGCCCTATTCCTCCTGGTCCCTCTGTAATCTGTCACCGGTGAAAGACGGGCAGCACTGGGGCAGTGTCTGAGATCAAAGGGCCCGCGTCATGCGGTCTGCTGTGGCTCTTTGTCATGTGATACTGTGCACAGCGGATCCTGTGTCTCCTGCCGGTACGAATCGCTAAGGTCCGCAGGCAGAGGTGACCCATGGCATCGTGATGGTCAGGGCTCCCTGTGACTCTTATTCAGGTCTGGCTACGCCCAGGTCACTGCGGGATGCAGCATAAAGAGAAGTCAAGCACCAGCATGAACCTTAAGAAAGAGAGGTGCCCAAACTGAGTGTTTTCTCAGCTGTACGTTACTGAGGCTGATTCTTAACTGCCAGGGAGTCTCAGCTCCTACCCTGGGTCCTCCAGTTTCCCTCTGGATGGAGACAGGTGACGCCGGGTGCAGCACGTGCCGCTGGCAGACAGGTACGTGGATATGGACGTTGCCCCCCTGTACACAGCCTTTGTGTACCTGTAATGCTCCGGTTAGTGGGAATGCTAGCCGCTCACGGGTGCTTTCAGGCAGGATGGACAGGGCGGACTGACTGAAGAGTGGGTTAGAAATGCTTGTAGTGTAACTATAAAGTGCTCTATTTATCAACAAAGAACCCACACCTACTCCAGGACTTGGGCAGTGACAGCATAAGTGTCAGTGACTTAGTACAGACAGTGTGGGGGTGTCATTTAGTCAATACTGACACTCTGAATGTCTTAGTTAATAAAAAACAGTCCCCCATTTCTGTGTTTCGCGTGCTGGCAGCAGTCCTGCAGTGTCACTATTGGGCCTAGGAGCTCCTTGCTCCAGCCAGGTCAGATCAATCATCTCCTAGGCCCAGAAAGGACGTGTCCTAAGCACAGTGTGTAACAGGACCCTTTGTCTTTCCAGTGCTCCGTAACTGGAGTCCAACACAGGTGACAGCACAATGGAGACTGAACTTTGATGTGGGATGATGTGGAATTCCAGCACAGCAACGCTAAACTGCAGAGCGCTAAAATACGTGCCATTTGCGCCTGAGGATATTACATCAGACGCGGGAACTGTCCAATGGACAGGCTGCCCATCACTTCCTTGTCAATGATTCCTGTTGCTTAGTGATGGATGTCACATGACACAGGAAACATTTAAGACGCGGTACCCAGGGGGCACTGATGCATATGCACATGTGCGCGGTGTGGCTGCCCCTCGCAGTGGCCTCACTCTCTCTCACCCTCCCATTGCCTGTGGGCTTTGATTCGCACCATTAGCGTGGGCTACAGAACATTCTAGCGGTGTCAGGGGAAACACGTGCCGTTCAGGTGAAAGCATCAAAAGTAGTTTCCAGTTTCACACATATGGCGCTATCAACGGAGAATAAAGCCGGAAAGAATATTAGATGAGCTCCCTCTCAGGTTAACTTCATCCGACCCTGAATAAAGGAGTGGGAGGAGTCAATCTATATCATACTGTCCTCATATTCAAAAGCTAAACCAAAGGCCCTGGAACCATGGCTGTCTCTGCTGTGCCTGACAAGAAACACACTTTTTTACACTTTTAATGTAAATGTAAATGCTTTACATTTTTTAATTGTAATTTTTTTACAGAGATTTAGAAGTTTTGGCCCCAAATTATGGACCATCAAACCATTTTGAGCAGCTGCATAACTGTGGGAAAATGTGTACGAGTCATGTTGACTCTCTTCTTGTGCTACTGTCTTGGAAGAGGAAGTTACTGTGAATAGACCAGTCTGCACATTAATGGAGTGCATCCATCCATCCATCCATTTTCTGTAACCGCTTGTCCTATTCAGGGTTGCAAGAACTCTGGAGCCTATCCTGGAGGCTATGCCAACCCATAGCAGGGCACATACACACTCCGAGTTAAATGCATCTTAGTAAAATTCAGTTTTGAGATTAGGGATTGAGCTTTGAATATGAATGTTTGATATGAGGACTGAGTAGGAATTGAGTGTTGAGTGTTGCTGTTCAGCTTGAGTCTTAAGTGTAGGGATTGAATGTTGGGGGACTGAGCACAGGAACCGTGGCAAGCTTAAGGATGATTCTGGACTTTGTGTGGTCTGTAGACAGCGTCACTCTGGCTAAGAGAAAGGAATGTCAATCCTCTGCAGAAAGTCCCAGGGATGCATCCCCCAGTCAGGCCGATATTCCGTCTTGCACCTTTTCTCATGTCTTAATGCTGATCTTTCTCCCTTGGAGCAGGTAACTGTACACCCTTCTGTATACTGGATGTGAGGAGAAGCTTGCAGCCCAATTGTCCCTGATCAGGATTTAAATTCTGTTCCACACATCACTCTTACCGTCGAGGAATCCCTTTGAGGCCAAACAAAATCCATCACCAGAGGAATGTGGCTGGGAGGGAGGCTGCCTTGGATCCACAGAATGTCCTGGATATCCGAAGCAGGGTTCTGCTCGCTGGACCCATGGGAGCACAGCTGGGTCAGGTGCTGACACTGGGCTCAGGGTAGAGGCCGTTAGGCAGAAAAACATATTTGTGACTGTCTGTTTCTGGGGGCATTTAATTTCACACTCACACTGTATAACAAAATGCCCCCCCCCCCATCCTAAAACCATGCCGTCCAGGTGCATTTCCTGGTGGGCTGGCCTGATAAGGGTCGGTCACTGGCAAAATATATGAAGAGGGACCCCCCGGCTGGTGGAAAACACACCAAACACCCCCCCCCCAATCAGCCTCAGAATATCAAATTGTGGCTGCTTGACAATAAATTCCCAGGCTGCTTTTTGCTGCCAGCCCATCTCCGTCTGGGTGTCATCCAAAATGCAAAGGCTGTCACAAGGGGGCACTATATGGCCTCCTGTGGGACCTTGCTTATAAGAGAACCCCACCCATCCCACACCAAACAGACAACCGTAGAGGTATCAGCGTTTATCAAAAACAGTCATACCAACAGAGCACCTTATCTGACTATGGGCTCTTCATGTTCTTGTATTGAGAATAACATTGTAACTACACCTAGTGATGAAAAAGCTGCACTCTGCTGCTCCCTGCTGACAAGTTTGTGACATGACAGGCCAGTTGTGCTGCTCTCATACCTGTGGGCTCTGGCCAGCTAGTTCCTCGGAGTGACTCCACTCTGTGACGATGAAGCAAGGTGAAATCTCTCACCCTCTCTCCCAGTGGCAGACACTAGGTATGGTACCTTTTCACTCTGTTCCATGAGATGGGCAGCTCAAGGGGGCGCTACTGCACCCTGTCTTGTTCATTTCAAATGTCCACAACAGCTCTGGGCTCAGTCAAACCATGATGTATGAACTTAAAGGACATGACTAGTTTGGCTTTCTTTTAAAAGCCACATTTGGCACTGACAAGACTTCAGACAACAAGTCATTTTTCAATAGAATTCAAGCTGATAGTTTAATGTCTAAAGCAGGGTTCCCTAATTATTTTCCCTCAATATCCTACAACACAAAGCCAAGGACCACTGCTCCTGATATTCTTCTGTTATGCTGTTAAGTCAGCTAAAAAGTTTGTGGTTCATTTCATGCCGACCAACCTGTAACGCTGTGGCCCACAGGCTGCCAGTGAGGAACCCTACTCTAAAGATCTGGCAGCACAATGGCTCGGTGTTAACAGCCCTGCTGCCTCGCACCCCTGGTTTGGGGGTCTGAAATCCTGTCTCTGCTCTGTGTGTGAAGTCTTTCTCACGTGATGCAGGTTTCCTCCTGTTTTCCAGAAGTTAGGCTGATAAGCACCTCTAACTTACTCATAATGTGTATTTGTCTGCCCTGTGATTGGCATCCTGTCCAGGGTGTGCCCTGTGCTTCCTGGGGTAGGCTTCAGGCTGAGGATTATCTATGGACTATGTTTCTATTTGAAATCCAGCTAACATGTATTGCCAGTAGGTGGCTCCCATCTGCAATCAGAAATTGTCAACAAATGGTTGTGAAGGTGAACAAAAGTGTCACCATATTGTCACCAAGTAAACCACCTTTGCACATTGGTACAGCACGTTCTAAAGAAGTGCAGCCCCTAAATAATAACTGTATGCTACAGTAGACCTCCCCACCCTTGGACCTGTATGTACAGTATGTGTCACTGTGGACAACTGCTTAAGCAGGCTTTGAGTACACATGCTGGACTGCTGCAAGGTATTATAGAGCGTGCGCAAGGGAATCAACACCTCAGACTCCACAGTTTATCAGCCCAAGAAGGAAAAAAATAGTCACACTGAAAACTAACACTGTGGCTTTGAGCCTAAACTAACAAAAACATTCAACAAGAATGACCACAAGTTTTGACATCTCGAGACCGCATAATGAGAGCTGGTTTTTATCAGTGAGTTGTGTGCTTCAGAAATAACTGATGGCCTGTGAATATCGGGGGGAGGGCTGCATGTTTTCAGAACTGGGAGTTAAATCCAACACCCAGCTTTCATGGGGCTAAAGGGGTTAGTCTGAATCCAGGCATGGAAAAAAGCCATCGCTAACTAGGCCCTCTGCCAACTAGAGACATGACAAGACCTTAATAGTTTTAATGTTTTCAAGCCCTTATCACGAATTCTGAGCCCAAATAGAGGCATTCCTGTGTCTTCAGGGCAAGTCACGATGACTAGGCTACCATATGGGACCAACAGCGAAACAATTCTGTTTTCAACATGAGAGCTCAGTGTGAACATGAATCCCCTTATATGTGGGTGGGAGCAAATGTTTATATCTTCTGTGCACAGGTTCTAAGAGCTGCTGTTTGAACCTGGTTTCTGTAGGGGTCTGACTGCATGTATGTAGAATTACCTCGGTTTCATCCTGCTGTAAGACGCCCTCACGCAGTGCCTGATCCAACCTGTGGGTGGCAGTGTCATGTGCTTGGTTGTCCTGTCAGAGTGACACAGCTTATTTGGTGACCCCACTGCACATCTAATCCAAAGCTATAGCCAGAGGTAACAAGGATCCCGTAAAGGCCTATTGATAAAAACAATAATTTGATAAGATGGATTAGCAGCCACGAGTCTGCAGAGAATAAAAGCAGATATTCACATTTCGTGGGCCAGAAGCCTAAGAGCTTCCTGGAATAGGCCAGTTTCATAGGTCTATAATAGAGCAGGCGCCCCCAAGGCTAAGTGTCTGAGCAGGAGTCCCTCCTCCAACTAATGAGATGCTGTATAGCCACCCACAGGGGCACGCTCAAGGGGGGCAGTCTCTATCTAGGAACACTGAGGCCACCTGGTCAGTGCCGGATTCACTAATGCAAAGACTGTAAATGCAGGAGACCCCTGATCAATGCTGAATGTGGTTCCGGAGCCGGTGAACACTGGGGCCAGCTAGTCAGCACTGAACTTTAGCACTAAGGAGGTTTGTCAGACATGCCAGAAATGAAGGAAGAGGAGAGACTGCAGCTTGTGGAATGAAGTGCTCCAGCCAGGTGTGAAGTGAAGGAGTGAATTTGGCTGTAGGATACATGATGGTCCTTAGGGGTTTAACCTGCAATCAGTCATTAAACTTGTTGGTGACAGTCAGGTTTGCTGTTGTTTGGCAGGGGTTCTCTCTCTCTCTATCTCTTTTAATAATTATTTTGGTTTATTTCTTAGGTGCTCACTTTGTTAGTGCTGAGGTCACAGCCCAGAAATTCAGTCCCTGCCAGTCAATGACATTAACAGGTTTTCACAAACAAAGCGGATGACATGAAATAATGCATATTTTTTCCGCTGATGATGAGAAGGAAATGCCCTTTGTGATTCAACTGTCAAAAGAAAACTATTTTATGCTGACAACATGGCTTCTATACCATGTCTGCTTTATAGCAGTTGTTCGAAATTAGTTTGATAGTGACACCCCCTCCTCTTTCTGGTAAATGTTATTTAATTGAATATTTTCAGAACCTCTTCTGGGTGTTACTGTATTAGTCAGAATCTAAAAGGCTCCATCTGGGCGGATTACTCTCCTTTATCCTCTTACCTTAATACCCCCCCATCCATTTATTGTCCTTGCTTCTGGCGGTTGGAGTGTCACTCTGCACTCCACCGGGGACGCGAAATAAGGGCAGCTCACCTGAGGCGGTGTCGGTCCGCTCAGTCGGTCTCAGCGGGGCTTTGTCGGATTTCACTGCAGGGATCGCCGCCCGCCAGCCGCGGCACGGAGTTACCGCTGTTTTTAAAGCCACCTCCCGAAATAAACCGGCGTTTTATGACATCTGTAACTTTGACAGGTCGTTCAGTGATGGGTCTCCTCTGTATTAGGAGAGCTCTGCTCATCACAGTGCTGCTGTTCATCTCCACGATCCAAGTTTATTATTGTTCAAAAAGGCACAATATTAGGAAGTCAGGTAAGTCGCTCCGATTTTACTTTTTTAAGTATTAAAGTAATTAAAACGGACAAGAAGCGCGAGGCTTTGGATGTGCAGATAGTGAGTAGTAGAATAGAGTCATAATAGTAATACAAAATAATAAAAAAGCGTTGGAAAGAAAATCTTAATTTGGCAAACGATATATTCAAATCGATGCATATAGCCATACGTGTATGTGTACATTAGAATCTCCTCACTTTCGGTGAACTTCGGCATGTGTTGATGGAGATCAATGCTGAAATGTGTCAGCGAGAGTACAAGATTACCGCGGAATGCACATTTGCCATTAAATGCACGGGATCGGCTCGTTCCTTGGTCGGATTACGGTAATACTGACTATTCGGTGGACATGCACTATGAAACCACACAAAACAAAGTAATTTAATGAAGTTTAAATACAAAGACTATGCAGAAATTATCGGAGCCAGATCAGGTTTAGGCTAAGGGACGAATTAATTACGTCGCTTGATACTCCGTGTGTGCTTACCCACGCACCTGCCCCTTTTGATTTACACACGCACACTTTAGTTGACAATAATTCGTCGACAATCATTTTCACTACCCCTAGTGTCTCGAGACTTCCCACATACAGGCCCCTTGACCTGAAAATACAATTAAGAATCGTTGCCTAAAATGACTGGACATCTTCCATCACACTTGGGCAATTCCATTTGCTCTGAATCAATAATGTAAACAGTGAGATTATCTTTTAGATTATTTTTCAACCCAGAACGGCTGTTTCACTTGGAGAGCAACACAGTGTCTCATCAAAAGAAATGAAACTGAATCCCAGGCCATCGTTTTGGGACTTTGCTGTTGCAAATAAACAGCACTTCACCCAAATTACATCTGGTCTCCTTAGAGAAACACTCCATCTAATGAAGCATTCTAAGATCCTTCTCCAGATGTTCAGCCCAGATGTTCAACACCAGCCAGAACTGCTGTTTGCTTATCCTCCATAATGATGTTGATATGTCTGGCAGACGCATGGCATATGTCTGCTGTTATGTGCATAATTTGTATAGAATGAAAACTAAAGTATATGAAAAAGATATGGCAGATTACACACCCTTTCATTTTAATACAATAGGAGCTCAAGCTGGTTTTTATAACCTTTCAGCTTTATAGCCTATTAGCTTTATAGCCTATCTATGGACAGTGTCATGCTAACACACTCTGGAAAAATGAGTCATAGTTCAGGTTTTAAGGAATTCACATAAATGCGGTACTCGGCCAGGAGGGTGAGGGGTGAGGGTTGGATGAGCCCGGGATGCAGGTCGGGGCTTGGATAGCTCTGGAGGGCATCATCTCACGGAATGTGCAAGATGGTTCCATTTCACATAATGTCCAGCTTAGGATCAGCATCTGGCCACATCAAAAACAAAACTCGGGAGAAATGTTCATAGTCATGCGGTCCCCAGGAAGTGAAAATAAACACCCAAAGCACAACGGATGCACACATGCACCCTGATCTGCACTCATCTGGCACTCCACACTGCCCATTACAGATTACACTCTCCATGTGCTGTAGTGCTATCTGACAGTAATACTTTTCACAAACAGCTGAGTTCCTGTGCTGTAGCTGTTTACCTGTGACATCACAGCACCTTCTGAAGAAATTCTCTAGAGCCTTGCATCTCCTCATCATGACAGGGGATGAGGCAAGGTGATCAGAGATGACGGGATGTGCCAGGAGGAATTAGAGTGTATAATGGGTGTTTGGGGGGGGTCTCCCTCGGCTAGCCTTGATCTGTGCTGCGCGTATGTGGTGATCATACAGTGATCTCGCTCCCCATGTTTGAATGTTAGTGGTCTGTGCTGTAGTTTGCGAAATGCCCCACCATGGTTTCTATGTGGTGTTGGAGCTCATCTGTAGCACGGTGTGCTGGAGAGTGCATACCTCTCCCGAAGTGTGACATGCCCATCTCCGTGTTCTCCTTCACAGAACGCCTCTCCCCACCCTTGGACGTCCAGCTGAAGGTGTTGAACTGCACAGCCTTCCTGGTCCAGTGGAAGATGGCCCAGAGACATGCCAGCACCATTGCCGGGTACAAGGTGCTCAGATCCAGACCCTGTGTTTTTTCTTTTACATGTTGAGCTGAATTTGAAACAGGACTGTCACCTGTAGGGCATTTGCTGTAAACACAAATCCAGAATCATAAATTAGAACCAGAATACTTTCATTACCTTGGAGGAAATTGCCTGTAATTACTGACTCTATAGTACACAAAAAGAGAAAAGTAGACAGTACACAGTACCGCATACAACAATTTCAACATAAAAATGAGTAAGTATACCTTATGGAGATGGCAATATATAAGTGGGTGAATATTAAAATAAGTACAACAGTGTGATGAAAAATATTCACATTTTTTCGCTGGTGAAATATTGCACGAAAAAGGGTAAATGAATAGACAGATATTGATGAAAAATAGGTAGCATTGCACATTTTCCCTGAGTGATTTACAAGCTTTGAATTGTGTTAGACTTTCTGCTGGAGAAAATGGAGACAGACATTGTTTTTTGTCCTTTTGTTTGCAGGTCAGTAATTTAAACCGCCTGATTTTCTTTTTTTGGGGGTGGGGTGCATTACTGAAGCATTGACTCAATTAGCAATCATACTTCACAGTTTAGCTCCAAGGTGTCCCGTCTGCCTCCGATGAACAAAGCTGAGGGAATACTGATCTAGCATCATTTACCTGGCAGTACCAGGCCAGCTTTGTTGATTGATTATTAGTTGTTGGTAGGACAGCAACAGTACCTCTTCAGTTAGCTCTGAGCCATCCTGAAAGGTGGCTACTCTGTGTCTGTGTAGAAATGGTAGTGCTATTAAGGGCCACAAACAGGTGGAGCTCATGCCTGTCGCTGCTTGCTGGCAGGCAGTGAGCAGTTTCAGACAGCCGAGTCGAATACAGAATTAGGTCTGACTAACATTGGGGGGGAGAGCGATGAAGCTCTCCTAATCATCCAGATGACATCTTTCAACAGTAATTTTGTTTCTGATCATTTTCCATCAGGCAGGAGCTCCCAAGACAAGTGTTTTTGGAAAAAACTGGCATGCGGGGAGAAGTGGGCTGTCTTTTATCGATCAGATGATCACATCATCATCCCTCTCAGCCTACAAAGGGGCTATGATAAACAGGAAGTCTCTCTGATTGAATCTGGCTCTGGGAGGAGTGTAATATTTAGTTTAAAACTCAACTTTAACTGCAGTTGTGTTTATTAAGGGAGCACATCGACTCAAAATTGCTGCTCCTGCATCCGGGCTGCTCATGTGCTTGTGGCTGGGGTAACTGCATGGCAGGCGGGCATCACCCATGGCATCCCACAAGGCCCCTTCCTGACAAATGTCAACAAATGCAAAGGAATGGAAAGTGCTTCAGGATGTAGGTGAACGGCCAGCTCCCTGGACCAGTGTTTCCCTATCCGATCGCTGGGGACCCACAGCCGGTCCACATTTTTGCTCTGTCTGTGCTCCCTGCCAGACAATCCATGTTTTTGCTTAAGCGAAAACATAGACTGTCTGTGGGTTCCTGAGGACCAGATTGGGAAACACTGCTCTAGACTGAAGGTTCATCATGGATGTCCTGATAAGCTTAATCACATGTGAGGCAGTCAAACTCCAGCCACATTATTTAGCTGATGGGCTCTTCTCCCTGTACCCAAGGGATCCATTTGGGTTAATGGTTAGTGGTGTGCTGTTTGTATCAGTACCAGCCTGACTGGGTTGGTGGTTTCAGAACTGGGCATAGATTTGGGTACAGACAATAGGGACATGTCCCTACCAATACTGTGGTAGTACAGAGTGTTCGGGGGAGTGGGATTCGAGGTAGATTTGGTCGCTACCAGTGTTGAAACAAACCTATGCCCTCAGTTTCAGGGCTTTGCTGGATAAGCACAACTTGACCCAGGCATCAGTCCAGACAGATACCCAACAGAGTGGCAGGCGTAGCCATGGCACCAGCTGCTATGACATGTCAAACCTCCACTGGGCTTCGGGAGGCTGCCTTTCCGTTTCTGCAAGGCATGATGGGTCGCGGTGTGGACAGGGGCATTAGCAGGAGAGCTGCTCCACCTGCCAGTCTTCACTTGGACACCTCTGTGTGAGGATGGCTGTGTGTTCACAGGTATTCTACACAGAGATGATGAAGAGTCGTCCTGCCAGCCCAGCTGTGACAGTAGATGTGCCCCTGAACCTGGAAATGCTGACCACTGTGAGGCTCATTCTGCATCATCTACCCACCATTTCCACTCTAACTCCCATCTCCCTCTAGTCTGTACTCAGTTCTACTTCTATTCAAAGTACTTTTTCACTGAAAGGTATAGATGAAAAATTGATATATCAGTGACATCAAGCGACTCTCTCACAGAGGTTGTAAGATATGTAGACCGTCTAATCTTGTCTTTTCTCTCTGATTTCAGGGACAGTTTGATGGAGAAGCAAGTTTTGTGAGTGCCCCTCCCATGGTGAACTTGACTATTACTGGTCCAATGTCACAGGAGTGGACACCATGTGAACACAGGGGTCATTACAGACACATGAAATCCTGCCAGCAACACACTTGACCACCAGCACCTGACTCTCCTGCTGTCTACCTTGCAGGACGTTGAGATTGGGGATCTGCGAGCGGGTACTGAGTATCGAGTAAGCGTGGTGGCTTACGGCTGGGCCTGGGAGGGCCGTCAGAGCAAGTCTCAATATATCAGTACATCATTGCAGGGTGGGTGCATATTAACACGGTCTGTGCAGGGTCATGCTTCTGATTGTACTTAGCGCCAAGCCTAGTGATGTTTAAGTATGTTGTCTGACGAGAAACTTTGGATCACAGCCCCTTCTTCTTCACAGACACATGCATGCCTCCCTCTCCTCCATCAAAACCCAAGGTGATAGCAATATCAGCTACTGAGATTGCGTTGTCATGGAGACAGGACGGGGACCATAGCAGTGCACCTGTTCATCACTTTCTGGTGGCCTACATCAGGTGGGTGGGAGCAACTGAGGCTGACAGAGCAGACTATGCCTCGTGGCAACCTGCTGACTGGCTTTTTGGATGTCACTGGCTATTAGCAGGCATCTGTTGAACAACTTTTGGAAGAAACAGGTTGGCTGTGGAAATGATGAGGATCAGCATCTTCAAGAGCCTTGGGGCTCTGCTGGGATCTGTGTGGGATAAGCACGAATGTCAGATGCTGTCTTGACTTTACTTAAGCATCTTCCAGTATTCTCTGACAATTTCTCATTCAGTAAAGCCCGTTTGATGGTTTTTCTGCTAGTAAAATCTCTTTATTCTTACTTTGACTGCTTTCACTCCCTCTCTGATGTTCTTGCACGGCCTCTCTTTCTGATGGTATTTCCTTGTATGATTATTCTCTCAGGATTTCTCACCCAGTCAAACCTATCTCTGATGGTCTGAACTCCTAGTGAACCTATCTCCATTGATCTCTCTTCCAGGCCAGAACTAGACACGGAGTGGATGTCCATCAAGGAGCCAACTGAAACCAACTCAGTGGTTGTAAAAGGCTTGGTTCCTGATACACTGTACCAGTTTCAGATTCGAGCTGTGAACCTACATGGAAACAGCCCTCCTAGTACCATAAGTGACCCAGTCTGGACCTTCAGTGAGCATCCGTTGTGTGTGTCCATGGGGTGGGGCGGGGGGGCGGGTGAATGTACCTCAGCTTCATGCTTTGTCCCTGAAGACACGCCTAGTGTCGGATGTTTCTGAATGAAGCCTTACTGGAAGCATATTCTTATGTTTTGTCTATTTGTATGTGTGACATGTCCCTTAACAATAGGCAACCACAATTAATTTAATTTAATTAATGCGATGATGTCATACGATAACAACTGTGGTTAAAGCAGTGAAATGCAAGCCCCTCCTTTGTTGACCCTGGGACACATTGATCTTGACAAAAACAGAACATGTATGACTTCATTGATCATCTTTAGGGTGTTGTCCAGCATCATTACAAAAATTAAGTCCCAAAACAAATCTCTGACCAGAAACTGTGTAGTGGTATTTGTAAGGAAAAACCTATTTAGGAATATGAAAGGTGAAACAATGATGAATGCAATAGAAGTATAATATTTCCCAATATTGTTGCCTATGACCTGAATGGATCTGAACCTACAGTTGGTAGTTGGTCCTTGTCGCTACAGGCGCAGAGGGCGTGGTCAGCAGCAGCTATGCTCCACCATATGTCACCCACTCACATGGTAAAGACGGCGGTGTTTTAGGTGTGGATGACTCCAATGAGGACATTTACATCAAGAAGGTGAGGCCTGAGATTAACAACCTGCAAAGTAAAGCAACATCAGGGTCTGCTGCTGCTGTTTAGACGGTTCCCTTGTGCTGCAGCTGGAGCCATTTCCCGCCATCAGCAGCAGGATATGGCCACTCAGATCGAGCACAGGAAGGCCCACTTCTCAAGCAGGAAGTAACATTGTGACCAGGGAGCTAGCCACCAATGGTGCCATCACCACTGCCAGCACGACCCCTGTGTCCCCCACCCAACCCTTCACCGTTCCCTCCTACACCTCCAGCTCAGCCTCCTCTCTTAGCATATCCACACCTTTGCACCCGGCCCACGGAGTCCCTATAACACACTGGACTGGCAGTGGGCCTCGCCTTTACAATCTGCCCTGCGAGGAAATTGTGTGTCCGGCGAACAGCTTCTGCGTCAATGACCACCATAGAGGGGGCTCATGGTGCCACTGCAGCTTGGGACGAGGAGGGGACACTTGTACTCAAGGTGAGTACATAAGGTGCTGGTAGACACTGTGTGTGTGTGGGGGGGGGGGTAGAGAGAGAGCAGTCAGAGTGAGACGGGGCTCAGAGACAGAGAGCAGTCAGAGTGAGACGGGACTCAGAGACAGAGAGCAGTCAGAGTGAGATGGAACTCAG
>JAAGVU020000113.1:20763881-20791556 GCA_011763525.2 Mormyrus iriodes | reverse complement strand
GTCAGAATGAGATGGGGCTCAGAGACAGAGAGCAGTCAGAGTGAGACGGGACTCAGAGACAGAGAGCAGTCAGAGTGCTGCCTGTTACCTTTTCCTCCTCTTGCTCTCTTTTCCACTAGAGGTGTCCATCCAGTTTCCCAGGTTTTATGGCTCCTCTTACTTGATCTTTGAACCCTTGAAGAAGTCCTCTCAGGTGCTCCACATCAGCCTCCAGTTCAAGGTGAGGGGGTGCTACCTGAATGTCAATGATTGTCTTTATCAGGTGGGGTCTCTCACTCCATCAAGCTGCACCCTGCATGTGAAATGCCACATGGAGTGATAGCTGTCCCTCTTCATCTTCCTCTCCAGACGAACATGGAGGACGGGCTGCTCCTCTATTGTGGTGAGAACGAGCTCAGTCGGGGAGACTTCGTATCGCTCGCCCTTGTCCACAACAGGCTGCACTTCAGGTGGGTGAGGCCACGTGTCACATGTCTCACTCAGTTTAGCAAGTTTTCTTCGAGAGTGTGGCTAGCGCTGTGCCGTAGCGAAGATATGTGATGCCCTGGAGCAGCACCTGGCTGACGTTCTGCCCCTTTCAGGTTCGACTGTGGCACAGGTCCCGCCAGGATTGTGAGCCGGGTTCCTGTGGACCCTGCCCGATGGCACAGCGTCATCGTCTATAGGGACGGCCCAAGTGGCTGGCTGGAACTGGACGGCAGTGCCCGTGTGCCAGGGCGCTCACAGGTGAGGGGGCAGTGTGCGGTTGAGATTGGCGTGTACTGTTAGCTCACGGGTGTTTTACTTACATAAAAATATTGTGAAAGCAGAATGAAAAATAATTCCAGAGAGATAATCAATCAGATTGTAGAGGAGGTGGGTCCAAGCAACTGGAGGATGCAGGACCAGCCAATCAGATGTCTTGTCCCACCTCCTCTAGTTGTGCAGATTCACCTCCTCAACAATCTGATTGGTTCTCTCTCTGAACCAATCCCGCAAGCATACTGTTATGGGGGAGTCACTTCTGTGGCCCCTCTTTTCCTCTCCTAGGGTAACTACACCAGAATCACGTTCCACAGCCCGCTGTATTTGGGGGGGTCGCCTAACACATACGGACTAGCCAGAGTGGTGGGCACCAGCCAGGGCTTCCAGGGCTGCATTCAGACACTCAGCATCAACGGCAAGATCTTGGACCTTAGGCCCTGGCCTCTGGGCCTGGCACTGGGTGGCGCCGATGTGGGTAAGCAGATTGCTAGATGGGAATGCAGGGTCTTAAGTTCAGTGACAAACTTGGAGTTTATACATCACCCTATCCCAGGCTGGTTGAAATTACTGTGACAGAGGGGGTTTAGAGATTCTGAAGAGCTGAAGCCGTACAGGCACTTCACCCCCACCCCTAGAGACTGTGTGTGCGCTTCTACCTGTTTGCCAGGCGAGTGCAGGGAAGCCAGGTGTGGGGACGACACCTGTGCCAATGGCGGCGTGTGCTTCTCCAGCCAGACCAGCGGCTCCATCTGCCTGTGTCCCCTGGGCTTCCGCGGACCGCTCTGCCAGGAGTGTGAGTGGCTGGCCGTGTGCCACACAGCCCCCCTGCCTACACACAGTATGATGCATAACAAACATAGCTCATCCATCCAGGCGGTCCATGTTTTGCTCCCTCCCAGCTCACAGTAAATGTGAACTTTCTGGTGTGTCAGAAACACTCAGTACGTTTACATGATGTTAGAAAAAATTGATTGTAGTGTTAGTCCAACTAAAACCAGACTCTTAAAGTACATGTTAACGTTAGACTGAAACTGCACTAAATTGAATTTCTCAAAGTTGAACTAAGACACCCAGATAATGTGGTTGGGAATCAATTTACTCCTGCATGTATACGTTCAATCGGACCCAAGCTGGCCTAGGTGCTCTGCTCCTGCTCCACAGCCCCTGACCGGAAGTAACAGAAGTAGCCGGCGAAACATGGCAAATTTTTTTTTTATTGCAGTACTATATACACACACTTTTACAAGCCCATCTTAGGACACAGTTCACTGTGTGACAGTATAGGGATTAAAGAGAAAAAATAAACAGGAAAGGAATACAATGCTGGAGGAAGACCAAGGGAAAGGAGGCTATGACAAAAAATCATACACTACATAAATCAAATTTACTGCATATGGAGTCTTCACACCTTTTGTATTTTTACTGGATGTCAAGGTAACAATATATGATTTAAAGTATGCCATGAATGTAGCAATCTTTGGTTTCTGAGATGCAAATTTACTAAAATGTATGTGAAATTTTGACATAACTAAGAGCAGGTTGATGATGTAAACTTTAGATGAGCGCAATATGCTAGTCTCATGAATTCCAAAAAGAATATGGTCAAGTTTAACTTAAAGTTTATTTCTATAACTGTTTATGTAATTATTGAAGTCTGTCCAGAATATCATACTGTAACTAAAATCCCAAAATAAATGAATTAATGTTTCTTCAGCATTACATCCACAAGTACAGGACACATTCATATCTTTTTTAAATCTTACAATTAACTAGATGACAACGGTGAGGAATCTTTAAGGTTACCTCCTGCACCTTATTCGTAATGATGAAAGTCCTAGGTAGGATCCAAGTGGATTCCAAAACTATGTCTATGAATCCTCAAGAACAAGATTAGGGAGAATGCAGTTTCTACCCCTGACAGCTGATGATAGTAAGAAGACCGCCCCACTATGTATTTCACCAAAAACCATACAATACTCTTTAGGAAAAATGGGAACCTTATACTCAGACAGAAACTCCTCTTATGTAAACAACAGCCGATTCTCATCCAGTAACCGACTAACTAAAAGAAAACCATTATCAGCCCATCTCTCAATATAGAGAGTATTGTGTTTATAAGTTATGTCTTGATTGTTCCAAATATAGTACTTGGGTGGAGAAAAACTGTGGGAGTACATCAACGACCAACATAATAGCATCTGTTTACGGAAATTCAAGAGTCTGACCAGTAATTTAGAGATACTGCAGTTAAAATCAAGAGGAAATTAAGTCCCCCGACTGCTTTAAAGACATGCGTAGATGTAAAGTTCCATATTGAATTGGGACTTTTTTAATATGCTCTAATCCATTTCGCATTAATGATGGCATTTAAGGACGTGAAATCGAGAGAATTAAAGCCACCAGAAGAAAGACTGTTATTCATAACAGTTTTTTCTGTATATAATGTGTCCTTTTCTTCCATATAAAGTCAAATAGAATTGTATGAACTTTTTTACAGAATGCTTTGGATACATCCAGAGCCATAGAAGTGTAAATGAATCTAGAGAGTTCCCGAATTTTGCACAGCAGTGGCCTGCCTGTAACTGAAAGATCTCTTTAGAGCCATGAATTTAGGTTATTTTCTGTAGATCTGAGAATTGGATTAAAATTATCAAACATCCTAGAAGTCTGATCTTTTCCAATAATGACACCCAAATATTTAGCTTTACCCATTGCTGGAATCCCTGAAACGATAGTCAGAACTCTCTTTCATTGAAGCAACTGACATTTATCCAAGTTCAAACACAGTCCAGAAACCAATGAAAAGAAATTAATTGATCTTATTGCAGCATCAATTTCAAATTTATCCTTCAAGAAAATGGTTGTGTCATCGGCTGCTGGTGACTGTGCAATTGGCGATTCCTATACCTTTTACACTGTATTCCTTAAGAACTGTATAACTAAAAGAGATATGGAGATATAGGGCAGCCTTGTCGGATCCCTCTTCCAACCAAAAAACCTTTAGTTGTTCCAAAGGGTAATTTTTTACTACTATTACCATCAGCATGTAAGGTCTTAATTGCTATGATAAATGATTCACCATAGCTAAATAATTCCAATGATCTGTAAAGAACTTAATGTTCAGCTCAATCGAAGGCTTCGTGAAAAACGAGAATAAAGCTTTTATCCTCCACCAACTCAGAATAATCTAAAATGTCCAAAATAAACCTAACAACATGTTTTGCTGTGCTTTATGTAGCAAAGTAATCAGACCCCGTGTTGGTGGCAGGACTCCCTTATCAAAGCTTTCTAAAAAAAACATTCAGTAAGAAAGGGGACAGGTCATCAACAAATATATTAATATTAATATAAATATTCCGTCAGTCCATCTGTACCTGGAGATATATTGCTTTTAATTTTTTTAACTGCACATTTAACATTTTCTATAGTGACTGGCATATCACAATGTAATCTGTCATCATTAGTTATGGAACTGGGTGTATTTACTGTATGGAAGCAAAGAAATATTCTAAGGTGGGTACAGATAATTTAGAGGTATATAACTTTCTATAGAATTACTCAGAACCTTCCGATTATTCTATAGGGTCCTGCATAATTATTCAATTCAAACTAAGTTTTGTTACATTATTATGACTGTTACAATTCTCTAACGTAAGAAAATAACTAGAATTTTGCTCTCCCTCTTCAATCCATTTTTGTCTTGAACCTCCTTTGGCTTGTAAATATAAAGCTGATCTAGAGTGGCCTGTAAATGTAATAGTCTACTTTTCTCTTCATCAGATAAGTTTTCGGGTAAAGTGGAAGACAGAACCACTGTTTCAGTAATACAATCAAGTTCTTCTGTCTCGCTCTCTTTTGAGATTTCATAAACTCATGTTTAAGCAGTATTCACCATATGAATTAGTCAATTGGGCTACAGCAAAGTTTTCTTGGATTATCTTTCTAGCTACAACAATGACAGTTTCATCTGCCAGTAAAGTATTATTCCGCTTCCAATATGAATTTGAGAACCTCCTCTGAGAAGAACTAGAAAAGTTGAAGTGCAATGTAACAGATTTATGGTCTGTTAAAAGACTGGGATTGATCTTAGCTTCAGTCACATAACTAAACAAGGAGTCTGATAGCACCCATAAAGCAATCTGTGATTTCAACGTACCTGTTTTGTTTTTCCAGGTAAATTCTTATGAATCCTTGTTTGTGACTCTCCAAATGTCAATTAGTCCTCTTTCTAGCCTTAAATCTTTCAAATACTCATTAACAGGATCATGTCTACTAGGCCACCTGTCTAATCTGCCGTTTGGAGTTGACGTCTCCGCTCACTATTACTTCTAAATTTCCATATTTGCTTTAAAGGAAGTATAGCTTATCATTTAAAATTTCCACCAAGTTATCCGTGCCTGATTTTGAGTGATAACCGTATACATTTCCAACCACATAAAGCTTATCATTCATGGATACAACTAAGAATATTAAGTGACTGTGTCGATCAGACACTGAGAATATAATTTTCCCTTTAAAGTGATGTTTTAAAATAAGAGTGCCTGCCAAATGAATTGTTCCATGTGACATCCACAGATCATCTCCCCATCGGGTCTTCCAAAAATTAAAGTAATTTTCACAAGAGTGTGATTCTTCAATAAAAACAGAAGTTCACTATGCATTTTTTATGATAATTAAAGATAGCCTTTTGCTTAACATTATTCCTTAGTCCTCAAGCATTTAAAGAAATTAACATTAGACCAATTGCAAAAACTGAACAAGTATTCTCACCTAAGTTAAACTGAGATCAATAAGTACCCTTTTCCCTAGAACGAACATATTTAAACTTAACCATCTTATATAGCAAAAAGACCTGCTGGAAACAAAAAAAAAAAAACGTTAAATATATATCCAACCAACACATCTGTGGGAAAGGTAGCAAGTCCAAAGTGAAGAACATAAGTCTAAGGCCTCAAGGGCAGATCAAGTGGCCTGCCGTCCACACTCAGCCAATTTCTTTCCCGTCCACAAGCGCCCTGGCTCCAACAAAGAAAGCCTCTTGTCCCTCCTGACGTGCCTTTTCAATCTGTGGCCACAACTGCTTGCAACGCTCTCTACCTTTTAGAAAAAGGTCTTCTTGGAACCATACATTGTTCTTTTTCAAAGACTCAGTTCTTTACCAATATCCAGACTTTATTGCTATGCAATCTTGTCATAAAATGAATAATAATGCTACGAGGTTGCCAGTGGACAGGGATTTTTGCCCCAGGCAATTAACCGAATCCATTACTTCGGGAAATTTTTTTTGATAACCTGGGGCAACCGATTGACATATGTGAGTTAGTTTATTGCATATTGTGGTACTTGGCAGACAGAGGCATCGTGGGGGTGACGGAGAAAGACGAGAATAGGCGGTTTCTCACGAAGTTGCTCTTTATATATACAGTCCTCACCAGGACCGCGCTCACGCAACAATAACACAGAGGCACCATGGCAGGGAAACGCGAGGCGATTACACAATGGACAGGAAGGCTCACATACAGGAGGTCATTACACAATGGCTAAGACACATACAGCACAGGTAAAGGTACACGCGACCATTGGGAGCACAATAAGTACTTACACTAAACAAATATATACAAGGGCTATTTACAAGGCTTGCGAGGCATGCCGCGGTACGCTAATCCCACCGGTGCTACACTGCCTCTCCTTCAAAGGTCAGCTGTCCCGGCAACCTTATATTCAGGTAATAAATATACAGATGTCAATTAGATGATAATCTGCCTGAGACATGAAGAAAAAAAAATCGGTTATAACGATCATTCACTTATAGTGCTCAATTTCATCCAGACAGATGTGATCACTATATGCGGTTTCCACTGTATTTAATTCTTCCGGCTGACAGCATGAACTCTTTCTTCGTCAGTCCAAAAATGAACGGCTCTGGATGTCGCCATGGGGGCGGGCCAAGTTGGCGAGGTAATCGAGTGTCAGTTTTGTACATTCTCCCTAGGACTTATTGTTTAGTAGCATAATTACAGATATGCTTTTTTCGTAGTAATGGGGCACTGTCCAATCACACCTAAGCGCAAAGATTGCCAATATATCCCACGACAAATGCTAGAGAAAAAGAAAGGAAAGATGGAGAAGGACACCACTGAAAATATCATAGATACTCTGAAAGTGATTATTGAAGAACAGGGCATAAGTATTGGGCGATCCATAGATTAACGAACAGTATCGCTATTTACTGAATTTTACTGACTCTTTCAAAATACAGTATAGCTATTTAAAACGTTTTCAAATTCCAGTACTGTACAAATTAAAACACTGAACTGCATAAATCAAACACGCTATAATACAGTACTGTATATAAAATGTAACTTATTGTAGTTTCGCTGCTGCATCTCGGTGGCTCGTTTGTGGTAATCATAAGCTTTAATGAGTCTATATTTTTCACTGAGAGAAAATGACTTTTTCCCGTCATGTTTTCTGTGCACGCAGCAGGTAGTTAGCCAGAAGCAGACAGGTTACCGCAAGGCAAATAGGGCTATCAAAGTCAAGTAACAAAAAGAAAAAAAATACCCAAGTTTAATGTTTCCATATGGTGTCATGTATAAAAAGAACCAAAATGAACAGTTAGCGGACTACGTCATTACTATAAGCAAATTATTTAAACAGTATTTGCACAGTTCTGATTCCGTCCCAAGCTTTTCCGCTGTATTTTGAAATACATGGAGAAGTCCTGGGTAGTGGATAGGGCACAAAGTTTAGTATAGCAGAGCTCGCGTTGTTGGCACACTCCAGGACAATAAGGCGGTGTCGTCTGCCTTCTGATAACACCACAGCCACAAGGAATAGCATGCATCTCGTTTGTTTTAAAAACATACAGCAGGTACGAAATGCACAATTTATTTTCCGTTGTTTTCGTTTGTGACATAATACGTCAACCGGACAAAGCCCAATACTTACAAGCTGAAAGGAGCCATTTCGCCACCTATCGTAGCAGAGTTGGACATACTTCGGTCAATAAATCGATTTTCCTCCCGTGCATGTATACTGGGAGAAGGACAGTAATCCAATTAAATGGCCTAGTCGAGCTATAACCGTGGTTCAACTGTGCATGTAAACGTACTTACTGACTGCTATAAAACAGAAATAGCTGTAAACTGGTTTGAGAAACACAGCTATACAACAGTATTAAACCAGTTTGAGAAACACTGCTATGAAACACCATTAAACCAGTTTGAGAAACTGGTTTGAGAAACTCTGTTACAAAACAATACTAAATTGGTTTAAGAGACCGGTTTGAGAAACACGGCTATAAAACAGTATTAGACAGGTTTCAAAAACACTGCTATAAAACAGTATTAAACTGGGTTCAGAAACATGGCTATAAAACTGTATTAAACTGGTTTGAAAAGCATGGCATAACAGTATTAAACCATTTTGAGGAACACTGCTATAAAACAGTATTAAACTGAATTAAGAAACACTGCTATAAAACAGCATTCAATTTTTAAAATTATTAATGTTTTGAGACACTACTCTGAAATTTGTAGTGGGGTGGCATGGTGGTGCAGTGGTTACCTGACATACCTATTCCACCCTTCCAGGTGGCAGTACCATTCCCTCTCAGTCATATGACTCAGCCAGTAGATGTACCATGCATTAAGAACAAATATTATTTTGTTTTCCTGCAGATTTCCTGCTGTCCTTGCCACACTTCAATGAGTCTCTGCTGTCCTACTCCAGCGCCCCCTGGCCACAGTCCTCCAGGCATTACCTCTCTTTTATGGAGTTTGAAATCACCTTCTTTCCTACTTCACCTGATGGCACGTTGTTGTACAGTGAAGACACAGGCAGCCGGGATTTCCTGTCAGTCACACTGGCAGACGGATACCTGGAGTTCCGTTTTGACTGTGGCTCTGGGCCGGCCATCCTCAGGTAGAGGAGCTGCTGGGGCTGGTTAAAAATCAAGAGATGTGATTGTAGGGCATTGGCTGCTTTCTGTTCATAACAACTGATTTGGAATTAGTTAATACTAAGCTATACAGTGGCAGGGGATGGTTCATTCAGTGCTATGCTATGATATGCAAAAGAGTTTATTGACTCAGTGCCTGCCTCTGGTTGGTTGGGGTTGTTGGGTGCAGGAGCAAGGAGCCAGTCAGCATCTTCGGATGGCATGAACTGCGTGTATCTCGCACAGCCAAGAGTGGCATCCTGCAAGTGGACAACCAGATGCCCATCGAGGGCATAGCTGAGGTAGGGGGTGGGACCAAGGTGGTGGGACATTCAAACTGCTTCATTGCTTGTTCTGAATTTAACCCTGCATCCTGCACTCACAGGGAGCCTTCACACAGATCAAATGCAACACGCCTCTTTATGTGGGGGGTGTGCCCAGCTACAGCAGCACCAAAAGCAGTGCTCGTGTCCTGAGGCCCTTCAGTGGAAGTATCCAGAAGGTATATCAACCATCACGCTGAGCTGACTTTCACCCTATGCTGAATCCAGGACATTAACAGCATATTCTGTGTCTCTCACTTTGCGACTCCCGACAGATCCTCCTGAATGACCGTGTGGTCTACCTGACCCAGGGTGCTGCAGTGGGTGTGAATGTGGAGAATGCACGACATCCCTGTATAGATAATCCCTGTGCCAATGGTGGCACATGCCAGCCACGGTGGGATGAGTATGAGTGTGATTGTCCCCTGGGATATGATGGCAGGCATTGTCAGAAAGGTGGGTCTCCTCACAAACAGTGTCCGGAAGGCGGGTCTTCTATCAGACATTGTCAGGATGTTGAACCTCCTCACAGACAGTGTCAGGACGGTGGGTCTCATCACAGTCAGTGTCAGTAAAATGGGGCTCCTCACAGTCAGTGTCAGTAAGATGGATCTCCTTGCAGAAAATGTCAGGAAGGTGGTTCTCCTCACAGACAGTGTCAAGAAGGTCCGTATCCTCACAAACAGTATCAGGATGGTAGAGACCCCTGTCATGGTGAAATCCTGGTTGGAGCCATTTTCTCTTGTATATGTGTCAACAGTGTTCTCTAACACCATTGTGTCCTTTCTGCTTTCTGTCTCTACCATGCAGAGTGTGGAAACCACTGCTTGAACAGTAAGTTTGTATATTAAACCACACCTCCTAAAATATGTTCATAATGTCGAAATTTTTCCATTTTATTGTAAAGAGTGTGGATTTTAATCTCCACATACTTGTGATATTTTAAAGGAACCATTCCCGGTTCAAACAGTATTCTTCATTGTATATGTGAATGGATTTCATACAGAACAAATTTACAGGTTCTGGTATGGAATTCTTCTTTAGTGCTCCTTAATTTAAAAATCGCCTCCGGCTCCATCTAGTGGTCCGTCAAGTGAATGGGTTTATCAAAGCTATCTACCTCTCTTCAGTGGTGACAGAGGCCATTGAAATTCCTCAGTTCACTGGGCGAAGCTACCTCACCTATGACAAAAGGGACATCCTCAGGAGGTAGGTGACCTGTGGTGGCAGTGGCTTTGGGTATAAGTTTTGCTGGCTGCTCTGTGAGGTCAGGTCTTTCTCTGCTGAGACACCATATGTTCCTGGTTCAGAGTCTCTGGTTCGAGGACAAATGTGTTCATGCGATTTAAGAGCACAGCCAAGGATGGGCTTTTACTGTGGAGGGGAGACAGTCCAATGAGAGCCAACACAGACTTCCTATCCTTGGGGCTGCAGGATGGAATACTTGTCTTCAGGTCTGTACAGTCTACCTGCCTGTTTACCTGCCTGTCTCTCTGTCCATCTACCTGTTTATGTTTGTCGGTTTTCACCTGCCTGAGTGGCTTTCTGTGTGTGTCTGTGTCTCTTTACTTGTCTGTTTTCCTGTCTGTCTGTCCAATTGGTTGCCTTCCTGTCTTCCTGTCTGTTTACCTATCTGTATGTTTGTCTTTTCCTTTTTGTGTGCCTGCCTGTCTATTTGTCTTTTTACCTGTGTGTTTGTCGGTTTTCTTGTGTGTCTGTCTGCCTGTCTCTCTGTCTGTTTTCCTGTTTGTGTGCCTTCCGGTTTACATCCCCAGTGGCATATGGATGGGAGTCTGTTTGATTGATCTCTTTCTGCCTGCTTGTCACCTCCTTTCTGTTTCTCCAGCTACAACCTGGGCAGTGGCATCGCCACAGTGACGGTGAATGGCACATTTGGAGATGGGAGATGGCACCGAGTCAAGGCTGTCAGGTGTCACTCACACTACAGAATGAGTCATGATAAATACACAGTCCTCAAAATCCAATAGAGGCTAAATTCAGAATTAATATTATTGTTAATTTATTATAAAAAAGATCCACTGCAGTTTATGATTGTGTTTGGGTTCACAACTGAAAAAAAGAATGTGTTTTAATAATAAACAACAATTAGGGTTCATTTTTGTCTGCTGGCCCCCAGAGATGGACCATCTGGGAAGCTGACAGTAGACGACTATGGAGCCAAAACGGGTAGATCTCCGGGGAAGATGAGACAGCTTAACATCCATGGTGTTTTGTATGTGGGTGAGTTGGTCCTGCAGTGGGCTCTGTCTGTCCATATGTTAATGGATCCTGGTGATGAAGGTGATGACAGCAGTGGTTTCTCTTGCTTTAGGAGGCTTGAAGGAGATTGCCTTGCACACCAACAGGCAATACATGCAGGGTCTAGTGGGCTGTATCTCCCACTTCATTCTTTCCACTGACTACCACCTTTCTCTAGTAGAGGATGCCACTGATGGCAAGAACATCAACACCTGTGGCAACTAGGAGGTACTGTCCCCTGCTGTCCTGGAGGACTGTCAAAAATCAGTTAGCTGGCACATCCAACAAGGAATTCAAAGGGTTTATGATTTGTGTTGCTCTAAGCCATTACAACAGATATCAGTTTATTTTTTGGTCTTTCTCCAAATAAATCATAAATGAATTTTAAATGTCTAGATTATGGCTATAAAGGGTGAGGCCAGTTGGGACACACTGGCAGGGGTGTGGTGAATAGGGTGTGGTCATTTAGGGAATGTTGGACATGGGTGGGGTCATTTAGGGAATGTTGGCCATGTGTAGGGTCATTTAGGGAATGCTGAGCAGAGGTGGTGTTATTTGGGGAATATTGGGCATGTGTGGGGTCATTTAGGGAATGTTGAGCATAGGTGGGGCCTTTAGGAGATATTGGACATAGGTGGGATTATTTAGAGAATGTTGGACATGGGTGGGGTCATTTAGAGAATGTTGGACATGGGTGGCATCATTTAGGGGATAATGGACATGGGTGGTGTCATTTAAAGAAGGTTGGACATGGGTGGAATCATTTAGAGAATGTTGGACATGTGTGGACTCATTTAGGGAATGCTGAGCAGAGGTGGGGTTCTTTAGGAAATATTGGACATGGGTGGGATCATTAAGAGAATGTTGGACATGGGGACACTTGGGGAATATAGGGCATGTGTGGGGTTATTTAGGAAGTATAGGATGGGGTCAAGGTCCTTTAAGGAATGTAGGACTGGAGTGGTTTTTAACCATTGTCCAAAGATTGCCCAGTTGCTGGCTCTCCAAATCCTAACACTGATCCTAACCTTAACCCGAACCCTGACCGCCAGATCTGCAGACAGCCAGCAGAAACAAGCCTTTTAGCTGTTTATAAATAAATCTTGGAAGTGACTTTGAGGTCACAGATTGCGAAGGCATGGTGCATTTGAGAGGGAGACCCATTTCATCTGGAGGAACCAACTTCTACATGCAGCTCCAATTCTGATATCTCCTTCTTTTCAAGCTGCCTCCCAGCCATGTGGACTGTGGGAGGTAGCTTTCATTACGAACAGTGTGTTTGTGTGATCCTGCATTTCCTGCAGGCTACACTCTCTTGTTTATGAACAGATGTGTGTCACTCAGCCCTGTACGTTTTTCATGTCTCATTTTGTTGGCACATGTCACCCAAATCACCTGTCAGAAGAACATGCCTCTCCTCCAGGAAAGCATAAAGCCAAACTACGAGAAACAAAAGTGTGCTTGTTTATGTTACGTAGATCTGCATTTTAGCCTGGACACACTAAATGCTGCGGAAACTGGCAATTAGCTGGAAGTACATGAAATTTAGGATTTAAGTAGATTTTGGACTGTAATCCAGTAGAGGTCTATTTGAAAACGGCATGAAAGATTGCTGTGGATTTTGTGTTACCATCCAGAGATTTAGGATTGGGCCAATCAGGGCTGGTCTGCTACAAACTCAGCTGCAAATAACTTAATGCAACATGCCCCTGATGAGGTGAGGGTGCTCACAGAAAAACAGCGTGAGTACTTTACTGGCGGGGGGCGGGGGGCGGGGGGGTGACCATTTCCCAGCTCATACTTTAGCTTCACCCCGGGGATTGCAGCATTGATCGTGAAGCCAGGATCAATTGCAGCACAAGGAGTTTCAGATAGACCCACCTGTCCTCATCCTCTACTGGCCATGGAGATGAACGGTACAGATCTCATCTAGATGTTACCATTGTACTAGCACTTATCTCACCATCAATGTATAAAATGACCAAAGGGATATGTGTTCAGTGTTAAACAGCGTGTACTATGTAAATATGTTAACCTCAGAGAATAAATAAGTGGATGTCCTTTCTTTGTTTCAATTGAACTGAATTCAATTTATTTTTATATAGTGCCTTTCATAAGAGTCACGTCATGTAAGGCGCATTACATGGGTGTGTTATGATACACTCTTGCATTATTCATACAGAATAATTCAAAAACAGGGAAGAGGAAGAGATCAAAGAAAGAAAGCCAGATGACAATGAAGATGTTTGTTTCGGTGAGAATGGCTCAGATGATAACTCATTCAGTTACGCCTACTCTTAGGATAAGAAGGGGAGATGAGTAAAATCCGTGGGATCTGACTTTCCTCAGAGACACATGACCACGCCTCCTTCTATCCGCACACAGTTTCATTTCCATAAACACACACATGTATCCTGTCCAGTAAACTCTGGTGAAGGTATAAATTAAAAGTAAAGGCCGATTTCTTTGCTTTAAATCCTCTAGTGTACGTGACTGCGTGTTAAAGCGTATTATTGTCAGGAGTATATTATAACTCCTGGCTAAAGACTTCCGTCTACTGTATCATTCTGGGCACGACAGTCTATGCTAGTTATGTTCTAACAGAAATTCTCAGGTCGTCTCTGTGCTTTTACTAAATTTTGCATTTTCATCCAGTCTTCCAGACTGAGGATAGTCCCATTTTTACGCGAAGAGTGACGCGGTTCTAAACTGAGAATAAATAATTTTATGAATACAAACAAACATGTGGCTGACTAATGGCCGATAACGATGGACGTTACAAAATGAATGAAATATAACCCATGTCCTATTTTTCGTCTGTATTATAGCCCATTACTAACTATAGATCAAAGGATTATGGGGACAGAGACGCAATCGTCGTGTTTCACCACTAGAGGGCACTCGGAGCCGCCGCATGGAGGGATATCCATATTACAGAAAGGACTTGTGAGACTATCTGAGCTGATAAATAACAAAGCCTTTAAGGTGCATTTTCTAACACGACTGAAATATGGTCGGAGTAGAAGAAAAAAGCAACGGGGACATAAATTTAAATTCACTACAGTAGTTTAATTCACTCCGTTTAACAAGTTCTGCGCAGTTTTAACTGTCTCTTTTCATCTGCGATTTACTCAAGGAGGAACGTTTACAGCCAATAAACAGATTAAAAAAACGAGCCCGTGCCGTTTCCATTCACCAGCATGTGGCGTGGTGCACATGCCATATGGCACAGATCTGGGATCCCAACCCCTCTATCCGGCACTGACAGTCAAGGAGCCAAGTAACTAAACAGCTTTTAAACGCCTGATTCACATGATGGTCGGACGTCGAAGAGGCCGAATCTAGGTGAGTCTGTGCAGGTAACCAGCACGTCGGAGAGGAGAAACGGATCGGAAGTTACCATTAATATATAATAAACCAGCCTCCACCAACTCCTGTCCAGTTCTGTGTGTTTACTGCAGGTGCAGTACTGTAATATCGGACGGTCATATAAATTTGCGCCTGTGTGAACGCATATTATTTAACACGAGCGCCGCATGTCGATGGCACACGCTGCCTTGGCGGCTGACTCGGCTCGGCACTTCCCACCGCCCCAGGGCAGCGACGCAAAGGAATTCAGGGCGGAAGTCTGCGCGTCCGCTCGGGGGCCGGAGCCGCTAGATCGTCAGCCTCGGTAGGGCGAAGAGGAGCGCCGCTGCACTCGGATCGTCGCCACCTTCCGGAACTCAGAGGTGGGTGACACGCAGCGGGCTACCGGGCGCTGAGGACCGATCCGTCTGAGTCTGTGTGAAGCGGAGGCTGTTTCATAAACTTATCACACCGTTACTAACAGGTTCACTGGGTACGGAAGCACTGCTTTTGCGTGAAATTCCGTCCCTGCGCTTCCCCTTTCACCCTTTCAGTGTATTAGTAATTCCGGCGGCTGCGGTAGATTGCGTTAATGATCGGGGAGTGTGTAGGCGTGCGGGGAGCGGAGCCGGCGAACCGGAGCGCGGCAGTGCGCGCGGCGGCGTCCGAGAGTGCGGCGCCCTGGCTCCGGTCCGGTCCGGTCCGGTCCTCCTGCTCCTATAGCACGTTGCTCCATTTCGCTGCGAAAACGAAGACCTGAAACTGAGTGACATTAAATCGTGTTAGCAAGTCGTGAGAAAATAACATGGTGTTCCTTTATTTAAAAGTGTTCTGGACGCACCCGTGCTCTCAGCGCACACATTAAGCAGCACACCTGCTTTTGAGGTCAGGAGCAGTGAGTAGTTTCAGGTTGCACTGCTGTCGGCTGCTGGTCGATCGCTGTCACTGCACTCAGACTGGGGTCTAAGGGCACCTTTGAGGTTCCTCATCTTTGGACTGAGCTCCTGGAGCCACTTACAGGGCGATGGGCCCATGGTGCTTGGAGGAGGAACTTTCGAAGTCATACAGCTGACTGACCTGGGTGGTGGTTTTTTAACCATGACTTTAATCAGGGTTTTGTCTGGAGGAGTAGTCAGTATGTGGTAAAAATGTGTGATTGTATCACAAGTGGAATTATTTTTGAGAGGCAGAAGATATGTATGCTCGTGTGTAACATGCGTGTGCCAGGAGACCTGGGATATCTGGTCTGGCTTTTTGTCTCGTATGTGATGCACTGCTCTTTGGTCTGTCGTTTCCCTCGTTCAGCTGGCCCAGACACACCTGGCCTGTGAATCACCTGTGGGCTTTGTGCTGGGTCTGGCTGCTGCATGGTCACGAGTCTGTCTTGCCGGACGTGGCACCATGAATCAGCCATGATTCACCGCACAGCTGTCCCTGGCGAACGCTGCTTTTACTATGTGCAGGCCGAACTTATTTGGGTCTAGGGCAGAAATCAGTGAAGTACAGACATCATCTCACTGTCTGTGCTGTAACTGTGATGTTTTCCTGGAACAGTGTTGGCTTACCCTGGTTTAACAGATTTAATGATGTTTAGAAATGCGATCTTGTATATTCTAGATAATTGTGTCTGGTGTATGTCAACGTGGGATAAACAGAAATGCTTTGGGTTCCGGAAGCTTCTGCACTCTGTACTGAGCAGACGCTGTACCTTTGACTGGGGGTAAAATGGGGCTGTCAGAGAAGGCACACACCCTCGGGGGAAATGAGGGTAGGGTAATCTGGGTTAAAATGAGGGAAAGTAAGGAAACCGGAACTCTGACTGCCAGAAATGTGAAGCGACCAGCTAATGGGGGAGTCGTTAGCTGGGTCACGTGTTGCCATGGTTTGAGTGGGCGGGGTCACAGGTGATCTCTCAGCAGAGAGTGTGCTTTGACTCATTCCTGTGGCTACGCCCTCTGCTGTGAGCAGGCCTGTTTAACCTTGCCTCCGTGCCACGTAAATCAACCGTTCGACACTGTGGTGAGTGAGTGTGGAGGATTGCGTCCGTTACTTTGTGAAAGGCATGCTTCCTGTTCCTCTGAGGAGCGTGGGGGAAGGGTGTGTATGACACAACGTGCTGCCGCCACTGGCGGGCGCTGTTTATCTCTTGTCTTTTCAGAGTGCAATCGCTGAGAGTGTGACGCTGGTGTGTAGGGAGTCCTCAAGCTTGGGGGGCTGTGTGAGTTGACACACTGGCTTTGCCTTTTCAGGACTGATCACGCCTTCCTACAGTGAGACCAGCCGACATGAGCAGCAGCTATACGGTGTCCCTCCCTGGCCCTGCCCCCTGGGGCTTCCGGCTGCAGGGTGGGAAGGACTTCAGCATGCCCCTCACCGTCTCCAAGGTGTGTCCCAGATTTTCATACCGCCTCTGGAATCAGCTCGAGTTGCCTGTATGCATGTAGGCCTGGGCTGGTCAGGGGGAAAAGCCAGTTACTGATGGCTGGAGCCATCGTGGGGTGGCATCTATGTGATGGGGAGACAGGCGGGCTTTGTGTGAAGGCGGGGCCTATGTGACTGGGATGGGGTAGAGCTTTGTGTAAGGGTGGGGCTATATGAGAAAGTGATGGGCTTTGTGTGAGGGAGGGTCCTGTGTGACTTGGATATGGGTGGGGCTTTGAGGGCGGGGCCTGTGTGACTAGGACATGGATGGGGCTTTGTGTGAGGGCGGGACTTTGTGACTGGAATAGGGGTAGGGCTTTGTGTGAGGGCGGGGCTATGTGATTTGGACAGTGGCGGGCTTTGTGTGAGGGCGGGGCCTGTGTGACTAGGACAGGGGTGAAGCTTTGTGCGAAGGCGGGGTCTATATGACTGGAACAGGGCTTTGTGTGAGAGCTGGCTTTGTGTGTGAGGGAGGGGCCTATGTGACTGGGACAGGAGCAGGCCCACCTCTTTGCACAGTCAGTTTGGTAGCATGCTAGGGAAACCTGAGCTGCAGGAAAATGTTTCTCTCACGTCAGGGTGTGACTCGGGCTGGGCGGGGTGCGTTCTGGCAGCACTCCCAGTAATGGTGATGACGACAGAGCGGTGTGTTTGGGCCTGTGATAGCTATGGGAGTGACTTGGGCTAGTAGCAGAGAGCATGGTGTTAGTCACCCCGCATACCAGGTGAAGACCGCGTCAGACCATCACTGAGGTGGGGGGGTTACTGGGGACCCCTCCTGACGCTCACAGCTGGGAGTGGTGTGATTCACAATGAACGACGTCGGAGTGCTTTCTGCTGTCAATCTGACACGGACCCCCCGGGAAACTCCCCTGGGCATGACCTACGGCACAGAGAAAATGGGGTCAGCATGCCTCCTACTAGCAGGACAGTGTTAGGAAAACATTCCCTAGTCCAGCAAACTAAGCTTGTCCTTTGACAGCTGTTTGTAGAGCAAGCTTCCTGCACACAGGTTTGTTACTCAGCCCTGATTAAAATCTCTGTCTGTGTGTGAATCATCTGTCACATTAATTACTATTTACTCGGTGTCACTCTGGGGTGTTGCCGGGGCATATTGCACCTTGAGACTCTCAGCAGAGTCTGGCATGGTCTGTAGGGCCTCTGTTCTGCTTATGGGGGTTTCACTTGCACCTTTCGGCTGTTGTGTTGTGTCAGATGATTTATTGGCTGGTGTTTTGGGCTGTTTCATTGGCCTCCAGGAAAGAGGGTGTGAAATGGCTTCAGCAGAGAGCTGGCTCTTGGTCTTCAGTTAAACTGACGTTCCGCTGTGACTGGCCTCCCCCTGATGGGAAGTGGTTTGGCTCGCACTGACCCCACCCATCATGGGTGCGGAGGCCTCTGTTTTCAGTGTTTTCAGTGAATCTCTGCGGTGTTTGTTTGTAAGGGACAGGGCTGCTGGGGCCTGCGCGCTAAAGCGGTCCTTCCCAGCTGACTAACTGACGTCAGGGCTATGGTCCTCCAATTATATATTGGGCAGTCTGTGAGCTGACTGACCTTTGCTCCAATTCATATCTGCTGTTCAAACTGCCGTGTGGTTGTCCGGCAGTCGCTCTGCTCGGTTCTCTGATAATGGGAGTGATGTTGCGTCATTTAACATTGCCCAATTACTCATGCGCTCAGAAACCAAACGGATGAGGTAAGGGACGCCCCTGAGCGCTGCGTGTGTTTGCTAGGGGGTCACATGAGCTTGCTGCTGGTCCGTGGCCGTCTGAGACGTCAGCGCTATTCCCAGCTACACAGCTGTTGTTTCTTCCATAGCGCTGATCTCTAGACTTCGTTCTTTGGAGGCTCGTTAAGTGATTAGCCGTGCTTTGTGCATGCACCAGACCTTCAGACTCATTCAGGTAACTTGGGTAAAATGTGTGCTGTGAGGGGTCCCGGTTCAGATACTTTAGAGCAGTGTTTCCCAACCCGGTCCTCAGGGATCCACAGTCAGTCAACATTTTTGCTCCCACCTAGCTCACCAAAAACATGGACTGTCTGTGGGTCCCCAAGGAACAGATTGGGAAACACCGCTTTAGAGGCAGGGACAAATTTGTGCCCACACATGTCCTGTCAGGCCCAGACAAAGGCCAGACTGCGTTTTGAGGGGTGCAGGGAAAACCACAGGTATGAGCAGGACCGCAGGCTGTGGTTAGACACGAGGCAGTTAAATGACCTACCCAGATATTCAGATCTTACCCTGTGGGGTATGGGGGGAGGGGGCTGATCTCTTCTTCTTTCCTCTGTTTCCTCCTGGAGGTGGGTCAGCTGACCTTCTTGAGCTTCTGAAAGGCGCTCTGTGCTGGTTTGATGTCCTATGCTCTCCCTACAATGGCTGGCACTACACACCGAGTGTCCGCTCTTTGCAAGGTAGTAGATCTGTGTCTGGATGGTATATCGGTTGGGCAGGGACCGATGTGAGGTGGCAGACCGGAAAACGGTCGGGTTTGGGTTGTTTACCTGCTCTCCATACTGATACAGTGGTCCCGCTGTGGAGGACCAGTGGCTGGGTGTTGGGGTTGGGGGCAGGGTGCAGTGTGAAGTCTGTCAGGACTTGTCAAGGTTCCCTTACGGCATTAAATTCCAAGCTCTCTATCATCCTTATCCTGCGGTAACCTGCAGAATGTCGGTACTGCCCGGCTGTGAGTGTCGAGTCTGAACGAGCTCTGTGGGGAATTGTTCCAGGAGGATCCTGATCTTCGCTTCAAAGCCCTCACACCCACCGGCTGCTTTCGTGACTTGCCTCTGATAGAGCTTGGCTTGCCTTTGATACATTTTGGCTTGCCTCAGATAGATAGATGTCCACTGGGCCAGGTGAATCTGTTGTTCAGCGGACAGCACCTTGTGGGCTGATTTTCTGAAACTGTCCCGTCCTGAATTGAAAGCTGTATGAACCTCGTTGAACCTAGTTTTGTTGCAGATGTGCAGGACAGACCTGAAGGGAATCGCTCATCAGGTTCTATGACCTCTAGGGGGTGCACTAGTGTCATGAGGCCAGGTGTGTGGTGTTGGCTGCCCTGTTGAACTGGCTGCTCTGGTTTCCACTAATCTGGTCTGATAGGATAGGAGGGTGGAGCCCCCCCCAGGGGTTTAGAGGGGAAATGGCTACACCCCATAGCTCCAGTTTCAATGCCAGAGCTTTACATTCCTTCCTGGGGGTGTAAACATGAGCGTCCTATTAGCGAGCTGATGATTGGACCCTGATCGAGCGCTCCGTGGTGTGGTGGACAGGCCCACGTAGTAGTACGTATCGGTGATCCATTAATCGGCTAAGTTAACCTACAGCCAGCTGGCCTCGGTGAATCTGTCACAGCATGTGTACAGTGAGGTAGTGTACTGCAGGGATCACTCTCAGCAGGCTTCTGGGAAATACCACTGCATGACTGTGGCTTGTGGAAGTGGGCTGGGCTTGAGGACAGCTTCAGACCTTTTAAGGTCCGTGCGACAGTTCCCTGATCCCGCATGAAACTGCAGAGGCGTTCATTTCCTGTGGTCCTACTTCCTGAAGTGATGTAACCATGGACTATGAGGCGCGTCTGGGGTCTCGGAGGTCCGATGGCTGTGCCAGCTCGCTCCCGGATGAGTGCAGGGCCGCCGTGTACCTGGGAGAGCCGCTCTCCACACCCTTCCGAGCACACGAGCCGACTAAGGGCCCTTCGGTCTTGCGGGGGCAGACAGCGGTGTTAGCTGAGATCCCCGGCGACAGGAGAGCAGTGAGCGGGTGTCTGCCTCTTGGGTAACTGGCATTTCCCCTCTTTGATGTGGTGTGTGACTGTGTGGTGCATTTTAGCAGAAAAATGTTGGACAGGTGTAGAGGAGGGGAAAAAGTTTTTTTTGTTTGTTTCAATAAGTGTGTATCCCTATTATACCAGCTGTCGTTTCCGGTTTCTCAGTTCTGTGACTATCTGACCAATAGCTGTGCATGGGAGGCGGAGTCCTGACCTGTCAGTCACACCTTTTCTCCCCGCCTTTTTTCTGTACAGACGTAGTAAAGAGAGGACCATCTATAAAGCGTCATTTGGTCCTCAAGATTAATCAAAGTTAAAAAACATCGTGATAGAAATTGGTTGATTGTAATTGGATCTGAAATAATGTGCTGCGGTTTTCTGCTGATAACTTGTCATTAGCGGTAATTATATCATAAGGAGCTCAGATGGAAGCGGTTCCCCGCGTGTTCTCATTTGCTGAGCGGTTAAGTGCTGTCAGCTTTCCATTACTCCAGCTTCCATCTTATTGTCACTACAGTTACTGTGCAGGATGGGATGCCCTGTAGAAAGTGCTTGTCACCTTTATAAGCCGGATCGAGTGAACGTCCATTGTGGAGCTGGGAGAGGAGACCCAGCAGTTCTGTTCCTTCCCGACTGTTTTGTTTTCCTGATTAGTCGATGGTGGCAATCAAAGCTACGGATGTCGTGGTTCGGATCGGAGCCCGTTCCCAGCAAAGCCCTAACATCTGTCCCTGCTTCCCAAACGCGCACATAATGGGCAATCAGGAGAGGCCACGGCCTCCTCTGCCCGCACATGCCAGAAGGTTCCAGGGCAGTTATCTCTCAGCACCAGGCCCTTCGCCACATGTCCACAAAGTGGCTCGTATTTATTCATTTTGCCGTATCGGTGGAAGCCTTCGGCCGGGTGGCAGATGGAACGACAAGATGAGGATCCTGCAATGTTCCGCAAGTTTCTGACAGAAGCCTCTTTCCGGAAGGTGCAGGGTTGTAATCATTAAAGAAAACATTCTCCAACACTGAAATGGAATAAAATGCAAAAATAAAAAACGAAATGAAAACTATTGCTTCCAAAACGAACTGAAATAAAAACAAACGTCAAATACTTTCCATTGCTGTTTTTAATACTATTTTGGCAGCTTTTTTTTTTTTTTTTCACAATGTTTCTTGTAAACCATTAATAATACCTGGCACATGTTTTTCCCATTTTGTGGATATTAGTACATAATGTGCACTGTGTATCCATGGGGGATTCTCTAAAGACCAGACATGAAGTAGGTGCGCAACTTTCAGCCCAGAAATAGAATCAGTGAAACCTAAACTGAAACCAAAATATATATAAGAAGAATCAAAATATAACTGTAAAATTAAAACCAATAAAACTACACTGAAAACAGAACTAGAATTCAAAACAAAATTTAAAGGAATATAAAAATAAAATCAGTTTAAAAACATCAAAACTGTAGTAACAGCATGAAGGTGCTACTATCTTTCTGCTGCATTATATATCCAGTGAGGGGTATTGATGGCTCTGTCTCTTGGCAGCTGACAGATGGCGGGAAAGCAGCCCTGGCAGGCATCGCCGTGGGAGACGTGGTGGTGTCTATCGAAGGCCTTGCCACCAATGGCATGACTCATCTGGAGGCCCAGAACAAGATCAAGGCCTGTGTGGGGAACCTCGGACTCGCCCTACAAAGGTAAGAGTCTGCCTTCTGTGTGGTACTCTGTTGCTGGGCCCATCCTGTCCCAGTCATGTGATTTACACAAGCACAAACTGGCTTGGTCCTGTCCTTGAGGTCTCTGCCAGCAGTTGGGTCTCCAAGAAGCAAATTCTATATGTTGGATGCGCGACAGATGGGCAGGCCCCGTGTCTACACGCCCGTGTTCACAGTAAACATACTGTTTCTAAGGGCTTCTAGGGAATCAATTGCACAAACATATAACTTCTTGAGTGTGCTGAAGTATCCAAAAGTACTGCTGGCCTTGGTTCAGTATAGTCCACTGACAGAGAGATCCTCCTTGTGGGCAAAAGATTGGGAGCCGCTTCAGCCCACTGGAGGAGTGTAGTTGTGTTTGATTGTAGGGTGTGGTGGCATGACTCTAGGGTAGGCAACCCCAATCCTGGAGTGCGGGTATCCAGCAGGTTTTTTGTCCTACCTGATGAGCTACTGTCTGCCTGAGATCAGGTGTGGTTCATCAGAGACCAGGGGGGTGTTCCATGAAACAGAGTTTCTCAGTTAGCTGGGTTAACTTAAGCTAGATGTAATGATCATCCAATAAGAGTTTAGGATAAGGAACATTCTTATTGGACAATCATGAATTCTATCTTAAATTAATCCAGCTAACTGAGAAGTCCAGCTTTGTGGAACATCCCCCTGGTCTCCGATGAACCACACCTGATCTCAGGCATATAGTAACTCATCAGGCAGGATACAAAACCTGCTGGAAATTGGCATGCCAGGATCAGGGTTGCCTACCCCTGCTCTAGAGAATGGACTGTAGGTGCATCAGCAGATGGAGCAGGAAGCCAGTGGTGATGACTGGCATGTCGCCTGTCCCCAGTGCCTGGTGAGGAAGCATCAGTCGGTTTTTGATGAACAGGGCAGCTCAGGGTAGGTGGAAGGTCTTTGGGGGTAAATGTATTGAGTTGAGCCATCACCTTGTGGAGACGTTGTAACGCTGCCCGTTGGAAGTTTTCAGGCCTGGGGGGTCTGACTGCTGGTTTCATATGTAGTTTCTGTTGAAGTTTGTGTGACACTGAGAGCTGCTTAAGCTGGAGCTCGACCTTGTTTGTTGCAGTTAAGTGATTAATGACGGGTTGTGTTTAGCCCACAGCTAAGCATCTCTGCATCCACTTTAGCCCAGTTTAGTCCTCTGTTAATACAGTGCAGAGTCTGTTCCAGAAGGAACCAATTATGCCAGACCGTCTGCTGCAGCATTAAGCAGCCACACTGCTTGGTTTTAGTCTCGCTCTGTGCACGATGGGCTTGTGAAACCGTGATCTGATACAAAGGGCCAGCAGCTGCCTTTGAATTTTGTTTTTCGTTTAGTAAACCGCAGTACGTATCTCTGCCTGTCAGTTTGGGCTTATTGATGAAGTCAATGAATGCCTTCAGATGGTGCCTGACCATGTTTCGCTCTCTCTGTGTGTGTGTCTCTCTCTCATGTGGGACGGGATCCTGCCCTCACCAAGCCTGAGGTTTTTGATCCTTTCTGTCTGTCTGCCCCGTGACTGGGCAGCTGGTGTCTCGCGAGCTGCTCAGTGTCAGCTTTTATCTTATGTCCTACTTTCTTCCTCTCCATCTGGGAGAAACCTGGAGCCCCCAGCCTAAGGCTGTAGCTTGCAGGTCGTCTTCATCTCGTTCAGCCGAAGTGCTCTTTCTGTGAAAGCCACACGCAAGCTGTCAGTGTGATTTTCCCTGGTTTGGGCTCTTTCAGGGTGCTTCGCTTTTATGCTGGTGCTAGCTGGCTTTTTTTTGGTTACATGTGGTGACAGTCTAATAAATCATGTTTTTTCAGTGAATCTCTTTAGAAAAAAGGTAGCTGGCTAGTTTTTGTCTGAATGCAAGTTTTATTTTAGTGGTTATTGAATGTTTGCCGGACTTCAGTTTCAGCTATCCCGTCAGTATTTGGATTGCGATGTTACCACTGGCCCTGCATTCCCCCATCACGGTGGTGGTTAACGGACCTCTTCCACAGAACCGAGTGAAAACATCCCATACTTTGTCCTGGCCTTGTCTGCATCTCTGCATGGGAGCTGGTCCCTGATGGAGCAGTCGGGTCATTTTCCAGGCCACCGGTATCTGGGAGCCTTGAGTCATGAGCGAAGAGAACGAGGCCAGCAGGGTGATGGTTTCAGCAGTTTTATTGCTGGAAGCAGAACCACAGAGCACTACCGAATTCAGCCTGGGCCACACCAGAACTCCCGGCCCGGTCCGCAGACCCGCCAGAATTCTGCAGCTAGCCGCTAACCATCTGGGCCGTGTTTGTTTTCTATGCGGCCGAATTTTTATGGGGCGTGTGGTTTTCATAAATCGCTCAGAGACTGCTCTCCTGCTCGGATCGGCACGCTTCGCTTTGCTGTGGAGCTGCCCTTTGCTGGGGCGAAGCTGAATGCCACTCCAGGTTTAACCCCCAGGTCCTGCTTGTAGGCCCTGATTTTCCCCAGCAGGGGGTCGGTGACACTGGCAGCGCTGTCACTGATATGAAAATTATGGCTTTTCAGTCCTCCCCAGCCGGCTCTTTACTGCAGCCCACACTGGCCGGGGTCCTAGAGTCACGTCTGGCCACGTGGAATCGTTTACTCTGGCAAGGAGCTGGGGCTCCTCGCTCAGTAACTCTCGGACTTTAATTTGTCCTCGGGGCCCATCCTTCTGGATTGCCATCAGTCTCAGAGCGAACGAAGCCAAATGTTTTTCTTATTGTTTAGTGGGATGGGTACTCAAGCTGCTTTAGGTCACTCTCAGAAGGTCTGTGGCAGATGATGTCAGTTGTGAACTTATACCTGCCTTCTTGAGTGGCACTCATCGTACTGAAAAAGGGCCAAAGGCTGTTTCTTCTGGTTTTTTCTTTCAATGACACTGTGTCTCTGTCCGTATTTCCATCCCTCCAGACTCGTATTAAATGTTTGGTTATTGAGGTTTGGTCAGTTAGGGTTGTAGATGCCAGAGGAACCTTTAGGTATGATGGGAGAAAGGGCAAAGCTGGGATTTCGGTGGGTGAGGGAGCCCTAGCCAGCATCCGGACAGCTGGGGGAACAGCACTGCTGGCTGAAAGATGCCAGATGTACAGCAACATCCCGACTGCTGGATGCTGGTCTGTTAGCTGGAAGTGTGGAAGGTGTCTGTGCGCTTCATGGGAACGTCGATATAGGTGCTCTCTGAATACTGAGGGCTTTTAATGATGTGAATTACAGGTTGTTCAGGTTAATTGTTGTTTGTTGCGGGTATGAAGGCTGAATGTGACGGCACATACAGGTTTCAATTCAATTAAATTCAAATCACTTTATTTATCCCCAAGGGGCAATTAAAAAGGCGCCTCCTTCGCCGTTATTCTCCGTGTTTATGGGCCCTGTCTCTGACTGACAGGCGGGCTGATTTGGGGGGAATTAGTAGAACATGAATGAGTTCGTAGCCACGTTATGCTGGGGGAGAATGGGGCTATTTGTGGCGTGAACCTCCTGTTCATGCTTGTTAAGTGTGTCTGGTGTCACATCTGCTCAGTTAATTAGGAATCCAGCACAGAGCGGCTGCGTGGCCAGACTTGACCTGGGTACCGGGGCTGTGGCCCTGTGCTCTTAGCTTATTCTCACTCACAGTTAGTCTTTCACAGCTTAGACCCTACTCTCTCAGCCAATTCTTGCTCACAGCTAATGTCTTTCACAGCTTAGAGCTTTATCTCTTCCAGTTGTCTGTCTCACAGGTAATCTTTGACAGTCTAGACCCTTCTCTCCCTCTCAGTCTCTGCTGGTTCTCTGTCTCCCAGCTAATCTTTCGCATGTTATATTTTTCATAGTCTACGTCTTTCCTTGCGTGCCCCCAACTTCCTGACAAAGACTCAGAGAAGATGCGGGAGATTATAGCAGCAGACTAAGCTCTTGTAGTGAGAAGGCGTCTTCCCCACCTTCATGGGTTAATAGTGTGTGTGGACACCGTTTTCCTTGTCTTAGCCCAGGTCTCATGATTTGTGTTGCGGTTCTCTGTCTGCTTGGGTCCCGAGGCCTTTGGCCTGGGTCTGGTGGCTCCCACAGACACCGGGTTGAGAGCGTTAGTGCTTAGAGTTGATTGGTTCCTGCAGGAACCAATCTACAGACAGTGGCATAGAGGAACCCAGCTGTGTGTGTGGGTGGGAGGGGGACTGTCACGTAGAGCTCCAACGCTTTCACGTGCGGTTTGGTGTTGAATGATCGACGGTCCCAGTATGGGGTGTGGATGTGTCCGCCATGGTGGGCTGGATGATTCGCTCTGTATGTTGTAGCCCTGGATCTTTTTTCCCTTCTATGGACATAGGTCTGCTCTTTGAGGATCGCACTTCTTGATTTGTTCCAAATATAACATTATTATTCCTTCTATTGACATTGGATTCCGCCGACGGCTCGTCCTGTGTGGGTAGAGGCAGGACGCTCCAGCCAGACTGGGGTCTGCGCTCCCCTCACCACAGCAGTTGACAGAGGAGCCCTGTGGTTTTCTGTGGCTGGGTGTGTCCTCAGCGAGCTGCACACCCATGGTCACATGACACTGCAGCGGTCTCTTTTCTCAGCCGCTGCCTACAGGCCCATAAAGGTCTTAAGATAGATAGACGCTCACTTTTATTGGGGATTTAAAGGCGGCTATCTCCCTGTCGTTCGAGGCCTGTCTGACTTCCTGTCCTGAATTATCTATCTATCTATCTATCTATCAATCAATCATCTATTTATTTATTTATTTTTACAGGGCCTCCGGTGCGTCAAAAGTGGCCCCAGTGGCGAAGGTGGGTTTGCCTTGAGTCTGGTTGACACTGCTGTGCTGGGCCCCCCTTCGGTTCCTGGGTCACGGACCTGTGTTCTCTCATGTTCAGGAGCAGCCGCAGGATATCATTAAACCAGTTCCTGTCAGCCACCCTCCTGCAGCCACCGACACTGGCAACCCAGCCCCAAGCTCTGCCTACAACAAGACGGCCCGGCCATTTGGTGGGGGGACCTCTGTGGGCCCAGCACCATTCTCATCTGCACCCAAAGTGGTTTCAATCCCATCAGCCTCTTCTGCATTTACCCCTGCTGTCCCTGCCCCTGCCCCCACCTCCGCCCCCCCCCCTGCCCCTTCTCCCCCACCCCCCCTCCCTTTCCGGAGTTCTTCGGCTCCGCCCCGTTCCTCACCTTCCTCCCACCCAAAGC
>JAAGVU020000113.1:20740239-20759986 GCA_011763525.2 Mormyrus iriodes | reverse complement strand
CCCCCACCCCCTCTCTCTCCTCTTCCTGCCCCCTCTCCCCCTCTCTCTCCTCTTCCTGGCCCCTCTCCCCCTCTCTCTCCTCTTCCTGGCCCCTCTCCCCTCCCCTCCATCTCTGGAGCCCTGTCTCTCTCTCTAACACTCTGCTATTTTGATTCTCAGTGAGACGGTGGTCGAGCCCCAGCCCAGCGCTCACCATTCTTCCTCTTCGAAGGTTATGACCAAAGCCCCTGCTGGCACCTCACGGAGCAGTCCCGCTGGAGCCACGCAGGGCTTCAAACCCCCGTCCTGGCAGGGGGGCAGCCCAGCAGGTAGGAGTGTGCAGTGTGGCACTGGGAGGGGGGCAGCCCAGCAGGTGCGAGTGCGCGGCATGGCCCTGGGAGGGTTTTTGTCTGCAGCATCCCAAAGAATCTGTACATACTCCTAGAACAGCAGGCCAGGGAATAAGCCTTGTAACTGCAGTGCCCTGGCCACTTTCGGACTCACCCTAGTCCCTCTCTCCCGGAAACTGGAAATGTTGGGTGATTTTGCTTGGAAGAGCATTAAGGGGCTCTCTGTAAGCTCTCTGGTCCCAGAGGAGGTGACGAAGAAGTGATGATCTGTGTGTGTTTATTGTTCCGGAAGATTCTTTGTCAGTGACCTTGCTGCCTTGCATGCGGACAGGTCATCAAGGGTCACCAGGTACCAGAATGTTGTGGTTCCCGCTGTGCACCTGGGCAGAGCCATGCCCTGCAGGCCCCCCCCCCCCCAGTTGGTGGGTTGTGTATGTTTGGTAGTAACTCCCTCTCACCCCCGCACATGTCTGGCAGCCTCCAAGGGTGTTGCTGAGAAGGGTCAGGTCACGGCCTCCCTTGGACGCGTGGGCCCAGGGGCCCCTAGGGGCCCAGTGTCAGACCGGCCCATCCCCCAGCCACACCCCAAGGACCAGGACTCGCTGGTGCAGCAGGCAGAGCACATGCCTGCAGGCACACGGACGCCCATGTGTGCCCACTGCAACAAGGTCATCAGGTAAGGCAGCTGCCCCCCGCGCCACTGTGCCCCTGCCTCGTCCCACTCGTGCGGTTAATGCTCCCCCTCCCTGGGGCTATGTCCACAGGGGCCCCTTCCTGGTTGCCATGGGGAAGTCATGGCACCCCGAGGAGTTCAACTGCGCACATTGTCATACATCCTTGGCTGAGATGGGCTTTGTGGAGGAGCGTGGCTCCAACTATTGTGCCCGCTGCTACGAGGAGTTCCTGGCCCCAGTGTGCACCCGCTGCCAGCAGAAGATCCTGGGGGTGAGCATGCAGCAAAGGGATGGGGGCGGGCTCTCAGTGATGTGGTGGGCTGGGTATGATGTAGTGTCCTGTGACTCTGTCCATAGGAAGTGATCAATGCTTTGAAGCAGACGTGGCATGTGCGCTGCTTCCTGTGTGTGTCCTGTCAGCAGCCCATCCGTAACAACACCTTCCATCTGGAGGACGGGGATCCATACTGCGAGCGGGGTGAGGCTGTGGGCGGGGCCGTGGGCTGTAGGTGGGAGTCATGGGTGGGGCCATGGGAGTAGCCGAGCCAGGTAGTGATTCTCTAATAAATTTAAAAAAATGTACACTAAAAAAAAAAAACGTTTCACAGACTATTACGCCCTCTTTGGTACGACCTGCCATGGCTGTGATTTCCCCATTGAGGCCGGAGATAAGTTCCTGGAAGCCCTGGGATTCACCTGGCATGACACCTGCTTTGTGTGTGCGGTACGTGTCTGTGTGTGTGTGTCACAGAAAGTCTTGGGATGCTTACTTTATTCAGTAAAAAATGAAATATATATATAACATTAAAAGCAACCAGTCGCTCAAAGTTAAACATTCATTTAAGTCAAACGTTGTAATAGTAATAAATTGAAGCCCAAATTATAGCTCTAAAAAAGCTGTTCTGAGTTTATAAAGTTCATTGGTGTGCAGTCTCTCCGGGTGCTTTTTAATTAGTAACACATTTACAATAACATAAAACACCAAACATTTCTCTTTAGTATCCCTTTGGGGCCCAGTGACTACAACTGCAGTTAATAGCAAAATGGCAAGAACAGAACTGAGTGAATTAGTCATAAAAAAATTATGACACTTACTAAATAGAAGAAAATGTCTGAGTGGAAGATATGTGGAGATATGTTAAACATTGCTTGTCAATGCGCTTTTGTTATGAAAGCAATACATTTGCAAACAAATACTTTCTGTGTGCACTATATATTATGTATAATCATGCCATAATGATGATTACCTGTCTGCCTTCTCAGGTGTGCAGCACAAGTTTGGAGGGTCAGACCTTCTTCTCCAAGAAGGACAAGCCCCTGTGTAAGAATCACGCTCACACTGTCAAGATCTGAAGCTCACCAGCGATCAGGAAGCTAGCCAACAGGAGAGAGGATAATCTTCACATTTTCGCCATTTTACTTTTTTGGGTCTTTGGGCTTTCTTCACATTTTTGCTAATTCTACTGTTGATGTTGGCTGTGGAGATTGATGTCAAGCTCTTGTACGCATTTCTGTAATCACAATAAACCTTTCATTCTGTGGAGTCTTCTGCAGTGTCTTCAGTGGTGCATCCAGCAGCCTTTCTTTGTATGATGCGTGAGGGTCTGCTAATGATGGTGCTCTGAACATTCTCCTAGACCCGAGTTCAGCATTTGACACTCGATGAGGTCCTCATTTCCCATCTGTCCTATTGGTATCTCTGGTATTGCCCTGCTCTGGTTAAGGTCACATCTTACAAACTTTCAACAGTTTATCGCTCTAGGCATTCAAGTCATCTGTACCTCCTGTTAAGAGTGGTGTCCCTCAGGAGTCAGTTCTTGGCCCCATTCTCTTTTTAATTTACATCCTGCCCCTCGGTCAGATCATTCATGATCATGGCCTTCAGTTTCACTGCTACACAGATGAAATTCAGTTATGTTGGTTTGCAATCCCCCATTGAGTCCCCTTCCAAAGCACTAATGGCATGTATCTCTGATTTGAAGATAACTTCCTCAAACTAAATATTGATAAAACTGAAAATTTAGTCATAGGTCCTAAGTCCTCATCTAAAGCAGATTTCTCAGTCTGTACTGATGGTGCGTCTGTCAAACCTGCTCCTGTTATCAGAAATCTAAAAGTGCTATTTAACCTATCACTGAACTTGGATCCACATATCAAGTCCATCACCAAAACTGCATTTTGCCAGCTCTGTAATATCGCTCACCTTTGGCCATATCTATCTAGTAATGATACACAAACTGGGGTTCATGCTTCCCTCATGTCCTATATTGACTATTGCAATTCCCTTCTCATTGGCGTTCCTGCTTCAGTTTATTCAGGATTCTGCTGCAGGAATCCTCACCCATAACAAGCATCCTGTGCACATCATTCCCATTTTCTCATAGTTACACTGGTTACCAGTTCTGGCCTGTATCAAATTTGAAATCCTGTTACCTTCATAGCACTATATTGGCCTTGCACCCCCTTACTTCAGTGATCTCCTGACTCCTTACTCTCCCCCTTGCTCTCTGCGATCATTTAGCTGTACTCTACTCCTTGTCCCTCGCACCAGGCTTCTCACTATGGGTGGCAGGTCATTCAATGCCATTGCCCCCAAACTTCTGAATTATCTTGCTCAGTCTCACCCTGACTGTTCTTCATTTTCCACTTTTAAATCTGACTTTAAAACTTTACTGTTAAATCGACATCTCCCTCCCTATACTAATTGGTGTGAATGTTTTGATGATTTCTTTTTGATGTTTGCATCTGGCATGTCACAGTGGTCTTCCCCTCAGGTATGTCATGACGGTCTCCCCCTCTGGCACATCATGATGGTCTCTCTTTCTGGCACGTCACAGTAGTCTCTCCCCCCCGGCTCGTCACAATGGCCTCCCCCTCTGGCACATCACAGTGGTCTCCTCCTCAGGCACGTCATGATGGTCTCCCCCTCTAGCACGTCACAATGGTCTCCCCCTCTGATATGGCACAAAGGTTTCCCCTTCTGACATGTCAAAATGGTTTCCCCTTCTGGCATGTCATGATGTTCTCCCCTTTCTGGCACATCACAGTGGTCTCCTCCTCAGGCACGTCATGATGGTATTTCCCTTAGGTATGTCACAATGATCTCCCCCCTCTGGAATATCATGATGGTCTCCCCCTCCAGCACGTCACGATGGTCTCCCCCTCTGGCATATCATGAGGGTTTCCCCTTCTGACATGTCAAAGTGGTCTCCCCTTCTGGAATGTCACGATGTTCTCCCCTTTCTGCCACATCGCGATGGTCTCCCCTTCTGGCACATCACAGTCATCTTCACCTCTGACACGTTACGATGGTCTCCCCCTCTGGCACGTCACGATAGTCTCCCTTTCTAGTATGTCACAGTGGTCTCCCCCTCTGGCACGTCACGATGGCATGTTAAGAGGGACTCCCGCTCTGGTAGGGTTAGAATGTCTATCACTATCACCTTTAAATTTCTCTAAATGTGTGGGTTGGTCATTGCTCTGTAAAATCGCTAAATAAAAGTCTTCATTTCCTCTCCTTTGTAGGTTTTTCACTTGTCTAAATATATTATCTGCAGTTTTGAAGGTCACACTCATATCAATGGAGGCACTGTTGCACAGAACACCCCCCTCCCCAGAAAAGACCATTCCAGCAGTCTCTTACCACAGGACACACTGCCCCATCCCCACCCCACCCTTATGGACCAGAGAATGGGATTGGTTTCTTACCAAATTACCTAGTTTGTAATTTCTAATACTGAGTTACATAAGTTAAAATGGTGTATTTGATTTTTCATCATAAGAAAATATTATCAGTGTATAGCTATTTACCATCTTGAACTCTTTAACAAGTATCATTGGTTATAATGCATTCCTTGCACACAATGTTTGTGTATGAGGAAGTTCTATTTGTCCATTTTAACCACTGTGGGTAACCCTTGATTCAGTATAAACCTGATTTAGCCTGGACTTATTATACTCAGAAAACTGAAAGTGTTGGCTTATGTCCCTTAGGCTAATGGCCTGCTTTGGCGTAACTTGCACTGTCCGATTTCTTAGTTCAACAACTCTAAGCAAAGTGATTAAGAGCTTAACTGAAACACCGCGAGCTGCCAGGAGCCATGTTCAAACTGGAAGCCGTACCCTGATAGCCCCTGTCAGCTGGGCCCACACACTGGGTTTTACTGCAGTCTCCTGGAACAGCCAGCCTTTGCTGAGCTTAGTGTGCGGGGGGGTCTGCTGTGAGGTGCTAAACAGAACTACCCTGAAGCCTCTCACTGTTACACTGTTCAAGCTCAAGTGAAACTGCTCTGTCTTGATATCCTATTAAAACTAACACTTCACTCAGTGTGTTTCGTTAAAAAAAATGCATTTTCAAAGTTTTCTTATGCACCTAATTAGTAAATGTGGAGGCGTTTTTCAGCTCTGTGTTTTTAACTGAAGTCAACTTAGGATCCATCCTCTCTGAACCCTTCAGCAGGACACCTACGAAGTTATGTTTTTAGGGCATAAAAGCAGCCTGTCACTGGGTGGCATGGGTCCCCATGATTCCTTCGAGACATCACTGACTGGGACTCCAGGGAAGAGCAGGAGGACGCTTTGGAGAAAGTCAGAAAAGAACGCATCCTTCCAGACCTTAGCGGCCCCCAGGAGCCCGTCACCCTGCAGGCTCTGTGGAGCAGCAGCCATGTGAGCTGTGTGGCCCAGACCCACTGCTCTAAATAGCTCCAGCTGTTGCTGTGTGACATATGACCGTATGGTCAAGCTCTCCATCTCAGCCTTGACTGCGAGCGGCACTGATGTGAGACTGTACGCACCAAAAAATAAGAATAAAATGGTCGATGTGTGCTGGGTAACACTGGGAAGAAGGTGCCTGGGCATGTGTGCGTGTGCGAGTGGGTCATGTATACACTACATTGTGGGGACCAAATGGCCCAACAATATGATAAAAACCTGTGATTTTGACATTGTGGGGACCATTTCTTCAGTCCCCTCAAGGGGAAACTCAATTTCATAAAAATCCATCACTGCAATCAAAAGTCTAAAAATGCCAGAAGTCTTGTACTTTTTTTGGGACCAAATATCCCCACAACATGATGAATACCCATTTTTTGTATTGTACCATGTTCAAAACTCAATTTTCTAAAAATCCCACACACAAATCTGTAATCATATCTTTGTGGGGACCGCTCATTCATTCCGAAGGGAAAAACGCTAGAGCTAACTATACTAACCTTAACCTCTACCAGACGTGTGTGTGTGTGTCTGTGTGTGTGTGTCTGTCTGTGTGTGTCTGTGTGTGTGTGTGTGTGTGAGTGTGAGTGACTTATATTTTGGGATTGTATTGGCGTAAACCTGGAAGTCTATTTTAGGCCCCTGCTCCAGCAGCAGCATTCTTGACAAGTGGATAATTTCAGACATAAGCAACATGCACATGCAGGCAGACCGGGGACTGCTAATATGCAAATCAGCTGCATTCTGCCTAAACAGAAGCACACACTCAACGGCAGGCCTGCTGCCCAGAGAGCATGTCAGTGCCTCGGCATGTGCATGAGGGCGCTAAAGAGAATGACAGTCAGCATGTGTGTGTCGTTTCACGACGTACCTGCTGATGCTCACTTACCCACCAGAGGGCTATACCATGCCTTACTGCTCTAGTCCCTAACAAATCGTTATCATGGTATTATCCTGTCGGTATGGCTGTGCTGGATTATACTTTTAGTATTTTTCTCTTGTGCATGTATATTTATTGTAAATATGTCTAATTTCAGTGATGTATCATTACAATATAATGGTAAACATTGCGTAAAATACTATTGAAATTACTGATATAAGCTTATATTATAATAGTATAGCATAACTAAAAACATGTTATTTCCATGGTACAATACAAAAGTTTAACGGATTACTATTATATTTTAACTAAAAATACATTGTAATACTATGTAGTATACCATGGTATTTAGGTGGCCAAATTACAATGGCTTTACCTTAGTGGTACTACTGTGCTATTACTTTGATGATAATACCATAGTACTGTTTTGTAAGGGGTGGCTGCCCTCCATTGTGGAACACGGCATTTGTGCACTGAGGGAGGTTTGCTACACACATAGTGTGTCAGTGAAATGTGATTTTGCCAGGCATTTGGGGGGTATGTGGGATTGGAGGCAGTGTTGTGGGGGGGGTGAGAATGATGAGACCAGCAACTGTGAAGGAGACGGTGCTTGGGGTGCCTCCCTCCCCCAAGCTCCTTTTCTGGATTGGGGCCAGCTTCTGTCCCCTCTTCTGTTCACCCGCTGTCCCCCATCTGCCCTGTCAGGGCCACAAGTACCTTCCTGCACCTGCATAAGCTGCTCGTCTGTCCACTGCAGTGCCGCAGTCCACAGGGCTGCATGTGAGGCTGGCGTTAGAGGCCATATGTAGGAACCTGGATACTGCTGAGCGTTATGGTTTGTGTCCCTCATTAAAAGAATCTAAAGAATCTTTTAATTCCTGGTCATTTTACCCCAAGTGTTGGTCTGCTGTTCAATCCCTACAGTAGAAATTAGCAAAAACTGCACAGAATCTGAATGGGACAAGATGCTAGGAATGCTAGGAGACATGACTGCAGAGGTTCTCCATAGTGACACAGCACTGGCCTTTCTCCTCCTGTGGAATGTCTTTAAGTGGTGAGAAAGGTTCTGTTCCAGACCTGCTAATTCATGAGCCGGTTACCTGGTCTGTGACATGGCATTGCAAACTGCCCCAAACTGCGTTCTGATTCTTGATCTGAACCACTTTGCAGATGTGGTGGAAAACTGTAGGCTTGTCCCAGAGATCAGTATTCCAGGTGCCGTAGAAACCGTGACACGGCTGACATCACTGTTGTTCCACCCACAAGATCTGGGAACTGCTTCCACTAATCTTTCCCTCACCTGAAAGACACCATTAAGACTCCATTTCCTGGTTTAAAGATTAGTATAGTCTGACTGTAATGGATGCGAGGTGCACAGGAAGGCAGGTAGGATGGTTAGCTGGTTAAACGGAGGGAAAAATAATGTGAAAAATGAGCAGTGATAAGTTTAAGTTTCCGCTGGAGAGGAAGTTGCTGGCAAACGAATCAGAAGGAAGCCGCTGGAGACCCAGGAGGTATGTGGAGGGAGACCACCTCTCACCTGCCCTGTTTCGCTTTTATTGTGTTAGCATTTATGGTGTTAACCAGAGCTTATCTTCAGGGGGATCATGGGGGCCCAGACACCCCCTGCTGCTACAGAAGGAGCAGAGGAGAAACCTGCCGGAGTGAGGAGAGAATGCGGAGAATCTGTGTTCCTGGGAGTGCGCACACTACCCCGGTGTAAGGTGGGCTTCCAGTAAATGGGAGCCAGCTGTGTGTGTGTGTGTGTGTGTGTGTGGGGCGGGGTGGGCAAGGGAGAGGGGTGTTATGTATATATTACATTATGTAGGCCAAATGTCCCCACAATGTGATGAAAACCTGTTATTTTGACCTTGTGGAAACATTTTTTCAGTCCCCACAAGGGGAAACAATGTCTGTGAATGTAATGAATAAACAAAAAACTAAAAATGTCTTGTACTTTGTTTGGTTACATATGGTTAAGGTTGTGGTTGGGTTAAGGTTGTCATAGTTGGGATTAGGGTTATGCCCATGTAAATGAATGGAGAGTCCCCACAATGATAGCAATCTATGAACTGTATCTGTGCCTGTGTGTGTGTGTGTGTTTGTGTGTGCGTGTGTGTGTGTGTGAAAGTCTCCTGCTGCGCTTTTCTACCTAAGCGTCTCTGGACATTCATTTGCATCCGCACACAACATAAGAACCTCCATGAGCTGCACCTCTGGTCCCGTCGGAGCAGCCTGTGGTCTTTAAAGCCAGCCTTTTGAATGTGGCTTGGCAGTGTTTCTCCTCTGGGAAGCGCTCCAGCAGATATTCGTTGTATTACACTCCAGGACTGAGCCATTGCACTGAATCTGCGGTCCACACCGTAACACTCCAGCTAAGGGCTTTGCCATCCATTTAGGTTTGATAGTAAGGAATGTTGTCCGTGTAGACAAGGTGATAACGAGACTCTCCTGCAGTTTTGGACTCTTCTGAAAGTCAAGTGAGAGTTATGCTGCTGGATGCATGCTGAGTGGATCCAGCCATAAGGCTATTTTTCATTCACCAGGAGCTGAAGGTCAGCGTTGTGGGTTATTTTCATTCCTCTTGAGCAGATGCGAATGTAATGTTCCATTTGTTCTTCTGTGCACCAGCTTCTTATTCAGCTTTCAGAACATACATGCCTGTGAGGTCATTCTCGGCCCGGCCCTATAACAGGCTTTGGTATCAAAGAAACCTACATCTTTATTCAGTCAGTTAGTGTAAGTTATTTTTAAGGCCAGATCTGCCGAGATTTCCCCCACCTCCTAGAATTTCTGATGGGTATCAAATTGATCCCTCCATCTGTATGAATTGTGTAACTGAAGAGCAGTTACTTTCTCGCATATTTAGAACCGGTAACACCAAGAAGACCTGTATGCACTTTAACATTTGCACGTCTCCCTGCCTCCTGTGCTTTGTTAAACTCCTGCCCCTTCCTCCTGAAGAGCTTTGCCTGTGTGTGAGGTGAGACCAGATGCGGTGCACTGTCTGGAGGAAGGTAATGGAAGCTGGCGGCATTACTGGGCGGACTGGTTAGGAGAATCACGTTGACACACTCCTGCCCTGCCAACGAGCCAGCTGCCAGTATCCTGGCTGGCAGACAGTGTTAGTAATCAAATCATGCTTGTGATCTGTGCTGGAATGTGAAATGTAAACTGACAGGGCAGCTAAGCTTGCAGGCCCAGGGCAGACAGTTACCTTAGCTGGGAACTTTCACATCTCTGCTGGCTGCAACAAATACAGCAACCAGTGTTTCAGCCAGTTATGTTTATTTGCAGTCTATCAATGGTGCCATTTTAGAAACTAATTCTGTTCGTTTTTGTCATTAAGTGCCTTTCCTGCAGTTCTGTGTCTCAGGGTTGACAATCCTCATGTATCTGGCGTGACACTCACGCATTCAGACTCTCACACACGTAATCTTACGGCAAATCTATGTTATTCCATTATAAACCTAAAATTAGCTACATCAAACACATTGGGTAGTGTGCAAACCCTACAGACTATTTGCAAGGTAATAAAAGTCGTGCATGCATGTAAATGTGTGTGCAGATGTGTACAGACATTTCCCAAATGAAAATCTCACTCCAGCCAGCTGACCAACCCTGGTGTCTGCTTTGCTCCTGTGCATTTGTGGTAAACTCAGGATTATAAACTAGAGGCTTAATGTGACGGTGAATGCAAGAGTTGGGATCCCGTGTGGTGAATGTATAGCAAATTAAAGGCTTGTGTGACTCACTGTGCAGCTGATTCCTGCTGATTTCACTGAGAGTCCAGTCCGGCCACGGACTGCACAATGCATCTGAGCAAGGGGGTGTCAGTGGGATGGGGCAGGTGAGCAGGTCGTACATGAAGTCATGCCCACTTGTCTGTTTGCTTTTGAAAACCTTAGATTTAACATTTTGTTTTTAAAAACACAACTTTATTAATAAGGTTTTCATGACTTATTTGTTCCTCTCTGATGCTCCAGAAGTTACCCAGCCATGGGCCTGGGTGCCCCCCCCCCCCAGTTCCATGAGTCCACCAACTGGCTGAACATCGTTTAGGGCAGCACATAGGCATTTCCATGCATGAGGGCAGGCCCAACCCATCCTCCTCCTGTACTGACATGCACAAGTGTGCGGCACCACACTGGAGCGAAACGGCACTCCCGGTTGCTTGTGTCACATGTGTGCGATCCGTCTTCCTGATAGAAGCGTGTAATCGACAGAGGAATCTCACTTATGCTCTGAGCAATGCTTTGATCCAAGATTTTTCCTCTCTGTTATATCTGTAAGGTTTTGCCATGCATGTCGTTGCATTGAGCAAACTTCTTCCTTTCTGATAGAATAAATGAGCTTGAAATATGTTTTTCCAGTCATCGGTTTTAATTTGGAAGCTTCCCTTAGATTTCTCTGTCCCCACCCTTTAACCCAACCAGACTGGCCCAACAATGCAGCCTGTACACAACAGCCCCCCCCACCCACCTGTGAGTGCCAATCATGTGGGCTTCAGTCACATGACTGAAAGATGTAAACATCACACAGGCTCTGGAACAAATCTGGCTCTGTCCCCCTGCCTGTGATTAGGCTTATTGCCTATAGGCTTGAGGTTTTCCACATATCCACTCCTTGTGCAGCAGTCTGCTTCAGCCACCATGAAGGCCGTTAGCCCATCTTTTAGGATCCCTCCTGCTGCACAGGTAGTCTTCGTGCTTCTGTTCTGACATCATTTGGCTGGTCTGTAGGACTGGAGGCTGCTTTGAGTCACCAGATCCTGCAGCAGACTGGGAGCATGCGGTCTCCCTTATCGACTGTGATGACAGACATCTGCTGTTTTGTTTTGCTGGCGTGTGTCGTCTGAGTGTGTTCCAGGCCCGTCTGTCTCGGGGATCTGGGTCTTCATTAAAGGTCTCTGATGATCTCGTTTTGCCAGCAGTCCATTAGTTGAGCAAAGCTGAACTGCTGAATGATATAGACTTTGACAGGAAGTCATGAATGTTATAGAAAATCAGTGGAGTGAAGTCACAGCCTGGATGGCCTGGTTCAGTGCAGCATGGGGGCCATATCTGGGGGGACAATGGATCTGGGATCAAAGGCTGGATGAACTGCTTCCCAGAAAAGTCTTGGAAAAGCAGGAAGCAGCCATAGGGGTAGCAGCCGGTCTTTAGGACAAACTAGCCCTCGTTCCTGGAAGAGCGGTCAGCTGACGGTGATGTCATGGCCCAGGGGTTAAACTCCAACAGGATGCCAAAGCTGCTCAGTTGGGCACCTGCATGTGTTTGTGGGCTTTTGGGTCAACATGTCATTAATGGTTGTAGGATGTACTGACCAATCAGACCAAAGACTAGTTTATCACAGTTATCAGTTATCAAGTTTCAGGCTCTAATTATAATAATTGATAAACACAATACATGTTTGTGTGTTGCATTAAAGTAAAGTCATGAGCATGTGACCTCTGATGTCCAATGTGATTAGATGATAACCCTCCTCTGCAGAGCTTCTGGGTCCAGAGTAAGCAGTTTTCCTCCTGATGAAAAACAATTTGCAGAATTGGATCTGCTGCCCAGGATTCTGGCTGATCCATTGGTTTACCATCGATACATGCCCAAGATGGTCCGCTGTGTGTTGAGAGCTTCTCTCTGCTATTCTCTGAATCCTGTATGTCTCGGTGAGTTAGTGTCTATTCCCTTTCTGGTGTGACTCGCAATCTCGCCGGGGGGTTTAGTTGAGGTGGGGTGAAGAACGTCTCCATTTAATCATAGTATCTGAAAGAATCACCTTGTTAGTTGCCCTTTTGCTATTGTGATGTCTTTTTAATGTGCTGAGATTTTAGGGCTGCATTCTCTGTCCACTGGGCTCACAGCGAGAGGTTCTAGGGGAGTGGAGAGAAGATCAGCTTTCTTCTGTCAGAGAGGAAGGTAAAATTCACATACATGGCAGCCCAGCGCCGGTGTGCTTTATGAGGCAAACGGGATTGATGTGCTGAGGAAAGGGGATCCCCCTTCAGCAATCCTGTCCACATCATGTCTAAGTTCAACAAAGGTGGAGAGTTCAGGTCCATAAAGTAAAAATCCAGACCAACATTTTATTTCAACCAGCCGATTCAGCACTCTGTGGCGCAACTAGTTGGTTAAAACAAAATCTTGGTCTAGATTTTTACTTTTTGGACCTGAAATGTCCACCTCTGCAGTCCATCAGAGCTGAACCTTGGGTGATGAAAATGAAAAATGACATAATGACATGAAGGTTCAATATAACCTAATACCTCACTCAGGACAATGGAGTTTCATTCTTGTTTCATTCCTTTCGTTGGGTTTGGCCCAGACCAATACTGTTCCCAGAACCCCCCTCGCCAGAGTGTTTTCATTCCACCCCTTCCTTAAACAGGCTTAGTTGGTCCTTCATAGGTTAATAATGAATGTGACAGCTTGAAAGCAGTGTGGTTTGGTGGGGGGAGCGCCAGGAACAGGACTGAGCACCACTGACCTAAACGCAAAAAAAAAACAGTCATTCCTATAATCTGGTCGAATCCTCAGTCAAGGTAAATGTCCACGGATTGACGCGATGAGTGTCGTCACAGGAGTAACGTGTAGAAGGTCCCAGCGAGAAGGAGTGGTTCCTTTGGTCTTGTTTTGCTTTGTCCCCATTACTGTAAATCGCAGCTTCTCTCTTGCAGTGTCGCCTAGCCTTAAGACAGATGGATCCCCGTCTACGGGCCCCTGACCACATGCTCCATGCTACTTCCCCGCTGTGATAACAGTGTGTCCCGGATGGCAGGTAAGGATCTGCTTTCTCAGGCCTCTCATCGGTGCACCTGTTCACGAGCTCAGGAAGATAATCCACCCATAACACCATGGCCCCAGGATCACATTCTTGCTGTGGAATATTGGAGCATTTCTCAGAGTTCACCATGTGCATTTTAAACCTCGTGGTTTTGCTTCAGTCTGTCTCCAGGGACCACGGAGGGCTCAGTCGATGGACGTGGCTGTCTGCAGCCCGGGCTGTGCTGAGAAGCCAGCCCACATCCAACAGCCCTTACAGGAAGTGTCAGAGTGAGGTTTCACGCAAGGATCATGCTTACAGTACGTATCGACGGGCTGGGGGGGGGGCTGCAGGGGATCGAGCCGTCCATCTCTGTCCGTCTCCCAGCTTCACCTTTCGTGTGCAGTTGAACTGTGCAGACACCGGAGTGGGGCCTGCTCTGATGCTCCCCTGTATTACCTGATGCACGGCTGCACTTCTGCCTTCCTGTTTTTTCAATCTGGCTGCTCTTAGTCGCTACACCCTTCTGTTTAACATGGTGCTGTATGATGTTCGTAGTTCTGGGAGCATTACTGCCCAGGTTCTCCTGGAAGAAACCTTTCTGTCTTACTATTTAGATCCATAAAAGGAACAAATATAAGTTTTGTGGTTATTTGAATTGCAGTCAATGCAATACTCATGTGTTTGTGGTGATGCTGGTGTAAACAAACCTACTGTGCTGCCAGTTGTGTAAAAGAATAGCACATATAATTATGTACAGTACATAATACTTGATAATGATAAACTACTATGTTACTGGTTTATATACACTGCCATACAAAAAAAAGTTAGATACTTTAATATTTGGTTGGACCTCCTTTAGCTTTGATTATGGTGTGCAATTGTCAATGGTTTGTTTCCACTAGTTTATGAAAGATCTCAACATTTTTTTCATCCATATTTGCATTCATTTCTCGTCGGGCTCTTGTATTGATGATAGGTGAGTTGAACCACTCTTTAAAGTTTTCTTCAGCGCATTTCAAAGACTTTCAGTATGGTTATGGTCAAGACTCTGTGAGAATGATTCCTCATGCTCCTTGATCTGCTCTTTGGCAATTCGAGCTCAATAAATCTTCGCATTATCATCTTGGAATACGCCCATGCCATTAGGAAAGAAAAAAGTCCATTGATGGGATAACCTGGCCATTCAGTAGATTCAGATACTCAGCTGACTTCCCTTTATTGCTGCATAAGGTTGCTGAGCTGTAATAATGATCCAATCATTGGATCCAGTCATTTAAACAGTGACTCTTTTTTGACCAGTGAATTTACTATTCTATACTTCTTATTGTTAGGCTATACAGGATAGCCTAGGTGTGTAGTAGGCTATGCCATCTAGGTGTGTGTACCGTCTATGATGTTCTCACAATGGGGAAATCGCCTAATGACACATTTCTCAGAACATATCCCTGTCGTTAAGCGATACATGACTGTGTACACAAAGGAAATATTCTTTTTGTACATTTGTAGCTCACAAACATGACATGGGTTTGGACAAATATCCTTCCTGTTGCTGCAAACCATAGCTCTAATCGAAAGTAGCTTGGGGTAGAATGCTCCTGATGATTCCGTCCTCCTCGCTCTGAAGGGTTACAGTGTACCCTCACGTGTCGCCCTCACCCTGCATTTCCCTGCCCCTTCACTCCTTTGTTCCCTTTCTCCTGTCTCCCTTTTGTTCCATTACTCATCCTTTCTACCCGCTCAGCTGGGAATTAACCCCCGAGGTTCTGTGAGTCCTGCTCGGTGGGAAGCTGCCCAATGTAAAAGCAGGAGGGGAGGCATGACCTCCTGCTGCATGGGCCTGCTGGGCACCGACGCCAACCTCCCCCGAAACTCCATGCCAGTGTCAGCTTGGTACATACAGTACAGTAATGTCTGAGGGTGAAGCAGGGTTTTTTGACTACTTCTGTGAGGTAATACAGTGCTGTGCAAAAGTCTGAGGCAGTAAAAAAAAACTGTGTTTAAATGACCTTCATGTTGGTATAAAGCTATGACATTATGTCTGCCAAAGTGTGTCAGCTTAGCCATTTCAAAACCTCCCCGGGGTATTTGCAGCAACCATCCATATAATACTTGTATTCCTTAACTTCACCACTAGCATGTGCGGCTAATTAATGCTTGATCAAACTATTTCACTAATTTAATTAATTAATTAATTGAGCTTGTGGTGAAACTAGATATCAGTAACTTTTTAGAGAACATATTGCATTCTTTTTTTAATGATTCACCTGTGTATTTTGTGTTAACTGAGCTTTTTTCTGAACAAAAATACTTCTCAGATAAATGGCTTTAAACATTTTCTTTCTTCTTAAGACTTTTGCACAGTGTTGTATATGTCATTTTAAGGATCAAGTTGATGTGGTTGGGGGTCTGTACATGCTACATAAGTGTCATAGGGCAGCTGTGTCTGTGTTCTAGCTTGTCTGGGCCGAGCCGGGTCGGGATATGGGAAGGGCTCTTTCATTCTGCTTTCCAGTGAGTGGATTTTAGAGACAATATTGTACAAATCTGTCAGGGGCCAGAGGTGAAACCTGCAAGCCTCAGTTTGTTGTTAATCCCAGCCATCGGTGTTCATCTCTTTGTGTATATTCATGAAGACCTCCTTTCTCACCCAAATGTCACTCTGCTGGAGATCTGCCAAGGGGTGGAGGTGGGGGGGTGCATGGGGGTGGCAGGACTCTCTGAAGTTTAGGGACATTCTGGTGTGTTTGTGTGTGCCTGAGATTTTTGCTTTGGCCATGTGTGACTGTGTTTATAGCAGCAGGTTTTACACATGGCACATCCTTGGTCGGCTTGGTGATGTTTCCCAGCATGCACTTCTGTTGTTACAAGGCCACTTTCACCCTTTGAATGCTGAGTAGGTACCAGAGAAAATGATCAGTATAAGCTTTGCCAGGCTCAGGTGGAGGAGGTGGCTGGGAAGAGTTTGGAGATCACCCCTTTGCCAGCATGGCTGGAACTACAAATCTGCAATTAAGTGCCTGAGATCAAGGAGGAAGGACCAAACACCTTCACACTGTGTTCTGCTGGAACCACCAGCCAGGACGCTGTGGAAGTTCTGAGCGTTAGGAACATATGCGTAACAGCAACAGGGTTTCTGCTAATAACTCCTTTATGAGAAGGTGGAGTCACTAAGCCGAGTGGCAGAGTGTATGTTTATTAAACCAGTAAAACCAGCCCAGTGTCCAGGGGCTGCTGGATGCCAGCACGGGGAGTATCTATGCTAGGCCTCCTTTAGGGGGCAGAAGAGAGCATAGCAGAATGGACTGTGATGGACTTAAACGGCAGGATCCTTGTTGGGGTCTTCTTTCTCCCCCTCTGCTTGGGGAGTCTTTCATGGCCGGATGTATCTGGAAGGAAGCTTTTGTGTGGAACAGAGTGGGGGCATAGTCGGGTACAGTGTTTGTTTGCAGCTATTGACAGGAATAGTACAAAGTAGGCTGAAGCTTAGCCTTCGCTAGTGATGGATGAATGGGGCTCTGAGAATAGGGGGAGGCTGGGCTGGGTGGAGGGTCCACAGGATTGGGGGGAGTCCTCTTTTCTTTGTTACTTGTTCACTCCCGAAGAAGGTGTCTCTTCCACTTGGGTAGAACTGTAGTGACTCTTTCCCCTGAGTCTCCTGATTCCATTGTCCCGCTTGTATCCTGCTACACAAGTTCCCGGGAATGCCATCCTGCTTTCCACGATGCTCACTCAGATCAGTGGAGGTGTTGCCTCGCGTGGGGAGCTTGTGGACCCAAAGGACCGGGGGGGCACAATTCAGAGGGTGGAGGATTCATTGCGTTTAGCAATATGCTGTGTGAATGTGGACATGATGGGCACTGACAGGTGGAGAATATAAGACCTTAATCCTGAATAATAGTGTTTCTGCGGGTAAGGCTGTGCCCTAAAGTGAGAGGGATCCTGTTTGCAGTAGGGGATTCGGACTCCTAGGATGCGGCGGAGAATCGGCCTGATGTGGAACACTCTGTTTGTGCTTGACAAGGTGCGTGATACAGCATCAGCCACCCCAGTGGTGGGTCACCCCCCACTCTTTAGCTCAGCGGTGGGGGCCGGAGCTATGAGGAGTGGCCTGGGGCTTCTTTGTTGTCCAGCCCACTAGGTGCTTGGAGAGAGTAGGCCGGCCTTGCGGCATAAGGGGTGTGAGAGAGCGACCTAGAGCGTCACTGCCTCCCTCCTCCTCCTGGCCCTTCCCTGCAGCGGGGCGTCAGTGAGGAGCAGAGCCGGACCTCCCTTGCTCACGGCTGTGCGCCGGCTGCTCCTGTTTGTCCTCCTTCTCGATACGCCAGGTGAGTAACAGCCCATCCACTGGCTACCACACCAGGCAGGCAGGTGCACTGTCAATACTGAGGCGTGTTTGGAGAAAAGCAGGTACCGCGTGCAGCCTGCAGGTGTGTCTGGCACCCCGTGCATGTGTGTGTGTTTGTGTGATGCAGCCGACCCGAATGTGTTTTGGATTGTTTCAAACAGACGCATAGTCATCTTTGAATACACATTCCAGCTGGCTCAAGTTAACTGGAGCATTTCCACTCTAAGTACGAAACTTAACCCTACCCTGTGAAACAGACCCGGCCGCATGTGAGACGATTCTGACCTGGCGATAGCGAGGGACGGTGCATTTTATCTTTTCTGCTTCATTGTTTTACTTTGCTCTCCTGAAAAAAGCCTTGAAGACAGTTTGTTTTTGTGTCAGTTTGGTCTGCAAAACCTGGTACACCCTGAGGCAGGTATCTTCCAGTATTGACTGTTCCCAGTGGTTCTTGCAAAAAATTCTCGTTCTGCTTTAATTTCTTGTAGCTCAGTTGCTCAGGGATTCGGGGTGGTCCGGACCGGACTGAAGTGTTTGGAGCTCAGCTGCCTGATGCGTGTTAGACTCAGTTGTTGCATGTCGCCCATTAAATCAGTCATCCCTGGACAATTGCACGTGGACACACACGCTCACACACGCGCCAGGAATAGTGGCTCTGACCTGGGGAATCGCCCCCCTTCCTCGCCGTCTGAGTGGCCTCTGTTTATTTTCAGAGCGTGTGCGCTATCCAAATGCATTCTAACGCCGACAGATCCCTTAACATTGCAGGGCTCAGTCTATGCCTTAACATCACATAAACATTACTAGACCTGCGACTTTCTCTGTGAGATTAAATGGGGTCTTTTGTAGAGTGAGAATTTATTGTCTGTTTTTACCAAATTAATCTGATAATAATGTTAGCGGGGTCATTTTAAATTCTGAATACTTTGTGGGAAAATGACATGGTAAGAGTTCAGCTTTACTGCTTTCTTAATTTTGTCCAATGACTTTGCTTTCTGGGAAAGTGTACATTTACATTCTGCAAGACCTTGCTTGTACATTTGCAGGTAGGGTTTCACATTCACGTTTAAGAAGACTATAAGAAAGTGAAATGGTCCTTCATTTGAGGTAAGGACGGCAGTTTGGGAGATATGGAATTTAAGGGAACTTGCCTTGTGCCCCCTGCTGGCCAGTCACTGTTAATGTACTGTAGTGTTTGTTTCTGTCTATCTGGAGTGTGTTGATAGTGGTTTGGGAAACGGCACGCTCTCTCCTAAAGTGGCTTCTGTTGTTTTTCATGTTTATAGCCAATAGTTGCATGTTTTCCTCGCTCATAGGCCTTGGACTGCACATTATCAAAATCTACTGTACCTTTTCAATGTTAAATGTGTCCTGCTGAGGAGGGGGACTGTGCACTGTGTGTTCAGGGCTGGGGGTAGTGGGCTGACTCACAAAGCAGACCTGACCACCTCCCTGATCCCACGCATGCTATGAAGTTTCAGACAGCGGTGGGACTTTTCTCGTGATTATTTTACCGGGATCCGGGCGATCTGGCGGTGAGCAGCGGCATTTCAGTCAGACCCTTCCCTCAGCATCAGTCCTGTTTTCCCAATATTGCATTTCCCCGCCTGTGGCAGTCAGTGTTTATGTAATGGGAGTCATTGGCTGGGCTGCTGGGCCCTGCTGACCCCCTGAAATCCACACGCGCTGCCGCACAGGATGTGGGCCCACTTTCCTGCATTCTGTCCTTTGGCTTCAGTGTGATTGACACTGCAGGGCCTGCCTGAGAAGCAGGGTGGCAGATGTGGGTTACTGGTGGCTCCTAGGAGACCATCCCATGGGCAGCTGATCAATCTACATATGCGTGTGTCACTGTGACTGAGGTTGAAATGGAGGTGAGAGGTCCTGTGTCCGTGGTATGGGATGGGAGGAAGCCAGCGGGGTTTCTGGGTAGTCACACAGTCAGCCAGTCAACATGCGCACACACGCACACACGCACACACGCACACACACACACACACACACACACACACACACACACACACACACACACACACACACACAC
>JAAGVU020000113.1:20722213-20740139 GCA_011763525.2 Mormyrus iriodes | reverse complement strand
ACACACACACACACACACACACACACACACACACACACACACACACACACACACACACACACCTGTATTCATATCTTTGTGGGGACCATCCATTGATTTCTATGGGAATAATCCTAATCCCAACAATGACAACTTTAAATCCCTGCCCAACCCTAACCCTAACCATAAGTAACCAAACAACATAGAAGACTCTTGTCATTTTTATGTTTTTGATTGCTGTCACAGATTTTTTATATCCCCCTTTGGGGACCAAAAAAATGGTCAACATCAAAATAACAGGTTTTTATCACATTGTGGGGACATTTTGCACATTAAGGTGCACACGCACATGCACGCACACACATGCACGCACACACACATGCACATGCAGTTAATATTCTTGGCTAATGTTCATGTGACTACTGTTCACTCATGCGGGGGCTCTGAGACTCTGGTTAGCACCGGTGAGTCACCCCCCTTCTGATTTTAAGGTAGCTAGCTATAAACCGATGAACTGACCTAGAAGTGACACAGAGGCTGAATTCTGTCTGACTGCGACTCAGAGAGCAGACGGTCGATCCAAACCAGTGGCGTGGTGTACCGAAGGTGAGGCTGGGGCCTAGAATTCACACAAATGGAGCCCAGAATACTAAGCTCCGCCTCTCTGACAGATGCATGGGAGTGGGGTGCGTGCCAAATCCCTGGTACAGTGCTGTTGTCCATTTAACGCCAGATTGTAATGTGATCTTCGCAGAAAACCCCAAGCTCAGTGAGGACTGGAACCCCCAGGGGCCCAAACGCTGTCTACAGTGGTCCCATTTAAACCGGAAACAGCAGGTGAGGAAACCAGCCCTTATTTGACACCACAAATAGCAACAATTCTTGCTGGCTTGGTTCAGCTTAAACAAACAAGAGTGCAGAAAAACAATATTAAAGTGAAACGTGAGCATGTAGAAGGACTGGGCTATTCATCCAAACAGGACACTGCCTCTACTGAGAGGGAGGCTACGAAACCCGACAAAGAACTGACCTCTGAGCATAGCATGTAGTCATTGCAACGCTAAGAGCTTGAATGATTTTCCAAAATTCCCTTCTTGTTAAGATCTTGGCATGTCCCTTTGGTCCAGATTTAGTGAGGACCTTCACTGGGAAGAGGGTTGGAGTGCATACTAATACAGCACACTGCCACACCCACCACATAAACTACCTCAGGGATGAGAACCCGAGTGCAGTTGGTGATACCTCAGCACCACACTAGTTTCAATGGAATGGAACAGTGAAGTTTTTTTTCCCAGGGTGCCAATCCAGACACCAAACCTCAAATTTTCCCTGGAAATCAGAGGAGCTGCTTGTAGGGCTGGATGTAGGTTAGTCATACCCAGGATGAAACAAATGCAGGTTAAGGGCCTTGCTCAAGGGCCCAGTGGAGTAGAATCATTCCTGGCATTCATGGGATTTGAACAGCAACCTTCTGATTGCCGGCGCAGATCCCTAGCCTCAGAGCCACCACCCCACTGGGAGATGTGCAGGAATTCCAGGCCATCTCTCAGCTGTAATCTGTGTCACAGGCTCCAGCCACATTTGTTTTCATGCTCGCTCTGTCCTTGTCCCCACCGCCCTCAGCACACGTGCTGCCAGTCATGCTCCTGAGGGATTCTGGGAAGACGACAATGGAAACATCCAGCCCGTTGGCGCCTCAGAGGCTCCTTTGGTGTTACTGCCACCACCACTGTCCAGAGGAGTCTGCCAACAACAGCTGCAGGTGGGGCTCGCCTGGCCTGGCCGCCGCCCTCAGCAACAGCCAGCTTTAGACACCTCTGGGGAATAGAGCCCTGTGTAATATGCACTACTGGCCATTTTTATTGAAAGCAGGGGTGTACCTAGAAATTATGGGCTCCCTGTCAAAATGTCACCTTGGTCCCCCCCATCCAATTTTATGTGTAATTTTAAATGCTGTAAACGTCTGGCCCACTGAATCTGCCATGATATCCGTGCCCCTACTGTGTCACTTTTTGAAAAAGGTTCTTCGCTGTAATTTATACCACTGTCACCCATGGTTATGGTGGCATTACCGTGTTGATGTGCCTACAGGACGGATGGGTACTGCTTCACCATGGTGGAGGAGGATGACAGAGGCGTGCCAATCTTTACTTCGGGGTGCTTGGGGCTGGTCGGTTCGCAGTTCCAGTGCAGGGTGAGTTGGGGGGGGGATTAAAGTAACAAACGAAGAGGCTTTAGATGGGCCGCACTGGTTAGTGAGTGTGCCTTTGCAAAGAATGTGCTCTTCGAGTGTGGGGGTGCTGTCAGAGAGACAGACCGCGAGACATGCAGCTGTGTGTGTCCCACCCCTCTAACAGGACACAGGGGGGTCACTCCAGAGGAGGGCCTTGCTGTGCTGTACCGACACAGATTACTGCAACCGAGACCTGCATCCGAGCCTGCCACCGCAGCACAGTCCAGGTAAGGCTTGCGGACAGTAGCTGATCAGTGATGGTGGGGGTCTCCTCACACTTTGGGTGTCCCTCCCTGTCCTCCTTGGCAGCATGGGGCGTGTAGTATGTTCAGGGATGTGGTGGGGGGCGGGGGCTGCAGGAGACCATCCCAACCTCAAAAACTCTCCTGTCTTCCTCAGGCTATGTGGACAGCAATTTCCACTACACAGCCCTCTTCATCTCCATCAGCTTCTGTACAGTCATCTTCGTCTTCCTCACCATCTTGTGTTACTTCTGGTGAGCAGCACGCACCCACCTTTCTTCAGGAAACTGGATTTTCTAAGAGTGTTACAGACTGATCTTAAACAAATGAGATACAGGGGATTAACTAGGGTGTTAATCTTATTTATGAGAACTTTTCATTAATAAAACAGTATAATAAAAGTCTCTTCTTGTTCCAGGTACAAGCGCCAGGAATCACAGCCACGTTATAGCTTTGGACTAGAGTCTGATGACATATACATCCACCCGGGGGAATCACTGAAGGATCTGATTGAGCAGTCCCAGAGTTCTGGCAGCGGTTCCGGACTCCCTCTGCTGGTCAGAGTCTTGCATTGCAGTTTCCATCCAGAAGCCTGACAGATCCAGATTAAGGCGGCTGACAGTGTTGGTCATCTGTCCTTGTGCTGGCCAGGTGCAGCGGACCATCGCCAAGCAGATCCAGATGGTGACGCAGATTGGCAAGGGTCGTTATGGCGAGGTGTGGATGGGCCGCTGGCGGGGGGAGAGGGTGGCTGTCAAGGTCTTCTTCACCATGGAAGAGGCCAGCTGGTTCCGGGAGACGGAGATCTACCAGACGGTTCTGATGAGGCATGAGAACATTCTGGGTACGAATCGAGTCCGGTACAAACGTCATAGGGCCATAGAAGGATGGGTGTGTCTCACCCGAGCCACATGTCTGTGCCTTGCTCCCACCCCCCAGGCTTCATTGCGGCGGATATCAAGGGCACGGGCTCCTGGACGCAGCTGTACCTCATCACAGATTACCACGAGAGCGGCTCCCTCTATGACCACCTCCGCTCCACCACGCTGGACTGTAGGGCCATGCTCCGGCTCTCCTACTCGTCTGTCTCCGGCATCTGCCATCTGCACACAGAGATCTTTGGCACGCAGGGCAAGCCGGCCATTGCCCACCGCGACCTCAAGAGTAAGAACATCTTGGTGAAGAGGAACGGCACGTGCTGCATCGCTGACCTGGGGCTAGCTGTCAAGTTCATCAGGTCAGGGGCTGGAGCAGGGGTGGGGGTAAGGGTGGGGCAGGTGGTCCAAGGGTGGGAGAGTAAACAAGGAGGAGGACTCAGGGGGAGGAGCTTCAGTTGGCAGATTGCCAGGAAACGCTCAACAAATCAGCAAATAGATGGACGTACCAACAAGTGCTGTAGTGGCTCAGGTGTCTGTATGAAGATATTTAATATGAATGCTAAAGCACTCAGCTGTCAAAAAGATGATAAAATATCCATCGATCCATCTGATGATAGGAGGATCGTGTGAGTTCACTTCTCCTGTCCACAGTAAACACATCAATGTTTTTCTCCTTGCAGTGACACCAACGAGGTGGATATCCCGCCCAACACGCGGGTCGGCACCAAGCGCTACATGGCCCCGGAGGTCCTGGATGAGAGCCTGAACAGAGGCCACTTCCAGTCGTACATCATGGCCGACATGTATAGCTTTGGGCTGATCCTGTGGGAGATCGCACGGAGATGCATCTCGGGAGGTATCACAGCGCACTTCAGTGTCCCTTCTGGGCTTGGGGAGGTGGGGTTGGCTTGTCTGTGCCACCAGCATTACTGCAGCTAGCTGGTTAAGGAGTAGGAAGGGCTCAGCCGTCCAGTGGGATATGACATCATCTGGCACGGTCTCAGTCTCCTTTGTGTCCAGTATGGAGATGACCAGTGTCCTCCTGTCCTCCTCAGGGATAGTTGAGGAGTTCCAGCTGCCTTACTATGAGCTGGTCTCTACAGACCCCTCATATGAGGACATGAGGGAGATGGTGTGCATGCAGAGAAGGAGGCCCCCATTCCCCAACCGCTGGAGCAGCGATGAGGTACAGAGGTGCTCCATGTAGCCATGTCTCTCGCCTTGCCTGTCCCATAGGGTGACCAACCCTCCTCTCCTCCTGTCCCACAGTGTCTCAGACAGATGGGCAAGCTGATGTCAGAGTGCTGGGCACATAGCCCCGCCTCTCGCCTCACGGCCCTCCGGGTGAAGAAGACACTGGCCAAGATGTCAGAATCCCAGGACATCAAGCTGTGAGATGAACAACGTAGACCTGGAAGTAACAGGAGGCGGTCTGGGAGTGCCTCTTCCCAGATGTTCTGGGACCTGCCAGGATTCTCCTGGGCGGTGGACCTACTGGGTACCTCACCCCTCTGCAGGAGACGGACTATTGGCTATCTGAAGCCAGGACCCTTGGTGTTACTTCCTGCTGCTGTTGTCATGGTGATTGATGAAGCTCAGGTCAGAGATTGGTTTTTCTGGAGCTTCTGGAGCACAGTGAGACTGAGCCAGGGATGTGCTGGAGATCACGTGCCCGGTCCTGGTTGCTGCACACAGCTAAATGTGTAAGAACATCTGTCCATCCTGTCAGAGTTCTAGCCTGTTCAGAACAGGCACCTGGGCCTGAGTGGACCTGCTGTACGGATTTAAGGGTGAACCTGACCTATAATAAACTGCTTTCAGCCTTTGGTTCTTCGTGGCTCTTTGGTATGGACAGCGGACATTTGTGGGACACAGGAACACAGTGAGATACACACTGAGCTACACACTCAGTCACACATGGACACACAATCAAATACAGATGCACACTCACACACAATCAGATGCACACACACTCGGCCACACACACACACACACAATCAAATAGATACACACTCGCACACTGCCACACAATCAGATGCACAAACATAGACACACAATCAGACACAGATATACAGTCATACACAGCCACACAACCAGATACACACTCATACATACAAACACACACACACACCATCAACTACACAGATACATAAAATATACACACACAATGAGCAGACAGCGCTGTGCAAAGTCTTAGGCAGTCTAAGAAAATGATGTTTAAATGATCTTCACGTTGGTGTAACACTGACATTACATCAGTCAACGTGTCTCAGCTCAGCTCTCCTAAAGTCACCCCAGTATTTTTAGCAACCATCCAGTACACCAGTGTAATTTGACTGGATCATAGCCCAATTTGTTTGGCTAACCAGTTCCTTATCAAGTTATTTAATTAATGAAGTTAATCGATTAATTTTGCTGCCAGTAAAATTTAATGAATACATCGATTTACTGGGGAACCCCTGAGGAGTGGTTTGTGTGGAAAGTGTTCCAACAAGACACCAGTAACCTTTTAGGGAACAGAAGACATTCTTGTTAGTTTTTATTGTGTTACTGTCAATTTCCATATGTTCTAAGGTTAACTGTAACTAGTGTTGTTTTCTGTGCAAATATATACTTACTATCCCGATAAATAGCTTGAAACATAGTCTTCAACTGCCTAAGACTTTTGCACAGTACTGTACATGCCATCAGCTGCACAGATATACACACACCATCAGCTTGTGCAGTGTGCTGAGTCTTGCTTATAAATATAATTTATTGCTTAGTTAAACCTTACATTTGTACAGAGCCCTGATAGAGGATACGTCAGCATTTACAGGGAGCGTGTAGATCCCGCAGAGCAGATTGCAGCTATGGCAACAGGACGAGCATCGGGGTGGCCAGGCTTTGCCAGCAGGTTTGCATAGACATAGAAGGTGACATCTCAGCAGGAGAGTGAAGAACATCCTACATACAATGACCTGGACAGCTGTACATCATCACCATCATACCAAAGTTTACCTGTTTAGGTTTAGTCTAGTAGAGGCTAACATGCAATCTTCAGAAGGCAAAGGTGATGTGGGACAAGGACAGCCCAACCCACACAAGGAGGACACAGAACCACGGCAGTCAGACATCCAAGGTGGATTCCAGGCAAATGTAATGTCCCCCTGGTCTGGGCCTGTGGTGACAGCAGAAAGCGACCCAGAGCTGACAGTGTACGCAAGTGATGGCAAAAATGACACTTCATGAGCCATTTGTTGTATTTTCTGACCCCACTACATGGTGCTGTCTGTACAAAAAATGGGGCTCAAAGCATGCCTCAAAGCAAGCCAAGAGCACCTTCTAGCGGGGTCAAAAATACCCCAAGTGGTTCATGATGCATCGTTTTGGCCATCCACATCACCTGCTTGTCCCACAAAGGGCTCAATTTAGAAAAATGATCATAGAAAAAGTGGACCAAATCCCTTTGGCAGACCCCTAAATCAGTTTTGCTATTTACAGGTTTGTAACAGTAATCTAGTCTGCCAGCAGATGTAGTCCCTGCATATGTCCACTAGATGGAATCAGGAAACGAGAAAGTGGAAAAGCAAGTTATTTTAAATATAAAATTCATAAGAAGTATAATGCTTATACAAAATGTGACAATTTAAAAACAGTGACCGCTCGAAGTCCTAAGTGCTGTATGCAAGTCAAGTGGTCTAACGTGACCGTATGTGGCACGAAGGGGACTCTTGCACCTGACCAAAGGGAACACATGCTGCACTTTCTAGAGCAGCCCGGCATCCACATATATGGACAAGAGGACATTCGTTTCCTCAGAAACTATCAAAGTTAAGAAATATATACCAAGGATTCCGTGGTCCAGGCAATAAAGTTACATTAGCATTTGGTGGTAATTGGTTTCATCTTGATCCATAGAAACAAAGCTGGACTTCTATTCTGGAGTTTTACTGTGACCATAGAGACTGGACTGCGTTCACCGGCTGCCCTCCACACACAATCGGCCAGTCCTGGGCTTTTTGCTGGCGTCAGAATTCTGGCGCGCTGCCAGTGCTGCAATGGCGACCCATCTCCTCCAGCACTGCGGCTAGTCGGTTTAGATTGCCGTCAGGGAAGTGCTGGGCCTCCCACAGGTCTAAGATCACGCCAGTTGGACTTGACTTGGTGGCAAAGTAGTTCAGATACCTGTGAGAGAAAGTTGGGGAGGAACAGTAATGGCAGCAAGCAATGCGATCCTATGCCACACTAGCCACACTGCACAGCACCTGTTTCATTATCCAAGAATTCTTCCATCGCTTCGAGCTCTTTCTGATACCGTCAATATGTGCTGAATCCAGCAAGAAACAATCTCCCTGCCCATATGCTAGGCATGGCATACCTGTCCAGGTTGAGCTTGCGTGCTAGCATTCTCCAATCATTGCCCCGCGGTGGGGGGGCATCCAGGCTGCTGCAGAGCTTCTGCCGGATGGAAAGTGGAATCCGGAAGGCGCTGGGGCCCACTAGTGTGGTGATGCTGCTGGCCGGATCGAGCAGCGAGGTCTCGATGCTCTGGGTGTTCTGCAGGTGATGGGAGTCAAGCTGAAGGACCAAGTTCTGGGTGATGTTGTGCAGATGGCATGTGCTGGGCAGACCCAGTTACTCACCTCTGACAGGGTGCTGTAGAGCTGGAAGATCTGGCCCTCACCCTCCACCTGGCGCACGCACAGCTGGCAGGCAAGCTCCGTCACCCGGAAGCTGGAACGCTCCAGTGAGAAGATGCAGTGCAAGCAGTGCTGGCTGCCGTTCCACACCTGAGAGAACGACAACTCCTGTCACGGAGAGAGATGGACATCAGGCCTGGGAGTCCCGGGCTGTGGACTCTCCCACTCCACGTGGCCTCACCTGGTACTTAGCCAGCAGTTTGCTCTTCCACAGAGTCTGAGGGATGTCATGGATGGACAACCGGAGGTTGTGGCTGCTGTCCTTGAAGATCAAGGTCTTCGGTTCATCCAGCAACTTGCCACCCATCTGCTTCTCCATCTGTAGGACCTCCTGTGAGATCAGCCATGGGGGATAATCAGCCCAGCTGGTAGAAGGACTGCTCAACATGAGCAAAATCCACCCCAACTGCTGAGATCCCAACCAGACAGACAGAAGTGCACATGGTCCTTCAAGAAGCTGGTGGCATTCACCTCAGTGTTAAGGTTAGGATCACCCCCTCTCAGGCTCAGGGTTAAGGTTAGAGTTAGGGTTAGGCTCATAACATAACTAACTAGCAGATGTGGGTATGTTATGAAAAGTTAACACTAATAAGCTCCAAAAGATAATACTTTGCTTGATTATTCATTTAAACATTTATGGGCCTAAAAAAATAGTTCCCACCAGCCAACTGTTGCCAAGCAGCACAAACACTGGCTCCCAACTACTTTGCATCATATAATGATTCGCAAAATATATTAATATTTTACTGCTGAACTGGGGCACATTTACCAAAAGCTCCCGTTAGCAACTTAAGACAGCTGAAAGCATTCCGTAGCATAGTTCCAAATGTGTAAGTCGCTAACGTAATGAGCAACTATGCCTTTGGGAAACGTGCCCCCTTTCCCACTCTGCTTTTATGTTTTAATTTCGCGCCGCACTCTCGCATCTTCCGTTTTTGAACGAAAAGAGAACACGTAACTAAGTAAGTCGCATCATTCATGTAAATTATACAAGTGGTTTTAAGTGTAAAAGTTAAAAATTTACGTAAAATACCTTATTTTCAGCAAATAAAATCCATAATATTTTAAGAAGTTTTCCGAAATGTATTTCGCAGAGTTTTTACAGTAGCGATCAAAATTAGAAAACAAGTGTTATTTGAAATTTACAAAGTTACTGCTTATCCGAATTCACAGTCATGCATGAATAGAGACGTATTTTTACCGCATTTCCTCAGTGAAAACTCTTTCACATTACAAGATACAAGCTTGCAGCTCCTCAGTCAGTGTAAAGAGATCCCAGACATGTGCTCTTGTTTAAGGGAGTTTTCACTTGATTTCTTGACCCAGTAAAGACTATTGGATTATCATATCGTTATGATATGAATAGCGCTATTTGCAAATCGGTTGGCAATCAGGAATACTTTGTGACTTAGACACTCCAGTCAGGGACTCTTGATCTTTTTATTCTCCTTTCAAAGTTCTAAAAATATATCTAGTGTCTTCATAAACATATTTGAAAAGTAGACCGTTGAAGGTTTCTGGAGGTGTTTGTTTAAATGTTTCTATGACAAAAACTAGCGGAGTGTTTTAGACGGTTTGGCAAGATTTGGTTTTCAAAGCTCAGCACGCAGCGGAGGTGAAAGAAGGTTTGATTCCACGGTGGAGATCACAGACTCCAGAGGGTTAAGTTTAAGTAACGGTTTTTAGACGCACCTGTAAAGCGGACCGATACATTTGATGTGAAACGTCGGAGTGCGGTTATACTCTGATAACTCACAGATCACCTCCTGTCCAATCAGATTTCTTGGTCGGAAGTAACTGTTGTATAAAAATTATTCTAAAATGTTACAGTTAAAAAACAGTTAAAACAAAAGATGCTGAAGATTAGTTTTCAACAAAAAATCTAAAAAGGCACTGACTTGACTATACTGAAAACCTCTGTTAAAGAGTCAGTAAAATGGTAAATACCCCGTGTTAGGATAGCGCTCTGGGAAACGTTTGACTACAGTTTAAATTTACTAATTCTGAACCACTTCTTAAGGCCCTTAAACCACATTTATAACTCTCTGGTACACACTATATGAATAAAAATAGTGGGACACACCTCTTAGTCATTGAATTCAAGTACTTCATTCGGACCCATTGCCACTGGGGTATAAATTCAAGCACCTAGCCATGCAGTCAGGTTTACAAACAGTTGTGAAAGAATGGGATGTTCTGAACAGCTCAGTGAATTCAAGTGTGGTAGTGTCATAGGATGCCACCTTTGCAACAAGTCGGTTTGTGAAATTTCTTCCTTGCTAGATATTCCTCTTCTGTTCCAGCATGACTGTGCTCCAGTGCACAAAGCAAGGTCCATAAAGATATGGTTGGGTGACTTTGGTGTGAAAGAACCTGACTGGCCTGCACAAAGCCCTGACCTCAACCCCACTGAACACCTTTGGGATTGAAATATAACAGAGCCAGGCCTTTATGTCCAACATCAGTGCCTGACCTCACAGATGCTCTTCTGGATGAACAGGCAAAAATTCCCACAGACACGCTCCAAAATTTTATGGAAAGTCTTTGCAGAAAAGTGCCCACTGTTATAGCTGCAAAGGGGGGACCAATTCCATATTGATGCCTATGGATTTGGAATGGGGTGTCATAAAAGTTCCTGTAGGTATAATGGGCAGGTGCCCTAATACTTTTGTCCATATACTTGTAGTGTATAATATGAACATATCTTTTGAACACACCAGCAATCCTTGTACATGTATGAAAAACACCACTGTGCGGAGCCTCATTTTGGTCCTTAATGTATACTTGCAATCCACGGGAAGCCCGACACCCATCTCCCGATGGGAGGAACGCAAAGAGGCACAGCTGTAGCTAAGCAGATGCTTGGGGGGCTCATTTTTATCTATAGTAAAATGGCAATAAATAAATATAATAAACTAGCTGCATATAACTTAGAGAAAAGCAGGACCAACATCACCACACAGAAATTCACCAGCAAGCGCAGTGTAATGTCAGCTGGAAAGTCCTAGAGTCACTCACTAGCCTCCTTGACATGTGACGATGTGGCCAGCATCATGGCTGCCCAGGCATTGTGAGGAGGTCAAATGCTGCTGGCGGCTCCCATTAACGATCCCCCGTCTGACCATCACCCCAAAGCACGGCCTCCTTCAATGAGCACCTTTCTTAACTTGCTGGATTTACAAATGCTGCTTTTAATATCCAATTGTATCCTCTAGGTGGCAGGAGAGCAGCATGGTGGCGCTGTGCCACCAGCTTGCCTGGGCGTCTAAGAAGGCGTTGTGACGCACGGAACACAGCACCGGCCTTTCACCCAGTGACCATGTAGCACCTGTCTGTCTAGCGCCTTGCCAGCACTTCTCAGCGGAGCCAGGCCCTGATATCTGCAGCCACTGGGCTACTGAGCATAATATACCACAAATGGTTTGGATATTAAGAGTACACTTGCATATAACTGGTGTGAATGAGCCCCAAGGCTCACTGAGGTTGGCCAGTTGATTACCCACCTCACTGAGCTTGCGTCCAACGCTTCAGGCTGTTGCCCTCGATACCATTTCAAGAAGAAGCACATATGGCTAAGTAATAAGACACTAAACTTGGAAACCGGTCCCCAACGGGCTCATACATTTCCTTTATTGGTTACGTTTGTGACAATCCATAGGTGAACACAATAGTCTCCAGCAGCAGTATCGCTGAATGGCTGTAGAGGGCGGCAGAGCAATACTTATGCCAAACCCAGTAGACCCAGCACCCTCATGCAACGCCTGGCATCCAGTGTTGGCGTCCCCGGTGCTCTCCTACCTTGAGAGTGTCCTGAGTGTCATCCAGGCAGTAGATGCGGATGTGGTAATCCAGGGCACTGCAGACCAGGGGCCCAAAGGCAGCCAGCTTCAGCCGCTTGGCCGAGGCCTTGCTGAGTGACCTGCCCAGCAGGCAGTAGGTTCCCAGCGTCTCCGTCAGGATGTGACAAGCCTCTTCGTTCATCTGGATGTAGCAGGGTGTGCTGTAGCTCTCCTCCCCCACTACCACCATGTCCTGGACAGACATGAACAGACACAGGCTTAGAAAGGAGGGGCTAGAGGGACCCCCCCAGGACCCATCTGCTCGTTGTAGACACATTTAGAGCAGGCAGTCAGTTACGAGAGTGAATGGAAATGAAGGACAATACAACGGCAATGTGACGACTGCTTTCTGGCCTCAATATCACACCTCAGGGGCACAGAAACCAAGACCAGAGGCCTTTAGTGGCTCTTCCTGTTAATGACTCTGTGTGCGTGAGGCGTATCCCGGATATTTGATGCAGTTCAGGCATATCCAAATGATCCACCTCCTTTTCTCACACACCCTCTCTGCAGTACTTTATAACGCCTCCCCGACAAGTTTCAGCCGCTGATGTGATGCAATCTTCTAGTAACAGCACTCGGACTCCATCACTTGTGGGGTACCTGGCATGTGTCTCTTTTGATTGATACCTTCTGGCAATTTCCTGCTGATTAACTAGGCCTGCTTTCCCTGCACTGATATGCTCACAGACATTAATTTTCCTATGTCTTCTGTGACTGAACAGCTTGAATATTTCAGGGGCCCATAATTCATCTGCATTTCGCTAAATGGTTAAGCATATTTACATGGATCTCTTCTACAGCATACTCACATAGCAGTCCCACACATCCTCCGGGCCCGTCTTCATGTCAGACTGATAACTAACCCGGTGTCCCAGTCAGAGATTGAGGTACAGTGTCCAAACATCACTCCAGTGAAAAGTGCCCAGCTGCAACCCTTTTAGCCTGACAATATACAGTCCCCAACTACTAATGGCTATTTTCATTTGACAGCAAGTGCACTCACTGGCAGTAACAGCTAAAATACAGCCAAATCTCAGACCAAATTAATCATTGTGTCTGGACTACATGAGGTGCTTGGCTCAGAAGCTCCACTAGGGGGCGAAAGATGCAGGCATGCATTGTTCCATCAGTAAATAGCATTCTGACACTGCATTGCTCAGCAAAGGGTTGTATTAAAAGGTATTCTGGGGCAAACATCATGACCATTCATAGACTTAAAAAGTATAATCAAACGTTTCCTTGATAAACCTTGGAGGAGATAAAAAGGGCAAATAGTGTACTCCTACTTATAAAGGCGTGTTTGGTTTGCTAAGGAAATGGTCAGCATCTGCTCTCAGTAATTCACAATTCACATTCAGTAATAACATCCATTTAACTTTTTTTTTCTCTGTCTATCCATCTGCATCAATCTCTCTCTGCCTCTAAGGGGCATCGATGTCACTAACTTTCTGAAGACCAGATAGGCTGCAGCCCTGAACAGAGGCTGGCAGCGACCCCTCACCCTGGAGCCTGCAAGCTACTTGAGCCCAGAGCGCCTTACCTCCCACTCGCCATGTGTACGCTGGTTCTTCAGCTGAATCTGCCAGTCCAGGCTCCAAGCCTCAGCGCAGTGATGCATGGTGAGAATCACAGGCCTGTTTAGGAGGGCCCCTGGGGGCCCACAGCTGACTACTGGGCTCAGGACTGTCTCTCCCTCTTCCACAGGAGGCCTGGGGGGGGGCACACAACACATGACATTCAGGCCTATAGCTGCAGTAAACAGGATCAGTCATTCGCTGTTGTTCTGAAATGAACTGTTCATGCTATCAGGTGAAAGAGCTTGTATAAGGCGGGACTTACCTCATGCTCTCCTTCCTGTGCACAGTCACAAACATCTCATACGCCCTGCCCTGGGGTATGGCTCCAGCCGGGATCAGCAGACTGACTCCTGGAGGAGACAGAGAGGTTCTCCTGTCACATCTGCCCCCTGACTCCCACGACACGCAGCACCAGCCCCACATGCCACCCCTGCTCGCTTCTCTCCAGAATTCCAACGAGGCCCAAACATCCATCCCTTGCTTCCGTTAAATAATGTGTCCCGTCCTTTTTTTTCGGGTGAGTGGTGGAAAAAAAATGCCTGTGGTGCAAGCTCAGCGATTGCGCGTGCACCCTCCTGAAGGAGGGTCTCAGTCTTCACTTTTCAAAGCTCAGCACGCAGCGGAGGTGAAATCTGGCAGATAACCTCTACCAGAGAAACAGAACAAACCCCACAATGGGGAGTTTCCATGGCCATTAATGATTCTGCTACAAATACGAGTGTTAGGTCTATAAATGTCACCAAGTGCGGACCTGCCACTGGCTCTCAGACACTTCACAACCAAGTACTCTGCACGGCAAATATTTAATAGTCCTATTCTCTGCTCTAAAGATCTCTACTGCATGTGTGGGGAATATGACGCAGGAGATGCTGTAATCTACCTGCTAAAGACCGAGCAGGACCAGAGTGCTGCTATTAATTAAAGCAGGTAGGCAGTGGGTATCAGGCAGCTCTGATTTTCAGGAAGCTCTTGATCCAGAAATGAGCTGGCTGGCTGCTGCACACGCTGGCAGGCGCTCACACAGTGCCGTCACGGACACGTGGTGTGGGTTCTTCCTCCAAGCCAACTCTCTCCTCTCATCCTCTGGGGATCCATAGGGTGCCAGGCTTTCTGTGGTGGTGTGCGTGGGGAAGGGAGGAAGCCAGACGCTCCGGAAACACTGAGCAGGCGGAGGAGGATGGTGCTGGAAGACTGTCTGCATGCTAGGCTTCCATCAGAATCACCCCCGGTCTTTAATCCTCTTTTGCAGAAGGCCTGCTACACTCTAGAAGGCGCTGCCTCATTTTAGTCATGGGCGGTTTACCATCAGTGCTCCATCACCACACTCAGTTTCCATAGACAGTTACATACATGCTTTAGATCCTCCATTCAGACCTTCTCATGCGTCCATTAAAGATGCTGTTAAATCCCTGCCAAGGCCAGCTATGATGGGAAGCGCACTATAAACAAAATCGAAACAGAAAATGAACCACCTCAATCAGAGGCTTTCTTCCCAGTTCCTGAGAGATAACTGGACATGTTTTTGGCTGGGACCATTTATGGCATAGGCTGGACAGAGCTGCTTGAAGGGTGACTCATCATCTCCTAACATGATGTCTTAACTGTTTTTGAAAGATTTTACAGTTGGGGCTGTTCTGTATAAGAAAGTTAAATGAACAATGACTCATTTTAATACCACTCAAATAAAAATAATAATAGAGTGCAAGCATTAATGATCCTTTTAGAAACACTTAAATCATGCTCTCGAATGCTCCCTCTGAGACAGAGGCAGGGACAGAAACAGGTGCAGAGAGTAAGAGGAGCATGGATACAGGTAAGGACAGAGTCACAGACAGAAATATGTACAGAGGCAGGAACAAAGGCACAGACAAATATATGGACATAGATAAAGACAAAGATATGCACAAAGGCAGGCACAGAGGCACAAACAATAACAGGCAGAGATACAGACAGAGAAATGTACAGAGGCAGGGAAAGAGGCACTAACAAAGACAGGGTGACAGATACAGACAGAGATATGTACAGAGGCAGGGACAGAGGTACCGACAAAGACAGGGACAGAGATACAGACAAAGGCACAGAGAGACAGGGATAGCAGCATGGACAGAGGCACAAACAGATATGTACAGAGGTATGGACAGAGGCATGGACAGAAACATGGGCATTAACATGGACAGAGGTAGGAACAGAGGGACAGACAGGGACATGGACAGAGACAGGGACACAGGCCAGACCAAAGAATGAATAAGGTAGGAACAGAGGCATGAAGAGAGCCATTTTGCACAGATGTCCCAATGATCTGTCCCAGTGATCCAGCACATACCTGAGTTGGGTACGATGAGGTGCCCCCCCAGTGAGTTGAAGGTCCCTAGGGCAGTACAAGAGGGGTCACGGATTCGAGCCAAGCTTTGGTTGCGCAGGGTCATGATCTCTGCATCCAGCAGGGGGTTGGTGACCTTTGGGGAGCCCCCCGAGCCTGGGTCCGAGAGCTCCTCCTGGGAGGGAGCCAGGCCAGGCGAGCTGTACACTTTGATCTTCAAGTTGGGCAGAGAGTCAAGCAGAGGTGAGGTGGTCATGGGAATCTTGTCGGAGGATTCGTGGAGTGCGTAGACAGGCCTGCGGTACATGGCTGCCGCAGACGTCAGGTCTGGGGGGGTCGTCAACAGCTCAGCTGAAGGGGATGAAGGTCTCACTAAAACTCTGACTATATGCATAAATTCCATTACACTGCCCATTTACATCGATGAGCAGATAAAGCTTGGTGCTATATTCCAAAAAATTCTGTGAGAACCATAGAGGCAGGGATAAACGCTGAGGTCATGCTGTCAATACCTACATCTACATCCATGAACGCTTAAGCATTGTAGCACCTCAATTGTCGAGGAGATGAATGGGGAGTCATTTGAAATCCCATGGCAATCAGACCCCCTTAGGAGCTCCGCACCTTCTATGGCCAATGCCAACCAGGTGGCCAAAGTTACAGTGCCCCATGCTCACCTGTACGGCTGGTCTTGAGGTGGATCGGCTGGAATCCCCCACTGAGCACGGATGAGTCGACCTCGGAGCTGAAGCTGTGCCGGTTCCTGCGGTAGATGAGGAACGCCACCACAGCAGAGATGGCCAGGCACATTAAGATGGCTGTGAGGATGCCGGCGTACAGCGCCACCTCATCCGTGCTGGGGGCGGCTGTGGGGAGAGAGTGAAGTAAGCTCAAGGGTGCTGAAGCTGCACCCAACAAGAGTGTCAAGATACCAACACTGCCGTCAACACACAGAGCTGCAGAGCACACAGGGCCAGCCAGCTGGACCAACACGCGACTCGCACAAAAACACTGCACCTATGGAGGACCAGAAAGACAGACCATCTTTTGCTTTGGCCTTTGGTTATTACACTGAGTTTGGTCATACAAACCCTTGAAGAGGTAATAACCATCATTGTTTAACACAGACAGAGGCGCAACATCATACATAGAGAGTTCAGATAATAAAGCCTTGTGCAGAAGTGCCCCACATGCCCAAGTTCATAGACTAAAAGCTTTGACATTGCTCTTTTGTTTCACGAACCCCTGCCTGCATTGCTCCTGTAGGGAAAGCCAGAGAGCCTTGATCACAGACAGTGTGGCCACTGGGTCTCATTCTCCTGGACACCAGCAGCAGCTCATGGAGGAGAGAGTCCAACTTTAGATGGGGCTAGATCAGCCACTGGAGCAGTGGGTAGGGTGACACCTGGAGGCTACAGAGGCATTGGGTAGCTTCCCTCAAATCAGCAGATTAAGGACGCGATCGGACAGGACTACTGAAACATCTCTTTATGCCAGGGACATGATTCCCAATATCCCAGCTCGACTGAGGACCCACGCATACAGGTGCGAAGCTTGGGAAGCCACGTCACCGGTGACGGGACAGAGCGAGCAGAGACTATGAGCCCAACCAAACAGCACAGACAGGAGGAGAAATTAAATGAATAGAAAGAGGATGGGAACTGCAAAGGAAGACAGGGAGGAGACAGGAAACAAAACGGGGCTGAAGAACTCACATGAAAATCCAACACCATTCTTGGCGTCAGGCTCAGCTGACATCTGATATAACGAACCTTGGGGAAGAGAGGGAGAGAGGGAAGGTATGTATGATGACTGGCTGAGACCACCCCCCTCATTCCCCATCACGGGACCAATCAGGCTCACCATGACCAACCATCAGCAGAACTTCATTCACGCTCTGACTTAATCGCATCACCAAGCCAGAGAGATGACAGCACCTCCACAGAGCTCAGGAAGCCTTTCTGCCTAGGCAAGTGCCTGGCTCATTTAGCACATGGGCACCACAGTAATGTGACAGGGGGACGGACGGGGGATGGCCATAGCCCCACAGGAACAGGGCTCCAGAGCAACGTGCAAGCTGGAACCTGTGTGTGGGCATGTACACACGTGGACAAAATTGTTGGTACCCTTCAGTCAATGAAAGAAAAACTCACAATGGTCACAGAAATAACTT
>JAAGVU020000113.1:20689809-20707725 GCA_011763525.2 Mormyrus iriodes | reverse complement strand
CCTACACGGCCCTCTCCGCAGCTATAAAAAATCTCAGGGCGACGAGAATGACCCAAAATGTCCTTAGCCCCCCCCCCCCCCCAAGAGTAAAGGCTTGGCCCCCCTTTCATAAACCTCCAGAGCCGCTCCTGCCCGCGGGCGTGCCTAGGGCACCCCGTCGCTTCACTTGCTGTTAGATGCTGTTTACAAGTAACAAAATAATCAAAAACAAACAAACAGCAGCATCAGCAGAAAGCATATAAGGTCAGAGGTCCCACAAACCCCCTTCCAAAGCAAGCCAACCACCCTCCCCGATCAGACGAGCCCGGTGTGAAGTGAGGCCAGGAAGGCCAGGTAACCATGACCCAGCGGACAGTGGATGCTCACACGCAGTCTCCATGCCGAGGCTGTGGGCCGTAACTCAGGCTGTAAGCACCCGGTGCCTTTATGGCTACGACATCGATTACCATGTCCGGACAACAGAGAGCACAGTTATTGATAGCTCCGAAGCGATAGCCGATGATTAAAGTCCACGCCAGAGAGGAAGAATGCGAAAAGGACCTCAAAGAGGGCCCTCGTTTACCAGGCCGCGTGCCAGACAACCACTTCCTCCGCACGGGAGGCACATTTAATTGGGAAGGGAGGTGAATTTATAAGCACTTTAAGCAAATCAAAAGGTTATTGGCAATAGGAGGCTGCTCTCACTCCACAGAGAGCACCATCACACTGAGCTCCCTCGGCCTGGATGTCAGAATAAACTGGCATGATAGAGGTAGGTCGTACACAGGCCACAGCGACAACCCTATGTCCCGTCCATTATGGAGAATTGGGTTTGTTTCCCAGTTTCCTACTGGGAAAAGGTCTTCCTACATATACACTGGTGATGAAAATGATAGATGTTATTCACTTCAAACAGGCTCACAACATAGTGTTTTGCCATCTATCTAGACCAATGAGATGGTTTGGGGTGAGTTTGCATGCTGTGCATCACACCATTCAGTAACCAGGGGCCTGGACTTAAGGGATTCAGCCAATCCCTGCCCTCTTAGCAGCAGCCCGACATAACAGCTGCTCTCATAAACCTGGTTACCCCACATCCCAGGTCAAGCTAGCATGGTAACCCAAGGGCCTGGATAGTGCGAGGGGCAGGTTCTGCACCTTGGCCAATATAAGTGCTCAGGATCATTGCTGGCCCTCCTCATACCCAACTTCCCCTCTTTCATTGGACAAGGTGGCCAATCCAAAGTAGGGACCTGTCTGGAAAGATCTGATTGGCTCAGGCAAAATGCTATTGGCTCAGCCAAAACTGACAGGAATATCTGCCACTAGGTCATGGATGGATCTTCTTTTTCATAGACTTTTCAGCTAGTAAGCTGACGAAATCAAACAAGGCTGAATGCACCAAAAACTGACACTTCATTAGAAATGCCAAAACAATAGCTTGACATGGAAGGTGGAAGAACCGGTGCTCAGATTTGTACTGTAATGTTTTCACACATTTTAAATTTTTCTGTTAACTCATCCTGCGATTTAACTGGCTAGTCAGACAGCTGTACTTAGACAAGTTCATAGAAAACGGGTGGAATAACTAGGTTTATCCTTAACAAAGAATAGACCTCACAAGAATAGAATACATGACTATAACTAAGAATAATAAATACCAATATAAACTATAAAGGTTTTGAACAGACAGACTGACAGAGTGAGGAACTCACAGGTGATGTGGACAGACAGAGTGAGGGACTCAGACGATGTGGACAGACAGAGTGAGGGACTCGCAGACGATGTGGACAGACAGAGTGAGGGACTCACAGACGATGTGGACAGACAGAGTGAGGGACTCACAGACGATGTGGACAGACAGAATGAGGGACTCACAGGCGATGCGGACGTGGGCCTTGCGGCTCTTGGTGGTCCCAGCCGAGCTCCAGGCCACGCATTGGCACCAGTAATCCTCCGGGCCAAACAGCTCCTCCACCTGCTGGCGTGAGATCTCAATGCTGGCTTCCCGGAGCAGCAGCCCTGTGGGGAGTGGGGGGTGTGTGTCACGGGTCACAAAGACTGTCCCCTGCCAAGCCTCACTGATGCCCCGCTGACTCTGCAGGGGAGAATACCATCCCACATGCACAGTTCATTGTGGGGACCGTCTATTCATTTCTATAGTCATAACATTAATCCTAAACCTTAACCCCGACCCAAACCTTAACCTTAACCATAAGTACCCAAACAAAATACAAGCGATTTGGTGTTTTTCGTTTCTTGATTGCAGTTTTTATCACAATGCGGGGAAATTTGGTGCATTATATGCATGACCCCCCACACACACACATATATGCATACATACCTACACACACACACACACACACACGCACATGCACACGCACACGCACGCACCTTCTGCACGCCTGCATGGCCCACCAGAGAGGATACGAGGAAGCAGCAGCCATCTTCATTCGTATGTCACAGATAGGAATTAATTTCATTTATGATCCATCACAACCATAAATAATTAAAGGTGGAGCCTGGAAAAATATAGAGTTCGCCGCCTGAGAGAACAGGCACCTTCTTCTAGGGGGGCACAAAAAATTGGAGTAAAACTGCCTGAGACTAAGATTCACACAGGCTATGGCTCAACTGAAGAATGAGGACTCCCTGAAGAGAGACGCCACAGTAGAGGGACCGGCTCCTTTCGGGATGGCCCTGAGCAACGGGCCAGCCCCTATGAGTTACCGTGAGAGTGTGAGAAAGCTGTAATGTAGAACCATCCATGGGCCCAGTCTGCATTCCACCCTCTGCGTAGATTCCTGTCTGGCCGGTATGGAGCAAAAATACAGATCCTCACAGTATCGATGAGATAATGGGCAGGTTCGTAGGGCAGGGGTATACTGATGCGTGCTCTCAGGGAGAAAGGCAAGCCTTACGTATCCATCAGCAACTCCCACGGGAGTGCTGCCTTGCTGGCGACCTATTGGTCACTGCGAAAATCCATTTTAAGGAAGCTAATGATCTGGATCTTGATGTTGCTAAGCTAAGCATTTATTTATTTATTTCTGCAAACTCATCCAGTGTAACGATTTCCACTGGGAGCCTGTGAACGGGTCCTCATAACATAACTGTCTCCCCCGACCTGGAGCAAACGTGGGCTAATCTACTCCAGTCGCACACTAGCAGCCCTGGCGATATCGGGTTTCCACTGAAATAGCTATTGACTGCCCCAGCCGGCGTTTATCTGTGGCTCTCTCTTCTTTCAATCAGGCTGAATTACAGCAGCGACAGCTCAGCGCGGGACCGTGAAGAGTGAAGGCGGGGAGCCTCCCATCACTGACTTTGGGTTTGACAGCAGCGTTCCTCGTGTGATGGGACAAAACACCAACCCCAATCATGTTGATGCTCATATCAGCCATCTAAAGTACATTTTAAACAGCCAACATTAGACAGAGAAACCCCACAAACTGATAGTCTGAATGATTTAACTACTCTCCTCATAAAAGTGAACAGGAAATGAAGAGGAGGTTGAGAGGAAGAACAAAGGCAGGCACATAGAAGATGAAGGAAGAAGAGGCTTAGATGGCTGGGAACCTGAACTGCTACTGGACCTGCAGACCACAAGGTTCTAGGTCAAAGAGTTGCCATCTGCTTTGGGAGTTTTACTTACGTAAAAATGTTCTGAGGGCAGAACAACAAATGATTGGTTCAGAGAGATAACCAAACAGATTGACACCTGATTGGTAGGTCCTGCCCTCTCTAGTTGCTTTCTACCTCCTCTACAATCTGATCTCTCTGAACGAATCTTTTTATTTCTTTCTGCCCTCAGAACCTTTTTGTAAAACTCCCATGAGCTTGCCATCTCTTTTCTGTATGGACACCTGCATGGCTACTGAGTATTGGCTATTTGCACTGCTATACAAACCTCCACAAACCCCACAAACTCCCTGCCAGAAGTCCACATTTTTGCTCTGTCCCAGCTGGGAGGGAGCAAAAATGTGGACTGTCTGTGGGTCCCCGAGAACCCGATTGGGAAACACTGCTTTAAACAGAAACTGATCACAGGATGAGAGAGTCTGAAGGGATTGTACCCATCTACAGAATGAGGCGCTAATAATTCCCACACAAATAATCGCAGAAAACATCAAGGATACCTACCAGAGGTGTCATCCACGCGCTCCTCTACTGTATGCTCTTTCTGATGGACCCACTCACTGTTGCACTTGAAGTAGATCTGTGTAGCAGGCGTGGCCTTGCAGTGCAGGATAACGGGCTTGTTCTTGACGATGTAGGCCTCTTCGGGTTCTATCAGGAAGTGAGGGAGGGGCTCCGGGGGGTCGGAGGGGAATGTCTCAGGAAGTTCACCCAGTCCCAGGAAATCATCATCCACTGCAGAGGGGAGACAGGTGTCAAAAACAATGCTATTATTCACTGGCTAATCCATAGATTCCCATCCAGCACACCAAAGGCAATGTGAAGGCTATATCTGCAATAGCTACAGTTTATTGTATTGTTCATCCTACACCAGGAAACTCACAACAGATGCTTGACTGAGCATCTTATTCAAATCTAAAGAGCCAATATTCTGGAGACGGGAAACCCAATGAAGTGTGACCATGAAGTGAGTTCATATCAGCCTCTGTTCTTCTGAGTCTTGTGGCTCCATGCACCAACAAGTATTGATAATTTTGCAAAGAGGGAGCAGGGAGGGCCTCTCCTTCCATCATCCATTCACCTTCCCCCCAGCTGGCCTTGCCTTCGTGTTTCTGCCACAGCCATAATGCCAAATTATGAATATCAACAACGGATGTGTCAGCTGCTCTGTGGCTGGACAATCAGCTCGGCTGTTGGAATGCACTGGCATTTTACATTTAAGACATGATGGCTCTACGGCAGAACAATCAACCTGGCTGCTGGAATGCACTGGCAGTTTGCATTTAAGCCATGACAGCTCTGCAGCTGGACAATCAGCTCGGCTGCTGGAATGCACTGGCAGTTTGCATTTAAGCCATGACGGCTCTGCGGCTGGACAATCAGCTGGGCTGCTGGAATACACCGGCAGTTTGCATTTAAGCCATGACAGCTCTGCGGTAGGACAATCAACCCGGCTGCTGGAATGCACTGGCAGTTTGCATTTAAGCCATGATGGCTCTGCAGTAGGACAATCAACCGGGCTGCTGGAATGCACTGGCAGTTTGCATTTAAGCCATGACGGCTCTGCGGCTGGACAATCAGTTCGGCTGCTGGAATGCACTGGCAGTTTGCATTTAAGCCATGATGGCTCTGCGGCTGGACAATCAGCTCGACTGCTAGAATGCACTGGCAGTTTGCATTTAAGCCATGATGGCTCTGCAGTAGGACAATCAACCCGGCTGCTGGAATGCACTGGCAGTTTGCATTTAAGCCAGGATGGCCCTACAATCTGAAGGGCCATGTAAGTGACGCTCATTCACGGCAGGATCCCTAAGAAAATGAAAGCACAAGCCTGCAATCAATCATATTAATGAATGACATCATAGTTAGATATACTGTATCAGAAACAGAAGTCATGCAGTTTGAAAGGGCTGTGGTCACACAATCTCTGATGAGCCCCTTTTCCATACAATGGGTATAAGGGATCAGGTCACTGACAGGATGAAGGATTGTGGGTAATAGAGAATAAAGTATGTCAGCTCCCTTCATATACAGAGCTCAGCCCTGATTGGCCATCATTTGCTCCAATACTAATGAAGGGAATAAGGCAGCAAGGAGACGGCAAGTTAGAGGAAGGTGAACTCTAAACCTGGAAACTCTCCAGGAGAAAAGGGGACAGACAGTCATGGAGGTGTGTATATTAAACTGTGAAGAGTACATCACTCTCTCTCTTGCTCTCGCTCAGGTTAGTTAATTTGGCACAGCTTAGAACAGTAAAATACAGGAGAGTGCCTGACTGCTGGCAGGAAAGGGGGCGGGGGCCCAACCCTGAATTCCAGCACCTACTAATGATCCTATTCTCAAGTGATGATCTTGATGATGGATAGGATGACTGATCAACCACATCCTAACCCTAATCTATTAATCATTCTATCACCAATGTCCAAATCAAACCAACTCCCTGACCAGTTCAGATTCTATGGTTCTAAGTTCCTGTCATGGATACTTCATGGAACAATTTTCCGGGTTACAAAGACCAGGCACTTAGATCTATCCTAGATATTTAGAACAACTTGTCTAGTTGCAGAGACCAGGCACTCAAATCTACACTAGAAATTTAGAATGACTCGCCTGGTTGTAGAGGCTTGGCACTCAGATCTATCCTAGATATTTAGAACTATTTGCCTGGTTGCAGAAGCCAGGCACTCAGATCTATCCTAAAAAGAAGTTTGGGTCTAGTGTGTGGTCCAAACTCATTATTATATGAAGCAGGTATTTAAAGAGCCCCGCGTGAAATGGAATTGAGGTTGATTTGTATGTTAACATGTCCAGACAGATGTAATGGCACATCATAAACTGATCCTGAGTCAGCGGCAGGGGGATAAGTGGAAACCTGAGAAGGCGCAAACACAGAGCAGGTACTGGCATCTCAGGCACTAAGGTCAGCAAGAGTGTGTGACGGGCAACAGCAGGGAGTTAACACACACACAAACACACAAATACACAAACACATACACACACACACACATACATACATACATATACACACGCACAGTCCACTATGGGCATAAATCTAACCAACTATGACAACCTTAACCCCTACCCAGCCCCAACCTTAACCATAAGTAACCAAACAATATACAAGACTTTTGGCATTTTTATTTTTTTAATTGCAGTCACAGATTTTTACTGAATTCAGTTTCTCTTTGTGAGGACTGAAAAAATGTCCCCACAAGGTCAAAATAACAGTTATCGTCACACTGTGGGGTCATTTAGTACCCATGATGTAATATATGCATAACCAACCCACCTACCCACACAGACACAGCGTAGATGACACCCCTTTGTACCGTATAGCATGACTACCACTTTTTGTTAGTCAAGCCATTAGGCTTGTCTGTCACAGGATAAACAGAATGAGAAGAAATAAGAGCTGTGGGCTCCTGCTGCCTGAGGCCGAGCACTTCCTGTGGCACCAGAGTAAGACCAGGATGTCGAAAGTGGGCAGTGTGCTGTTAGCAACACATAAGGAGCAGAGGATAATAAGAGGAGGCCTCATCAGAAGGTCTGTGGCTCCACAATGCCAGCCTGGCTCCCAGTTCTACCTCCCCCCACCCCTGGGCAGCAGGGTTGTTTTCTCAGCTCCAGCCGGTCCCCTCCCGCTTCCTATTTATGCTTTGTGTTCTCAAATTAGTCCTCACAGGAAGAGAGCCACCAGGACTGACCTTGTCTGCTCTCCTAAGACTCTGGCCACTCAGATCTTGTTCCCCCATGTGGCCTCTGCTCAGATATTTACAGCTTCTGACCCGGGCTTCTTTGGGAGTCTTTTAAGACCAGCTGAACTCTGAACTCTCTCACTGTGCATTTTCAAGCAAGGCGCCCAGGGCCCGGAGGGCCAGCCGATACACTTTACAGCCCCAGCCGTTTTCTTGCCTCCTTCTTCAGCTCCTGCAACACCGATTGCAGAGGCTTTCACAAAACACCTAAATCTCTCCACTGACCGCTACATAATGGCTGAGTGTACACTCCCACTTCCTGAATGATTGTTTGCATTTTTCCCTGTCAGATTTCATTGGCTAAGTGTCTGCCTATCCTATAATTTAGTCTGGGTAACCCTGTCGCTGTAAGTGATGTGTCTGCCACATCAGCTAATTTGATAATGTCTTTAATGAGGGCATCTATCACTCTTGTAGTTTAGAGGAGGACACAGCCCCATTGCAGGACCCGATGGTACTGCAGTAATTACACCAACAAAATCAGAACCTGTTAGAAGGTTTCTTCCGGTCAGATGCCGATTATTTCCATAAATCGCAGCTTATTTCGCTCTAGTCCAAGTATCGGTATTTTGAGTCGAGCTTTTCGTTAGTCTAAAAGCATGACATCATCAGACTCACACTGTCAGCAGTCACTGACGGAGACCCAAAGAAATTTAGCAAAAACACCACACCCATAACCCATTATACACAACTCGTCAGGCTAGGAATTAACATAGTCAGTCACGTTCTTTGATAACACTGGATCTATTCCCCTTTTTGTGGGCTGACTCATTTCGCACTTTTGATTTTTCTACCTGATTTCTGCAGCCTAGCCACACTAATAATTATACCTCATTGTTGTAATACAGAAAAAGGAGGTTATATTTTTCTCTGCAGTTAAATTAATTCCCATCTTCCCCCATGTGCTTCCGCATGAAGTTTTAGGCTTCAGAGAGCTGCAGCGTTATTAGGCCCTTCCCCGCGGTTATACTGTGCACATAGCTGGCACTTCCTGCTTGCCTAAACCTTCCTCTCTGTCCCTCTTCATATAAACACCATGTTTTGCAGGGTAAACTCCCACCTTCTACACACTCTGCATCTACACCTTCTTTTCAGCTTAGATTTTTTACTTAAATGAGTGAAACGTTCCTTCAAACACTGTGGTTGCAGTCTACAACAGTCTCTCACCACGACGCCTCTAACTAGGCCAGGCTATGAGAGGAAAAACAGGTTGGATACGTATCTCTCTCCAGGAGGGGGAATTTACAAGTTGTGTTAAACATCCCACCATCAATATTTCATCTAACATGCTCCCAGTTAACGCTGCCTGGATGTAAATCATTCATTAACACCTCATAGGAGCTCCAGTTGGATGATGTACAGACGTGCGTGATGAAAGAGCTCAGGGTTTAACTCCTCCCACATGCATCTGACGCCCGGTTCCCTAAACGGGTCACAAACCACGTGTGTCTCGGTTTCCGCAAGTTTTCAATCAAAACAATTGACATCACTGCGAGATAAAAGCCAAACTGAGAGGAAGAGCAGCTCACAGCTGCTGAAGGAGGCTGGATGGAGTTAAGGTGCCACATCGGCTCTCTGTTTGCACCATCAGCATGGAGGATCATAACATTAAAGGGTACACCAGTGCCTGCCAAGCACCAGCTTAATTAACTCTCCAATCTGGTACTGCCCAAGGTGCTTCAGATCTGACTGCTGATCTCCTTCTGCTCCCAGAGACACTCGGAGAGAAGGTTCAGCAATGCATTTCCACCCACCTGGTCTTATCACGAGCAGAGGTGGATAGATCCAGAAAGTAAAAATCTACACCAAGATTTTGTTTCAGCCAACCAGTTGAAAATAAAGAGTCAGTCACAGAGTACTCAACTGTTTGGCTGAAACAAAATCTTGGTCTGGATTTTAACTTTTTGAACCTGAACTTTCCATCTCTGACATCCAGCCTGGCCCTTGCAGAACATCACACCTAAGTCATGATTCTGTCAGAAAAGGCCCCGCCCACAGACACCCTGCTCAAACAGTGCTTATGAGAAACCATCCTTAATGGCACGATCACACCGGTGGTGTCAAACATCTGTGGTCACCTCCTCTTGTAACCAAGGTCAAAAAAGCCGCCCAAGCTGCACGCAGTGCCTTCATCTCCCGTCATATCGACGAGCCACGCCAGTAAGAGCTGTATTCCAGGGCCTGCTTATCCCATCAGCACGGCCCACACTTCAAACAGTCCCCCACCTCCCCTTGCACGCGAAGCCAGCTGTATGGGCGGCCCCAGATGCTCCCGCTTTGAAGTTCTTGTTGACCTCATTAGGGGGCGCTGTCTGCGTGGTTCTGTCCCCGTTTAATCTCTCAGCACCGGCTTGCCACTCGCTTCCTGCTCTTAAAACCCCCAAGTGCCTCTGAACAGGAAGCGGGAAGTTGCCTCCAGGGTGACGGCAGGCAGGTGCCTTCGAGCTGCTAGCAATTTGCGCCTGACAGACTCATCTGACGAGCTACACAGAGTAACCGCGTGTAACACAACCAACCCTGTCGCATCCTCAGCAGGGGGGCGTTTGCTGACACTAATCAAGCCTGGGCACGGCTCAGCGATCTCGCGTGCCTCCATGGTCACCTTAGTGACGTGCTGGGACCCCTAGGAGACCCTCCATCTGCCTGGATCTTAACCAGCCCCATCCTCCCCATGCCGGCACATTCTGCACGGTCAGCTGCCCGGAGATGGCTCTCTCACGGAGCAACAGAGCCAGACGGCCGTATAATACCGCCACATAACACCAAGGTTAGACTGATCCATAAGAGAGGCAAATTCAGCCTGTCACAGAGAGTGGGCAGCGCCAAGAGGAAACCTGACTCTACCATGAGCCACACGTTTGCCACAAGAGAGGATGGCTGGCCTTTCAGGAGCAAAATGCTCCTGTGTTTGTCCACTATTCAAAGCCACAGATGTCTGGTTTCATCAGTCCAGTATGATACATCTGATTTATCCCAGTGCTGATCACAGGAATGGTTGAACCACACAGACGCGCCCAGACACACACAGACAGAGACACACACACACACACACACACACACACACACTGCTCTGTTTCCTTTGGAAGTTCTGTACGTCTGGGTTCTGTATTCTTTGGATCTGCTGTACCTATGCACTCCTCCTTGTGTATGGTGGGAAAATCTGGTCCATTTGAGCAGATCCCCCCCTCCCCCCATAAGCAGCGCCTGTTAATGATAACACAACCATACTTAACCAGGCTTTGTGGGCCGTGACTCGCTGCACGGGACCACGGGCGCCTTTCCATCTCCCATTAAACAAATGGTGCGTGATGCAGTGCCGGGTGGCCATCGCTCCCCATGCGGACGACGCGCTCGCATTAGAGAGTTAATCGGCCTGCTGATCTGCCTCTGGAAAGCGCTTTCTGACGCACAGGGCATTTTGCCGGGCGTAGATGCTTATCAACGCAAGAAAGGGTGACGACTGTCCATGGCCATGCCTTCAGGTGGCTGCCCGTCGCAGCAAATGTGGGTCTGAACGCAGGCAGGATGTTTGGAGCACCTCACGTTGGTGGGCTGGGGGAGAGCAGCAGCCAAGTAACAACTATGAAGCAAACAGCAAGAGACACTGGCCAAAACACAAGCCCAGATTAGGGTGGAGAACCTTAAATTAACATGGAAAGTTGTGGTTAAGACTCCATCTGCAGACCTCAGATCCTCTCTTTGCCGAGTCGTAGGAACAGCAGAGAAAGCTTCAGTGGGGAGACACAGTGGAGACGCGCACACACACACAAACATATATATATAAATACATATATATACACACAGTTTTTTTGCGACAGTTATGCTACATTAAACGCCTATTATACCTGCACTCTGTAAGAAAAGGGGAATTAAAAACCTTCCTGTGTGTGTCTGCATTTTCATTATTAAGTGACTTGGGTGTATGTGTGTCGGGGGGGGGCAGGTTGCTCTGGGGAAGCTGTCTGCATTCTGGCTGACGGGGAGTTGGCCTCGTATGGGGGCGGGGCGGGGGGATTCCAGACCTTGAGTAATGTTTGAGTTGAGTAGCTTTGAAAGGGTCTCGGGCCACTCCTACTGTGCAGAGGAGCTACACATAAAGTCTGTTACTCCCTAAAATGAACTTCTATATGCAGGCCTTTCGTAATGCTGCATAAACAAAATTCCCAAAGGACTGCTCTGTAAGAGTGGTTTCGGGGTCAATTAGACAGCAGATACAATGAGCAGCTGAACCAGATTACTGATTATCATAACTATTAATCAGCCTGGTTGTAACTAAAACACTTTGATCATTAAGCCTCCCTGCTGTTTCTTCTGTGGTGTCCCCGAGCCGTCACTCCCCACATCTCTGGCAATGCCTCTTCATTACCTGGCCAGTCCCTCACTTCATCCACGTCCTCCTCCGTCACCCCCCTTGCACACCCCCCCACCGGTCACCATCCTCTGCCATTGGCCCCCATGCACCTCCCTGCTGCTCCTGCTCTGTGCCTCCCCCCTCCCCAGCATGGAGAGCAGTATGGTCCATTTCCTGTTACAAGCCACTAATTCTGTTTCCTTGGCAACAAAGAGCTTGCATACCTCACATTGGCTTGTTACCTCTGCTCTCTTCCTCTCCAATGGGTCATTATGGCATCTCTGCCCAGTAAACACTTCTGAGGCTGATCTCCAAGGGTCAAGTGCCCAAAGAGTGGGATTATTCACTCAGATCCTCGTCTTCCTAGTGTCGATTCATCCTTTACAACCTGCCGTAGGACCGAGCGTGAGGCCCCCTGGCCTCGTCTGCACAGCCTCCTGTCATCAACACTGTTCCTCCCCCACTTGGAAATGGATATTTAAGAACAGGGGAGCTAAAAGCTCCTGTTTGGCTTGTTTAAACAGGGAAATCAGCACAGGGGCCCTGGCCTCTCGTTTCCTTTGCTAGTTGGCGTTTTCTCAGAGGACAAGGCCAAGCAGAACACTCCCAGGCAGCCAGAAAACACCAAAGCTAATCCATTAAATAGCGACCAGGCGTTCTTGGGGATGCGCATGGGAAATGGCAGGCCACACCAAAATGAGCAAATGTGGACAGAGGATATGACTGAGGAACTCCACATAATGACTTATGTTCATTTAATGTTCATTCTTCAAATGATGTAATGGACAAAGCCTGGGAATACTTGTGCATTTCCCAAAAGCAGCCATTCAACGTGAGCAAGGGCAGTAAAGAGTGAAGGGAGAAAATGGACAGGGGCAGGGGCAGTAAAGGGTGGAGGGAGAAAACGAACAAGGGCAGGAGCAGTAAAGGGTGGAGGGAGAAAACGAACTAGGGCAGGGGCAGCAAAGGGTGGAGGGAGAAAACGAACTAGGGCAGGGGCAGCAAAGGGTGGTGGGAGAAAAAAAGCAAGGGTGGGGGCAGTGATGGGTGGAAGGGGATAAGCAAGGGCAGGGGCAGCAAAGGGTGGAGGGACAAAATGAGCAAGGGCAGGGACAGATAAGGGTGTAGGGAGAAAACGAGCAAGGACAGGGGCAGTAGTAGGTGGAGGGGGACATCAAGTGAGGGCAGAGGCAGTAAGGGGTGAAGGGAGAAAATGAGCAAGGGCAGGTGCAGTAAAGGGTGGAGAGGCATAAGCCAGGGCAGAGGCAGTAATGGGTGGAGGGGGATAACAAGCAAGGGTAGGGACAGTAAAGGGTGGAGAGAGAAAAGCAGGGGCAAGAGCAGTAACGGGTGGAGGGGGATAAGTGAGAGCAGGTGCAGTATAGGGTGGAGAGGGATAACAAGTGAGGGCAGGCGCAGTAAAGGGTGGAGGGGGATAACAAGTGAGGGCAGGCACAGTAAAGGGTGGAGGGAGAAACAAGCAAGAGCAGGGGCAGTGATGGGTGGAAGGTCATGCTCTCACTGGAGGACATGATCCGGTGAACTTCATGCTTTATTCTCATGGTACTTTCACCATTTTCCTAATGATCCTCACGGCTAACTTGTTTTCAAACATCACAGTACATTAGACTGTTCATTAGTATGTGTTTGTGATAGGCCAACAAAATCAATAAGCCTACAGCATTGACAGTTTCTCGGCAGAACTAGAGCTCATTATCGATCGGAAAAGAGCTGGGGATCGATATGGGGCTCACCTCTGCAGGGAGAGGGAAGGTGAGCTGGCCTCCCAAGGATTGTGGACACTCACGGGTACCAGGAAGTGGAATGCAGGAGAGGGGGGGCTAACAAAGCTGCAAAATTATATCATCAGTTACACTCCGTTACTCCTAGGAGGTCCGATGGAATCTGCATTATGTTTGTGAGGAGCAAAAGTTCTCCAGAAAACTCACCCTGCCGTGTTACAAAAAGAACTTTAGTTTTAGTTTATACCCAGAGTTCACGGGGAGAAAACTTCCCACAGTCTGCAGAAGGTCAGTATTTTACTGATCTTGATGTCAGCACCAGCCCCCTGTACTCCTGACGGTCTCCCCCTCTCTTTGTTTTCAGATTCTCAGAATCACTGGTGCTGTGAAAAGCTAAAGAAGAGTGTAGAGGTGGGAAGAGAGTCTCAGACAGCTGCCAAGAACTGAACAGTGATTCTGAAACATCAAATGTGGTCATCTCTCTGCTTACGGAAAAACACTCAGCAGTATGAGCTAGCAAAGTCATATCACACTGCGGTCACCTCCATGGGCACCCCAAACGTCTCTCTCAATGTTCAAGCCCACAGTTTGGTGATGAGCCCTCCCTCACCCAGCGACAGGCTCTCTCAGCTCAAATCGGAGTCAGTCGTCAGCAGTAGGTCATGTACTCAATTAAAGTCATGGTTCAATGATGCAAGACACCCTTCGATTTGCATGGTATTGAGAGAAATATCATTTCATTTGAAGAGATGTGGATCTGGGTGTTGATGTGTGTCACAGAGAAGGTGTTACGGTGTTAGTTCCAACGCGAACAGCCATTATTAAAACACGGACGACAAGATGAAATTCCATAACAGTCTCTGGGTGGCAACAAGCACATGAGAAGAGCTGTGTGGTACAAGGTTCATCATCTACTGAAGGACGTGGGCCTACAATAGTTCCCTCTAACCCTAACCCTACAATAGTGCTCACTAACGCTAATTACAGAAGTCACAGAGCTCCACCATCTCAGAGCACCAACAGCATCTACAGAAAGCAAGCCAGGTGATCAATACCTTCAAATACAAACCATCTTCACAACTGGCCGAAGTGATCTGGCAGAAACTCAGTTGAGAGTAAAATGGGTATAGACTTAATAAGCAGGATCCAATCTGTATAGTGACTATACAGACAGAGATATTCTTTGCTAATTGATTGCATATCCATACATCTGAATATCAATTTAGCCCTTTCATTCATAACTGACTTATAGGACTCACTGATATCTAAGGCCAATTGCAGCAACTCTGCAAAGATTTCCAGGAGGGACACTGACAGACAGATTGCCCTAACACTGCATGGTGTTAATCAACACAACAAGCAGAAGGTCATTCTCCTGCTATACATCCGAGGTTCTGATGTGTGACTCGCAGTTATTGTGCGCCATAAGGGCGTCTTACTTTGCCTGCTCTATGTAGATAAAATGCTCAGCATCAAACCAGCTGATTGCACCATACCTCCACAAACATGGGACTTGAGAGATTGATGAAGTGGGCAGCCTCTCCAGAGATCAAGATTTTCACTAAATGGTGATGAGGCCACTTTCACAGGACTGTACCTCTTGGAGAATAGCTGGAGTATGAAGGTGTGAAGAAAGTTCTTCTGCCAACCAGGAAAAAAGCATAGTGACCTGTCCCACTGCAAAAGGGGCAGAGAGGACGGCAGACAGTTCCACCGCAAAAGGGGCAGAGAGGACGAGGGCCTGTTCCACCGCTAAGGGGACAGAGGGGACGGCGGCCTGTCCCACCACTAAAGGGACAGAGGGGACTGCGTCCTGTCCCACCACTAAAGGGACAGAGGGGACAGGAGAAGCACCGCCTACCAACCACCCGGCAGAGACATGGCCGCCTCTCCGATCATGTGACTAGAGTGGCATAGCTACAGGCACACTGAACCAGGAGCTCTCGTCTCTGAAAGCTGGGATGGGCTGCAGAGCTCATTGCACGGCGTGGCCAGGCACTCCCCAGCAGCAACCTGGGAACAGCAGCTACCTTGTGAGAGTGGCCCACAGCCATGAATCTTTAAAGAGCCAGTAATATTTCTGTGGGGGACATACGACAAATCCACATCCTGATAGAGGACAGCAGGGCTGTCAGGAACCACCCCCCCACCCCCCATCAGAGTATGGGGTCAGGGCAGCATGTAGCCACTCTGAAAGGAGCAATTGTGTTCATACCGCAGAAGCATCCCTCGGGCCCGGGTTCTGGGGGTCCATGTAATAACAGTCACAGCGCCCCACTACAGTACAGCATTCATGCTTCAGGCATGGGGGCCGTAACTCACTAAGCTTCCCGACCACCCCCCACTCCGATCCCAACACAGCATTGCTTCCAGAAGACCTGGAATTGGAATCTGCTGAAGCAGCTTGTAGCTCAAATTTGGGAAACAGTTTAACTCCTTAATAAATTCAAGGGAAATGTGAGTGAGTGGGGGGAGGGGGGGGCTGCTGGACACAAAATACTGGCCACCTCATCTGCCCAGGCACCCTCTGTGCCCTGCATCCGGCCTGATCATGCCCTGGCGGGCGCCGATTCCTCCCATTTTAGGAAGCACCCCACGTCATACCGTCACTGAACCGTGTATGCAGTCCCCTGCATGACAGGGGAGGCGACAACAGTGCCAGAGGGAGTGGAGAGGAGGCAGGGCCTGATAGAGAGGTGTCCTGCAGAGGGATGCCACATCGGGGTCAGTAATCATGGCTAAAAGTGTATGCTGCCTTTAGTGTGGCTATAGGGCACCTCAGCATTTTACTGAAAGATATCAGGGCTAAAGGGCTTTTCAGTTCTGTGCTCAGGCAGAGGGATGGGCGGATGGGCAGGCGCACACACACACACACACACACACACACACACACACACACACACACACACACACACAGACAGACAGACAGACAGACAGACACAAACACACGCACACAGACAAAGACATGCACATAAACACACATACATACAAACACACACACACACCTAGCTATTTCCCTCACCCAGTTTCTGCAGCACTCAGAGCTGTGTCACACTCCATTTCCACATTTGACAGATTGCCAGCTGAAGTTTATTCTTACGCTCATCTCTCCGTCTGCTTTTCTCCCAAACTCTTCTCCACCCAAGCATATGGAAAGCAGAAAGGGGCTTTACAGGCTCACCCGCATCACCTGCACACCACTCACCCGCACACCACTCACCAAAAACCCCACTCACATCCACAGCCAACCTCTTCTCATCTTTCCTTCCATTTCAGGCTGTAAGACTGGGGTGCTGGGGAGGGAGGGTCAGGAAATAAGCACACTCCATCTTTTCCCGTGTCCTTCTTATGGTGACTTTCTTCACCCCCCCCCGCCCGCTGTTTTCATCAAACCAAACCCACAAAGAAAACCTCCAACTCCAGGCACCCATGCCAGCGTCTCCTGTTCCAGTCTGCTGCCCGGAAGACCAGCTCTTCTCGTAACCTCATAAACACACAGGCACTTCCACAGAGAGGGCCAGGGAACCCAGGGGAAGATCAGGCGGATGAGTAACGGCCAAACACAGCCTCTGAACAGCAAGGGACACACAAACTCACCACGGTGAGGACCAAAGACACAGCAGAATGACCTGGTACAAGAAACCGACTCCATATTAACCGTGGATCAGGATTCTCTCGCTCTCTCACTAACACACACACACACACACACACACACACGCGCTCAGATCTTAATCTCATACTATTCACATATCTCCAAGAGAATATTGTGGAGATGTTTTGGTCGAATAATTTAATTTCTGAAATACCATTTCTCTCCTGTAACAGCAACAGAATGATTTACGGCAACCGACAGCTTATTCAGACCTGAGGCTTATTCATTTCTGAAGATCCATCTGACACTCTGTTAGAATATTATTTGGTATCAGCACCACATTTTTACTTGTATATATGATTTATATGCATTTAAGTCTCACATAGGCCATTACCTCTCCAAAAATAACACATTCTCAAATGAACTTGTATGTTTACAATGTTTACCTATCAAGCACTGGCATCCATAGTGGCATTAATAGCAGCACAGAGCAGTAGCACATCCATACTGTAAATCTCAGGTACTTCCTGTCTGGAGGAGACATCAGGGTGTATTAATAGGAGGAACGTGGGGTGCTGTGTGGATCAGTGGGTTAGGCTTCTGTGTCTGTGATTAGAAGGTCACTGGTAGATCGATGATAGTGCTCTAGTACCACAACCGTGTATATGTGTCTTTGCTCAAAAGTTTGGGGTCACTTACCAACTTCCCATGAAATAGCCTTAATTTCTCAGAACAGCAACAGACAGGTGAGTATCAGAAGAAAGCTCTTTGTTTCTGGTCATTTTGAGTCCTTAATCAAACCCACAATTGCTTATGCTCCAGACACTCCACTAATCTAAAGCAGGCAGTTTTATTGCT
>JAAGVU020000113.1:20677882-20689709 GCA_011763525.2 Mormyrus iriodes | reverse complement strand
GATAATGGGCCTCTGTATGGCAATGTAGATATTACATTAAAAATCAGCCGTCTCCAGCTACAAAAGTCATTTACAACTTTAACGACCATCTACACAGTATTTCTGATTAACAATGTTATTTTAAATGGACCAAAAAATACCAAAAATACATTTCTAAGTGACCACAAACTTTGGAGCGGTAGTGACTGCCTCAAAAGGAGAGAAGATGGGATATGTGAAATGAAGCATTCCAACGTACACGTGTAAACAAAGCAACGTTTCATTGCTGGAACTGGGTGAGATGCCCAGTCCAGAGCTGAAATGCGAACCTGCAGCGTGTATGACCTTGGGTGCTAGGAAGTGTCCAGGGATCACTGAGTACATCCACAGCAGTAGCAATCACTGTGGATTGGGGGGTTACTTTACACAGCTTTGACTGTCGATATTTTTGCGACATGCAGTTTAGATTTAATCAAAAGAACCTATTGATTCAGCCAAAAGCTGGAACACAGCTTTAATAAAAGATTCAAGCTGTTTTCTAGCCACTGGTGGATTGTTCTGCTAGTTACTAAACACAAACAGGAGGCTGGGGAGGCCTGTGCTTTTGCGAGGGAGGGTAGATTGTGGTTTTGAGCCTCAATTTCTCTCAGACCAATACGCGCAGTTCCACTGAATCCTACACAAAGCGAAAGACGTTTCTATACAGCAAACGCCAGAAGAGGACAAACGCAGGGCTGACACTCCTCCTAACTGACTCCTGCACAGAAAAACAAAACAGCACATTTATCTGTGAACGTGGAGACAAGACAAGTGGGAGGGGGAGCAGCGGGGAGGTGGCCAGCTTTCCGGCCTGTAAGCCGCCAGGTGTGCGGAGCAGAGGGCCTACAAGGGCAGGGGTACACGTGTCAGACGGCTCATTCAAAGCAGCCTTCTCATCATGCCCTGGACTTCCTGGGCTGGACTAAGGTGTGTACACATACATACACACACACACACACACACACACACACACACACACACACACACGTACACACAGACAAACACATACTAAACTGAAGAGATAAATGAGAGACAAAGGGAGGTGCTCCACCAGCCGGCTCCTTATAAACGGGCCCATTTTTGGAAACATGTCTGCAGGGAAGCTTGTTTAATCCTCTCCTCCCACCCACGGGGGCACCGCGAGCACACAGGACTGAGAGCAGCCTTTCTTCTGACGAAACCCCACCCCGCTGTTAAGGAAAAGCTGACCTTGCGTCTCTGTCCGCGCTCCAAGCCCACGAGCGGCCACAGTACTGGCAACCAGAGCCAGCAGCTTTTCAAAGGAACTATTGCTTTCCTTAACACTGTTTAACTCACTTCACTTTAAGGAGATACACTAGACCTTAATCCTCCTGGACAGATTCCTGCTACACCGTACAGGCCGTGACCGAAAGGAGTCAGAAGATCTGAAAGCAAGGGGAGTGCCCAGGACAGCAGTCAGCCACTGGGACACCACAGAAACATCAAAACGTGCTTCTCTGTCTAGTAAACATCAAGTTGTTTTTGTGGGTACCCTTCCTGAGCCTGATGAAGAATCCCACCTCTCAATCAGGCAACCCGAACAGTCAGGATACAGAACAGCTATCAGTCTATCAATATGACCAAGGACACACACAAAAAAAGTTAAATTCCCAGATTAAAACTTCTGCTCCCCCCTATGGACAAGTGACAGCAACTATTTTCAGAACCCTTCCCCTAATTCAAAATCCCCCATTTCCTGCCACTGGTGGTCACCGCACGCAGAGCAGATAGCTTTCTTTATGTCATAAATCCTATGCCATTCGTTCTAAGATCAGGAATCGTTTTTCGCCTGACAAATACAACGCGACGTCTGTGCGACCTCAGCATGCAGCTATATGCATGCCTGGCGTCCAGCGGGGGACACCCCCCTCATGGTTACTCTCGTTTCAGGAAACTCAACTCAGGAGATGTCTGCGTTAAGCCCCCCCGCCCCCCACATGAAGGTGACCTGTACGGTACCCCTGCTGTGGTAAATGCTTGTCTTTCAGCCAGAAATGGGACCCAAGGCGTCAACCACACTCTTCATCTCCCCTCTGGAACGAGTCTGTGACGGAGGCCACAGAGAAGATAAAAATGCTAATTCAAAGTGTATGTTTCCACAGAAACGCTTCTCAGATTTCAGAGGAGGGTGAGCACAGCGTGCCTTTGGACAAAAGGAACGGGACTGGCCCAGCGGCACGGCGCTTGCAATATGTAGCTTCACAAGCCCCTCCCTGGGTCACTCTCTCAAACCCACTCCACCTCTAGGTCCACAGGTTGTGCGTTCAAGCAGTGACACATTCATGGGACAGAATGAGGAAAGCGTGGGGGGAGGCCGCATTCAGACTGAGGCTGACGGACAGGGCGATGAAGGACATGATCCATTTTGTGGTGGGAGGGCTGTATACATATATAACATTAGCTTACGGATCGCTAATGACAGTATTTGTCGAGTGGGGGGAAGGGGGGGATTTTTTTCTTTTTACTGTATTTAGAAAATCATCTGATGACCTCTCCCAATTATTTGCAGACCCACAATTTGAGAACCACCACTAATGCTAAGTAAACCACTAACTGTGTCGTTTGTGCAAAGCAGGATCACCGAAAGGGCTCCCAAACTAACCTTCATTAAATGTAATTCCACACTCGGTTGGAACGCGAACTAGCATACTGGGCAGCAGGGTTAAAAAAAATAAAAGTCAGCCGTGCAGCCACTAGGAGGCATGTCGGTGAAGGTGAGCCAGCCATGACATTGCAGTGGTCTTATGGTTCCTTTGTGACATGACAAAGACAGCCCTCTGCAGTTATGGTAGACGCGGCGAGTCTGAGCCCCTGGCCCTCAAGACACTGAGGAGGGAGGTTTCTAAGGAGGACCACGTCAGATCTGTTGACATGCTCATAGCTACCTGAGGAATGCGATAGGAGACTTGGCTTCCCTGCTTCCCCTTCAGGCAAGCAACATGCGGCATTGCAATAAAGGGAGAGGCACAGCAGGCAGATAAGTCAGAAAAAAAAGAGTTCCAATTTGTACCTTTGCTTGTCACTTGGGTTGTACCCTCAAGGGTCTGACAAATGTACCCTAGCTGTATTTAATTGTACCTTTTAAGACATAAAAATGGACTCTAGGGAACATTTTTGAACCATTATGGGTACATTAATGTTTGTACCTTGGGGATGTTCCTTGGAGTCTGTTTCTGTACCTTAAAAGGTACATTTACCTACAGCTAGGGTACTGTTGGCAGACCCTTGAGGCTACAACCCCAGTGACAGGCAAAGTTACAAATTGGAACTCTTTTTCTCTGACAATGTAAACCTGTGAGCAAAACCCACCTTTGTCTTGTGGACACAGCAGAAAATCAACATTAGGAACTGCAGCTGCAAGCGCGCAAATCTGATCCTTATAAACACAGACAGGAGCTGTATGCTGGCTACATGCAGAGCTGCATGGTGTGTGTACCTGAAGCCAGGCTCTGCGAGAATGCCGATACACTCCCAAAGGTATATAGGTAGACGGAACAGAGAAAATTGTGGGCTGGAGCCAGGCTGGGCGATTGGGACAAAACTAGCCCAGGTCAGGAGGAGGAGAAAAGAGAGGGGCAATGGGGGTTTTAGGAATGACAAGACTATCCAGCAAAAGAGCTGGAAAATTCCGACACAATGGTGCAGCAAAGACCCAGTTTATCATCATGTAGAAGGGAATGGCAGCAAGAAGGTTAGGCACAAAGTCCCCAGTAACAGAGATAACGGACACGTCACTGCCATCCCTGTGCACGGGCCCACACGGGGCGATCTGGAGCGCAGACAAGCACTAGGATCAGAGAGAAGGTGCAGGTCGGCCAGCTGGATTACATCACCAGCAAACAAACAGGCCTCCGCAGCTATGAGTGATGATGCAGGTGCTGTGGTGCACATTCTGCATGGTATGTACCATGATATGCAGTCTGCTTAACAGCATTGCAAACATGTTAATGTCTAATCCTGCTATTGGCTGCTCTCCCTTGCCAGACAGCAATGATGGTACAGCCTCACACACTGATTTCTGCATCTACCTTAAAACACCCCTTGGCTCCAGTGAAATGATTTTATATCCTGTTTCTATGTCACACGTCACACTCTTGCCTGCAATCCCAAGACCGGGCTGGGGTGCTCTGCGCACTAACAACCAGCAGGGAGCAGCACCTCCAGGCTGTCAGAGTAACAGCTAATTAGAATGAGTGCTACCAATACAAGCAGATCAAGAACTCCTAAAACACATTCAGTTATCATTTCACACCACAGTAAGCAATAATGGTTGCTGGGCAATAATTAGATCTACAAAGATAACATGTATTTTCAGTAAAACGTAAAAAGTATATTTACAAGCACTGTAAAATACAATTTTACAGACCACTGATATTCAGAAGAGCGAAGCCAGCGTGCTGCGCGCCTGGAAGTGAAAACGGCAGCCGTGCTCCCAGGCAGGCGGCCGGCATGTCCTGCCAGCCCCTCCACCGCCGTTCCAGGCACCCGCAACGCCAGCCTCACCGGGCCAGCCGGATCCACGGTCCAAGATCCGGTATGCTTATCGGTGCATGTACGCACACAGAACTTACGCAAATGAACCAGCTTCTACAGACCGATGCATTCATTAAAATGTTAATTGCGTGCACTAATTGGCTGCGTCGAAACAACTATAATCGACTGTGAGCATGGAAGATGAATACAGTACAGATAATATAAATAAACGCATAACTGTTATGAGAACATCTGAAGGCTGCACTACTGAATAAAAGCCGGGGTATGAGCTCAGGTTCGAACAACGCCGCGCACGCTTCTGTAATTCTAACATATGATAAATTTTCTTTTAAAGGCACCATTGGGCGCTTTTTACACCCGAACGCTGTGTGGAGCAACACCTGGTGTCACTTATTATTCTTTACATTATTTTTCTTTAAAGTAATTTACTGTAACCTTTGAAGTTCATTGTCTCTGGGTTTGTATCCCAATCGTGGTCCGACAATCCAGAAGGCGGCATTGGAGCAATATTGTAATTTCATACAAAAACGAAAAATAAAACGCAGGTAGGGCTGAATTTGAATGCGATCATTTTTCTCACAAGTCACAGCACATCTGATTAGCCCTTTATGCAGGACGCCACCAGAGTTAGGAGCTCCTGTTTTCTACACAATGTAAAATGGCACACTGAAGCGGTTTCAGACACCACATATTAGAAACCAGAGATTAAGCTAAGAAAATAAAATCAGCATGAAGGCAGATGGACACCCCGGCGCACTTATTAAAAAGATAAAAAAGAATAATCTTAGGGATAACAAAACAGCAAAAATTAGTTTCCGAAAAAAAAAACAAAACCAGTCTAGCATTGCCAATACAACAACCTGTTAATGATTCTTAAACACCGATTAGATTAATACTTTAATAATTAATAAAGCCACACAAACAGTTACACTTAGTCAAAATAAAGTATAACCTTTAATAAATATTTATCAGTTTGTCTTTTATCATTTACTTCCATTTTAAGGGTTTAGGTTCTCTCATTCGGGGTGATAATTTCATTATCTACTTTCAGCGCATTTTCCAAGTATTGTATCGCGTTACTTTGCAATAGTTTTTCTAAATGTCCGTTTAGTGTCCGCAATTTTAAAAAATCAGTAACTAAGTTAAATAAAAGTTAGTCCAATTATCATAGTCCTTTTCACAAAGTATATTTCAAAAAGATATTTAATATAAACCCTAATAGTCCGACAATACAGAGTTACATAATCTTCTCGCCAGTCACAGAGAACAGTTCGGAGTCCTATCGCGCTTTCACCGAGGCTTTAAGTAGGAACGGACAGTCCCTCCTCTATCAGCCACATGTAAATCCATAATATTACATATTTTATTATATACACAGCCGTATTTCCCTGATCCCAGTCAGTATCACACGATCACGCTCAGTTCTATTTGAGACATGGAAGGGACGTTTTAAATCGCTATCAGAACGTGTAATACTAAGTATGCTTACTATTCCAAAGCGAACCAGCCTTACGCGTACACCCATTCAGCTACAATAATGTGCTCTTCATCCACCCATCTCTCACCCGCTTACCCTAGACAGGGTCGCGGGGGACTGGAGCCTGTCCCAGGCAGCATAGGGTACAAGGCTGAGGGAAAGCCTGGATGAGATGCCAGTCCTTCGCAGGGCACATTTGCACATACTATGAGCCATTCACAAACGCCAATTCATCTAACCGCACGTCTTTGGACCGAGAACGACGCGGAAAAAGACCTAAACTGCTCCTATACAGAGTGGGGGGCAGAGTTTGAGCTAAACAGAATGTGACGCTGCAGTGCTGCCGCCCATGTGGACTAAAGTGTGATCTAGATATACCTAAAACGCACACTACACCCAGCGGTTTGGTGATCTGTTTATTATAGATGCTAATCATTATAAATTCACAAACTCGCCGATGTGACTTTTCAACAAAGATGAATAAACAAACGTCATCCGCTGGATTCACGGTACAGCAGCGATCACCTGCATTTCGTTTCACCTCCAGCTGTAGGTGATCTCACCTTGGGCTGCTCCTACGCTGACGAGCAGCAGAAGAAGCGGGCTGGACACGATCCACGTTCCCGGGAAGCATCTAGCAAGCCCACCGTCGGAGGTCTCAGCACCCTTCCACATGATGGATTCAAAGTCTGGATGAACCTGTCGCTTTTGGACTGCAACGTATGGTCCAAAAAACTTGGGAAGCCCTTGATGAAAGCCAGGTGATCCTGGGCTCGGTGTGAAGGAAGAACGAAAATGCGACTGAGGACGGGAGAGCGATTCGAGAACTTAGGAGAACTTGCTGCACGAGATCGATCCGGCAGGTTGACGTCCAGCGACACCTCGCCGTACTCAGAAGTGAGAGAGAAGTTGACGCCCGCTTGCTTGATTAATGCTTTCTATCTGAGCAAAGTGTGTGAGACGGAAGCTCCGTTCATGATTAGAGCTGCCTGTTCGCCTCAGTGATCCATGCAGGGCTGTAGCGGCATCTGATGCTTCCAGACACCAGAGAGCATCCTGCAGGAGCAGTGCTCCAGCAGCAGCCCTCCACCAGCCGAGCTCCAGCAGCCAATCCAGACCCAACCCACCGCCGTCCCTGACGGCGAATGTGAAGATCCGGCTTGAATTTTGGAACGGATGCACCCGGATAGCGACAATGCAAAATCTTTTCTAAAACTTATTGAACACTTAGCTGCAGCGCGTTTCTCTGCGTAAACCTCTAATATCAATACCGATACGTTTAACACTAAAGTAGATAAATGAAAGAAAGAAAGATATCCGGAGTGTCATCAAAAGCAGAAAGAGGAATCGGAGACCCAAATGTGCACCCGAAAGTGGGTCTACTGGTGTCCACAGCACCGTGTGTTTAATGCAGATTAAACAAACCCGTTTCCAAAAAGACTGGGACGCCGTGTAAAATGTAAACAAAAACTGAATGCACTGATTTGTAAATCATATAAACCCACATTTAACTGAAAGTAGAGCAATAACAATATCAAACGTTGTAACAGAAAGTTTTATGACAAATAAATGCTCAATTTGAATTTGATGCCAGCAATACGTTTCAAGGAAGTTAGGACAGCGTCAACAAAAGACTGGGAAAGCAATACTAAAGCAAAACACCTGGTTGAATATCTCACATCTAATTAGATTAATCGCACCTTGCCAGCAAGATGATTGGGTATAAAAAGAGTCACTGTGCAGTGAAGATGGGGAGGGGGTCAGCACTCTGTGAAAGACTGTTGGGAAATAGTGCAGCTGGTTAAGAATAATGTTCCTCAATGTAATATTGCAAAGAATTTGGGCATTTCATCACCTACGGTACATAATATCATTAAAAGATTCAGAGATTCAGGAGCAATCTCTGTACGCCAGGGTACAAGACTGAAAACCATTATTGGATAGCCGTGATCTTCAGGTTCTCAGGGAGCACTGCATTGAAACCAGACATGTTTCTACAGTGGAAATCACTGCATGGGCTCAGGAACACTTCTGAAAACCATAGTCTGTGCACATTGATTCACATAGTCTGTGTGTGTTGCTGCATCCACAAATGCGGGATGGAACTCCACCATGCAAAGAAGAAACCATATCTAAACATGATCCAGAAACACTGCCAACTTCTCTGGGCCTGAGCTCATGGAAGATTGACAGAGGCAAAATGGAAAACACTCTGACAAATCAACATTTCAAATTCTTTTTAGAAATTATGGATGCGGCGTCCTCTGGGCTAACAGGGAGAGGGACCATTCAAAGGGCAGCATCCATGATGGTTTGGGGGTGCATTGGTGCCCATGGCTTGGGTAGCCTGCACATCTGGGAAGGAATGATATATACAGGTCTTGTAGCAACATATGCTGCCATCCAGACAATGTAATTTTCAGAGAAGACCTTGTATATGTCAGCAAGACGATGCCAAACCACATTCTGCACTATATTACAACAGCATGGCTCCGTAGTAGAAGAGTCCGGGTGCTAGACTGGCCTGCCTGCAGTGCAGACCTGTCACCCATTGAGAACATTTGGCACATCATGAAATGAAAAATACGGCAAAGGAGATCCGGCACTGATAAGCAGCTGACATCCTCTATCAGGGAAGAAAAGGGGCAACATTGCACTTTCAAAACTCCAGCAACTGGTCTCCTCAGTTCCAAAATGTTTACAGAGTTTTGTTATAAGAAGAAGTAATGCAACACATTGGTAAACACGCCCCAAACATTTGATATGTTGTCTTTGTTCTAATTTCAATTAAATATGGGTTTGTATGATTTGTAAATTATTGCATCCTGTATTTAGTTACATTTTACACAACATCCCAACTTTTTTGGAAACGGGGTTATATTTTATTATGCCGTTAGTCCATGAAGAGGGGTCCTCACCCCCCACTGCCTCCACCCAAAGACTAGGTGCAGAGGATACCTATGTGAGTAGAGAGCAGAGCACATGGACAGGAGAAGATTATCCAGGAGACGACAAGAGAGGATCATTCAGGAGACGCACAGGAATACAACTTCGGGCACATGGAGAGGAGGAGATCTTTGAAGACACAGATCCAATTTGGTCACTGAGCACAAAGGAATTAGAAGATCTTTTAGGACACAGACACTAGTCGATCTCTGAACGTAAAGACACAAGTAGGTCACCATGACACAGACACGGGCAGATCACCGAGAAAACAAACGTGTGGATCACCAAGGACACTGACACAAGTTAGGTCACCTACATGAGTAGAGCGCAGAGGACGCGGCGTTGATGCAGAGACCCCAGCAGCCCACCTCCACACCACGCTCGTAGGTTAGGTAGGCCGTGGAGTTGTGCTCAGCGTAGGGGTTCCCTCTGTAAATGATCTGAAGGAAAGTTGGGGTTCCACGCTGTCAGAGAGTCTTCACATTGGGTAAATAGCTATAGGATTCAGGCGAAGGAGCTTTGTCTCCATCCCCATAAAGCTGTGACCTACTGCAGACGGACGGGTTTGTGAGTTCTGAGGTGTGTTAAGCTCAGGCCGGCACGTTTACAGTTGGGATGTCTGCCCTTGATTCACCACGAGCTACCTTGGCTTTCAGGAGCAGTACCTCTCATCCTGACCTCAATTTCAACACTTAATCATGGCGACACACATCACATTTCCCACTCCATCGGTGTGAAATAAATCTGTGGGCTTAATTAAAGATCAAACCGGGAAAATGACACTGACAGCCCGGCCCGTCACTCATCTCAAGTGTCACAGTCACCAGGTGCCCTAAGCCATTCGCCACATCGGTTGGGGTCCGCAGGTCAAGGCAGGGAAAGGATCTCAAACAAAATTACAACTAAATGCTAAAGTCGTTCAGTGATGTGAGCGGTTGATGAATTGCTTGTTTTTGTTCAGCAGAAGATTGGATGACTTTAATGAGATGACATCCTTCCCATATCTCACTGTCATTCACCGTATTTCTCAGTTTAACATCTGGGTTGCCCCAGCTCCCTTCCAAAGCACAGAGAGAAGAGCTTCAGCTGAACCAGTGACTGTGCAGCATGTGCCTTACCCCACCGCGCCTGCCCCGGCCACGTCCTGCTTCAGTCCCAGTTCAGCCCATTCCTCTAACACCCATTACATCATACTGGCCCACTTCCACACACACACACACACACACAAACATACACACATACACACGTGGTCACCTGTCCCATGAAGTCCGTGAAAAAGAGCATGTTGCAGAGGAATGCAGTCCAGCCCAACAGGTGACAGACGCAAAGGCAGCGGTAATGACTGGGCATGGTGACCATCGCCAGCAGTACCGACTTCAGGGACATGCGCTTCTGGGCCTGCAATGGATGGGCACATGCAGACGCAGACAGGACACAGAGATGCAGCTCAGACAGACAGCACAGCTGGAGCAGACCCCCTGGCCATGTCTGCTTTAAGCAGCATGCTCCCGACTAGCGAGTTCCAGCTGCACCAATCAGGATGGTTATAAGGGGCCAGCTGACAGTCTGACCTAACAGTGATAACAAGAGTATAGTTCACCATATCCCTATTCTGCCAGCAAGGGCGTAGACTTGCGTATGGACAGTAGGGACATGTCCTTACCAGTATTGTGGGAGTATCATGTGTTTAGGGGGGTGGGAGGGTCGGGGCTGATTTGGTCCCTACCGATGTTGAAACCAAACCTACATCCTATCCTCACAGTCTGAATGCCATCATCTATCTCATAGCCCACGGTTATTAACTCTGCCATGCCGGGGGTCTTTGTGATGTCCCCCGCTAAGGGGCCACTGTCCCCAATAGCCACCAAAGAGATGATTAGTGTGTGGAAGAAAAACAGAGAATAAAAGGTTAGTTAATACAGCTAAATTCAGAGACTCTATATGACGTGATCCTATTGCTACTAGCTAAGCGTAGGCTATCTGAGTAATAAATTCATTCCTGTTATTTGTTTTACTTGCACACACCCTAAGGAGGACTGACATGCAAAGACTATACTCTAGTGATGTGAAGACATGATCCTAATGAGGCGTAAAAACGAAACCCACCTTTGTTTTACTAACTGTTTTGACTTTGACAGGATAGGAGTAACTAATTAGCTGCAAAGCTAAACACAGTCGCGAAAACTCAAAACAATGTCCTGCAAAGCTTAGACAAAATGTATCTGAAGGCTGTGCTGCTGTCTGGTACCTCTCGAAAGCCCCGTCAGTGCTCACTGCCTCGACACTTGCTGACGTGCATGTGTGCCCTGAATGGGGAGACTGCATGTCGCACTGAATTTCTGTAATTTCTTAGTCTAAGTAGAAAATAAAATATTCTTTTCATATCAGAAGCAAGTCTCCAGCTGAAACTTCAACAACAGGCGTGATTACTGTAACTGCTGGGGAACGATTGTTAGAAAGATCAGTAAGACAGTCGGTGGTCTGTGGAAAAAGGCCTCAGACAAGATTTCTGTTCTAGGAATTCTAATTTATTGCAATCCTTTTCAATCTAATTGAAAAAAATGTACTTTTAAAAGCGAAAATGATGCCTTATTTAAGAGGCTTTACATCATTCTCCTGGGACCTCCATGCCATTCCACAGAGCACACGAACAATTTCACTCATGATGAAGGGGCCTGTACCTCCCTCATCCTTTGTTTGTATCTTGTCTGTTTAAATCAGCAGCCCCTCTCCCTTCACCAGCTAGTAACTGCCCTGAGCTTCCACTATCTCTATAACACTATGTAACAAATTGTTATTTTTATTTTGTTCCTGGGTACAAAGTGTGTTTTCCTAACCCGTTATGCCTAAAACAAACAGAAAATAGCTATT
>JAAGVU020000113.1:20570919-20652832 GCA_011763525.2 Mormyrus iriodes | reverse complement strand
GTGTATCCGGCGTCCCGATCGAGGTGCACCCCACCCGGGCAGGTGTATCCGGCGTCCCGTCCGGGGTGCACCCCACCTGGGCAGGTTTCCTCTCCCCCAAATGCATCTCAATGTGTGGTTATTTCTCCGGCTGGCTGGGGCCACGCTGGCTGTGTGAAGCTGTATCACTGCAGTTAAACACCACAGCAATTCCTTCACATTTGGGTGTAAAGTTATGATGAATTCTTCCTTCACGTCTGGCTCCGTGGCCAGATGGCTTCCTATTGCTCAACTGCCTCTTTAGATAAAAGACTTCAGCCAATAGAGATTTTTTATATGCTTATTTATTTTTTTTATTTTTCCGCAACCTGGCACTGCTACCGTGCATTAATGAATTTTAAGGACAGCCCAATAACGATCAGAGCCCTTACACTCTGTTCCCATCTCCCTCATCTGGAGGTGTCAACATGATCAGTGTGAACTGTATGTGGGTCTGGGTGTGGATAACTAGTGTTAGCTAACTACTGACAAATGCTTGTATCTCAAGCTTTTCAGGATACAGCCATATTTACAGTAATAGGCATTCTGACATATTGTTAAACGGATTCAGCTGATAAATGACACGCTTTATGCCTTCGCCTTGCCCGTTCATGCTCTGCACACCAAAGCCACAATCATGTGTTTGGCATATCGGTCTTTAGCCATATGTTCACGGAATAGCAGCATCCATTCACCTGAGGCTCCTATGAGACCCCTTCTATAAGTTTTTTTATTCATAAGCTGAACACAATACTTATTATATTATTACTATTATACACAATATATGCAACCATGGCACTGACCAGGAAACTCAGAAGAGCTTTAAAATTGGATCTAAGCGCCTGTGTGCTGACTGACGAAGGCAGCGCGCACACACCTCTCCGGAAGGAATTAAGGTTTCGTGTGCTGCTCCCCAAGATCCTCAGTGATTCCTCACTAAGCCGTCCAGGCCTGGGTCTTCCCTCCTTCATGCTGACTAGATGATAAATGACAACGGCTGGATATTAAGACTTTAACTGCTGAGAATCTCCTGTCGGCTGGCAGTTTCGTGTGACCATGAGATACTCCAAGTCGTGATGCATGAAAGTTAGTGTCTAATATGAGTGCATGGACAGAACTTTTCTGCTAATGTTAGCCGCTATCACCATGCATTACTAATCAGTGCTTTCCCCAGTATTCACACCACTGCAATACTCCTGGGACAAAACCTTAACGTCTCAATGTGGCTTCACTGTACATTTTAATCCTATAGTCCGTATGAGCCCCAAACCCAACCCATTATCATTATTAGAACTGAAATGAATGTTTTTGGTGGGTGAGTCCGGTCTCACTTCCCTGGACAATCGGAGCAGGCAGGCAGGTACATTTGAGTGGATGATGTCAGAAAAGATGATAAATCTCCCCGGAGCAGATGGGGGAGGTGCTTCTCGGGCGAAGATCGCCTGCTGAGATACTCGCTGACATCCGGCAGATCGTTATCCGAGAGCTGAGGCCCTCCTGCCAAAGACAGCGAGATTTCTGGCTGCCACAGTAATCAAGGTCTATATCACTGATCCTGAGTCAGTCCTCAGCACAGCTAGGTAATCCAAGGCACAGATTCAGCATCAGTAAGCTACCGTCACCTTCCCTGGGTTATATAACTGTTACTGAACAATATCACATGAATGACAGGCCTGTTCATCCACAGCTCCATACATGCTTGCAGTCAAATTGTGCTGGAAATAAAACTATGATTTCACAGGCTGAGTCAGTTGTATCTCGACTGCAAGAAGAAAGTGGTGTGAAGGAACTGGGCAGAGACACTGGGAGGTGAACACAGTGGGCAGTGTTGGCCAGCTGAGCCCGCACCCTCCCAATAGCGGCTACAAATTCATTTACAAACTACCTGGGAGTATGGCTCTTATTTTCCACATGAATGCTGCACATCCAGCCCCCAAGGTACCACCCTGCTTCCCCCTCCCCAAGGTACCACCCTCCCTTAAACCTGGCCAGCAGGCATCAAACCTGCTGCAGGGTGTTTTTCCATTTAATGAAAGAAGCAGGGGTGGAGCCAACAGGGGCGTAACTAGAAATTCTGGGCTCCCCCTTACTTTATATAATTTTATGAGTTCGGGGGCCCATGAATCTGCCACGGTCTCCATGGTCCTATAGCGCTCCTGGGTGTAGCTTTATGTTTCCGTTGAGACCTCCTGGGGCAGACAGAGCAGCACATCAGTGGCCTGTAAGAGCGGCTCCTTCTTAAGGGTTAATGCACCCATATGATTTTAATGTGAGCCCCCCCCCCCCGGATAGCCCCCCTCTGAGATAGCATGTAAATGGTACGGTTCACAGGTGGGGCCAACAGGAAGCCCCACAGTCGCTTTGCCCCCCTATCCTGCCTATGGCCCTGCTTCACCCCAAATCCCCCCCCCCTCCACCAAAATGGGGCAGAGGAAGCCTGCCAGTAACCCCCCCCCCCGGGCAAGATGTGCCCTTGGAACTGCAGCTCCACACTCTGCAAATGTGCATGTAAATACCATCTGCGTGCACTTGCCATATATCTGTGTCTTTGATATTCCTCACACGAGTTATTTATAAAGTAAAAATACATAAGCGCCAAGAAACTAAAGTGACCCGAGAACATAATACTTAAAGATTAAGGATTTACAAACATGGTTAATACAGTATTTTAAAAGCAATACAAGGTGGCTAAAATATGAGTACATTATTGTATATACATCAGATGCCCGTGTTATGAGAATGTCCATAAACATGGGAAATATCTGAGACTGGCCCTGGCCGTTCATCCGGCATGCTGGAGCACCAGTGCTGTGGGAGACCTGGGCCATCAGAGGTTAGTTTCAGCACCGTCTCTGGCCAGAGCAGAGCCAGCAGGGAAACTCTGACCCTTATCAGAAGATGGTTCATTCACATGGCACACGCTACTTCTGGTAAGTACAAATGCTCTAAAGGAGACACTTCAGGGCTAAATGGGAAGTGGGGATGACCCACTTTCATGCAAATGAAAGACAAATTCTATTAAAAGTATTAACTTCCCCCTGTTTAAAAGAGATTTTGATTATCTTTCTTTCTGTAATTTTATTTAAATTCATACATGCTTCTCCTTTTCCAAGGCTGACACCTGAGAGCTCTTTTTTTAAAATAATGTATTTATATGCACTTGGCATTCTGTTCAGTAGGTGGCACTCTTGTCTTTTCCTTTTCCCTGAGGTTGGGGGTTCAAATTGCATCCCAGCTGTGTGTGTAGCACTCGCATGTTCTACTGGTGTTCTCTGGGTTTCCTCTCTAAGGGCTGCAGTTGGACAAACTGGCATCTCTAAAACTGCGCATTCCCTGCAATAGATTGGCATCCGGTGCCAGTGGGAGGATTTATTAGCGTTTGACATGTAACACTTTGAACAAATGCATGTATTTCTTACTATTTTAAAACAAAACCGTTTACATCTTGTGAATAGCCAGCAACAAATTATTTATATCACATATGCATATGAAATTATATTTAGCAGCTAGCATCCAGATTGCTGGTGGCCTGCTCTGCTGCTCATCTCACAGAGGAACACAGCAAACGGCGCGCGGAACATTGTGTCTTAATTTCTAATTATTATTTTGGCAAGAGAGCTGCGGGTACGAGATGCCAGGAGCAAGCAGGCATGGGGGCCTAGCTGTGGGTTCAGACAGAAGGCATCGTGGACAGCTCCCAGCAGCAAGCTGAACTGCCTATCGGCAGTGAATATTCACTGCGTCTTTACTGCAGTGTGCTAGCACACTGGATCCTAGCTGCACTAGACTCACACTGCATCCTGACTGCAGTGTGGAAACCCACCTGATCCTAGCTGCATTGGAATCATACTGCATCCAGAATGCAGTGTATAAACATACCTGATTCTAGCTGCACTGGACTCACACTGTCTCTTGACGGCAGTGTACAAACACATCTGATGCTAGCTGCATTGGAATCACACTACATCCTGAATGCAGTGTATAAAGATACCTGATTCTAGCTGCACTGGACTGACACTGCCTCTTGACGGCAGTACACAAACACATCTGATCCTACCTGCAGTGTACAAACACATCTGATCCTAGCTGCACTGGACTCACACTGCATCCTGACTGCAATGTACAAACACATCTGATCCTAGCTGCACTGGACTCATATTGCATCCTGAGAGAGGATCCCATTGGGGCGGGGGGGTAAATGGATTGGGGTTGCTTCAATGAATGCTGGCCGGCAGGGTTAAAGACCAAGCTGTCTGCGCAGTAATAAGTGAACTCAGTGGCTACTTAGGGCCCAACGGCCACCAAGGTCCCCCCCCCCATCCGATCAGTGTGTCAGAATTGGAAGGAAGATGACAAATGACAACTAGGTTAATCGAATTTTGCATGCATCCCCGAAAAGGGCCGGGCTGACCCTGCCTTCGCATCTCTTTGTGTTGTTAGGCGGAAGATGCCACACCCCTTTGATGTTTAACTGTGTTAATGAAGCACATTACAATGAAGCAGGATTATGACAACTACCATGAGCAGTTAAACACAATGTGCCGGGCATCTCCTGGGCACGGGGGAGGGGTTGCGGTCATCATGTCATTAATGCTGTTCCTGCTGAGTGAGCCTCCACTTCTCTTTATCTGCTGCACCCACATTCAGGATCACCGCCTCCCACTGGGTGGATGTGTGACCATAACACTGAAGACCCTGAAGCAGCAGAAGAACATCAACACTGAAGGCTGGCAGGAAGAAACAGCACTCACAAAGCACCTGACAGTGAGCAGATTTAAGAAACACACCTAGCTCAAAAATACACACATAACAGCTATTTACAGATTATTTACGACTGATGTTTTATTCAGAAATAATTCCCTCTGCATGTGGAGCTCCTAGGTTGAAGCATACTCCCCATTTCACTTGATGTTTCAGAGGAGATATTTTTCATGGCTAAAGCCTCCGTGAGGTGTGTCCGCCCCAAAGCCACTAACAGATGAACGGCTCAGAGTGGATCTCACGCTCACAGATGGCCCACAATCCCTCCCCCTCCGCTGCTCACGCGTGCGGAGCCAGAGGAGGTAGACAGGTGAGCGGAGGGATGGGCAGCGAGACGTTCTGCGATCTGACAGCTTCAGTGGAGGACAGATGGGTAACGCCGTGAGCGCGGCCAGAGACCCAGAGCCCGAGCTCAGAGGCCGTGTCCAAGCTCGGCACCGTGTACCTGTCTCCCGGCTCATGTGTGTGTCTGGTGTGTCACCTGACCGCGTTGCGAGCTGCCGTCACACTAATCATTGTATCAGAGCCACGTCCTTCTGCATCAGAGGATCGCGGACACAATAATGCTGTTTACACGGGACATGGTTTAGGTGCTGCACAGCAGGATGCCCTGTCAGAAAAAGCTTCATCAGAATCTTCAGCACCAGCAAACTGTTGCACAATCCCTTCTGCACTTGGCTCAGCAGGCTACGTCTCTGTATCTGTGATTGGAAGGCTGCCGATTCAAGCCAGGGCCTTGGCAGAATAGTCACATGTCCGTGGGCCCTTGAGCAAGGCCCTTAACGCCCAGCTCCAGAGGTGCTGCACACTGGGTGACCTAGTGCAGTGCCCCTAAACTACAGAAAGCAAGATGGCATAGGGAAAGAGAAGAATTCCAGTGTACCAGTACCCCTACTCGTGCAAATGGCAAATAAAGGATGCATTGCTTATTTACACCACCCAATAAATAGAACTTTCTGTTTAAATTATTGAGTCCCCTCATTATGAAACTCTCTCCTACATCTTTGCCTGCACACAGGTTACAATTCATTTCAAAATGTTGCTAAAGGACTTCTAAAATTGGAAATAAAATGAAACACTTTTAAAAATTAAACATCCAGGCTTTTCCCTCAAATAAGGAAACACAGTTATTGTCTGTTTAAGGATTTATCAGGAAGGACAGTGTAAACTCAAGATCCAAGGCAGCAGAAATCCATCTGGATACATTTCATGTTTAATATGAGCGGTGCGGAAAGGGAAGTGATGCGGGGTCTCAGGTTCCCCCCAGAATCTGACGCGCGTGTGTGTGTGGTCGCCACTGGCCGTCTGAAGCAGCAGCAGCGGGTTCGGGCCGAAGCATGCTTCACTTGGCACTATAAGGCCTATTTATGAAGAAGTTTTATTTGTCAGCAGGCTGACATTCGAAAGCTGCTGGTACGGCTCAGTCCCTCGGTTATTTGGGGCTGAATGTAGTTTCAGAAACAGAACGCTCGTCTTGTAAAGCCTGACAAATGAGACGTCTCCCAGCATATGTCCGCGCATGTTAATTACAGCATGCTTCAGGCTGCTGCAAAGCCGCCTGAGTTACCATCACGCCTCCCGACTGGGGACGAGCTGCAGAAGCAGGAGTGCAGAAAGTATCTCTCTGACCGATGATGATCTGTATGTATATATACACACCCAGCAAGCCTGCTCAACAATTGCAGATGGATAGGTGCAGGGTTTGCGTTACTCCATTATAAAACTAAAATTAGCTACATCAAAAGTGTTGGGGTAGCTTACAAACCCTACAGATCATTTACAAGGTAATAAAACTGTTACATGGATGTAAATGCGTGTGCATGTGTGTGCAGACTTGTCTCAAATTGAAAATCTCACTCCAGTCAGCTGACCAGAGTTGGTAACCATGGATGGATGAATGGATGGATAGATATACACAATATACTATGCAGTTAATAATAATCATCTGTATGCACACGTACACAGTCTGTATCCCTGCACACTGCCTGTTTGATAACCCCAGGAGCTGAACATATAAACCATAATGCACCCTGTTACACAGTTGGGGGTCACAGAGACGATTAGCGACACCCCCTCACAGGCAGCTGCAGCCCTGTACCACATGGTAATATTTTTAGACACGTCGGCACAGGTGCCATCGACTCATTTATTTTTCATTTAAAGCCGCTTTTTTAAAAAGCCATACGGCCCTCATCACGTTGTCACACGGGCATCCCGCCGCGCGATGACATCCCGCGCCGATGGCACAGCCCTCTGATCAGCCAGCGGCCGTTCCGTGGTTTGAAGTTAAAGTGTAACTGTCCTCACAGCGTGATTTATGAGTGAAACTGAACCCAGCAGTCTTGGGCGTTGTCATCTGAGAGGTGGCAGCTGCTGTAAATGCTCTGCTCTGAGCGGGGGTGCATTCCTGAGGGACGGGCGTGTCGTAAGGGGAGCGGTACCCGCCGGCGGTTTCTGCGGCACATCCTCGCGCGGCGAATCTGCCATCTGCTTACATGGGTCCACGGTTAACCTACTGAAGAATCCTGAATCAGAGGGCACATGATTCTGGACATCCCTGAGAGTGTACACCCTACTGATCAAGTGCCATCTAGTGAAACACCATATAATTATCCATCAAATACCTGTGACAGAATTTTCCAGAAGGTGGGGGGATCATTCCCAGTAAAGCAGGACCCTGCCCCTTCAGAGCCTGCCCTGTCTCCTCCTACCACTCTAAGCCTTGTCTCCCTCCCCCCCAGTACGGAGTCCAATGATTGAGAATCAGGGTTGTGTCAAGTTCGTTGTCTGTGTACCATCTCTGTACAGTGCCAGAGCTATATCATGGCAAAGTGACACTCTGTCATAGAAGCTGTATTGAGGAGCACCAGACCACCCCCAGAGCTGGAGGCCAGGTCTTGGAAACAGCCATGTGCTGCTTCCAAATGTCATCACCCCAGAAGTTTGTAACAATTGTCATTCAGCTTTCATATGGGTCGCATACAGAGTTACAGGATTACAGTCACATTTCCCAGGAGGCTCCTTAGCTTCCCTATGGCCATGATTCTTCCCCTCAGCACACGCGGGTGGGCGGCCGGAAGGGAAGGAGCGCTCATCCTCACAGACGGGATGCCCAGCATGACGCTACCTGAGCCAAACGGGAGAACGTTGCAGGAAACCACCACCGCCTGGTTCTTAATCTGCATACAGAAAGCCTCGCTGCCTCCCTCTGCTTCCGAAACACCTGTCATTAGGCAGCGATGGCCTCTCGGAGACATCACAGCGCTCAGCCGAGGACTGGCTTCAGCTGGGTGCTGTAATTACACCACACACACACATTAGGTTAATGAAATGTGCACAGTTATCATTTTGGTAATAAGTGACCAGTTCCCATGGGAACGCCCAGAACAAGCATCGATGAAACAATGAGAGTGATTTAAGATAGAAAGTGAAGACAGGAAAATGGCAGCCAGAAGAGATTTAGTTAGTATTATGGCTGGAATAAAGACTTCTCTGTTTCTGAAATATCCATGACACAATAAGAAAAACTGGTGCGAGTCCAGGGTGCACAGTTGCCCCCGGGTCATCTGTGTGAATTACAGGTAGTGTTTATCAGCTCAGTCCACTGTGGCTCAAATAATGCAGTTTTACTTTCAAATGTCACCATCGATCATCATCTGGAACTGTGGTCATATTTACAGTCACTATCCTGGGCGTTTGGGTGGAATTAAAGGTCTCAGTCATGACATCCTCTGTAAAATTACAGTGCGGTGATGGGTGTCTAACTCCACTCGGGGTTGCAATAACAATGGCACTCACATGATTGGGGTGAAGACGGGATTTCGTAGATTTTGTAGAAGTTAGACCTCCCTTGGTAGCGAGAGACATCGAAATGATGTGGCAGCGTTTTTTATGATATGCTGGCTCCTCCGTGTGGACAAAGAAGGAATTTCACTTCTCTGTTAGTAATATTTCTCTCAGCAAAGCCAGTAAATATACAGAAATATGTGTATAATGTAATCAGCCCCCTCCTGGGCTGCAGTTATTACTGCACCTCCGAACTGCAGAGTTTCGCTTTTAAAAGCTTCCATTCAATTAATCGCTTCATTAGTGCTGAAAACAACATCGCTGGATGATGTGAAATCGCCTTGTGTACCGAACGATCAATAATATTTTGTGAGCGTGGACGGATATTTAATTAAAAAACTAATACTATGAATAAGAATTATGGGACGATCTTTCAGTAACGCACTAGGAGTTAGGCTTATTTCACGGATCTGGGGTAACAGATCGAAGAGACTCACTCTTCAAGGGAGCCCCATCTTGTGTATTAAGAGTAAATTAGTGAGGGGTCACAAGTAACTTTGTAAATCAGTTACCACTCAAGTACAAATCATACACAAATATAGTAACTACATGAAATACATGAACCGTTATACCTGATTAATGATGTACGAACATTGGATCATTACGAAACTAACACGTAGTTTCTGGTTAATTAATACATTACGGAGCGTGTAATACTACATTATTTACAGGGCTGCCATCTCTCACGAATGTGGCGTGACATTCACACTTTCAGACTGTCACACTCACGCAAAAAAATCTTATGGCAAACCTATATTATTCCATTATAAACCTAAAATTAGCTACATCAAAACCGTTGGAGTAGCTTGCAAACCCTACAGACTATTTACAAGGTAATAAAACTGTTATATGCATGTTAATGCGTGTGCAGACTTGTCTTGAATTGAAAATTTCACGCCAGCCCAATGACCAAAGTTGGCAACCTTGTATTTATGCCCCCTCAAGTAAAGTGTTACCGTCAGTTAATTTAGACACCACCCTCAATGGAGCCCAATCCTCTGAATGAACAGTCAGTTAGTGTAATTTCCCCCCATCCAAATCCTCCTGTGCTTGTTAGTATTGGACGCTCACTCAGCACGCTCACTGCCGGTACCGTTCTGTCTGAGGAGCAGCGCGCCCATTGGCTACAGAGCAGTAGCGTCACTGCATGCAGGGCGCCCATTGGCTACATCATTCCTGTGCCGTGACACGTGACTCTCCGTGGATCCCAGCTGAAAGCCGGACCTTCCTCCCTGACTTTCCCATTCTGGCTCGGCTCCGGGTTTCATTAGACGTGCTACCAAGGAGCTGTCTTTGGGTTAGCTAAGCAGGGTTTTTAAATGCATGACATCACGATGGATCACGAATACCTGCCGGCAGTTTACAAAACATGTTTCACATTTTTCATTCCCGATTCCCTCTGTAAAAATTGAAAAACAGTTTTTGAAGAGGCCTGCATTGAACATGTTGCTTAAATATTTTATAAAGCTGGTGTTGGCAAGCACAGCCTTAAAATTTCATTAGCTTCCCATTTAAGCCTGAACAATCTTCCATCTCTAACTACTGGGGGTCCAAAAAGAAACATCTCTGAAAATATTCTTCGTTAAAAAGAGAATATCCATTAATGCTTGTGTTTCACATCAAAACTACATTCAGTCAATAGCCTTTTGGAGACCATCACGATCAGACATTAAATGACTGGACCTATAGACAAAAAAATATTACAATTCGGAAACGGCTTTATTTCGAAACAGAAATAAAAATGAGATGTTTGCACCGCCCTGGGATTCATCACTGTCAAAACATTCATGGCAGCGTCGGAAGAAACCCTGAGCACGACATCTCCTCATCGCACAAGTTCATGAAGTTTCAACTGTACTTCAAAACATCTGCCTCAGCTTGTACACAGCAGGCAGGGAGTCCCACTGTCTGCAGGGGACAGAGCAGCCTGACCTCCATGCTCTTTTTGTGTGCTAACATGGAGCGGCATTCTAGAAATAACTTAATTACACATCAACATAAATGTGAAGTTAAGCAGGTTCAAAGCCATCGGCATCCTGGAGAAAGCAGTAAACAAAAAACACATGTAGGGAAGAGGGACATTCATGCCACGAGGATTTGGCAAAAACAGATACAGAGGTTCAAACTGCTCACAGAGATACAACGCAGGTTCCTCTGACAAAAATTCCAGCTGTGAAGGAATCACTGATTTGGGCTCAGTCTCAAGGTCTCCATGTCATCCAGCCAGTCGCTGAGTGACCACCTCACGATACATGATGGAAATGTAAATGAAGAGCAGCAGGATGACAAAGAGATCATCCATGAAGCCTAACAGCCCGAAGAGGGCCTCGGGGACAAAGTCCAGCGGGGACACCAGGTAGGTCAGCGCCCCCATCAGGCACAGCAGGATGCGGATACGGAACATCCAGAAGAGCCCACCCACGGAGAACATCTCCCTGAAGGCGTGCCGGAGCAAGGTGGGCACATCACGCAGGCGGTCCATCAGCTGGGGGGGGAAAGCGGCGTCACACACCAGCAAGCTCGATCACAATAGTATCAGGGGACCTTACAACCCCCCTCTCCCAGGGCCAGGTCAGAATATCTTTCGAGCAATGCTCCCAGGATTAAAAAAGTATATTTCAAGATGCAGAGTGCTGGTGTGCATGGAAGAGACTGAGCTGTCTGAAATGCTCTTACAGTGGGTAACCGCAGGGCAAACAAAGATTACGAGGATGAGAAACTTTATCCAGATTATTACTACTTTATTATTGATAAATACCAACCTGCACATTACACGAACAACCCAATTCTGCTGATATCATTATCAACTTTTAAAAAGAGAATCATCACTATACCATCATCTTAGGCTTAGCAGGAAAAAGGGCACACAGTACTATCTGCACACTCACAGATCTGGGCTGGCCCGAAAATCTACGGTTGTAATCATTGATGTCCTCCAAGATCCGGCCTGGATCCGGCTGACCCTCCGGAACCTGAGTGGGCTGGCTATCATGTCGGAAGAGGGGGAACAGCAGGGTGACCTGTCTCCAAATGGGAAAGCTCCATCAGCAGGAAAGTTGACTCCCACACGGTAAAGAATTTCTGCACCGGGATCAGTTCATTAGAGTCACCAAAGGGACACACATTAGCTCTGAAGTGTGAGGTATCACATTGACTCAGAACTGCACGGAAAACGCGATCCTCACCGTTTGTCTGCAGATGGGACAATTAATGGCACCTAGCCAGGATCCGTACTGCCAATATGCAATAATGCAAGAACCTCAAAGAAGATAGGAAAATGAACAGAAATGTGCCTCTCTGAAAACTAGCAGACAAAACAGACAGAAAACAGGAAATAATATATATATATCCACCAGGCAGTACTGGTGGCCCAGCCTTGACTTTAAGAGGCTTTTAGGAAGCACTTAAGAGAGCCCCCTGAGAGTAGGTCTTTAAAATCGAGCTAAAGTTACTGATGTCAGGGGAATAAGGCAAAAGCAGCCCGTGCTGTAAGTACCTACCACAGAAAAGATGGCCACAGTTTGTTTCCACAGGCAGCGAGGCTTGCTGCAGGCAGACGGGACACGACATGTCCATGTAGAATGCCTGCCGAGGCTCTGTGGGCGTGTCCTGGGACAGGGGGATGCACAGATAACCGTGCTTTTTAGGTATTCACTCCGAGGTGTGGTCAGCTCTGCCACCTCACCTTCTCTACTGTCTTGTGCTATATGACCATAACGACAGCCTAGCTCTATTTCATTCAGCCCTTGTTGGAGCGGCATCTTTTCATATATTTTGAAGGACTGCCTTTTAACCTTCCCCTTCTTTTTATGTATGTATTTTGTTTATCCACCCTTTTGTTTATGCCCCCCCCCCCACTTTCCTGCCTCCAGGGTCCGTTCTTGAGAAGACCAAGCTCTCAATCATTTTTTTTTCTTTTACTTATTACATGACTGAAAGGCTAAATTAACAACAGAAGAATTCATATTCTACAAACTACTTTTACATGTGTCGTACCTGGTCTGACTGAAGATGCTGACGTACGGCTTGCACATGCTCCTGGTTCTCTGGGTGGATGTTCTGCTCGGTTCTGAAATATAAACAAATCAGCTGACACAGCCCCTTCGATTTCCTGCTCCAGCTAATAACCTGATCTCTGGCCTTACACTGACTGGCAGGCTGACAGTACTTCAAAACAAGTTGTCAATTGTTTTTTAATGTCAGAGGTTTACAGTGACAATCATTCATTGGGGGGTACAGCGTGTGGCTCAGTGGGCTAAGCCTCTGTGCCTTTGATCAGAAGATCGCTGGATTATGCCCAGCCTCGGCACATCTGGGGGGTCCTTGAGCAAGACCCTTAACCCCCAGCTCCCTGGACGCTGCTATGGGTGGGTGCCTTTTGCAGCCAGCTTGCGCTCACCTACAGAGAGCAAGTCGGGGGAGGCATAAAAGGGAATGTCAATTATATTATCTAATTATTATTCACCTTATTACTAAAGACATACGACTTACTACAGACAAACCACAAAACACAAGTGATTGTATCAAGAGGCTCACAGTATTAGTGTGAAATGGGACAATGCAACGGCAGACCCTGAATGGAGCGGCTATCAGCTCGATTAATTACCTGCACACAAGGGTCACGAGTCCACCCAGAAAAGCAACGGATAAAACGACTACAGCGAGGACAGAGTCACTAACGCCTTCTATAAGGGAGTCCTCGGCGTTTACGGGATTCACGTCCTCCATCACATGCGATCATAACCTGCAAAACTGGACAATTAATGTGAAGGAAATACATTAAATTAGTCAGTATCGGCAACGTTGCAGATGCATACACGCTCTTGTTATGGTCCAGACTGAGGGAAGTACCTATATTAGCTGTGAGACCACCCGCCGCAATAACAGGCACGTTAACACCAGATCCTGCTGGTCCTGACCTGTTATCCACTTATTAATACGGAAGCATGCTATTAGTGATTGGAATGCCTTCAATTAGTTTGGAAAACCGACTGTCATCAAAACAGTCAAATTGCTTTTACATTCATTTAGCCAAGCCTAAATACCCAATCTATCTTACATAGAGCTAAAAGTTTATATATTTATGAATATTATACATACTTGTATCTAAATCAAAAGTGCACATTGCACTCGCCACATTTGTTCAATTGCATATACATACTGTACAGCGGTTTAGGAAGGATCGGCTTGTGGCCGAATACTTCATAATCGGGGGCTTTCCGGGCCTAACGCCACATAAAGCCGGCGTCTTCTACTAACTTCGCACTCAATCAGCTCTTGTTTTCGTGTTCATAGTAAAGCGTGTCAGAGAAACACTGTGGTCTCCAGATTTAAGTCTGACCGTGCCTGGCTGCGGTAGAGTCATGCCGTCCCTTCCGCAGGTAGCCGAACCCAGACACTCTCCATCGGGGGCCTCGCCTCGACTCGCTGCTGTCTCACGTTACTGCCTGTCGTGTCCAAAAATGGCTTCGAATCGATTGCTTCAGGTCGGCACATTTCATTAAAAACATAGACAAATATTCACTTAACACATACGGCTCACGGAGCTGGCCGCCGAATTTTGTGCTCCCCGCTCGCAGCAGGCTGGGGTGACCGCGGCTGTGCTGGGTGGCAGCCGAAGGACCCCTGTATCCTGGGGAAGGAGAGCGACGCAGAAACCGGTGGGGTGGCATTCTTCTCTCCGTTTCAAAATATTAATCGATATAATCAGAGACAGCCTGTTTCTTAAAGACTAGGACGTTGAACTGTCTGGGTGAGGCATTTCTGGAGATGAACTGAACTTCGAAGCTGTGTCTGTAGACCCCGGAGTACCAAGCCCGCCACCTCGCCTTTTTGTCAGCCTGTTTTTACTTTACCTGGCGGATAAAGTCGCCGAGCTAGTATCGAGTTAGCGGTGAGCTAACGACGAACTAGCATCGAGCTATCGCTGAGCTAACGACGAGCTCGCATCCGGCTAGCATCTGGCTAATAGGCTACACATCCTGTGGGTTAAACCGTCCACCATGAGCGCCCTGGAGTCCGTGGATCGGGTGGAGCTCTGCGAGAGCCTTTTAACATGGGTAAACATCGCCGTGTCCTTACTTCTCCTTCACGTGTGTGTCATTCGGCCCGGCTTATGATTTGTATTGGGGGGATCAGGCTGCACTCATCACCGGGGGAACTGCGTTTCCCCCTTCATCAATAGATGAACGTAACCGGAGAACCGGGCGGCTAATCGCTGCTACTCAGCTAGCGGCTGATCCGCCAGACTGTGGGCAGGGCTGCTTTGGGGCTTCGCCCGTTCCCCTTATTTCCTCTGTCTGTCGATCTGTTTTTCCATAACTATTCGGCTGGAGACCAGCGCGCTGTATCGAGGTTAGCTGGGGTAAAGCTCACCGGCCGGCAAATGAAGGAGACGCCCTCGGCTGGTGCATTTTGTGATGAATACTGAAAGTTAACAGCATTTGTGTAATTATAACGTGAGTGCAAGAAAATTATAGCTTTGGTGTCACACTGACAAGGGTTCACTTATTACCGCCGTTCTGGGGCCCATGACATGTCATCCGGTTCTGCCACCTTCTATCCCTCTGTCTGCCACTTACCATCCCCCTGTCTGTCAGCTTCTGCCCTCCATCTGCCACTTTCTATCCCTCTGTCTGTGTCTGTCTGTCGCTTTCTCTCCCCCTGTCTGTCTGTCTGTCACCTTCCTTCTCCCTGTCTGTCCCCCTGTCTGTCTGTGTCACCTTCTGTCCCCCTGTCTGTCTGTGTCACCTTCTGTCCCCCTGTCTGTCTGTGTCACCTTCTGTCCCCCTGTATGTCTCTGTCACCTTCTGTCCCCCTGTCTGTCACCTTCTGTCCCCCTTGTCCCTGTGTTTGACACCTTTTATTCCCCTGTTTATGTGTCTGCCACCTTCCCCTCACCTGTCCGTCTCTTAATTACCTTCTGTAGTGTGTCAGGTGCCTGTCTTCTATTCTGCCTGTCTCTCTGTGTTTGTCTGTGTGTTGCCAGTTGTGTGTCCAATTTTCCTGCTACATCTGCTCTGCCAGCTATATAAGGATAGCTCTCTCTGTGAAAATGTCTGTGCTGTGTCTTTCATTCCATCACTATTGTAAGTCCTACATTTCATGCATAGGAGATGGTTCTCTGTGCAAAAACCTGTAAATGCCTATTAAATTTAAAAAATCCTAGATTTCAAATTATTCTCTTTTTGTAACATGGGTAAGCTAAATTTACTTGAAACCAGCGAAACTCACTAGAAAATCTATTTATAAACCAGGCAAATCGATCCACTCAGGAGGAATACAGATCAGTCCAGAATGCATTTGGCATTGGCGAGGAAGTACAGCTGTAGCTCTAGCTACAAGCCTGCTGATATTTTCTGATCTGAAATTTTAGGACACACACTGTGAGCCATTTGTCACACACTCACAGTCAGTGACATGACAACCTATTGGTCATGCTGATGTCAGGACACGTGTGCAATCAACACCAAAGACTCCCCAGTCTTTTTAAGACCTAAGGAGGTGTCTAGCTTCTCACTGGTGCTGCTGGTTTTTGTCTGTGGGTCATAAACATTATACAGTCTTGACAGCCCACTTGGCACTACTTCATGTATAATTTTCCATTAGTCTTCCACAAGGGGTAAAAACAGAACTAACTGCCAAATGTTATTCAGTGCAGCAATTAGCCCAAAACAGCCATATTCTTAATGTAGTTTAACATAATCGCTCAAAATTCCTTTCACTGAAGGTTGTTCCACTTTTAAAGGTATATGTGTCTTACATAATGCTTTTCGAAAGGTGCATGTTTCACTTGGTGTAACTATACCAAACTGGAAAAGATACGGTAATTTGTGGCGCGGACACGTGTCCGGAAGCGGAAGGAGGGCTGGCTGGCTGGCTTGGCAGCGTTTCCCGCTGATGTGAGCTGGGCTGAGCCCCAGCTTCGGAGCATGCTGTCCTCCTCCAGCTGTCCGCTTTATATCAGGACTGTCATTTAGCTGGCTGTTGCGGGAAGCATGGGCGCCTGCGCGATTTGAGGAGGCCGCTGACTACCCCGTGCTGTGTTTTTTTTTTCTTTCTCTCCCTTTTGCACTGTATGTAAACAGCTCTCCGCCAGGAATTAAAGCAGGATCATTTGAGGTCCCTGCTTGTTGAGAGGCAGCCGCACATCACGCGTGTGTGACATCTCTGATTACAGCAGGACCTGCAACTGAGGAGCATCAGCTCTGTGGCACGTGTAATGTCTTAGAAAGGGATGTAGAGGAGCCCCTGGCCGTGGCCGGCCAAGCATCCTTCCTGGCATCTTTGACAGTAACAGTTCCATAACAACTTCTCAGATCTTCAACTGACTTAGGCTTCCATCTTTGCTAATTTAAATTTTAATTAAATTGGTTATTTAATCATCATCTGTACCCCCGTCCTTTTTATACTTGAAAGTTGTTACTAGCATGAAACAAAGCAACTGTAGATATGATGTGATTTAAGTATTGAAAAACTAAATTATTATTGGTGATTAAAGTATTGAAAAAACTATTTAAAAATAAAAGTAGAAATACTGTGTCACATGGTGTGTGAAGGCTTCCGTTTCATTCCAGGATGCAGTGCTGGCCTTAATGTTTAACTTGAGTACTTGGTAAAAGGTTTTATCTGCTCATCTCGTGTACAAGGGTAACACTACTATCTAACAATCAGTGGTGTGTATGGTATGTGAAATGCGTCTTCCGTGGAGCCGTATCATTTCTAAGCACTGATGTGTTGGTGTGCTTCTGCAGGCCCAATGCCAGTGACATCTACAGCACCATTAATGGGCAGCCTAGTGTCAGTTCTCCTCCAGCCAGGTGGATCGCAGGGTGCCTGGTTACCTAGTTTGTTTTAAACAGGCTTCCTGTCCGGTGTTTATCCCGAATACTGCTATAAAACTGGTGGTTTTTGATGGGGAAACTTGACTAGATACATGGGTGATCCCCCCCCCTTGTTTAGCAGTATGAACAGCACTGTAACAATAAGCATTCCAGCTCTGGAGTAAGACACAGATGGATCCTGTAAGCTTGCCACATCTGAGGACATAAGACTGGGTCACTGGGCTAATACAGGCCTTTAGAGGAACCTTAAACTTGTTACAGCTGTTTTTCTGCTTCATCCCCAAAGATACAGACATTTGGAGTGGAAACTCCCTGCAAGATCGTGGCAGACCTTACAAGCGGGCTGGTGATGGCTCAGGTGCTGCAAAAGATGTAAGTATGGCGCCCCATGTCTGTTCAGTGCCTGATAACACTTCTTCCGGAAGTGGCTCCGTGCGTGTCTGTATCTGAGTATCTCTGTGCGATCCTCTGAGTAATCAACGTTGTGTGAGGTGTGAAACATGCACATGCATTACCTTTCAGCTAAACCGTGAAGCTGACGCATCAGAACCAGGTCCCATGTCACCGTACAGTGGGACTGGACCATCCCAGGCTTCTAAAATGGCTTCATATCAATTACCCCCGTGGTTCTCAGTCTGACTCCATGCGACTTTAACAATCTTTGGGTTTCGCTCATTTATGCAAGGTGCTGTATAGGGCATAGCAGGCTGACTCGCATGTTTTTACTTACAGGTGAAGGTCTACCAGTATGTCTTGCAGGCAAAAATCTGTTAAACACATTTTGTTGTATTGCCATTCTTTTAAATGCCTTTAGGCAAAGACATAACTTTACTGAGTCTTTAAAAGAGGTTTTAGTAACGTTTCTTTAGACTTTTTATCAAAAGATAATCTTAAGAATTTTATTTAGGATGTTTATCATGTTTATTTATGAAGTTTTTACTTTTTGGGTCATTTAATTTGTAGTAATATTCCTGTAGTTTTGCGATGAATAAAACCTCAGTTGGCTGCTTGGCATTAAAAGTCAGCATAACTAGCAACTGGCTTCGTGTGAGATGAAACTGTTATTGTTTCTTTGTGAACTTTCTATTTTAGAGACTGTGTGTATTTTAACGACGCTTGGCTCAGTCGCATCAAAACAGATGTGGGCGACAACTGGAGGCTAAAGGTGAGCTAATTAGCATGAAGGTGCCGTTGTGTTTATTTGTTTAGAATGATGCCTTGGTGCTGTTATAATGAGTAACAGCAAGCGCATGAGAAAACCGGAATGAACAAACGTTTCCATAGCATCTTTCATGGAGCATCCTGAAAATTAAACTAGACAAAAACATGGTCGTGTGAGCATCGTACACCAAACGCAGGCAGCGCAGGGCTGAACGACCAGCTTGTGAGCCTGCTGTCCAAGCCTTTCCTGCTTCAGTAACCCACTCAGATGCATTTTTCAATCTGCTCAGAAAAGAACGTAGCCTTTAGGAGTTTGAATATGAAAAGGCTTTGATGGCTTCTAACAGTTTCTAATTAACCTTTTAACAACCCCAGTGGAATCGGCTTGTGGTTTTGTGGTTGACATCACTGCACTTTCACAGAAACTGTCACAAATATTCTTCTAATGCATTGCTTCTGTCTTTTAGATCAGCAATTTAAAGAAAATTTTAAAAGGGATTTTGGATTATAATCATGAGGTAAGCAGACAGTTGCGCATTAGGAGTGATGACATCTGTACTGCTGCTGTTATGCACATGGAATTATTTGTGCAGAATGCTGAGTAAACTTATGGTGAAAGTATGAAACCTAAGAGCCAGAGCATGTGAACTAAAGCTCCAGCTAGCTAAGACTCGTGTGACGTGAGGCTCTCATGCAGTGTATATCTGGGTGAGCTTTGGTGAACCTGCTGGATCAGACCTATCCAGCTGTTTGTGAACCAGAGATGTTTTAATTGAGCAGACTGTATGATCTTTGTTGAATTATTACCAGAACTATTTGGGCTGAGAATTAAGTAGCAAATAACATGTAGCTTCAACTTGCTTACAGTGATCGTAAACTGCTGTGAAAATCATTACTTACAATTAAGATGTATTTCATATTAAAAATCCATAGTATCTAAAAGCTTTTCTGTGTGTGTGTAGATCCTGGGCCAGCAGATCAATGACTTCACCCTTCCAGATGTTAACCTGGTTGGAGAACATTCTGATGCAGCTGAGCTGGGCCGAATGCTGCAGCTTATTCTTGGATGTGCGGTTAATTGCGAGCAGAAACAAGGTTTGTTTGTGACGTTGGCCCTCTGTGATTCAGAGTGGACCTTCTGAATCTGTTCAAGTGCTGGACACCAGTGTCGATCAAAAGCTGCCTGCATTCCCTCTGCCATTGCCCAGTGCCATTAAAGACAATCATCTGTTTCCCGAGCTTCTAGATTCCCTAGCTGTGAATCGGATTACGTAATAGTATTGACTGTGGCCTGCTGATTTGGGCTGAAGTTTGAGGACTAAGGAGGTGTGATAGGAAGGTTTCTATGTGAGCCTCTTGTTCTTGCATGGGTCATATTGTAACTCATCATGTACATTTACAGAATACATTCAGACTATAATGATGATGGAGGAGTCCGTGCAACATGTGGTCATGACAGCTATTCAGGAGGTATGGAGTCCGTGCCCCCGGCGCTCATGTTGAACGCATGTATTTCATCACGTGGATCCCAGAAAGGTTAAATCATCTGCCTTCTTTCTTAGCTGATGAGCAAAGAGACGCCAGTAACGATGGGGAATGACTCGTACGTTGACCTTGACCGACAAGTAAGTAATTAACGTTCTTCTCCTGACAATTACGTAGTTTCTTTTTGCAGCTGTAATGTGGGGGGGGGGGGGTCTGTGTTCATGGCTGCCAGAGACCGTCTTTGTCATTGCATAAGGTCACCTCTGAAACCATTTTCCTTCAGCTGAAGAAGACGATGGAGGAGCTCAGTGATGCCCAGGCAGCCAAGGAAGAGATCGCCCAGCGGTGCCACGAGCTCGACATGCAGGTATGCCCCACGGGCTTCTCGGTGTGAGCCCCTCTGCTCTTTGAGGGATGTAGTGACTTCCAGCACTCATGCCTCACATTACTGGGTTTTGAAAGGGCCAGAGTTTGCACACCAGTTGCCTTTCGTAGGGTTCCCTTCTGGAGTACCACAGGTCCACTGAGGCAGTTTAATTTGCTGTGATGTCTCATTCAAAACCCAAATGAGTAGCTTGTGGTTCTCATAAATTTATTCTAAATGAGCAGATTGTGGTTCTCATAAATTTATGTCAAGTAAAAGAAATATGGCCTCTGTGGGCATGTTGAATTTCTGTAAATGCTCTCTACTGTAGACATTTACCTCCAGGCATCTGAACCCGCTAGCCTGTATGAAGTCAGCCTGGGCCGGGGTTTTACGAAAGCTCCCCAGCAACACAGCCCACCTGATGCTGCTATATAGCACTGATTCTGTCAATGTGAGCCTTTGGACACATTAGTCATACAGTTTGCCCATTGTTTTACTCATTTTTAGCGTCAATTTTTATGTGGAGTGGCTCCTCTGTAGTATTTATGGGTTTATTAATCATCAACTATACACACCTGAATTAAAACCCTGAATTGTAGCTGCCTGCCGTTTGGATGCCCTATATCAGTGCAGTGTTCCGGCTGGCCTCTTATTTGGGTTTTATCTGATGAAGATTAGTCCTATTGTTCTGGCCCTGACACTTCCAGGAGTCTCTGTCCAGTATAAGCAGGTAGAGGGGTGGGGGCTACGTGTGCGAGGCTAATTCAGTTGTGTATCATCTCCCCTCGAATCAGTCTGATGCTCATTTCTGTCCATTTTTATTTATTTCTTTGAACTGAATTCAGCTGCATTGTAAAGTTCTTGGCAGAGAAACAGTTTGCTTGAAAACTCTCCAAGCTCACAGATAATTCTCTCATCTCGCCTGCAGGGCCTTCTGCTGGCTATTGACCTGAGGTGCCCCCCTTTTCATTGTGCTCTTTTAGCTGTACTGTGAACCTGTCACTCTTTTCTCCCGCTGTTCTTTGTGTACATGTGACTTCCTGGTTGACAGCTGTGTCCTCTGCTCTGCCTTTCAAGGCATACCTTGTCCAAGAGGAGCGAGATAGACTGAGGTTAGAGTATAATGAACTAGAGGAGAGGGTAAATCCTGATTTTTCTTCTCTCTTGAGTGTTGGCATTTGAAAGCCCTGGATTTTCCACCTGCTTTTAACAGCATCCCAAAGAAATCCAGGCTCTAACTCTGTGTGCACATCGAATGTCCTGTCCAGCTCAGCTGTGTGTCTTGGCTTGCCTCTAATGCCCTCGTGCAGCCTTCTAACGCCAATGTCCGTCATGCAGCCACACGGGGTGAGGGAGCCTGGGCGGCTTATTGTGAAATCCCCCCCCCAAACAGATGGCCTTTAACATGCTAATCAATTAATCAATACGGTGTAATCAGTAACAATTTCTTGCTTTAACATTATCACTTATATATTATCATACAATTTCTAGTTGACCCTCATTTTTCTATACAGAGCTGAAATGTCGTCCTCCCCCCCCACCCCATAAGGTTTCAAATGACCCTCACAACCATGTGCCTACCAGATGCCCTACCCAGGAGTGTGTTGCTCAGCAGGCACAGGTCACACAATGACCTAAAATACGTAATTCTCCATGGTCATTTCTAGGATTTGATAGTCTTGACATTTCAGTATATTTTGGCATCTAATAATTTCCATATTAATGCCGATGATTCACTTTGCAATTTGTCTCCCTGCTCTAAAATGTCATCCATATGGCTCAGAACTGTTAAATGGTCATGAGTGCCGGGGGGGCTGACGGTTGTCAGTTCAAATCCCATTATGAGGTCTGCTGCTACACCCCAGAGCAGGATGCTTCTCATGATCCGCGGTGCTGAAGCCATCACCTGATTATTAAACCGACCCAAAACAACACTGGTTATTTACAAAATCTTATACAAGTAATTTTAAAATGAATGGATAGAGTTGTGTGGCTAATCGCTGAAATTTTCCAAAGCTATCATTTTCTCTTTGGGCTTTTGGTTTATGATCTTTGGAAATGTATACGCAGCACAGTGAAAATGCAGGTATTAAGAAGGTTCCAGCAATCCTAGCCAGCAACTATCAAATTTCTGGACTAGACCTGAATGAATAGACATCAATGTGGAATTCAGTCATCACTTTGTACTATGCGAGAGCTTTAGGAATCCAGCCATTTAGGAATCACTGTATTTTGGGAGGGCTTTAGGAGGGTAGCCAATAGGGAGTTGTAGCTGTGGTGCCTCAGTTTCTTCCAGGAGTTCTGGCGACTTAACGTTCCTGAAGGACTTGTCTTACCTGAAAACTTAAAGGATCAGTATTATCCAAAAGGCCAAAACCATATCTCTCTTGGGTGCTGGCACCATTAATGTCTACTAATAATTCATAGACAGTAAAAATCATAACGTGAAGGTCAAGGTATATACTTTAAGTCATTAACTTATAAGGCAAGCTTGAAATCAAGGAAATTAGCTTGTATATTCAGCAGGATATTCCTTTGGTAAAATTTTTATGACATGCAGCAGTTAGAAAGGTACATTCTTTATCAGTTTTTCTGAAACACTTTGGCTCTTCTGTAGGGCTGTGTGTCGGTGGCTTGTAGCACAGGCACAGGGCAGACCTGCTGCCTTTCCACAGAGATGTGCTGTCAGACAAATGTCTTTGCTGCCATGCTGCCTTGTGTGGATGCTTCTGGTACTCCACTCTATCTCTGTCCATCACATACAGCAGCCACCTGAACTGCATGATGTCATGTAGGCACTAAAACTCTTTGAACTGTCACGTTTTCCATTGTTGTGTGTGACTTGTGTGTTTTAGATAACCAGTATTTCTAAATATATAATGGGGAGCAAGCTTCCTTTTGTAATGGTAAATTAGGACTCGAGCCATTTGGCAAACAGTATCATATGATTTGTTTAGCCTTTAAAAGGAAGATTAGAGCAAACTTCAGATGCATTTCTCAGCATATCTTGATTGGTGGGATGAACGCTTGAGGTGCATGGTGGCGTCCTCAACAGTGAGGTGTTCCTACCTGTAGGTGGCAGCACTGCAGGAAGAGAAAGGCAGTCTGCTGGCAGAGAATCAGGTCCTCATGGAGCGGCTGAATCAGTCAGACTCCATTGAGGACCTCAACAGTCCTGCAGGGAGGAGGCACCTGCAGCTGCAGACGCAGCTGGAACAGCTCCAAGAGGAGACCTTCAGGTAAGCTGTCCTGGCCTTAGGGAAGGTGGCATGGTAAGAGTCTCAGACTGCTCCTGAATACACCAAGCGAGGTGGGTATTTCTGACTTTCAGGTTGGAAGCAGCAAAGGATGACTACAGGATACGCTGTGAGGAGCTGGAGAAGGAGATTCTGGAGCTCCGGGGACAGAATGAGGATCTTACGTCTTTGGCAGATGAAGCTCAGTCCTTGAAGGATGAAATAGACGTTCTTCGGTGAGACATGTCTGTGTGAATGATGAAGGCATGGAGCAGAGACCAGGCAGTCTAGCAAACCACACAGAACTCAGTCTTTTAATTCCTTCAGGTGCACATTTAATTCACTCAGGTATAAATTTGATCGTTTGTTTCCCTAGGTGAGAGCTGTCTTACTTAGGGTGTGTTTTTGTAACAGGCATTCTTCAGACAAAGTCTCCAAGCTGGAAGGCATAGTTGACTCGTACAAAAAGAAGTTGGAAGACCTGGGGGATTTGAGAAGACAGGTGAAGCTCCTGGAGGAGAAGAACACCATGTACATGCAGAACACGGTCAGCTTGGAGGAGGAGCTCCGGAAGGCCAACTCCGTTCGGGGACAGCTGGAGACCTACAAGAGACAGGTACTCAGTCACTCAATCAGCCAGCTGGCAGCACAGCATGTTCACAGATGGATGAACTGGATGGGTCTGTAGGAGGGGATAAGTATGCAGAGCATAGCATGTGGGTAGCTGGTGTGGAGACAGGCAGGACCAGTCACTCGCTGAAGGGTGACGCACAGCATGTCCGTTTGGTGGCACTTTGAGCCGTCTGTCCACGAGTGCTGCTGTGAACCGTGTGTTTTCTCTGCCCGTACAGATGGTGGAGCTGCAGAACAGACTGTCAGAGGAGTCCAAGAAAGCTGACAAGATGGAGTTTGAGTACAAGCGCCTGAAGGAGAAAGTGGACTCCCTTCAGAAGGAGAAAGACGTAATGTTTCCGGTTGTTATTGGTTACTGGATTAGCATGGGGTCATGTAACTAAGCACTGGGGCTGACCGTTCATGTGCTTCAGTCAATTTGAATTTGACCGTTTCGGTGTAGATTAGCCCTGTCCCTTCCACTATGGTGTTTAGGACCCCCTTTCCAAGGGCAGCAGTATTCCAAACCCACTTCGGTCACACCCCTGAAGGACTGAAGTTTTGACTGTTGTTTCTATACTCAGCGTCTTCGGACAGAGAGGGACTCCCTGAAGGACACCATCGAAGAGCTACGCTGCATTCAGGCACAGGAGGGCCAGCTGACCGCAGGTATTTCCTCATTGTCTCCTGCATCTCTCTCGATCACGTGCTGCGATTCATCCTGAATTAAGTAAAGTCACAGCCATGTGATCACTGCATGACCGCTTCCTAGTGTTTGCTTCAGTCGGAATGTCATGAATGACGTTTAACTTGATTCACAAGGGAAAATGCTGGGATTCTTATTTTTGGGCCTGTGAGACAGAGGAGATTATTGGCTGGTTGGATCTGTAACTTGTGGGGACTAGGGTTAGAAGCTGGGCATGGATCACAAGGACCTCCTTGTTCAATACACTCAGAATATCAGTTCTGGTTTGTTCTTCATGTTTCGCGTATCCGTTTCCCCTTAGGTCTGGTCCCCTTGGTCAGCAGTGAGGCATCAGACTCTCTGGCAGCAGAAATCGTCACACCTGAAATCCGGTATGAATCACATATATCCTGAGTAGGAGTCATATTGAGTCAACTCCATCATAAATCGCAATGGGCTCCTTAATGGGAACACCTTAGGGTGGGAGTTTACATCGGTAAACCCTGCTGTCCTGTCTGCCTTAAAGTGAGCGACTCATCAGACTACAACACGAGAACAAGATGCTGAAGCTGAATCAAGAGGGCTCTGACAATGAGAAGATCGCCCTGCTGCAGAGCCTGCTGGAAGACGCCAACAGCAGGAAGAACGAGTTGGAGACTGAGAACAGGTGGATCCCCGGGCCGAAGCCGCCCTGCCCATGGCCATGGGGGCTGTCAGGGCCGCAGGGCTCACTGACGATCTGTCTCCTCTCAGGCTTGTCAACCAGCGGCTTTTGGAGGGACAGTCTCAGGTGGAGGAGCTGCAGAAAACGCTCCAGGAGCAGGGCTCTGCAGCAAGTGACGTGAGTGTTAACATGCTACATGAAGTGCGCTGTTGATGTTCATGTTTGGAACATGACACCCGCACTTCTGTCCTGTCCATCTGTTATTCCATCCTTCTGTCAGTTAATCCCTGCATCCGTTCATCCTTGCTTATGCTTTATTTATGGAGGGTTACAGATCATCAGTGGGTGAATTCTTCGGATCTCCCTTATTTGCGAAGTAGAGTAGCTGTTCGCCCATCTTTCTCGCCTGAACATTAGCCTTCTGGACATCTCTGTACGTACATAGCAGATGTCTAAGGGGATTGCTGGATTAGGGTTCTTAAGACCCAGGTCGGCATGGTGTCACATCTCTGAAGAGGTCAGCCCAGTGAGAGCAATAAGACTCAGAACCCTTTTGTTCATGCCTGCCTTTTGTATATTGAGTATGATGTTGTCAGTTTCACTGTCCACGATCTGCCAATTCCACACTGGACGGTGGTTGTTCCTAATCTGCTCCCCTCATTTTTATGATCTCTTCTTTATTGTTCCTTGTTGCTGTTGGTTGTTCTACACTGGAAGTGGATAAACGCAGAGGACGTCAAGCAGTAATAGGATTGTGCTACTATGAGCTTCAGGTTTCCATCCTGGATGGGTAGGACACAGACTCGCCCATCCAGGAGTTCAGCAGGGTGTGGATTATGGTTTATTCTGTTGAGTCCCAGGTGTATTCATAGACAGAGAGACATATCTCTAAGGTGGTCTGAGTTATGATGTTTTCAGACAGAAGGATAACCCCTTGAATTAAATAAAAATTAATCTGAGGGTTCCTTTGAGTGTTGAGTGTAAACACAGTAAGACCCTTCTGAAAGTCATGAAGCTCAGTGTGTGTCTGGATGAGAACAGGCCTGAATGTGTCATTTACTTACTGTCCTCTCAGTGTTGTATGTATGAAAGGCCCAGGTACAGATTCATCTCCTTTCTTACAGTCCATGATCCTGAAGAAGAAGTATGAGGAGCACTTGTGAGTAGCCTTTCTGTTTTCACCTCCCGCCCAACGGTGCCACCAGCACCAGGTCACGTGATTCCTAAAGTGTGCTTTTCTGGTCATGTGACACAGGGAGAAGCTACAGGAAGTTAGCAGTGAGCTTCAGAAGAAATCTGCTTACATCGAGGACATTGAGTCGAAGTACAGCACAAGCTGTGAGTCTCCCGCAAGCCACAAGGACGGTGGGGTGGGGTTACATACAGGCTGAGCGAAGTCTGTGAGTCACACATGTGTGATGTCTGCTTCAGCCCAGAAAGTGGAGGAGCTGGAGGAAGCCTTGAAAAAGAAGGACGAGGACATGAAACAGATGGAAGAGAGATACAAGAAGTACCTGGAGAAGGCCAAGAGCGTACGTATGATCTCTGGGTGGACCGTCATGGAGTTCCAGACACACTTTGGCTATAGGGAGATACAGGCCTTTTAAGGTCTGGCTGCAACAGAAAAAAAGACATTTTTTTTAAACTAAAGCTTTTGGTGGTTATGTGCATATTGGCCATTTGGTGGCATCCCTGACTCATTCACCACAACCCCTCATGTGTCACACCCTCAGATTTCTGACAGTTTAATTAATATCATAGCTGCTGCTTCTCCCAGCCCGGCCCCTTTGTGCTGCGTGTGCTCATCCGTAGGTGTAGATGCTGAGATTACCCTCTGTTATGGGAAGCAGAGAGCTTTGGAGGCGTCAGAAAATGCCACGTTTGTACGTCGCTCTTTAGTTGTACATTAAGCAGAATTTCCCAGCTGTTGTTTTGTTGTTCCTCCTTCACCAAGTGCATTTGTCGCCTTGTTTTCCCTGAGTGACGAAGCAGGTTCTGTTTAAGCGACCAGGCTGGGAGGCAACAGTACGTCACAGGAGAATTCTACATTTTTATATAAGGTGTGATAGGCTCCGGACACCCCGCGACCCGAAATGGAATGAGCGGTTCTGGAAAATGGGTGGATGGATATATAAGGTGTGCTCTTATTGTGAGGGCTGTTGCAAATTATCAGGCCTTTCAAAAGATGACATTGCAAACATATATAAAGTTTTTCAGACAAGGAGAAGAATGGTCTTATTAATCAAGAATAGTTTTCTTGTCATGGTCCATCTGTCAAAGTAGGTAAACATAAGGTTAACCCAAGGAGGCTTTTATTAACGGTTCCTTATTTTTAATTATATTGCCTTTATATTTCATTATTATTTTTTTTTAAATTAGGTTATTCGAACACTAGATCCCAAACAGAACCAGGGGTCTGCACCAGAGGTCCAGGCGTTGAAGAACCAGTTACAGGAGAAAGAACGGATGCTACATTCCCTAGAGGTGAGTACTGACCCGAATAGTGAAGAACAGCCATATTCATATTCATAAACACACAGGAGCGTACTGCATATTTAAACAGGGCCTGGGGCTGGTCCCCTGGGTGTCCAGGCCCAGGCCCAGGCCCAAAGCCCCAAACTGGCTGTATGAGCCACCTGTTATGAACGTGTCTTAACCTTCTCACAGAAAGAATATGACAAGACCAAAATGCAGCGGGACCAGGAGGAGAAGCTGATTGTGTCTGCCTGGTACAATATGGTAAGTGGAGATGCAGTGGTGTGGGGAGCGAGGGAAGAGCATGGAGACGTGATCATGCTGACAGGGCACACCCAAAATGCTGGCCTTGGGCTCTCTGTGAATATGTGGTGTCTTTCAGACCTGCCATCACCGAACTTTTGTCAGTCCCTAACCTGTATGACCGGCACCCAGAAACTGCTCTTCCTGCGATGGGTGTGCCTGTACTGTCATGCCTGAACGTGTCTCCTGACCACCCCTTTCCAAACACTCCTGCCCTGCTGTCACATTCACTATGGCGTAAGGCACGGAAAGCTGAGTGTGAGCGCCCTCTGTCTGCAGGGGATGGCTCTACAGAAGAAGGCAGCGGAGGACCGGCTGGCCAGCACTGGCTCTGGGCAGTCTTTTCTGGCGCGCCAGCGCCAGGCCACGAGCGGTCGGCGATCGTACCCGGGACACGTGCAGCCCGCCGCAGCCAGGTAGAGCCCAGGAGCTCGGTGGGAGGCTGGGGGGCGCCGTCCCAGCGGCCCAGAAAATGCGCTGTAGCAACGAAGGACCCAGGCCGTGCTACTTAACCTCCGTTCACTGAATACTGTGGGAAACATGTGCGTGCTTTCCGGGATTATATGCCTGCGACAGGTGGTTAAGATCAGGCATCATTCATTTAATATTTTAATCACATTACTTGGTTTATACAAATGTACAGTTGACGCATTTCTAGTTTTTGAAGTTAGAGGTCTAACACAGCAGCCAACTTATGGCTTCTTATGTTCTATCGCCCTATTAACCCGCACATTTTATTAGATGGTTGGCACTGATGAGTTTTCATTCTTTTAGTTACACATATGTGGTGCAATGCATAGTCTGAGCTTCCTCTAACCATTCTGAGCTGCCTAACAGACACAGTGGAGAGCGCTCTGGATACTCGGCGTGATCAGAATGCCTCCGTTTAGTATTTGCTTCCTTGCCATTCTGAATTTACCCATGAATGTTGTCCAGGTTACTTTTCCTGATGGAGTATTATTTGCTTTTTTGAAGTATTATGTACTCATCTTTTGAAAACTGTGCTTAATTATTCACAGTTTAAGTATCACGGTTTTTGTTAAGTCTGCCATATTTTACAGTGCATACAGCAGAGCTTTCCTTTTAGTGCTGCTTTTGTTGAGCACTTCCATTAAGCAGTATTTCTGTGTATATTGCGTTTCACTGCTCCGAGGTCAAACCTGAAGTAGCCCTATCTTTATAGGAGCAGTTTGCTATGAAATAGGTCACCGTCTTTGTTTTTTTCTCCTTTGAACCTGCTTTAGGAGGCAGTTTGAATAATGAGCGATGTCATAGGGGCTTATCTTGCCCTAGTTTGGATTTGTGAATTTCCCACATCTATGCAGTGGTGGTATCAGTGTTATAGAGTAGCCTTATGTCTGTGTGCTGAGCGGTGCTGAATTCGCACAAGCATCCTTCCGGCCCACCTGCTCTCATGATCAGTCTGACTACTATGGTGGGGCTGTCTGCTAGTTGGGAGTGTATCCAGTCACAGAGTGTAACAGCATAGGACCTGGGGATTAAATCTGAGGATTCATCCTGGTCCGGAGCGGTCATGGTCATTGTTGAGGGTGTTGGATCACTGTCCCAATGGATCCCAATCATGGGAAAGGCATAGACTAGATGATCAGATGTACCTGTGTAATACATAGGTCAGATATCTAGTGCTACAGTGTTATTTAGAGGTGTTTAAGGGTGCCTCGACAAACCATTAAACCAGTTTTCTCAAACCAGTCCTCAGGGACACCCAGACGGTCCATGTTTTTGCCCTTTTCCAATTCCCTGGGAGTTGGGAGGGAGCAAAAACATGGCTCGTCTGGGGGTCCCCGAGGACCGGGTTGAGAAACACTGCTTTAAACAGACCTCTAAAGGTCTCCTTAAGGGACATGCTAATGCTACATGCTAATGTTAGAAAATAGGCTAGCAAAGTCTCCAGCAGCTCAAGGTGCCTTATGCTCGCTGGCTGGGTTTTTGGTCACCATCTGCATGCTCTGGGTCCTGCTTACCTTTAAAATCATAGTGCGTTTGACAGTGAGAGAACAGTAATCAGTGGAGAACCTTAGATATATGTCTGGCCTGTATTTTTGTTTGCTACAGTGTAGGTGTGGTTATGCTTGAGAAACGCATTTGTACCGCTGAGGAAACGCAGGGCACGGCTGCAGTCACTCAGACCTTCTCACAAAGGACCCAAACAGCAGGCCTTCTCATGCTGTCCGCCCAGTTACTCCCACGTTGATTTATGAGCAAGCTTCCAATTCGGTGGCTCACTCAGAAAAATCTTGGCTTTTTAGAAATCCTGTTTTCTGAAGTGTCCCCCAGTTGTGTCTGTGTATAGTCAATAGTTGTTTATTTCTGAGGCTTGACTAGTCTCAGGTAACCTTTGATAAAGACATTCAATTCTGAAGACGGATCACTCGGAAAATGACCTTTTACTCCTGAATTGTAGACCTTCGGGAGTGCCCCACCCTCACCATCCAAGGTTCCTGGCCACCTTGCTGTTTTTAAGTGTCCCTTTATGAGTGAGCAGTGTGATTTATTCGGGACTGTCCCACCTAAGCTGTTGTGGAGCTGTCAATGTGCATAACCAGTGGCGGGCTGAATCTGCCTGATACAGCTGGAAACCAGGCTGTTCGCTGTCAGTGGGGTTTCCTGGCCCTGTCAGTCAGTGAGTGGCCTGCTGTTTGTGTGGGTGCTGAACTCAAAAGTGTTAAAAGTGGTCTTCCAATAATATGCACTGACAGCCAGACGGAACCAAAGCCCTACTGCCCTTTTCTGGTGCTCTAAACTCATTTCATGGCCTACTAATACTAGGCACAGGTGTGGCCAATCCAAGTGCAGTTATGGACTCAGTTTGACCACATTTCACAGCTAGTCTGCTTCTTTGAGAATGAGCTGAGCTTGATGAAAACATAACTTAGCCGTTTCAGAAAGCACCATGTAAACACAGCAGAGTCACTTGTAGTCTTTGTGCCATTAATGCTGATGTCCATGCTGTCCCTTTCTTATCGACCCCATTTGCAGCTGTAACTATTCATACCCTCCTGGTCATAGTGGGCAAATTTCTGTTTTGCTCGATGAAGAATGAGTGCTGGTCTAATACTGTTCTTCACCTGGGCGGGATGAATGTGACCATTTTTGATTGACCACTGCCTGTCTTCTCTCTTCTCTGCAGTGACGTGATTGCATGATCCTGGCAGGGTTCGGGCTGCTTGCATGGCTGCTTGCATGACTTTCTTTGGGCTGATCCTGAAAATAACCAATCAGACTAACAGCTCACCCTCACTGCAGTATCCTCAGTGGACAGAGGTCTGCAAGGCCACCTGCTCCACTCAGGGACATTCTTGTCATGCCGCTGAACCTCTGCATTCCAGTCAGGCCACACTGATTCTGTGCAGCCCATCAACACTGATACTGTCCTCTGTCGGTTCCCCAGACTTCCTTTGATGAAATCAGGCTTTATCGCAGCCTTGACTGCTTGTGTTTCGCTCCTGAATTAAAGACTTACCGATGGCAGTCAAGTCATTTTAAGAGTATTCCAGCTGACGGAAACTTTCAAGTGGAGGTTTAACGACCCTCTTAGTGAGACACCTGCCTGTGACGGTCAAGAGATGGACTAATTGGCCCTAACAAGCCTTACGATTACGTTTCAGCTGTGCTCAGAGCATGTTGGTGCGTTCCTCTTTTAACGTTATTTATTTCTGTGAAAGACAAATCCAAAGTGGTAGTGATCCGTAGGAGGTAAGCCTACTTGTTGCTGCTACCCGTGTTTTGTAAACCCTAAGACTAACCAAAATTGGACAGACTTCTTCCTACCTGTACTCTCCGCTTGAATTTATTTGTTATGCATGTCCTGTTGTCCAAGCATATGGAATGATGTTCACTCGGTTGGACGGAGTAAGCGTCATGAGCTGTATGTCCCTCTCTGTTCTGTGCCGTCATTCTTCAGAACCCTGTCCTTTGTATCTCAGCGGCAGTATTCATATCACAGACACCTTCAGTGTTTTTGTTTCGTCTGCTCCTTCGACGGAGACGTTTCGGCGATGTCCTCATCAATAGGCAGTCTGCTCTGTGACATGACCCAGCTATAAGTGCTGCCAGGGCTTGAGTTACCCGCCTTCCTGGTGAATCACTGTAAACTCTTAACAATCGGCCAAAGAAGGGGAGGTGCTGCGGCCTGGCCTGGAGCATCTTGATTCTCCGTTGTCGTTTCTGAAGTGCATTTACCTCAGATGTGCTACAACACACCTCTGCGTCAGTGGTCCTGAAGCAGTAACGCTCACGGCGCCCCCTGCTGCGGCCTGACGCCTTTACTCCTGTCGGCTTCAAATGTGTGTTTTTGTATGGTCAGCAGTTGACAAGCATCTGAATCCAGTTGGGGCAAAATGGTGTCGACACATGGCCACGAACAGAGCAAAGTATGACGTTTACTAACAAACTGTCCCTTTGGGCATGCGAATATCATGGGTCACCATACCGGAATCGAGTTGGCTTTGAGGTCCTTCACCCATCCATGATCAGAGTACGTCAACACGACATAGAACGAGTAGCCTCAACATGAGATGCAGACCATTCAAATATCGATGGTTTTTATTTTTAAATAGATGTTTATAAGTAGCAAATACCTTACATTTGCCAAGTTTTATATTGCTTGTATACAAGGTGTACATACTGTAAGTGAGAGGTGCTGTGGGAGGAGCAGGTCACAGGAGAGACATGACGTGCTTCCTGTCATACGAGAATGTACAGCTGTTCATCCACTTGTAAATAAAGCTTGTACAAAACTTCACTGTGGGGACCTCCTTCTTCATGTGGCACGCTTTCTGCTGGGTGGCACAGTTTGTAAAGTATGTGCAACAAGAGCTACTCCTGGCCTGTGAAGAGATTTCTGCCTGGTTAAAACCTGGTGAGACCACTGGAAGAAGAGGGTGACCGTGGAGTGAGCGATTTACTGATGGCTCTGCTACAAATGCAGGTAAGCCTCCCAAATCTGGGGCCAAGTTGGCTTTTCTCTGAAGTTACTGACCGCCTGATGTGTTAAAGCTACAGAAAGGCGCTTTGATAAGAAACTTTGGAGGCTGGGGAAGAACAGAAATTGAGAAATGGCCAAAATAATTTAAAAGTAGGGCTGTCAATAGATTAAAAAAAAAAATTGAACATTTTGTAATGAATTGATCGTGATTAAAATGAGCTTTTCTTCTTAAGACTAAAGGTTATAATGCATATATAAATGTAAAATCAATCACCAATTAATGTAGAATATTCACAAAGAATGAATGTTTCAGATATTAGTTGGTGATGAAAGACAACTACAAAAAGTCTCTCGCAATCATTTGGATGGTTTATATGGTTGCCCATAATACACTGCACGATGACATTGCTATTCCCGTTAATTATTTTAAATAAATCGCAATGATTACCATTAATTTATACAGGCCTATTTTTTAATCTTACAGGTTCAGCAAACATAATCGAAAATGTTCTCTAAACAATGGACTTTTTTTGGTATTTTAAAAATTTTGTCTTAAAGCAAGGCTTTATTCATGTGGTCAGTAATAAATCTGAGCATATTCAGGAATTCCTGTAGTGTTCATCTGCTTAGGGGATTTGAGTTGATGAGGATTAATGGATCTGCTCCCTTCATCAACATGCAACATGCATGTTTGAAATAATATAGTGGCAGAAGCCATTAAGTCAGACCTGAATCCCTTCATTTTCTAACTTAACTGTAGAATGTAACTCTGCCTCAGCAGCTACTCACATCCCTGTTCGCCATGATGACTTCTGTGACACGTATCTAAGATGCTGAGTGATATTATTTTTATTCTGATACTACTGTTGATTGCAACATAGTTGTGATTGCAGTAAAAATAATCTCTCTTCAGGATGCCAGACAAATATGTGAAAAACTGTGATAACTGCCTAGAAGAGAGAATCCATCATCCTCCACAAGGTAGACAAGGTGTCAATAGCCGGTAGCCAGAGCAGACACCATTTATCACAGGGTTCACTGGGAAGAGGCAGCATAGCCGAGGCCATGAATGTACACTGAGGAATGCTTTGGAAACAGACAGGGTGGACAGAAGGTACAGGGCTCTGGAGCCTGTAGGGGGTGTGCACTTGACGTCACAGAAGTCACTGCGGTTAAACTGACAGAGTGGCAGCGTTAGCATTCATCTTGGATGGAGTGTAAACACATCTAAAATGGGAATGAGCTGTTGCGCGACTGATTGTGAAACCAAGAAATCAGCTGTTTTTACAGACTAAAGAAAACGAAAGAAAAGAGAAGCAAATGAATCGCTGTATGTAGCCCACAGAAACAACTGCAATACAGGTTCTGAAATGTGGGTTTATGGTTATTATATCATGTCGATTATGCTGGATCCTAGGGTAAAGTCATACCTTAAGCTGTTTAGCATCATTTATATTCTGTGTAACTACAGATTTTGTCAACATATATTAAAAAACATCCATGATGATGAGCCTTGTGTTCGACAAAGTCACGAATGGTTAGATAGTGTTAGCTAGCAAAGACAAAGCTCATTTTCCATAAAATAGGCTTCTCTACAAGGCACGTTTACACAGTTATCCAGACAAGTATAAGTTTCTACAAAATATGTTGTCAGGAAACCTGGTCACATATCAATGTCCGTGTTCCACTGGTCCTTTGGTAAGTTGTATGGATCCCTCTCCTTTAAGCAGATAATTGTTTTGCAGTTTTCCTGATTAAAATCACCCATGTTGCAATATATTTTGCCCCTCAGCCCATCTGAGTGGGCGTGATCCAGCAGGAAAGTGACGTCACTGCATACCGTCAATTCCGGTTAAAAGATTCCTCTTAGGAGGCTTCTCTAAATAACAAGTCTGGGAAAGTACAGAGTAACTGCGTACATGTGCAAGCACGTCATCCTCTAACGATCTGGGGGAGTGTCTTTGCATTGCATGGATGCTTCAAGATGGGGGTGTGGTTTTGTCCAGTAAGACCCATAACCCTCCTCCACCTTCAGACAATGGCACATTGATGCTGTTTATGAGACAATACTTCAGAGTGTATTGCAGCCTGATGTGTGGCTGTATTGAGACTAAACCCTTCTGTTTTGTTCAAGACAGTCTGTTCAAAAGCATCTTCCACTACATATTGAACTGTATCCTTACATCCATTTGGGTTTAGTTCTGTAATCAACTTGTAGTGTTCAAGTCAGAGTATAAACATGAGTGCTTGTGTCAGTCTTTCATGAAACAGTTTACAGGAGTCATCTTGGGGGCGGTGCTGTAACCTCACACCTTTTGCTAGGATGTTCAGTTTCAGCCCCCAGCTCAGTGCATCATTGACACACAGTCCCCCTGTTCGCACAGGATTGGGAAAGGTGATTTACGTTGACATTTATATCGAATGAATGTCATAATTGTTTACTGTGCATTTAATGGCATGTCTCCATCATAACCATTAATGTGACTTATTCAGTTCAATTTGATCCATCACAAGTATTATTTTTCTGATCTTCACACCACAGTCGTACAGTGGGAGGTATGCAAAAGAAAGAAGTCTGTATTATTTTACCATATTACGGGTATTTGACTATGGTCAATGTTAGAAAACACCCTAGTTCTTTAGCCTCACTGAATCCATATCTGAGACCAAAATAAACAGGAAAGTGAATGTGGGTGACAGTGAAGATGGACCTACGAGATGATCCAACTCTGCAGTTAGATAGAGAGCTGATTGACTGTGCAGCAGTGTACATCAGATCATTTACAGAAATAATCTGATGTAATCATGTCGAAATGAACACCACGCCAGTCGGCTGCTTCACCCCAGATCCTACTGGCAGGAGAGGTTAAAGGTCCAGACTAGCTGGTCATGAAAAAGCACAGGGAGTTTTACTAGTTTTTCTAGTTTTACAGCAGAATCAGTCTTCCTAGGAATTATGATGTCCCCTAGGGCAATGAATCATCACCACCTAATGGCTGTCAGCTGGGATTTATTTTTCATACTTCTGTAAGGTTGCTGTCTTGCATAGGTAGGCCATACTGTAGAGACTGTTATACCAGAGAGGATGTCACAGGCTGGCCAAGGTAAGGTGAGTATACTTTACTGTGAAGTGTTCTAATCTATCCATCCAGAATGATACCATCTATTCTGAATAAGGGAATGCTCGAATGGGATCCTTCTCTGGTTCATCTGACTCCGAACGCCTGAGTGAGCGAGCAGTCAGCATGTTTGGGGGAGTAGTGTATGCTGAATCATCACTGTGTTCCTCCGTCAGTCATCATCCACATGCCCAATCTCGTCTTTCCCCTCAAACTCCTGTCCTGCATTCTGGAAATGCACAAAGAGTCGCAGGTAAACTCTGGTTACCTTGAAGGGGGCAGACTCATCAAAGTAAATCAGGTTATACGGCTTCCAGCACCAGAAAATTTATCCATACATATATCCATAATATTCTAATTGCTTATCCTCGGCTGGGTGCTGGATCCTTTTCACCCAAGACTGGCTTTGTGCTCTTATCTCAAGGAGGTCGTCAATTAACAACAGTAATAATGTAACAATGAGTGAATAGAATCAGTATTATTATTCTTAGACAGCACTTTGTTTTCCTGATGTGTACAGAAGCGCACGCTACTGCAGATGAATTTGTTGGGGCCAGAACCTGCATCCACAAACCTAATGGGGAGAACGACAGCGTTACACATGCTGGTGCGTGTGGCTTTCTGGTGAATCAGCAGGTGTCAGGTCTGGGTTTGCACCATCTGCGGGTGTCCTGCGTGAGCCTCTGTTCCAGCTCCAGCCCCCCCCCCATACGTAGGCTGCTATTCCCCAGTCATTTACAGTTACTCATCGCAGAGCCATGATTCATGCTAAAGCTGCTACTGGAAGCTTTTGCTGTCTGCAATCTAAATGTGACAGATCTGCTTGGGATTTAGCGGCGAGTGTCTCGGCCGTCTTTGTCAGGCGGCCGGGCAGAGGCCCCTCCCAGCGCTCACGTTTTTCAGCGGCCCCTTCCATGCAGGATGCAGAGAGTGCCTGCGTTTCTCTTGTTTGATCGCATCTTGTTAGAAGATACCGGAGCTGTAATCAGCTGTAACAGAAGACACCATGTAAGTGACCAAAAAAGCAACAATATGAATTAATAATGATAATACTGTAACAAATGGGTTGATATTTAGCCCAGGCCTAAGTCTACGTACCTGAACCAGCCTTGTCACTAGTGCTGCCAGGGATAAGCTGCAGCCGCACCCCATCCCACCCCGCAAACCTCAATAAGTGGCTAAAAGATGGATGGATGGATGGAAGGAAGGAAGGAAAACAGGTTATATTTCAAAAATATATATTAATCCGAAGGATAATAATCTGCATAATACATATTGTCTTTCAACTCTTATATTTATAAAATATGTTACAAGAATGTAGTTCATATACATTCTTCATCCCTTCAATGAGAGAAGTTAGTGTGAAAAATCACATTTAATAATTATTTGTAACAGAGCACAAGATCTCAGAAACCCAGGAACCAGTGAACTTTACCTACTGATGGGTGGAACGATTCAACACCTGGGGCATATCTCACTATTTGTACAACCAAACTGCCACCAGTTTTGTAAGGGATATTTAAGTTCTATCAGTTGTCTAAAATAATTACTGTGGAAGGTTAGCAGTTACCAAGAAGTGGGTAAATGGCAGGTAGATTATGCGAAATAAAACACTTTATCAGCATGATGAGAAGAAGCTGAGAAGAACTGAGAAGCTCTGTGTCCTCGCTGATCATATCAGCGGCTTCAGTCGCAGTTCCCTTTGGAGGAGAAGCCATGTGCTGTGAAGGCAGCCCTGGGTAGTGCAGAGATATTTCATTATGCATCTAAGCCTATTGGGCTGCCGCACAGAGAGGAATGACGCCTGTTAGATACTTTGTTCAAGCTGAGGAGTCTGAAATGTCAACAGAAACTTTTCAGAGTGACACGAGTGTGAGTCAGTCACGGAAAACTGCCGGGGATTTAGCCTGCGTTTGTGACGGTTAATTCGTTTTGACAGTTAGAAATGTTAAGTCCTCCAGGGCTCAGCACACAGTTCCAGCTAAGTAGGTTAAAGAAAACAGCATGGGATCAATTTCAGACTCTGTATGTTCAGTTAATCTGATTTAATACATGCTGCTGTACTTCCAACACTTTTGGTCAAAACGGACAGTATGCAGTGAACGTGCATTGTCCAAATATGTAGATCTTTGAGAAATTATTGGATGTGGAAGAAAACTGCATTTACATAATAATTTTTACTTTTTTTTGTATTTCATAAGCAGGTGAGGGAAACACAATAAGCATTCGGACTGTCTGTCTTGTGAATTTACACCTTTTTCCCTAAAATATCAGATTCATAAATCCTTGGATGTGGATGAAACAGCATTATACTTTTCAGCTTATTATGATCAGTCACATGTTACAACACATTACATTACAACTGAATGTTCATCACATTTATTTCATTTTCACTGACATATATATATTTTATTTTTCACAGAGTCAAAAACAAAACCTTTACATGTAAACTTACAGGTAAGCTGCCTTTTGCAATATTTATGTTTATCTCAATCTTGTGAATAATCCGGCGGTTAAGTTTCATCAGGACAGCAAACAGCTGTTGGGGTAAATTACCCCTACCAAACAAGCAATCTGTTAATCCGTAGATGATGAAACTGCATTCGGAGCTGCCCGCTGCCACAAACGTGCTAGTAATATAATATAGCAAAAGACAACAGCCTTGTTTTTAAAGGCAATTGACTGTCATAGAAAAATATTTTTTAAAATTTGTAACGCAAACAAAAAAATGGTTTCCAAAGACTGAAATAATTGTTACTTCCCACAATACATTTTTCAACTGTATTAAATATTAATATATTATATATATATATATATATATAATTAATATATATAATAGAAATATTAAAAGACCATTAAGTATCAGTCGCTGTGTTACTGGCTCAGATCTAATTTTTCTGGAGATTAATACGTGTTTTGTGATAAAGGCTTTTGAGATTTAATGCTACGAATGAAAAGTTGAGCATCACACCAGCTCCATCCATTCATTTTCTGAAACCAATTGTCCTATTCAGGGTCAAAGGGGGTCTGAACCCTATGGGCACAAGGCAGGGGAAAATCTCAGGATGTGGTGCCAACCCATCTTAGGGTACACTCACACATATAGGCAATTCGGTAACTCCGAATGACCCCAGCATGTTTTTGGACAGTGGCGGAAAACATAGGAGTGCCCAGGGGAAACCCCACGATGACATGGAAGAGAACATGCAAACTCCACACCCATGAAACCATGGCAGAGACTCAAACACTGGTCCCAGCAGGTGTGAGGTAACAGTGCTAACCACTGTGCTACCCTTACACCAACTCCTTTCAGTAAAAAGAAAAACTCATTCATCAATTCTCTTTCCCAAACTGTAATCCCCTTTTTTAAATTGGTGCACATCTTTGCCTGCAGTGCCTTCTCATTCTCCACGCTAAAGTTAGTGCTGCTTTCAAACCCCTGCTTCCACCCTTTGCCACCCTCATTTCAATAAACCCTCCATTTATTTTACTGAGAGTGAATCAAGCAGATTCTGCTCTTGCTTTTGTGAGTGAAAGGGGGGCAAAAAACATCACAGGTCTTGCTGACTTTCTTGTTGCCGTGGTGAACGAACACCAGTATTACAGCGTCAGTCACCTTTCTGAATGGTACCCAGTTAGACCTCATCAGACTGATTACCAAGTTACGTGTTGGTCGGCCTTTGTTTGTGGTTGATTAGCCATTTGCCTGAATAGGGGCACAAAGGCCTTGCCGTTTGTCCATTTGAAATTGTGTATTTGTTTTAAGTTCAAGCAGCAGCTGTAACCAAAGGAGACTTAAAGATTTTAGCTATTTGTGCAGCTGTACGCTTTCAACTTAATACTAAAGGGGAAAATAGCATTGGGACTTTAACCTGTGGTCATACATGAACTTTCTAGGGCAACGAGAGACATGTTAACATATAAAGGGAAATCTGCAGGAATGAGTAGGATGATAACATCTAACAAAAGTAGAGCAGACTTGGCCTGAGGTGGGGTTCAACACTCCAAACATGGCTCTTTGAGATCTGTAGAGCCGTCTGAGTTTATGGAAGGACAAATGAAAATAATTTTGATCAGTTAGACCATAACTGACCCACTAAAATGACCTTTTCTGGCCTGTTTCCATGTAGAGAGTAGAAATCTCAAAAATAAAACTTACTTCTGGTATTAATCAGGATTCAGCATTACACCTGACAGCGGTTTTGAATGATGTGCTGCCTGGTAATTAGAAGGTAAAAGATTTCCTAGAAATCTTTCCTAGGTAAAAGATAATAAGCATACTGTATGTCACCAGTACATTCACCATAATATCATTATTTACGCTCAGCTCTGTGTGAGCTTCTCTGCATCAGTCAAAACAAAGTACATATATTTGTTCAAACAATAAGCAAATAAGCCATACCATACACAGAAATTTGGTTGTAACTAAAGTATCAGTTTCTGCTTTTACTAAATTTAGCATCTTGAGCATGTGATGGTAAGGTTAATATATAAATGTAATGTTTCAAACACATCTGTACCTGACCTGGGGTGGGGTGACTGGGCACTCCTGGGAACTGGGGCACATGGCGTCATGAAGGTACCACAGCCAGGGGCTCAGTCCAGTGGCCTTGCCTTCCAGAGACGAATACTCTCTCAATGAGGGAGGAATGTGGGAAGCCTGCAGAGTTTGGGCCAGGAGCTGTATGTTAGTGAGAAACACCTGCATTCCTGTGGCTCCTACATGAAAAAAGCGGCTTTGGCAATGACTCTGTGTTGGCCTCTAATGGACTTCTTTCACAAACACTTCCAGGTTCAGTGTAAGACAACTCCTTCGTTTCCGGTCTTACTTGTTTGGATGCATTTACAGCCTAAAATGGTTTACACCCTTTGCCTCAACGAGCTACCAAATACAATTGCTAATGATGTCCATCAAATTTCCAAGACGAGCAAAGCATATATATGTATACACACACACACACACACCACCATATGGTATATATTGTATTGTATTGTATTGTATGTATGTGTGTGTGTGTGTGTGTGTGTGTGTGTGTGTGTGTGTGTGTGTGTGTGTGTATGTGTATACATATGTATATATACATATTTGTACATTGTTCACTCTGTAGTAATGCTGCAGCATTCCATATATTCTTCTCACTGCAGAGAGGGAATGAGAATGACATGTACACAGTGCGAGTTAAGCCAGTAACACATCCATTAAGAAATCGAGTGGCTATGCTTAGTGATGTACTCGGCTGCTGTGACACAGAATCCAACACTGATATCAAACTGCATTAAAAAAGCATGTTATTAAGGATTTAAAATTACTGCACAGCTGTGTTTTCACCAACAACTGTTAAATCTGTAATGATATTAGCTTAATCTTTTGAAGCATAAACATACTGCAGGCATACAAACCTGACCTTGAAGGAATATATAATTATTAAAAATTCAGGACAATGTCTCTTTGGGACCAAATCCTAACCTAGAGCAAATAACCTTTAGATTAACTACTGAACACGGAAGTCCCGAGAACGCCGTCCACGGCTGGCATCCCTGGCTATGTGTTGTATTGCTTTTGGCATGTAAACTCGCCTAAAACTTCAAAACACATGACAGGACTTTTCTGCTGCCTGAAGGGGATACCTTCAAAATTCGACTTTTTTGACATTCTTTAGAAATGATATGAAACACTGTTTTTAATCTATGCTGGAGATTTGTGAGAATATGTTTGGTACATTCAGCCAAACGCATCTGCAAGGCTGCCCTCCCTGCAGGACATTTACCTAAGACAATGCAAGAGCAGAGCTGCAAAAATCTGCAGGGACACAACTCACCCAAACAACCACCACTTTACCAGGCTGTGGTCTGGAAAACACTTTGCTGTCTCTCAGTGAGAAATGCCAGGATCAGGAGCAGCTTCTCATAGATATTCCCTCATCTGTGCATCTCACACTTTATTTGATCAGTTTTGCGCAGGACAATGTAACTTTTATGACTATTTATTATATTATCACTTTTAATGTCTTTTTTATGTCTTTCTGCTGTTTTTATGGCAGAGTTGACCACCCTACATTTCACTGCAGCTTATGCTCTGCCTGTATATCTTGCATGTGAAGAAATAAAACCCTTGAATCTTTGAAAAAAATCCTCGAATACCAAAGTAATCCCAAACTTCATGTTCCAAAGAACTTATTGATGTTAATGAGTCCGGTCACACATTTCTTTGGTCTGTCCTTTTGTTTCAAATAACCAGTAAAATTGATAGCAGTCCTAACGATGACATCACCAAACCCGCTGGGCAATTTTCCTAACAGGGTCTGTCAAACTGGCTCTTCACAAACACTGCGGCTGTGTACGGCTAAAATCTGCACCCACACAAACACTAGCTCTCACTCAAATATAAAGAGCAGCCTTATTTTTGCATTTCAGAATGTGCTTGTACAAGTCTTATGGTTATTTAGTTATAAATGTACTCATTTTCTGCTACTCCTGTTATTTAACACTTCAGTTAACAATGTGCAGGGTAGAAACTTGAAACACTGTAGTACTCTAGCTAATAATTTAGTAGCTGTGTCATAGTGTTCACTCTCCAGAAATGAAGACAATTAAATTAAGGATGACAAAGCTCTACAAAGTTTAGAATATTGTTTGTTACACAGTTTAAATGCCTAATTGTGACAGTCAATAATGTAATAACTGTCATTAATGTAACAACTGCTAATAACGTAATATTTTCCATAGTTATTTGATTACTGACTTTTGTTACATTAAAACAGAAAAATTATTACGTTATTAGCAGGTATTACATTAACAGTAAACATTACAATATTGGCTGCTACGCTGATTATAACCATTTCTTCAAAAATCTGATGCACTACATGAAAAATTAGACGACAGTGGGGAAAAAAAAGTATCACTGATCAAAATATGGGGAAATGTCTGAATATATTGTAGCTAATTTCAGGGCCAGCATTCCGCCACAAACAGACCACATGCCGAGAATCACCGCCATTCTTTTTATTGGTGCTACCATCCGTGTTTTAGAATATTGAAACAGTTCTCAACTCAACGAGCAGAATTTACACAGTAGTACACAGCATTTTATAAAGTGTCATTAAACTCTGCTGTTCTTAGTACTGTACAATACCTCACTACTGCTGCAATCCACATCCTTTGTGCAATAGTCCTGTAAACAAACAAATTCTTACAGACTTCATAATACTGCTATTCCAGCTTCAATCATTTTGCATGCTTTCTTAAATTAGATAATTTATCCCAAACCCCATCATTTCCTACTCTTGGTTAAGAGTTAATTAGTTCAACCCAGGATTTGCATAGACCAGTGGTTATGAACTCTGGCTAAGTCAGAACAGCCTTTCATCTTTAAACCTCTTACAGTCTTTGTACTGAGAGGGAAGGGAGACTGTCCTTTGAGACATTCAGCTGAGGGCTTGGCTAGAGTGCTGTGAACCTGTACACTCCTACCCACCAAGAACAGAGTTCAAATCCACATGTGACATTATCCACATCACCTGTGCACACTTTGCTTTGGTCTATAAGGGACCTCTGAATTTCCTGAATGCAGTTCACTACCAACACACCGAAACTGAATCATCCTAGTCTCTTTAGATGCTTACAATTTCCAGTTATGGATTATCAGTAAGCCTGGGATTGGATGACACTTTGTTGACGGTAACGGGAGGGACCCAAAATGGAAATACATGATGTTTTCTGCTGGGTTTCCCCAGGCAACCAAGGCCACTACAAGCCACCCACGGGCTCAGTTCCTTTCAGGACGTCGTAGAGCTCCTTGGGCAAGATAACGTAGCTCTCTCTCATTATGGGCTCTCTGCTGGCTTCCTGCGACTCCTTCATGGCTTTCATCTTCTCCAACTGCCTCTCCTGGCGGCGACACTTCTGCTGGACTGTCTTCAGCTTCTTGCGTAGCTTGTCCAGCTGCTCCTCTAACTGCTCTACTCGTTTCTTCTGCTGCATGGTGTCCTCCACAGTGTAGTTGTGATCACAGGGGATTGACGTGTTTGGCAGCAGCGCTGGGTTCACCACCACCTGCAGCTGGGACTGGGACTGCTCAGCCTCTGGGACGGGAAGCACCAGGGGAAAGGATACCTCTGGGACGTCTGGACCATCCAGAGCTTCTTCCTACCAGATAAAATTGGGGTTTATGTAACTTCGCTATGAGCAATTTGGGGTAAAATTTGGTGCTTCCATATTTCTCAACATTTTTTATTTTCTACAGGACAGCCAAGTTTGTAAAGGAGTAGATTCAATTTGTAGGGTCGCTGGCACAAAGTGCAAGATCCTTTACCTTTTTCTGTGACCTGCTGAAGCAGAAGAGTGATGGAACTGCATTCTCTTTCAGCACCCGGTTGTTACACTCCTGTTTGAAGCAGTCTTTTGTAAAATGCTGTGAACAGATGTTGCTGTACTTTGTTGGCTTGAAGTTGTTCCTTCTCATTGCTGCCACCCATTTTCCACATATAACTGGACGCGCAAGTGGGAATCTATGGTGCGGAAGACTGACCATTACCAAGAGAAAACCAAAATACTTGCATGCCCTTTGTTGGCCGGAGGCCAGCATGCACTCAATTACCTTTATTATTATTCAATTATTATACCATATTTAACAAGAAAAACATCATGGAGTGTGTAAAGTACAAGTATTGTTATTTCAGGTGATAGCATTAACAAGGAAAACAGTAAATGTTACGTGACAGCTACCCACTTCCACTCATGACCCCTTCGAGCTGTCCATAATCCATGGTGATAAAGGTCCTCTTTACCTTTCATTCATTCCAGCTGTGCCTCTTTCTGTTCTAAATCACTACTGCAGTGCAGGGGTGCCAAACTCGAACCCGGACAGCTGAAGGCGTACTCTCTCACCTTATCGCATTTCACAGCATGTAACGTCATATATTTATAATGTAATTCAAATGTGACCTCATTTCAGTGCATGTCACCTCACTTCGCCTCGTGTCACATCATGTCCCTTCGTGTAACTCTAATGTCACCTCACCCAGCCTCATGTAAGCCCCTTTCACCTCACGTCACCCAGCGAAGGGTTTCGCACTCTGCACACATGCTGGCGGCTCCATGGCTCCACGTCGTACGCTTTGCCTTCCTTTCGAAAACGCACGGCGGAACGTCCGGCTGCAGTTCAACTTACTTGTGAAAAGAAATATTTTTGTCCTTATGATATCTGTTTTTACAGCCGTACGCCGAACAGGACTGTACCATGGCTGCAGTAATAACTAAATTATCAACATTCAAATTCGTCCCGTTTATTATGTATTTCTGTTTTTTCACGGGGGGGGATTCTTATCCAGCTTCCAAGATGGCTGCTGCAGCTTCGTTTTTGGTCACATGATATACATTTATAATTTCTATTGGTCAACATCACGAAAGACCCTCCTTATTCCGCTGACGCAAAAACTGTTCTGGGCAAAAGGTCTACACTAGTAGACTAGAAGGGCGCCTACTACGGAGGGAGGTAGTATAGAAAATATACAGGAACTAGAGTTGTAACCGCGTTAACCGCAGACATCCAGGCATGTGGTCGCATGACTATACCCTGTAACATTAAACGGACAGATGAAACTCTCGATGTCTTTAATGTAATCATATTGAGAAAGTAGAGTGTGAGGCTTCATTATACTTTTATACATTATATGTGAAAATCTGTTGCACATATTTATTAAGAAGTATAAAACAGACTGCAAAGGAAAGAATACTTTAATATAATACCCACCAAAATAAACAGAAAGGCAAATAAACAGTTCCTGTCTGCTACATACCTTGTGCAGAAATGGATGATCATTGTGTGGTCTGGATGGTCCTTTCAAAGTGCAAAGCGTCTCAGACAATGTGCTGCAAGGGTATTCCTGTACCAGTGATGCAACCACGTACTCCTTGAAATGGAATATATTTATTTCCAAATGCACCCAAGCTAATTGGAAAATTTAGGAATTATCATATCAACAAATAAATATAAAACTTTTTACCGCCTACGTGTGATTTTAATTGTATTCTCCGTATAATATTTAGGCGTCTAAATCATTCCAAATAGGAACAAATAAATCTTGATAGCCAATAAGGAGTGAAATAATACATTTTGGAAACACCCTATCAGGACTGCCTGCTGTATTTCCCTCCTGTGTCTTAATTGCCAATTGCCCAGCACTGATTTCCCTCATATGTTGCATCTGTGATTTCCTCTTTATATGCAAAGATTTAGGCCATGCCACGCCAGTCTAGCATTTGGTGTTTCACTCCTTGTGGCTGTTCTGTGCTTTCTTCATTAAACCCCATATTCCCGCACCTGCGTCGCTGTCTCCCAGCGTCTCAGGGTGTGAGACTGGGGTTCACCCTGGATGGGATGTGCATCGCCGGACACACACACAGACATACTTCTGGCAATGGAAAGACATCAGTTAGCCCAACGGCACGTCTTTTGCAACTCTTCAAATTATTCATGTGTAATACACAATTCATTAATCATTAGGAATGCATTAATATTTCGAAACGCATGTATGTAAATATGTTGAAATTATGTAAACCATTTTTCTGAAGTGATAAAGTTGTTAAACCTAATTATACATTTATATTCACTTTGAGTAATATTTGTAAAATGTAGGATTGTGTAGTAGCCTACATAAATACTAGGCATAGACAGGAATACCATCAGCACGGTTAGCAAAATACACCTTACATCATATGCAGCTATGTAGTTTCAACTTTAATGTCCCAGAATACCGAGAAATTGAATGCGCTGAGTGAAAGAAATCGGTATTTTTACTTCGTTCGGTATTTTATGCCTACCGTAAAAGGCGCGGGTGTGTGTGACTTTTTTAATCGAGTACGGTAAAGTTTGATTAAATATTCGTGCAAAGGAGACTTGTCATACGTGCGTATCTGTTAGTATTACTATTCATTTAAAATCAAAATCAGGCTGATTCCCGTACGATGCCTGGTCATTTTAATAGGCGCTCTCTCTTTTAGTAGGTGTCTCAGACCGGAATTCCCATCAATTCCGCTTTCTGGATTAGCGCTAGATGAACTTTCACTTTCGCAATGACCCAGGTTCATTCCATGTTTTACTGGAAGTCCTGCTCTTTACAGAAAGCACCAAAACTCACCGTGGGTGTAATTACACTGTTTATGCGTCAGTGGTAACCTTCCCTTTTGCAATACAGTTAGCCACAGGTCGCGTTTGTTTCGTTTTCTCTTAGTCCTTGCGTGTTTATTCAGTTGATTCCGGGTGTAGATCTATCTGGCAATTATTGCACATCTCTAACCTCAATTTCCCAAGGGTTTAACTATATCTGAATGTTTTATTATTCGCCCCTGATTGCAAAGATAAGGCATTGTGTCACTAAAGGTGCATGCAGGACGGTTTATTCGTTTTTAGGCTAAATTTGTTTGTAACCTCTTACTCCCGTTACAAATAATTTAAAAATAATCTTTTAGAGTACAGTGATGAACAATGAATACAACACTAAGAGGGATTCCAAACAACATTCATTCATCATCTAAGACGACTCTTTTGTAAGGAAGTTTTCAAAAGTTCGGGGAGTTCGGGGATCTTTGGTTATCACGAATCATGTGAGGTCATCACACAGCCGGGGACGAAAATGTTGACGGTCTAAGGAAATTCCTCAAAGCAGCTTTTTTAACAAGGCTGAATACCAAATGATTGTCATTCAGGCACAAATTACAGTAAAGCAAGAAGTGGTGTTGGGGAAAACCCATTTGTCAGAGGAGAAAAGACAAAAAGGGTGTGTCTCTGTGTACAAGTCCAGGGTCAGCCAGCAGGGCAACAATGAACAATGTTCTCCAATTGGTTTTCCAGTTTCATCCTGATTCTATGATTGTTCTTATCTTGCTGATCTCCTAAAATACTTTGCCTTCGTCCGCTTCTTTATGATGCTTATGGAACCGCAAATATATTAGAAACAATGAATTTCAGAATATTGAATAAATTAAGGAATACATCCTTTATCTTCAGCATGAATTTCCGACACTGGGTCATCTGCATTGTCCAGAGACTCACCCCACCTACATTTCTGAAGAAAGTACAAAGAGCTCATCAGCTCTGTCCACCAAAAGTCTGGGTGTCAACCACAACATCACCCTGACCTTTCCTGCACTCAAAAAACTGTCCCTCTCCCCACGATCCTCTGCTCTGTGTATGTTTTCATGTAGAACCTAGGCCAGCCCTCTGGTACTCAGGCTGTCTGACTCGCAGAAAAATTTTCCTTTATTTTGAATTTGTCAGACGTACCGTAATCCTGTGCACCAAGGTTGCATGATACATGTTCTCTGCTCTTAGATGTAGATACTATCAATGTTCTCTTAAACCGGTGATGACATGGGCCATTTGAAGCGACTTCAGTAACCTTTAAATTTCATTTAATATTTTTAAAATTAAAAGTAACAGTTAACAATTCAAACATTCAATAACAAAAACACAACAATGGCTTGGAGTCGCCATTTCTCCCAGAAGTCAGGAGCATGCAAATTCTGCCTGACAAGGATAAATTCAAACACCCAACCCAGCGGCCCTGAAACCCTGTGCCCTATTAACACACAGCAGAATCTGATTGTACCACCATAGTTAGTACCTCTGGAACCAACCCTGTCTGAAATGGTGAATGGTTTCCTGGCAGCCTACCTTACCTGTTCAAACGTTTTTCATTCATAAACAGAAAATGAAATACACTTGGAAATTCTTCATGGTAGTTATGACTCAGCAGCATTATTTAAATTGTGTTAAAGTATATTTAAGTAGTACTTACAACAGGTAAACAGGCACTGGAGAGAATGCCATCCATTCATCCATCTTCCTTAACCGCTTATTCAGTACAATGTTACATGGTGAAAACTGTATCTCTCTGTTGTTAGCGGATTAAAGTTTTATATGAAAATATAACTATACGTCCAGGGTGGGGGGTATGTGTTGGTGTGTGTGTGTGTGTGTGTGTGTGTGTGTGTGTGTATGCATGCATGTGTGTGTGTGTGTGTGTGTGTGTATGCATGCATGTGTGTGTGTATGCGTGTGTGTGTCAGCTCTGAAGTGTTTCCCTGCCTTGTTCCCTATGTTATCTGTGATGTCCCCCCACCCCCATGATCCTGTACAGGATAAACAGCAGAAAGGATAGATGGATGGACAGATGCATGAAAATGTAGCTTTTATAGTCCCATTTTTTATAATATCACACAACTATGAATCTACACATAGAAATTACAGACAAACTCAAATAATTAAAATGAAACCATCAGCCCCCTTGACCATTAACAGAAATTATTATAAAATGCCTCATGTATTTCAATGATCAATATATTGTTGCACTGGATGCAGATAAACACAGCGCCAAAATTCTCTCATGCTTTGTTTGACTTGATATTACTTTCTGTAAAAAAAGCAGTGCAATACTTTTAACAAATATAGAAAAAATACATTAAATGTGTATCTTGCACAGACAACGCAAACATGAAACAAGTTTTGCTTAAACTGCTATAAAATCTAATTTTGAATAAAAGTTCTCACAATTATAAGTAACCACCTAGTTTTAGTTGCACCTGTCCGCCTAGCATTGAAAATGGTTATATTGAACTATACACTTCCATAATCTGTATCTTAATTCAACACAGCTTGGAAACACTGACTTTAAGGTCATTAGGAACCAGTGGAGAAAAGTGTATTTCATTCAAAATTAATATCTTATGCAGTTGCAGAAAAAATACATTATTACATAATTTAAAGATTTACTGATACTATTGAATATCACATTAGGTTTGGCTGTATTTTCCCAGAAAAAAATCAGTGCATGTCTCATTGATCCGATAAATATATATATGTACTTTTGTACTGTACATATATGGACATTATTCACCATTAAGAGATGTTATTTAAATTAGATACTGATATGTAGTAGATATATAAGCCTGATATAATCAGACACACGCACATGCATATTCTGCTCCAAAGAGATAGAAAACAAATAGGACATTTCAAAAAAGAGATGTGACTCAGTCCAGCGAATGTGGGCTGCATTTCCCATTTCACAAGATGTCTGCTGACTGTGACTTCACTGGAGTTCAGTGGAACTCGTACTGAGGTGCTTTTGGGAAACAACCCCTTGTGTCGTTAGTCACATCACTCAGCTAAGGTCATTTACTTTGTAAATCTATTTTACTTAAATTTTAAAACAAGTCGCACTTGAAGATTGTAGCACACTTAGGACATCAAATGATCACAATACATTGGACCTACAACACCATTTGTCACAAAGTCAGGTTCTAAAAGTGCAGTTTAACAAATCTGTTTTAATATTCAAGTACAGGCTTGAAGTATATATATACTGATAACTGTTATCAAGACTTATTAAACCTTCACCATTTTCCTCTAACACCTTCTTCCGTCTAGTCAAGATCAGACAAGTATTGACAGAGGTAAACTTCTCAGAAAGCCAAGTAGTTTTCCGGTACGTTCCGTTCTGGGGCGTTGTTAGTGTCCAAAGTGCAGAGATTCCCGTTGCCTGGAATCATTGTATCATTTTGCCACGTTGCAGTGTCAGTTTCACTTTTAAAATCTACAAAAAACAAAAATTTCTTTTTGTTACCGTCGGTGGTGGAGCGACAGTATCAACCCAAAGCCCCCAAAAAATAAGACCAGGAGTGTGTGACACATTTTCCTCCTCAGGCATGTGCTTGGCAAGACAGGTCTCTCCCCAGACACTCATAATCATTATTTATGTGGTAAATTCACCAGGCCGTTATTCGTACTGCGTCGCATCCCAAACAAAGAAAAAGTAACATCTCCAAAGATCAGCAGAAGCTCACGTCCCTCCTCGTTTGGCCACTGCGATCTGGCATCCACTGCTGATGTGACTCATGACTTTCTCTTTCAGCTGTGCCACCTGTTCCCTCAGAACACTGGCAGCTGAGGCTAGGTCAGAGTTCTGGGTCTTAAGCACCTTTACTCTCTCTTCGAGGCGCGAGATCCTTTCCAGTTTGCGCTTGCGGCATTTGGAAGCAGCTATGCGATTCCGTAACCTCTTTCTCTCTACCTTGATCCGCTCCTGGGACTCCATGTCTATGGGTGAGAGTGATGGGGGAGAACTGGTAGATTCTGCTGGTGGGTGGGGCATCTCAGGAACTATCTGGGCTGCATCCAGTCCCCTTCTCTGGGAGTGGGACCCTTGGCCTTGTCCACTGTGACCGGAGCAGTGACTGGCAGATGCGAAAGGCAGCTGGCTGCCAAGGTACGATGCAGAACCTGTGATTTGGGTGGGACTGTAGCTGTTCATATTAGTGTATGTCAGCAATTCACCAGTGGGCATTATGTTTCTCTGGTAGGAGCCCTGAACAGAGGAAGATGGAGAAATGGGTGGCCCAATAAGCTGGTTCTGCTTATGAAGATCAGCCAAAGCACGAACAAACCCATCTGTAAAGCCTTCCTGATCGTTGGTGTGTTGGCACCTGTAGAGAAATGGGTTTCCTGCACAGTTGGGACCTGGATTGGTTGTAACCATCCCTTGGTTGGACTGGACCATCAGATGCTCTAAATCTGGGGATGCCAGTTTTAGGAGGTTCATGTCGGAAGCAGGCATTAATGGGCTGCTTGTGTTATTAATTCCTGCGCTGTTAGCGTTGAGGTTACTGCTGTTTGCTGGCTGACCCTGCAAGATTTTCAGTTCAGAAGTGCTCCCTAGCACATCAGGAAAATTCTGAGCAATCATATTCTTTTTTCCCATCATCTTCTGGCTTTGGTACCTTTCAAAACCCAACACCTGTCCAAAATTTGCGATGCTTGGATTGTCATCATGGTAAAAAGCAGTTTCCATTTTATTTGTCATTGGCAGTTGTAATCTCCCTTACAAGACTGATATATATCAGAGGTTTGTCTTTAAAAAGACATTTTAGGGATCCGATGGGATTCCAGAAGAGTTTCCGATTTATCGGTACATTACCCTGTGGACAAACAGATACATACACGTATATATCGCTGGGCAAAAGAGAAACATATTAGACAGACAAAACTACGCCCGTTTGAGAGGAGTCACAAATATCAAAGATAGTCTGCTTTATTAAGCAGCAAGTTTCAGAAGGACTCCAGACGACCCTATATTGTAATTATTATAATATATACTCACACACCTCCGTTTTACGCTAACAATGAGTCAGAATTCCTGTTTCTCACTACTAATTTGCTGAGTTATAAGTCTACAGTAATAACAGCTTACTTTATAAAGAAAAAGAAAACTGGACCACTGGTGAAACGCACGATTTGTTAATGCAACTAGCAGTTAAAACCAGCGAGTTAAAAATTGTACTCTGTGAAAAGGTTAGTAATCCACGCGTTAGTAATAGCTGTGATTATTGCTCTATGTGTCACTGTCTTTTTACATGTTAAAGATGCTACTTATAAAAAAACAATGCATAAACACCTGACGCGTACTTACATTAAACTCCGATGACACGCAGGTAGCAGCAGTCCTCTGCAGATGATACTTGGTCTTCACTTCTTGGTCTTCAGGATGGTCTTCATATGCAAGGTCCAGTTATTCCTTGACTACACAACCGCTTTAGGGCTTCTAAAAATACCCATTCTTTTTAGACTAATTTCCCAAATATTCTCCTAATCCAAAACACATAAGCAAAGGAGTGTACCGAAAGGATTAGAAGTCGGTCGAAAGCAGAGGGACGTTGATATGGCCAAACTGGCGATCTTCTCGCTTATTCGGTTAGGTAAATTAGAGCCGTCCGCTCCGCCGCTCCGCCACTGTGTTGCCTGCTGCTGCTGGGGCTGCGGGGCTTTCTGCTGCTCCTCTTACTAATAACACCCGCCCCTTTACTTCCCCTGGTTCCTCTACCGGCGGTCACACATCTGCTGACACTTCGCGATGAAATCTGCCCTCAGACATCTCCTTCCAGCGGCCACACACCTTCCCGTACCTATTATGCTGACACCTGTTATTGTAATGAGTCCATTTCCAGCACAGACTGAGACACGGCACCGTTTCACTGGGGACACAGTGCCATCATGCGATGTTATGAGTCGCTGAGACGTATCTGGAAACTTACTTACTAAATGGACTTACTTTCACTCTATCTTCTGTGCGATTTATGCGGTAAAAAACCAGTGATCCTGCCGACAATCCCAGGAAGCACCTGGAAGAATATAAAACAATAAATTAAACTCAAACTTATTGGAAACATGCAAAACGACATCGGTAAAAAAATTAATATTAAATAAATAAATAAATTTGTAGTATTTACTTTGATTTAGTCCACCAAAATGAAATCATTGCGATTTCGACTTTCGTTGATATCGATCTACGTGAACTTTCTATTTAAAGGAAACAGAACAGCTTTCATATTTCCTACATGCTAACACATTAAGTACTGACAGAATTTGTAACCTTCGGCCGTAGCGATGTTTTCAGTCACATTCTGCTTCAAGTAGCCACTATTGAAATTCTGGGCCCCCTGACAAAATGTCTTCCTCAGTAGATTTTGCCAGCTGGGGGCAGGGGCCCATCTAGCTAGATATCACCAACGGGACCCCTGAACTTCTATTTTGGGGCCCATATAATATCCCTGTGAATCTGCCTGGGTATCCATGCTCCTTCAACTGCCCTGACTCCGAACTGTCAACTTGGTCTCTTGTAAACTGAATAATCCATGCAAACTTTATCATATTCATTCTGGAATAAATCAATAAGTGACACAGGGGTTTATTTGCTAAGGTATTATTAATTGGTTAATATACAGCAGATATAATATATAACAAAAATTTAAGGAGGCAGTCTGACTGTGAAGACCCAAGCCAGTGGTAATTGACAGTGGTGCTGAATTTAAAGAGGAGATCTCTGGTTTATGGGGAATAGACATGGGGAAATGGAAATTGGCCTGGGCTGGAGGCAGCAGACTATAATTAGCAGTAATGCTAGAGGCAGTATCATGACAAGTGGGATAACAAATGTCTTCCACTGTAGCCTGTCAGTTCAAATGACACTAAGGCTGTCACTATCAATTATATCAATAATCGAATCAACCAATTAATCTGACGATTCATCAATTAATCGTTTATATATTATATTATAATAATTAATATAATATAATATAATTAATATTGTTCTTGAGGCAGGAACCACCCAGCCATTGCAGGGTCACACATACAGTCAGTTTAGGCACTTTAAAATTCATTTAAAGTGTTTCCCGGGGTAATATTTCCCCGTACCAAGGAGGATGACAGCTGGCTCCGGGACCTTCTAGGGCTGGACGATGAGGTCCCGGAACTAATCGAGGAGGAGGAACAGCAGGGGAGGAGGCTGCTCCCGCTCCCTGTGGAGCCCCATACTCTTCCCGCAGACCCCGAGGAGTCCCATGCTCTCCCTGCGGGTTCCGCAGAGCCGCTCCTTCTCCCCACGGGCCCCGCAACACCTCGCGCTCTTGGCGTGGATCCCATAGAGACGCCTCAACAGCCCCTGCTGGCTCACCTGGGGCTGTTAGCGGTCTCTATTGCAGGCTTGCCGCCGACGTCCCCCGGATGGCTCACGCCAGCCGCCTCTCCACCTCTGTTCCCTGGGCAGCCCTCTCCTGCCAGCAATTCCTTCCGGGATTCCCCAGAGGAGTTCCAACTGTTCCTCACCATCCAGGAGATGTTCTGGAGGATGTGGACCAGCCCCGCGGTCCCGGATGATCCAGATCTCCAGGAACAGTTCAGGTATCTGGACCTTGTCTTCGCGACGGCCTCAAACGATGACCAGGTCCCAGCGAGCCGAACCTGCCGCCTTCACCCAGCAGGCGTCCTCTAGCTGGCTCCCCGCCGCCTTCGCCGGGAAGGCGTACTCCAGCCAGCTCCCCGAAGCCTTCGCCAGGATGGCTCTCTCCTGCCTGCCTGCCGCTGTCACCAGGACGGCGCACGCCTGCCTGCCTGTTGCCGTCGCCCGGATGGCTCCCGCCCGCCGGCTGTCCTCCATTGACTGGACGGCTCTCACTGGCCGGCTCTCCGCTGTCACCTGGATGGCTCCTGCTCGCCGGCTCTCCGCCGTCGCCTGGACGGCTCCTGCCTGCCGGCTCTCTGCTGTCGCCGGAACGGATCTCTCTAGCCAGCTCTCCACCACCTGCGCCCGGAAGGCTCCCGCCTGCCTGCCGGTCACCGTCTCCTGGACGGCTCCCGCCTGCCTGTTGGCCGCCGTTGCCTGGACAGCTCCTACCCACTAGTTCTCCACCGTCGCCAGAATGGCTCCTACCTGCTTCCCTTTGGGGCTCCTCCTGGCGGCCCCAGTCCGCGCCCAGCCCAGGGGAATCTGCTGCCGCAGCCACCGAGCCCTGCCCAAGGATACCAGCTGCCGCCGCAGCCACAGAGCCCTACCCAGGGGACCCTGCTGCAGCCGCATCCCCAGAGCCCGTCCAGGCTGCTGCCAAGTCCCCAGAGCCCGTCTGGGACCCCAATCACCTCTCCTGCTTGGAGTGGGACGACCTGGAGGGCAGCCTTCTCGAGGACATGGAGTGGGACCCCTGGGAGTTGAGTCCCACGTTCATGGCTCCTGCGGTCCCCAGGGGATACAAGCAGCGGCGCCCTAGGCTATCCAGCCGACTGCCAGGTAGGTCCGCGGTTTCCCGAAGGGGAAGGAGGGGGCACGCCCGGCACCAGATGCGCCAGGGCCCAGCCGTCGCGTCGCCCCCTAGCTCCATTCCTGTGGCCTCCGTGGTGACCCCCAGCCCCATTCCCTGTCCCGTGACCTCCTCGGCGCCACCTGGCTCCGTGCCCGCGGCCTCTGCATCGCCCCCCGGCTCTGTTCCCGCGGCCTTTGCGTCACCCCCTGGCTCTGGTCCCGTTGTCTCCTTGTCGCCCCCTGGTTCCATTCCCTGTCCTTTGGTCTCCACTTTGCCCTCTAGCTCCAGTCCCTGTCCCGGGGTTGCCTCTTCGCCTCCTGCCTCCAGTCCTGCGGTCCCCTCAGTGCCCTCCAGTCCCAGTCCTCCGGTCCCCTCGTCTCCCTCGTGTCCCCATCCAACAGCCTCTTCAGCTCCCCGCGTTTTTCCTACCCGGTCCCTTCCACCTCGATACCCGAGTCTGTCATCCCAGCAGGCTCATATTGGTCCTCGGCCCACGGGTGTCCTTCCTCCTCGTTGGCCCCTGTCCTCCGCTCATGGCCCTTGCCCTCAGGGCCGGCTACATGCCCCGGGGGCTCTGCTCCAAGTCCCTCAGGTCCCATCACATTTCCCATCTACCTTCACTCCCCATGTCCTGCCTCCGGTCCCTTCCATTGCCCCCCATGCTCCGATTCAGGTCCCACCAGTCCCTACCTTCGTTCCCCGTGCTCCGCCCCAGGTTCCTACCTTTCCTCCCGGGGTGCCCCCTCAGGCCCCTGCCGTCTTCCTCCCTGGTCCCTCGTCCCTGTCCAGGTGTTCTGTCCCGTCTCTGTTGTCCCCTGGTGTCCTGAGCCTGTTCCCTCTGCTGGGGCCCGCTTCTCAGGGACCCTTGTTCCCCCTGTTGGTCCTTCTCCAGTTGTGGTCCTCCTGCCTGTCTGTCCTGTCTGGTGTAATGTCCTATCTGTCCCACTTGATGTTTGTCCTGTCTGGTCCCCGTTGATGTTCCCCTGGTCCGTCTCTGTACTGGGTCCGTTTCTGTCTGTCTTGTAGGTGGTCCTCGTTGTCAGTCGGTCCTGTCCATAGTCCCTCCTTGTCCTGTTTGGTTTCCGGGTTGGTGTCCGTCCTTGGTCCATGGTATGTTTTGGGTTTGGGTTCGGTTCTGGTTTTTCCCCAGGTCTTCCGTCTGGTGTCTGCCATCCTGTCCTGCCCGAGTCTAACGTCTGCGCCTGGTGTCCTGACCCCGTGTGCCCGTCTTGTCTTCGGCACCACGGGCTCCCTCTGCTCCGGTTGCCACACCTGAAGTGTGCGCCGTTGGGAGGCGTTCTGTCACATCCAGCCCTGCCCTACCGGTCTTTTTCCTCGATGTTTCCTGCAGGCAGGGCTGCTGTTTAGCCACGCCTGTTGATTGTCATAGTTACCTTGTGTTTTCGCCCTTTGTTAATCAACCACAGGTGCTCCTCGTTCACTCTTCCATGTTTCTTTGTATAAAAGCTCCCCAGTCCTGTGCTCCCTTGTCGGTCATTGTAGTAATGTAGAGTATCTTAGGTCTCTGTGTGCCTGCTCTGGTTGGAGAAATAAAGTCCCCACATGGGGTTCAGCATTCCCCTCTGCTACCGCGTCTTTCATATCGGCATCATGCCTCGCCGTCCAGCCCACCGCCTTGACATTTCTGGACAGTGGAAGGAATCCTATGACCGTCAACAAGCCACACACACGGGATAAACACTCAAATGCCACACGTACAGTGCTACCCACTGCACCACTGCACCACCCTAACAGGCCTGCACAATGTGCGATGCTAATATTGATATGGCATTTCATGCACTTTCAATTGTGACATTGCATGGTAAGCTGCTTTAAAACATTTTTGGTCAAAGAAAACTTAAAAAGCTTTGTAATTCTAACGATGGTTCCCTTCTATAATTATATATATAAATGATAAATACAATGATATATATAAAAATATCAGTCTAAAGTTTACCGCCTTTGCATGAGCTCTGCGTGCGCTCTCTGAGACAGTCATAATAATTCCTGTCCTTACTATTTCATTCACTCAAAGGCCGCGCGGCACGTTAGTGAGAAATTAAACAAAAGGAGCAAGGAGGAAAAAAGCGACAAGAACTGGTGCCGAAAAGACATTTGTCTTCCGCTGTATGGCAATATTTTGTATTTGATAGAAACGGTATTGAGCAAATGCAAGTGATTTGTCGGCACTGCTCTGTATCTGTTAGCACAAGTAGGTCTAAAGACAATACCACCAACTTATTTGACAGACTCTGTTGATAGATAAGTTCTACTTGGCTATATAGTAAGTTTTCAACTTTTAAAATATTGCAAAAACTTAAAATATCGTTCAACCGTACTAAAAACACACAATATGTTAACAAAAATTATTAATATTATATAGCGTACATGTACCGCATTATGTAAGATGATGCGGCTAAGTAACAGCGTTAACATTTGTTTTATCAGTGATTATTTGGACATATAGGAATTGTAGAAAGTAAATTAAGCAAAAATTATTTAATGTCAAAGCGATGACAACGACGGGCTAGGTTACTAAACGGCACATATCTATGGCTAACCTCGCATTATTGGATGAGTGCGTCAAACCCGGAAATCTTATTTAAGATGCATTTGTACTGCAGTCTAGCTGTGGTAATATTTAAGTTATGTTTTGCAATACTTATGGGCGACTGCATTTTCATTCACTTTTAATGTGAAGTGCTTCCACGCAATTATTTTCACCTTCAACTGCTATGCGCTGTCTCCCTTACGCCATATTACTAATTAATCGAGAAAGAAAATTTTAATCGGTTCTTTTTAGTAATCGAGTTTAATCGATTAATCGTGACAGCTTTGAACGGCTTAAATGATTTAAATTATTTATTGTACAGTATCCACTAAATGCCATTAAAATGCACAAGCAGGCAACAATGTAATGCCCTGTGTGAGAGCAAGATTAAATTAATAGAAAAAACATTTAAAATACATTATAGAGGTGTTTGTAGCCCAGTCCACAATACAAGGTTCCAGCTTGAAGCAGCACAATCAGTGGTCAGGATGTCGATTAGTGAAAGCCTGCTTGTGTATTCTACAAACGAAATATAGAACTGCTGTAATCCAGCATCTGAAAAAGCCATGCTTTGTGATCTAAAAAATATAAACAGAAACACCCAATATAGAAAACGTTTTGCACATCACAGAGTTGTACAGCTGTCACCAGTGAAACAAGATTGTGAAACAAGAGCTGCCTTATATTAACAGAACTGTCTGCCAGCGGTGGTATGCATTAGGAAAGCAAGCGCACGAGCGTGTGCATATTGTTATGTGCTACTTTGGCCTGTAGAGGGTGCCAATACTACAGCTTCTGGAGAGGCTGCTTATTGAAGTTGTTTGGATCAGTGGTGATGAAATGTAATGTTTTATTTGCCTTTTGCACAAGCAAGTACAGGTACATCGGAATGCCTTAGTTGCTTACTTTTAAGACATACATACCGAAAGAGGTGAGAGTCGAGCTTGAGTTCAGTGCACAGTGGCAGCCATTTATATGATGCCCCTGGGGTATTTTTCGAGGTGTCCAGGGCCCAACTGAGATGTGACTATTCTGCAGTGGATGGGATCTGAACCCACAACCTTCAGAGGGATAACTAGCTATGCCATGTACCCCTACACAGTGTTTATGAACATACCATCATGAGAAAAACTACTCAAGAATTTTATGTGTAATTGTGGTATTTTTATTTTTATTTTGCAACTTTCGAAATCTTCAGTGTATATATTTAGATTTAAAATATATGAAAGATATAAATGGAAGGGTGAAATGGAAGGGTAAATAAACCGAAAGCTTTCACAGACACACATAAGCCTAATTACAAAATCCTGCAAAGCTTACACTAACACCTAAGGTTTTTAATTATCTGACTGCACAATCATCTGATAAAATAGATTTTGTTCTCAAATCTTTAATCATCTTATTGTCCTGAAGGTGACCCTAATTAGCGTATCACTACTAAAGCATCTGCTCAGTTAATTATTAGTTTACCTTTTTCTCTTTTCAGGTGTTTATATATGAGCATCAATTAATTACCTGAAGTGGACCACAGGATATTATTATTATTATTATTATTATTATTATGATAACAATTTCCACCAGTGCTGTATGTTACTATAATTACAGCAAAACTACAAATGACATTCTCCTTTTCTAAAACTGTTCCTTAAAATTATGTAAATGTTCTAAAAATGTTGATGATGTACTATATATACATCATTTGTACATATGTAATATTTAATATTAGGGTTGTATTTAATCAATTACTTAAACTGGTATTAACAGAGTGTAGGTTACAAAAGAACAAACCAACCTTAATCCATCATGATGAATTTCATCCCCACAAAGAAATCTTTCCACTGACTTCATTAACGGTATGCTCTTCTTAATGCATTGTGCTTAGAATCAGATCAGCAAAGCACACAGCCAATGCTGCTGGAGCCCACAGGACATCCAGCCCTCTCCCTGGAAAAACACTAAGGGGCTGAGAGTGACAGTTAAGGCTTCCTGGACACAGTGAGACCACGCAGACATTTTCACCATGACCAAGAAGACCAGCCCACCTGTACATGTGCAGATCCTGTCCCTGATAGCTGTGATGTGCTTTGGACTCTATTGTATTGCAAAGGGAGCTTCGTTTGGTTTTTTCAGCTGGTGGTTCATCCTCGGCGGCTCCTGTATGGTCGCAGCTGCCTTTGCTTCCTTCCGCGTGTATGAGGTGTGCAGAGACATACCTCCAAGGGAGCCCTCTGTGGGACTGGAGAACCAGCCAAGGTGAAAGACATCACTGAGGCTTCAAACCTGCTCCTGGGGACTTCTTATGGAATTGGTGGGAAGCCATTTTGCAAATGAGACATTCCAAATGACAATTCAGTCATCTCCTCCGGGTTTAGAAATAATTTATTGGGCATATTTAGCATGAAAAAATTCTGGTAAACGAGTCTAATTGTACCCTTTTTTCAGCGGCTAATGTGAGTATTTGTGTACATATTTAAGAAATAGTACATTGAGTCATTGTTTCTTTGTCCAAATCACCCCAAAAGTTAAATGTGTTAGTTTTTTATCTGAGATTTTGCAACCTATTGGGTCATTTTTGAATCTATGTTTGGATCTATATACACTATATTGCCAAAAGTATTGGGACACCCCACCAAATCATTGAATTCAGGTGTTCCAATCACTTCCATGGCCACAGGTGTATAAAATCAAGTACCTAGGCATGCAGTCTGCTTCTACAAACATTTGTGAAAGAATAGGTTGATCTTAGGAGCTCAGTGAATTCAAGCGTGGTACCGTGATAGGATGTCACCTGTGTAATAAGTTCATTCGTGAAATATCCTCCCTACTAAATATTCCACGGTCAACTGTTAGTGGTATTATAACAAAGTGTAAGCAATTGGGAAAAACAAAGTGGTAGGCCATGTAAAATCACAGAGCGGGGACAGTTCATGCTGAGTGTGCAGAACTTTCTACAGAGTCAATAGCTACAGACCTCCAAACTGCGCATGGCCTCAGATTAGCTCAAGAACAGTGCATAGAGAGCTTCTTGGACTGGGTTTTCATGTCCGTGCAGTTGCATCCAAGCTTTACATCACCAAGTGCAATGCAAAGTGTCGGATACAGTGGTGTAAAGCACACCGCCACTGGACTCTAGAGCAGTGGAGACATGTTCTCTGGAGTGATCACGCTTCTCTGTCTGGCAATCCAATGGACGAGTCTGGGTTTGGCGGTTGCCAGGAGAACGGTACTTGCTTGACTGCATTGTGCCAAGTGTGAAGTTTGATGGATGGGGGATTATGGTGTGGGGTTGTTTTTCAGGGGTTGGGTTTGGCCCCTTAGTTCTAGTGGAAGGAACTCTTAATGCCTCAGTATACGAGGCCATTTTGGACAATTTCATGCTCCCAGCAGAGTCAGTTGTCTGTGACACGTGACATCCTTGCCGGCGCAGATTATGTTAAATCTTTTTTTTATTCTGTGGAAAACACAAGATCGATCTAATGGCCAAATTTACTAATACCTCGTGCTTCATTACTTAAAATGGCTGATCATAGTCGTGTCTTTAGCTGACTTTGCACTTTGCTAGCTGCTCACTTTGATTATTGATAAATTTTAAATATTGGACATAAATTTCAGTATGTTAATTGTCATGTTGTGCATCTCTACATATTGTTTGTTCCATCTTCATAAAGACAACGTGTAACGTAAAACAATAATATTGAGAGAAATATATTACTCAAGAACCGAGAGAGAAAATCGCTATGTTGTTTAAAAATGAAAAAATATTGTGATTCATATTTTACTCAAAATCGTGCAGCCCTACTCCTCATTTTAAGTTTCTGTTGCAGACATAATGACTAAAAAAAAGAAAAAAAAAGTCGACCACATAAGAAGTATAAAAATCAAGAGTACGCACAGTACAACTGAAGGCCTTTGATGGTAACATGCACCCACAGCAGGCCACTATATTCTGGGGTACTGAATCACACTTACAGACTATGTTGATAAACAACAATTACTCCTTGTACAGAAATAAAACTGGAAAGATAAGTTTGAAAGAACCATATTTATACAACACACGATAAAGATTTTATTTACATCAAGGTGATGCTGGTGACAGCATCAGTTCAGTCAGCTGATGACCAGCAGTTCACCCTCAATAATATGCTGTAAAACAAACATGTACACCGCATATAAAATCAGGGAATAAAGCTTGATTGTGTCTTCCATGTTAATCCATCAGTTGAAATACACAATGTGTGTAAAACAGTAGTCTATGAATTCCCAGATAGGGATTACTAAAACTGAATACAGCATGTTATGTCTATGCATATTTTGCTGAAATAGGGTACAGTGCGTTATACATCTTAGGGATAGTTTACTAAAACTGCGTGCAGCATGTTACACGTCTTATAGATTTATTTATTTATTTATTTATTTACTTACTAAAAACGCATAAAGTGTGTGACACATCTTATGGACATTTTAAAGAAACAACCAAAAGTATTATCCTGCTTCTTCTGCCAAACAATCAATCCCCGCGTAGGTGAACTTCTCATACAAGGTGGTATTCACATAGGTCTGAAAACAAGATGCATAGCTTTCTTACTGGACATATAAAATCAGTAGAGCTGCTCAAATGGATTATTATATACATATTGGGGGGATAGTAACTGGAACTGGGAATGTATAGAGACTTACCTTTCTTTCTTCAAGCATCCTGCTCAGAGACACCAGAATCTGGGCAAAGGAGGGCCTCTCGTAAGGTTTCTCTCTCCAGCACTGCCTCATTAGGTCATACCTTAGTCAAATGAGGGGGTTTCACTCTGATTAAACAGTATCACATGCAGCTCCTAAATACTTAGCAGAAGCCTGCATGCCTTCACCAGGCCCATAGCTGTCGACTGGCTTGATCTCCCTCTGTAGATCTGGCTACACGTCCAGGGGGTTCAAACCCGTTAGTTTAATATGTGGCTGCAGGCCTGGCCTTCATTGTATAATATAGGCGTTGTATAAAGCAATTTCCCGAATCTCTGTGTAGTGACACATTATCCAGTGCATGTGAGGCTGCCCTTACACTTCGTCATCGCAGTTGAGGGGTTTCTCCAGCCTGTAACCTTGGGGGAGCTTCTCATATAGCTCAGCGCAGCTCATCCCACAATACGGCGTACCTCCTGGTGTGGTGACAAGCAGTCTGAGAACCTCTACCCATAACACAACACAGCACATCAGTAAATGACTCATAAGCAAAGCCATTACAGACCTAAGCTGACGACCTCCCAGAGGAACACACCGTAGGACCACCTGTGGGTGAAAGAAAGAGAGACTGCTGTGAGGTGAGTCCGGCAGCACCGGGGAGCGTCGGCGGCTGGCTGCACACACTCACACGTCACTGTTTGTGGTGTAGACGCTGTAGTTTAAGGACTCGATTGCCATCCATCTCACAGGCAGGCGCCCCTGCGAGAAACACCGGACAGGAATGAGAAAAACCAGGCCAACAGGCTGGAAACCACAAACATGCAGACCCAGCAGAAGGCTGGAGAATCTAACCCTGACCCTCGGCACTCGACTTGCCACAAAACATAAATGTAAATTGGCAGTGCTGGCCATACCATGGTCTTCTTCACATACACCTCCTGACCTCTGGAGAGCCCAAAGTCGGCTATCTTTGCCACAAAATTCTCCCCCACTAGGATGTTTCTGGCTGCAAGATCTCTGTGGATAAACTAAAATTGGATCTGCGTAAACATCAAGGTCCAGTAGGCAGGTCGCTGCAGAATGATGGCCATCGTGAGCGACGGGTGACTGTGTTGCTCACCTGCTTCTGGCTCAGGTAGTCCATGCCTCGTGCCACGTCCGCAGCAAAGTGCAGTAGCTGCTGTGAGGACAGGGTGGAGGCGGTGCTATTGGCGATAGCAAAGGCCGGGTCCGTCTCCAGCACTCGACTTTTCCGCAGGAAGTCCAGCAGGTTTCCATGTGGCGCGTACTCAATGGCCAGGTACAGATAACCTTTACCACCAGGGCGCATCAAAGTCAATTTACACTGATGCACAGGCAGTGACTCACCATATTACAAGACTGTACATTAATGCGAAGCCATTACATGAAAAGGCATGTCAGAGCCTAGGGTGTATGAGGCATGCAGGTTATAAGTTACCCCCTGCAGTCCACAAACATGTGCCTAGGTGAACTGGAAAGGTGAACTAAGTTCCTATTGTCAGCAGCCATACCACCTGCAGTTCAGACTAGGTAATCCATCTGAATCTAAGCAGGAGGGCCTGGTGCCAGTACTTGGATGGGAAACCAGCTAGGAAACCTGGGTTGCTGCTGGAAGAGGTATTGGTGTGGCCAACAGGTTATCCCACCTGTGGTCTGTGTGGATCCCAATGCCCCAGTGCAGTGATGGGGACACTGCTCTGTAAAAATAGTGCTGTCCTTCGGATAAGATGTAAAACCCAGGTCCTGACGCTGTGAGGTCATAGAAGATCCCTGAGCATTTTTTGAAAGAGTAGGGGTCGTACCCCAATGGCCTGTATAAAACTGTCCACTATGGCCCTTTCAAATTTATATTTATATTATATCTCTATCTAACTGGTGAATTCTCTCCTACCCCTTCACCACCTTAGCTGCTGTGTGGTGAGCGTACTGGCGCAGAATGGCTGCCATTGCACCATCCAGGTGGGTTCTACACAGTAATAGTAGTTGAAGTGGCTCCCCATTGATTCTGTAAAGTGCTTTGGGTGTCTTGAAAAGCACTATGTATATGCAACTTTCATTCATTGTATGTTCCTTATGATGGACTGACATTCCAGTCAAGGTGTCCCCTTCACTGTGCCCCATGCTTCCTGGGATGGGCGCCAGGTGCAATCTTACACTGAATAAGTGGCTGGAAGATATCAAACCCTATGTGCAATGGACTGGGTTAGGTGTTACAGAGGCAGTCCTACCTCTGTGCTCACATGCACCCAACAAATTGATGATGTTAGGATGGTGCCCAAGCTTGCAAAGTACTTCCAGCTCCCCTGCGAAGTCCCTGTGGTCATCTTTTGAGGCATATTCTGCAAAATATCAGTATGAACAGAAGCAAACAGGGTCAGAATGATCTACTGTTTTACTCTCCCAGAATATCTGGTGACACATATACCTTCACCACATATATCTTCTTCTAAGTAACATTTATAAGTCCTGTGTGCATTAATTAGCATGACAGTTAATGAAGTACCTTTCATTCTCTTGATTGCAGCATCCATCCTCAGCCCGTCCTTTTTAATCCGTGCCTTCAGCACTTGGCCGAAGTTTCCCTCACCAATGACATCCTGAAACTTAATGTCGTTCCACTGCAGCGCCGGGTAGGGCACAGGCTCTGGCTGCTTCTTGGTCTTCTTTGTCATGGTGAGAGACCCAGAGCTGAACTGCACCACAGGCTCGTCTCGCTGTGAGGAGGGCAATGGAGATATCAGAGAACGTGTACTGAGAGCCCTGTCCAGCAGCTCAGGACATCCATGTCTCTGGGAAAAATGTAAACATACCACAATGTTCTGGAAAGCCTGCACCATCCTACGCTGAAAACTGGCTCTCTTCAGCTGTAAGACGATGCAGAAGGCTAATAGTATGGTGATGCAGGTCATACCAGCGGAGCCCAAGATGGCAAAGAACAGCATGTTGCTGGCACTGCCAAACACGTAGAGCCCTAAAGGAAGACAAGCAGACCTCAGGAATGTCGGTGGGTGGGTCTGTGAGGGCACAGACTAGAGGGCTATTCTGTGAGCACGTGTTAATGTGATTCTGCCCGTTGTGGATTTGAACATCATTCTCAACTCACCAGAACCATTTTCCAGTAAAGTCTTGAGTTGGATCCATGGATTCTGGAGGCTCTCCCCAATATTGTTCTTGGCCCAAATCTCCACCAGATATGTTGTGTTAGCCTTGAGGCCCGTGAACTGAAACTGCAGAGCTGGAAGGTCTTGCACATTTATCTCTGCCATCTGAGAGAAAGCAGCCAGTTCAGCTGCCTGGAAGCGGATGCTGACCTTACAGATGGAGTTCCCTTCTCTCAAGTTCCATTTCATGGTGACTGAAGAGTCTGTGATGTTGCATGCCTCAACATCATAAGGTGGTGGTGGAAGCTCTGGGCAGACAGTCAATACCATTTCAGATTTAAAGCAAATATCTCAAGTATCGAAACACATTAAAGTGTTTAATAAAGTTCCCAGCATTCCTTGGGGTTATTAAACCATTCAGCACCTTGTGCTGACCATTACTATTAACATACTGCATGTTTTCATAAATATCTAATCAAAGAAAACCTTTTTACAAATTCTGCATCATGGAATCAATGCTTTGACTTGTAATAGAGACAATGTATCACATTCACCAAAAAATGATTTCCTATGATCTTAGCAGGACATGCAAACTGGCTTCCTGCCTACTGCACCTTCTTGAACGTGAACACTGTGCTCACCATTGCTGAGGGTCCACGCCACCACCCGCTGCACCTGGCTGTACCTGCATGTGTCCCCTGCCATGACACACACTCTGCACTCATATTTCTGCTTGGGCTTCAGGTGTGTGAGCTGAATGCCGGTGGAGTTCCACGGTAAATAGTAGGTTTCATTGTTTTCCGGCTCCGCGTTCTCATGGCAAACCACCTGATAAGTCCATTCCTCCTTAGTCAGCTCTTCAACCCTGCCCCAGGACAGCTTCAGAGAGGTCTGGCTCTCTGGAACCAGTTTTACTCCAGATGGAAGTGGGGAGTCTGGCAATAGAAAATGGATAATGATGCAAGCTTCTCTTTCTGCTCAGCTTTGTAGGACAGCTCTGAAAGATTTAAAATGTTCTCCTCCTTCCTGACTGATATGAGCAGGTGAAGAGGCCCTTTGCCGTTCAGCACAGGGACGTATTGTGGTTTTGGTGGAACTAAAGGGGATCGGAAAACCAGTCTCAGTGACTGCAAACATGCTGACGGCTTTGAGGTCTGGGCCAGCTATGCTCCGCCCTCCAGTCCCCTCACCTTTCACGCTGACATTAAAAGGCTTTTCCTGCCTTCCTGCACTCGTTGTCACCTGGCAGAGCCAGACCCCATGATCTTGCAATGAGATCTTCTCCACTCTGAACTGGGAAGTGGTTTGGTTGTTTAAGGTTTCACTGTCTATTGCCTAAAAAAAACATAAGGCAGCCCTGAGAGGCATGATGGTACCATGGGAGGGAATCGGCCCGGATCAATGTACACACGCTAACACTCACGTATACAGCGGTTCCATCCGGTTTGAGCAGGACAATCTCGCCATGTAGCGGAGCTGGAGCTCCAGCAGCTGTGCAGTTGGTTATGTATGTCACCTCAGAGTTCAGCTCGGTGTCTCTAGGCCTGCTGACTACAACCGGAACTTCATCTAGCAGAAGAACATCAGAAACAGCATGAAAGCGGACAAAAATGTACTACCTGACCATGTGATGTTCAACTGCCAAGTCTGATCACTGTTAAGTTTGTCAATATGCAATGAAGTGCTATCAAAGAGTCAACATTATGGCAGCCTGCCCAGGAATCTCGTCTTACACACAGCAGAGACACATCCGGACAGCTACAGGGACATGATCCAGTTCATTTTAACATGGCTTGGGACATGAGTGCCCAAAATTACCCCATAAATTGTATAAAAAAAAAAAAAAAACGCTACACATATAATCTCTTAAAAGGAGAGATCAAAGTTTTGGCTAATTAAAGCCTAATCAAGAAGAGATTAATATAACAGTCAAAGACCCAGACCTCTTTCTGGAGATGGACGGCTGATTTTACCCTTGTTCTCGCAGAGAGCCCCATGTCGTCCAGTGCAGATGCAGCCACGGAAGCGGTCGCACGAGCCACGGTCCCCGCAGGCACATCGCAGTTTGCAGCCAGCTCCATAAAAGCCTTCAGGACAGGCTGGAGACACATGGCCGGCTCAGCGGCGAGTCAACGTTACATGGCTGGAGTGTAGACTGAGCGAGGCAGCCTCTCACCTTCGCTGCAGTTCAGGCCTCTCCAGCCGGTGGCGCAGGAGCAGCCATAGGGGTCCTGGAGGCAGAAGACCACCGAACGACAGCTGCCATCGCCGCAGCTCTCCTTGCACATCCTCCCGAACCTGCCGCTTCCACAAACTGCAAAATGTTTTTTTTTTTTTTTTTTTGGAAATCCTGATGATGGCTCGACCAAAACGACTGAGGGTTTGGCGTGTAGTGCACTCGCTAATTATTGCTGCCCCGAGGGGCAGGAGGGTCTTTACCAGTCTCACAGGTGTGACCTTTGAACCCAGGGGGGCAGATGCAGTAGCCTGTTTCGTCGTGACACACGCCTCCATTCTCACACTGCGGACAGGACTGTGAGCAGCCTTGTCCCCACAGGCCGGCTGGACACTCTAAACATAGACAGGAGGGAGGTGTCTGATCCAGTGTCTGCCCAACTTACTGCACTAGTAACTACCTATGCTCAGGGCTGATTGTATGAATTAGAATTAGAATTGGAATAAACTTTATTGACCCCAGACCAAAACTCTAGAATGTGAATGATTAGTGAAGGCACTAACTTCTTACTATCAGCCTGGTGATAGCGGATGAGACATTGGTCCCCGCAATGTATCTAGCCGTGTACAGGCCTGCGTCTTCAGCCTTCACGGTCCTGATGGAATGCAGGACACCTTCTGGGATCTCGGACTTTGGGACAGAGTTAATGAAAAACCCTGCAGGTAAACGCAGTTGGAGAGAACGGTGAAAATGAGTAGTGGAACACTGTGTGACTTAAGCTATGACATTCTGACAGTGATTGGTAGGAGTTTAGAAATTGGTTTAAAATATTTTCCATTAGAATACTAGGTGTAAAATAAACCCATAATTTTGTCTCCAAGAAACTGTTGTTTTCCTAAATGAAAGCGATAACACTATTAAAATATGTTTTGTTCAATGGCTCCATACTTTAGAATAGTAAGAAATATAATTTTTTTTTAATGATTATACATGGAGCGAAGATTGTCTCATCTCCCTGGGGCTATGTGGGATTCCTCATGCAGTCCAAAAAATGAGAATTTCAGTTGGCTTCCATAAATTGCCCATAGTGTGTGATTCTGTGTGTGCCTGTGATTGTGTGATTGTGTGACCCTGTACCAGATAAGTGGTCATGGAAAATGGGTGGATTAATGAATAAAGTAGGGGATGAGACTTACAGTTTTTAAAAATGACTGCATCCTCTTCCACAGAGATTTTGCGTATGAAGGAAATGTTGACGTTTTCATTAATGCTGGCAGTGATAGTTAATGATTCTGGATGGAAGGCAGCTGTAAAGGAAAGAGACGCCTTTCAGACGTGTTTATCCACTGTCCTGTGAGACTGCCGTCAGCTCAGGGATGCAAGATTATAAAGTGAAACATTTTAACATTGAAGCTACTTGACCAAAATCAATGCTCCCAATTCTCAGATAAATGCAAATGCATTAACTTATGAAAATATTGCATGGATAATTCCCAATAATGCAGTGCTGCTCATGTTAACAAGCCAAAATAAGCCATTAGGATGTATATCGGTAATGTCAGATATTTGAAGAGCTCTCACCTCCATTTAACATCTTCAGTGTGTAAACTTTCTCAATGGAATCAACACTTTTCACCCTACAGTAGAACGCTCCAAAGCCGATGTTCCGTGTTTTCCATGTGATCTTGGAAGCCGCTCGATAGGTCTTGTCCCGAACGACTTTGAAGTCCTGTTGGCCAGGTAAAGAAAATTCTGGGCCTATGCTGAGGCCATCTGGAGCCCTCCAGTCACTGCTGACACAGTGGAGTGAGGATTCAGGTGATGTTATTATGGTGTCTGGGTTTACCAAGGTCAGGTCTGCTATGTTGAGGGCATCACCTGTAACATCAAAAACATGACCGATTCTTGACACCACTCTCTTTTCAATAAGAAGCTCCCCTTACTCTTAGCCAGTAGCTGTGAAAGCAGTTGCTCTCTGTATCATCCAAACAGCACCTCACTGCAGTTGAAATCAATGTTTATTTACACATTAGAATGCTCCTTTTCATATAACCCATTGTGTTCCCCTTTGAGAGACACGCAAAGCTGAGAGTAAAGCTTGGGGTCAGGCCATTTATTCAGCACCCCTCGCTCGATGGAGACGTGACTGTTCAGCCAAGGCTCAAACCAGTTACTTTCCAAGCCCAGGAGCAGAGGCCTGATGCTCTGAGCCACACAAAAAGACACATATCATTTGGCCAGAAGATGAAAGCAAGTGGACAGGTTTTCATGTTAATCGTAAACATTATAAAATATAGTAGAGGCAAATCCTTTGCAAATCGTCCTTATGTTTGCCCTGGGCTGCTAGGGGCTGAAAGGATGGCTTTCCTAAGTGAGTATTCTGGCAGCAGTGGCACAGACTGAGCACTGTACTTACATAGCTTACATAGAGTTATCTGATTGTGGTTAGGCTACCGGCACAAGGCAGCAGAACCATAAACTGGCACACAGTGCTGGGCGGGGAGCACAGGGACGGAAAGCTTGATTATTCACAAAGACAATGGAGGACAGAGGAAGTGACTGGCGCTCAGTCTCATGTTTGAAGATACTTTGTGGATTCGCTTCTTTCCCTGCTGTTCTCTTGTCTGTGAAGACTTTGATCTGAACCTGTACGGTGTTGATTGTATATGAAAAAATTTTGATCTGTTTTCTAACATGCAATTATATATTTTAAGTAAAAGTAAAAGTACCCCTGAGCCAGCCACTGTTCTGTACCACTAGGTGTATATTTTCTGTTCCTGCAACAATGTAGTATTTATGATAGTTTTAAATATATTAGTTGCCAGCCTGTGACATCTTTCTGACCGCTCAGCCTCTCTATCACCACTTCCTGTGATCCTGACCTTAAGCCAGGGGCTGTTTACTGTATTGCAGCTCACAGAGAAGATTTCAGAAGCTCCTTACATTTTATTTTGATGTCTTTTCAGACTTGATTTGAACTTACTTGAACTGTAATAAATAAACAAAATAATAAAATAAAATAAATTAGGTAAAATTATATATTTAATACTATAGAAATATAAGATATAATACCTCAATTGTTTATCATAAATAATCGTGCATCATTTTAGACTTTCATTTTTATTTAACTTGCCAATACAATTTAAACTGTTATTTTCACTTTACAGTTAAATATGGTTGTGTAACTCCAAGGTAATTTTTATAGATCATTTTTTTACCCAAGCTGTGAAAGAGGCAGATGGTCGAGATGTAAAAACACACCATGCCAAGGAGGGGACGTACATGACATGCGTCAGTGTTCGCTATTACTCAGTGCCACAGCTCAGAATGTGTCACGTGTACGTAGACTCACATTTCTTACTGACATCGCGGCTCTTGATCCAACTCCTACTCTCACACTAATTGTGTTTTCAGTCCCCCACAACCCAGAAACTTCCCAGCACTGTCTTGAAACACTGAATGCTGGAAATTTTCACCAGACGATGGATGGGTGTTAATGTGGACGTGTGATCCAGTTTCAGGCCACTTTGCCACATGACAGCAATGTGGTTTATTTTTCAACAGAAAGGTTATACGCAGAGCATGCACAACTGTTTTTGATTCATTAGACAAAAAAAAATCATGGTTGTCCTGAGACCACCAGTTTACTGCAGATAAATGATGGCTTTTTGATCTGAAGAGGATCTGTGTTCGAAGAGGAACACATACTGGCGTATAAATAAAATGCTGGGACTTACCCAGAAGCACACAGCTGAGGAGACCCAGGAGAGCAGACACATAATCCATGGTTATGCACATCTACAAAGCAGGGTGATGTTTGCAGTGAGGTCCACCTCATGTGCTATGAGAGAAGTCCATCCACCCACATCTCCACACTGGTTGGAAGTGCAGAGCTGCAGCTCTTTATGGCTCCCCGCCTTTTCCTCCTGGTCTGACCCCCTCCCACGTTTACTTGTACTGGGAGTTCGGGCTCCTTTTCCTGTTTCCTTTCAGTGTGAGGATGGGAACGGCAGACCTAACAATCCCCCGACATAAACTGGGTGGCTCCCTGATCAAATGCCAGAAAGGTCTCCTGCAGCATTAGAAAAGTTCTGGTAGCAGGCAGGAGCACAGATTGGGATGGTGTTCTCTGTATGTTAGAGGTGGAGGTGTGGATGGGAATATGGGAGGGTCAGGTGGAAGAGAGGGTTAAACTTAGTGAGGGTCAGGTAGAGGTGTATGTGGGACTATGGGAGAATCAGATGAAGGTGTGGGTGGGACTTTGGGAGAGTCAGGTGGAAGTGTTGGTGGGAGTATGGGAGGGTCAGGTGAAGGTGTGGGTGGAACTATGGGAGAGTCAGGTGGAAGTGTTGGTGGGAGTATGGGAGGGTCAGGTGAAGGTGTGGGTGGGACTATGGGAGAGTCAGGTGGAGGTGTGGGTGGTAGTATGGGAGAGTCAGGTGCAGGTATAGGTGGGACTTCGAGAGGGTCAGGTGGAGGTGTAGGTGGGACTATGGGAGAGTCAGGTGGAAGAGCGGGTGGGACTATGGGAGGGTCAGGTGGAGGTGTAGGTGGGAGTATGGCAGGGTCATGTGGAGGTGCGGGTGTGATCTTAGTGAGGGTCAGGTGTAGGTGTGGGTGGGAGTATGGGAAAGTCAGGTGGAGGTATAGGTGGGACTTCGAGAGGGTCAGGTGGAGGAACGGATGGGACTATGGGAGAGTCAAATGGATGCGTGGGTGGGACTTTGGGTGGGTCAGGTGGAGATGTTGGTGTGATCTTAGTGAGGTGATGGAGGAAAAGAAGAATTTTAACACCTGTAATTGTACTTGTGTAAATGGTAAAGATTCATTTCATTTCAGCTGGACTTTGAATAAAGATTTTGTGGTTTTTTGGAGAGGTAGGTAGAGTGTGTAAAGTAGGCTTGGGCAGTACTATGATAATATTTTCAGCTTACTGTGGAATTTTCATTCTGCAAAATTAATCATGTGCGAACCCCCGTCTCAAAATTTGATCACTTCCAGCATGACACCCGCACAACTTGCATGAAAAATTTGAAAAAGATCAGTGAAATACTTTTAGAGTTACTGCGTTCACGAGACTCAAGTGTTTTCTTCCGCTGCCGTTTCCTTCCTTTGTTGCCACACAGCACTGCTGCTTCATTTTTGGGGCAATTGATGAAATCAAGTGTAGCTCTTCATCCACATAATAACCTTATTCAGAAGGAATCTGCTTTCACCTTTCCCTCAGCTGCTACTAAGCGGAGTTGCTTCAGTTTTGGGGCAATTTGTCTCAAAATTTGATCAGTTCCAGTTCCTCACCCATACCAACGGGTCTACAAAATTTGAAAAAGATCCTTCAAAAACGTGTTGTTATCGCTCTGACAATATCAAGTGACAAAACTACTCTTTTCTTTGCTATCACTATGTGATGCTGCTTCAATCATGGGGTGATCCATCTCAGTATTTATACAGGTCCAATTCATCGCCCATACAATGCCTCTGCAAAGTTTGAAAAGTATCTGAAACTACCCTTCTCTTTACTAACACTATGTGGCACTGTCCAGAGAATACAATAATGTATAGTACTGTGCAAAAGTCTTAGGCAGCTGAAGAAAATGATGTTTAAATGATCTTCATGCTGATGTAACCCTATGATATAACATCTGTCAAAGTATGTCAGCTTAGCCATCTCAAAACCTCTCCTAAAGTCACCCCAGTATTTGCAGCAACCGTCCAGTGTACCAATGTATTTTTGTACTTGACCACTAGCACACCATCTTATAATTATCTTATAAAATACCTTATTGAGATATTTAACGTGCCCCCATTGGAGAGGTTTGGGAATTGAAGTGAATTGAAGCCATTTACAAAGACATCAGTAACTTTTTAGAGAACAGAATAATTTCTTGTTAATTTGTCTCATTGTCAATTTGCATATGTTCTAGTGTTACATTGTTTTTTTCCTAAGCAAACATACATAAATTTAAACATCTTCATTTACTGCTTTTGCACAGTACTGTACATCAACATGCATGACTGTTACGAAAACATATTCTCAGGTTTTATGTATAACCTATTAACACCACATATAACGCTAACTAATGCCACCTAACATAAGCGCAGCTTCATGCACGTAATGTAAAAGTGTCATAAATATGTTTGAAACATCTTAACATTCTGTACAGGTTCTGATATGATTAATTATTTCACAACTAAATATTTCATTTAACATTATGCAGAAAGTATGAAACATGTTACTTACAGACAAATCATATAAATGTTCAGCATCCAAATAAAACGTGCAGCTATAAATGATCTCCACAATGCGACGGACAGCATACAAATCCCCCCCACCACAGCAAATTTTGTTAGCATGCTCCCCCCCCCCCTTAACATTAGTTGTGATTGAAGTATGGGCCTTCTGGGCCTCTGACATTGAAAGCCCCAACATTATTAGGGTAGAACATCCAAATGCCTGTTGGAAGACTGGCCACCTTGAGTTCAGCCTTCACACCAGAGTACTGCACAACACAGCTAAGGAAGCCCCATGCTGCGAGCTAATGGTGGTTTGTCCCACAACAGAATGGGCTGCGCCTACCATAAAATGGCCTTATTTTAGTGTTCACTTTAGCTGGACCACAGCTTTATCAAGCTTGGACACAAACCCAAATGGCAGCAGTGAATTACCCTGGTCTGGGGATGTATGTTTGCTTTAGCCTGAGGAAGGTGGAGGTGGCCGACTGATAGTTTGATTCTTTGCGGAAACCAATATGGTTAAAACAATAGTGTTATCAGACAGCTAAGTTCCTGTCTGCTGTTAACTCCTGCTGTAACCTATCCTACAATTGTGTGGCTGGGAAAGTTGGGGTAGGTAGAAAATTGGATTTTGAGGCACCGCACACCAGTGCTGTACTACTAAGCCAGGCCCTGAGTGAAAGGGTCAGAGATCCGTCCCATTTTTATTCAGAGCATTACTAACCACTTCAGCACACATGATGAAGTTTTAATTCCTTCTTATTTGTTGATATACCATTCAAGAACTATTAAAATAGAATCTCTTCAGAAGCTCTGAAAGCTGTAGTGTATCAAGGCGGGGATCCTCAAAAGTCCACCCCCACATGGTGGCAGCAGAGAGCCCTCAGCCCCTGTTTCCCTGAAGCGTGTCGATGAGCGCCTGATTGTGCTCCTTGAGCTGCTTGGTCACGCTCCTCACAATGGGCTGATAGTCACTCTCCATTCCCTTAGAGGCAATGACTGGGCAAAACGCTTAAGGAAACATATTGTGATGCAGAAGCAGCAGGAGAGGCAGAAAGTGCACCGAGTGCCTTTACAGCCAGGATTTAGAAAGGATACATTCCTTCATGACGAAGTTGTTCTGTTCATGATGCTGCCATTTCCTCTCTAAGTTGGTAAGCTGAAAACATGGAAAAATATTAGGCAGTGTCTTGTTTACAAAACAGGGTTCCTACTCACTTCCCATTTTAAAATCCTACACTTTTCCTTACTATGTAGTTACCCTGTTAAAAAGGCACTCACACAGGATTAGCTGCATTCCCAGAACCACTTCATAGAAACCTGATCCAGCCAATCCCGGGATGCTGTGCAACGCCTCCCGCAAACTGACCTGAGCGTGCGTCTCATTGTCCAGCAGCTGACCCTTCAGTGCTTCCAATTCCTCATTCATCTTCTGCATGACCTTTTTACAGGCTTCTCTCCTCTGGGTGAGGAGCACCCTGTCCTCCTGCAGCCTCTAAATGAAGGAGAAGCCTGTCTCGTTATTCTGAAAGCCAGGCCACTGAGCCGGTCATGAAGCTGAAAATGGTCTTCAGAGATCAGCCTCTGTGCTGCATCAGGGCTCTGCTCATCTCCCTGTACACACAGGTACTGCGCGCACACACTGTAAATACATGCGCGCACACACACACATATACACACACACACCGCATACATAAACACACATGCACTGCGCACACACGCACGCGCTCGCGAGCACACACTGCACATACACACACTGGATACACAGACACACACATACTGTACGCGTATATGCGCACTGCACATATACACTGCATACACAAAAACACACTACACACACACAAACACACATGCACTGCGTGTACGCACACACACATACGCACCATACACACGCACAAGCAAACTGCACACACACACTCCACACACACACACTGCACACACAAACACATCACATACACACACGTACTGTACACGCGCACACACACACTGCATGCATACACGCGCACTGTACACACACACACACACACACACACACATGCACTGCACGTGCACACGCTGCGTGCATGCACTGCACACACACACACTGCATACACGCGTTGCATACACAAACACACACGCACTGTACACACACACACCCTCACACTGCACAGCACACACATGCACAGAAAACTCACACATGGCACTGCACACATACACGCACTGCTGAGTTGACCCTTCTACCTTTTTCTTCTCCCCTCCAGCTGTTTTTAGGGCCTCCAGGTTGCTGTAGGTCTGGAGGCCTTCGGTCATCTGCTGGATCTGCTCCTTCAGGCTGCTCAGCTCCGAGCTGATTTTGCTCTCAAGCTGTTCCACCTTCTGCAGGTCTTGCTGCAGGCGTTGGTTTTCTGGCGACACCCCCACCACACAACTATCTGTCAAATGCTGTGTGTGGTCTTATTAAAGATCCCCCAAACTGATTCGTGTATATTCTAAAGCAGTGTTTACTTTAGGATATAAGATGAGCATTAAGACTCACAAAACGTCACATTTCAGATGAGCGATCAGAAAAGTGAACCCTCATAATTGGTGGCTCTGTACCACATAGGCCACACACAAGAGAGGTGTCAAACTGCAGCTCCCATATGTGACCCTGCGACTCGAGAGAGTATAAATAAATAAAAAAAAAAAAGAAATAATTCAGTCAGAATTTGAGTGCAGAAGTCAGGTGCACAATGATAATGTGTACCAGTATTGACAGTCACAAAAAATGGGATTGGGTGTCACACGGTACTGTTGCTACGGTGATCAGGGGACAGGAAAGGGAAGTGGGCTGATTCCTCTTGATAGGAGCAGCTCTGGGCAGGAGCGTAGAGGAGCTGAGCAGCAGAAGGCACAAAGTGCTCCATCAGCTCTTCTGTGAAATCCGGTAATTTCCACTTACAGCCTGCCTTTCATGTTCCCACCAAGACCTCCGAGCATGCTTGTGGTCACCAACCAATCAGATACTCTGTCTGATATGAAAGCCAAGTACTCTGTCATTGACCGATCAGATACTCTGTCTGATATTCATCCTTTCTCAGGATTACTGCCCTTAAAGTAAGCAGGAGGAGTGAAACTGAAGCGCAATGCTAAAAGCACAGAGAGATAACAATGGCTTTCTAGCTCATAGCTGTCTCACGGAAATGCTCCTGTGGCTTTTCAGTGGATGAGATAAGAAAACATTATGGTGAAAATGTTGAACAGAAAGGAAGGAAACCTACAACAGCAGTGATTACTTAAGAAATACGGAGGTGACTGAGGAAATTACTGGGGAGCAGAATTCTTTGTACAGGTAACACACAAGAGTCCAGCACGGTAGACCTTTGTAAAGGGGGGATTTCAATCCGTTCTGTCAAGCAGAAGAATTCAAAGACTCAAGGGTTTTATTTGCCAAATGCAAGGTATACAGCCAGACTATATCCTGCAGTAAGATGCAAGGAGATCAGTTCTTCCAGAAGAATTGTTAGACTGAGCTGTTTAGGGCAGAATGTAAATGTAAATGTAAATGAAAGACTGCTGAGCACGACGTCATGTTGTAATTAAACTTACTTCCGGTTTATTTGAAATTGTGGCCAGGGCTGATGAACAGCAGGGTACAACAGTACCCAAACCTGTCTGCAAGAACAAACTCTTAATAAATTATAGACATAAAATAACAAGACAGAAGTGGAAGGATAATGCCAAAACAATCAGTTCGCTCATCATCTTAAAAAAGAATATGAAATAACCCAATATGCTGCCACCTTGTGGGCACCTTGTGTCATACTTCACTGCTGATGTCCTTTTTAAAGGCTATCCCTTCCTTCCTGTATTACTGCTGATGAGCGCTGAATCTCATATTCTCCTGGTGGCAACAGACTTCCATAAGACGGGCTGTCTACAACCCAGCCCATCCTTCCTGTGCAATAAATGGGGCTGGTACCATCTCAGGACAGAAAATACTTGGGAAAATTGGTGTTAACATCATGATTAACCCTAAAAGAACAGAACATTATAAGTCCATGAATAAATCCCTAAAATAACGCAGTATTCGTCACATTTGCTTGTGCTCTTTTCTACAACAGTCTCTAGAAATTTCTACTGTCTTCTTATTCTTGACGCATACGACCTGCTTTGTCAAATATAGGAGCAGGAGTATGTTTCCATCAGCAGTCATGTCACAGGACAGACGAAAGTCAACACAGAAATGGAATGTAACTGGAACTAGAATCTGGACCAGCTTACTCTGAGTAACCTGAACTGGAGCATTAGGTATGCTGGGTTCATCTTATGCAAAGTACTAATCCAGTAACCCAAGTGAGAGAACCACCTGAATACGACCCATTGACCATGTTAACCGGCAGGCCTAGCACAAGATGGCCCTTTGATCCTGTTAACTGGGGGACTCACCTGAAGACAGCCCTTTGGCTGTGTTCTGAGACTTGTGCATCTCTGTTTCTTTGAAGCTGAGATCTTCCTGCATAGACTTTAACTCAGTGGCTGTGACAGAGGAAATCTGCTTCATGTGGTTGATGTTCTGTAAGAAGAGAAACAAATGCTTTCATGCTCTGTTTTTAAATGTGTTTAGTTAGTTTTAGAACTGGACTGTGGACACACAACTGTCACAGCACTCTGTATCTCCTTAATGTATTACATTATTCTTTTCAAACTGAAGTATATGAGTACCAGATAGCGGTTGAGTAGTTTTATAGTATTCATATTAAAAAGTAAAAGAACTACGGTAATCCCTCGCTATATCGTGCTTCGACTTTCGCAGCTTCACTCTATCGCGGATTATTATATGCAAGCATATCTATATATCACAGATTTCTCGCTGGTTCGCGGATTTCTGCGGACGATAGCTCTTTTTATTTCTGGTACATGCTTCCTCAGTTGGTCTGCCCTGTTGATTTCATACATGGGACGCTATTGGCGGATGGCTGCCAAATCGGCCGAAATCAGCTGAGGATGAAAACATTACCAGAATGCATACGGCACATGACTGCAGTGTTCGTATTTTAGAAATATGATACTAATATTAAAGGAATAATCATAATATATCTAACTGGGTAAGTAAGTAAAACGAGTGCATTACTGTATATTATAGTAAATATAAAATTATTTTTGTTAAAATATGTATTATTACGTGTTTACAACTGTATTATAAGGGTTTATAAGGGCTTAAAATATACAAAAATAACCATATAAACATATGGTTTTTATTTCACGGATTTTCACCTTTCGCGGGGGGTTCTGGAATGCAACCCCCACGATAGACGAGGGATCACTATACAATTCTATCTAGCAAAAGGTGAGGTTAAGATGATGTCTGTGGTCTCCAATGTTCTTTTACAGTGAGGGCTATTTTTCAAAGAAAACAATCTGGGGAGCTACCAAGATTTTGTGTCTGATTGTTACGAACGACTAGTAATGTTTTCAGGATTGACCTGTCAATCGCGATCGACCAGTTGGCGACCAGTGATGTATGGGTTACAGTGCCCAGCTGGTTCATCTGCACTCGCATCTGAGATGTCCGTTTCATGCAGGCCACCCCAGAGCCAGCGGTGTCCCTGAAACCCTTACCCTGCTTGCGTGCTCCAGCAAGGCCACGATCTCAGCCTGTACTTGCAGGCTGCGCTGCACCTCCTGTGCTTTGGTCTCCTCAAAGGTCTCCAAGAAATCTGTGCCAGTGACACAGGACATGCAAGTCAGCACCTGTCCAGAAGATGGCGCCATGTGCGTGAACTTCACTTTCTACTCACTGTCCATGTTTTCCTCCCGTTTTCTCAGCTCCTCATACTTCTGTTTCCGTTCTCCTACCAAGACAAGCAAAACCGTACGCATTTATTGTGTAAATCCTGCTTATGGCAGCCAAAACAATACATAACTGACATCTGGATGTATAAGAAATCGGAAAACGTACCATCTGAATAAGTAAATTTATCCTCGAACGTCTTCAATTTATTATAAAAAAGTTGTGAAGATCATAAATGTTAATATGGAAATGAGAAGAGAACTTGAACAGCAAGCTAAATAATTCTGCCACTGTACACATTAAGTATACAGAAGAACAGGAATACACCCAGAGGATGTTAGTAGAGCACAGCTGTGGACCCGCCCTTCGGGACCTGCCCTCCCACTCCGGGTCTCCAGCAGCTGGCTGCTTTCGTTCTCGAGACGCCTGCCAGTACCTTGGTGCTCCTCCATGTCATCGTGCATGTGCTGCATCTCCTCACTGATCTGGCTGATCTTCTCTCGGATTTCAGTCAACCTGCATTCCAAGAGAGAGACCCGTGGTCACACCACATCGACAATATCAGACGCATGTCCTCTCAGTAGTAAAGACCAGCTCTTACTGTCGATCCATGCTTGCTATCTCTTGATTGTCCTCTTTGACCTAATAACAGAACAGAGATAGTGAGAATGCAGGGCTATCACCTGTAAATAGAGAATATGGAGTGACGCTCTGCACTTCTCTGCCTGATCACACTGAACCCTTTTAAGTTGACCTGAAGAGACTACACTCCTGAGTTCAGCAGAAGGGGGTGGCCTGCCTGTCTGAGCAGCCGCTCCCGCTCCTCCTGTGGGGAGCCCAGGCTCTTGTCTTCAGAAATCATGGTGTCCCTGCGATGCTCCAGCTGCTGCAGCTTCTCGTGCAGTAGCACTGCCTCCTGCTTCACCTGCGAGTGGGCGAGCTCCTGCGGAAATTCAGCGCACACCGGTGAGGGCTGCATGGCAACACAGCCTGACCTCAGCAGCCCATACATGAAGATAAAAAGTTTTGTACTCACTGCTTCCAGTGCTTCCTTCTGAGTGATTAGGGCATCGAGTTCCTGTTGATGACTGTCCAACACCTCCAAAGAGAACAAGCCAGAGCGGACATCAGCAAAGATGGTCTGTTTCTAGCTACACTGAAGACATTTACAGTGATATGAAAAAGTTTGGGCACCCCTGATAATTTTCATGCTTTTCCTTTATGAATCACTGGTTGTTTGGATCAGCAATTT